>CM057350.1:471361677-472077401 GCA_030015575.1 Agapanthus africanus | reverse complement strand
GGACTGAGCTCCAACGGCTATCCTCGTATCGGGAGTCTCCCAAGAAATGCATCTCACCACCTAGCATCCGAATTAAGTCGAACCATTCGATCGATTCGTCAAAACCTCATAATCCCCCAAGAGCTCAACATCTTGGTACAGTTTAATAGTATCGAATACATACCACAGCATCGGTGGTCCAGCCGTAGAAGGGCAAACCCAAGCCTCACTAATGGCACCGTAGAACTGCCGCAAACCCGAAGGTTCAAAGGCTTTCACACGGTCATTAAGTCGAGTTAGGGTTTCATTCTTCTAGAGGGACCATAGAATTGCCTGCATGTATTTCCGACTACTTTAAACTTGGAATAATAGGTTTCCGACATTCGATCGTCTCTGTCGACCCTCACGTCTCTGCGTGAAGTCGTTTCTAGCTGGAATCAATCTATCTGATGACCTCTCATCGGGTAGGCGAACGAACCACATGTCCTAGTCATTCATCCTCGGGTGACTAGCGACCTTCTATCATCTCTTAGTACAATCTGTACTGCAATAGCTCCAATATATGGGGCGATATCTCGTCGCTCGCAGCAGCAACTGGCTCACTCGTCTGCATGCTGAACGGTGCCTCAATCATCAGGAGTAAGCAACACACCAACGGTCATCAAAATTTGGCTGGCCTCTATCATTGGCTCAATCCTCTAGTGTCGATCAGCACCTCCGAGTAACCTCATAAAGGCGATCCGCCAATCGCTCGTGGCGCGGAAACACAGTAAAAAGACATATCTCTGCAATCGTGTGTCGCCGGAATTTCGCCCTGGTCAGTCCTCGTTCGTGACGAGCTTGTACTGACCGCAACTCTAGCCGTAGCTCTCCCTGCCCGTAACCATAGTAGCAAAACCAAACTGGTACCGATGAGGCTAGATCAGGAAGGAATATAATACTGAACAAGGAAATGTACATCTTAAGGCTTCATAAGTGGAGTAGCGTATCGTAAATATGCCGCGGAACATACCAACGGTACGTCACTCTACTTTAGTCACCTATTCCATCAACCAAGGGTCATCCTACGCTCCGAAGGTAAAACCTAACGCTCTGATACCAACTTTGTCACGATCCGAAAGTATGGAACATGACCGGCACTTAAACTACGAACGTCTCGAGGCATACGTAATCTAAGTAAACCGAAAAACCAGAAATCCAAACCAAAAAAAAGTAGTAGAGTACAGGAAAAACCAACTTAAAGCAAGTAGTTTCAATAGCATAAGCCGAATTATGCGGTTTTTAAAAACATCAAAAATTTACTGAAAATTTCGGCAGAGTCTCCTTTGTAAATACTGGCCCCCAAACGGGATACAACATGAATAGTATACGAAATCAAGAAAAAGGCATCCCCAAGCGGGAGCTAGCTCTTCGCCAATCGACGGTCATAACCACACAAGCAATATAATATACAACGCCAACGGCGAGGATCAAAACTCAAAAGGAAACTCAAAACCACCAAATATATAACGAGCGACTCTAAGGTCGAAAGAATAAACAACACTGGTCTCTATCTCAATAAATACATGTTTGGTTGATAGAATTTACTAGATACAACTGAATAATATTATACAAGGTAATATGATGGGTACGATACAAGAAAAACCCACCTACTAGCAAGTCACCCGAATGAAACTGAGCCCGCAAAGCCGTAATGAAACCTGTACTGCAAAACCTGCAAGAGACTGGGGCACAACGGGGGTGAGTTGCCAACTCGTAAATAGAAAAACATCTACGCACAGAAATCGCATAAATAACGCAATCCTAGGTCAATGATCATAATATGTCCTCAAATATAGGAATAACACGTAGCCTATAACAAGGCTAGGGTAAATATCTAACCCGAGTGTAATCTCATGTGCCCGTGTCAGTGCCTCAGGTAGCAATATATCATATGAATGAGGTATGAATGCATGAAAACAGAATACATGTAAATGAAGAACTGTTTTCATAAATTAGTGAGATTTCCTTTGTATTTTTAAACTGAGGTATCATAAATGAAATCAGTATCAACAGTGTCTAGCATCGATACAAAACATAAATCTCAATGTCTCGAAATATCAATGTCTCAATCTCAATATCTAGGGCGCCGTCAGTCCAGACCGGCCCCTACCATCCATCTCAAGACCACGACGGTATCCTCCGGATATCCGACGTGTCGGGTAATATCACCGGTAGGTAGTGCTCCCCAGCCAGGCTCAACGTCAACACCACATTCCTCTTGCCCCGGGGTACCATACCGGGCCCACCATGTACCCGAAACGGTTCCTCCACTCCTCGAATCGGGTCTCGAAATCCATCAGCAAACTCATGGTGGACGACTCATACATCATGGGAAAACCGCACTTTTTATTTTAAAAGGGAGAAAAGGTTTATTTATGTTTTTGCGGTTTTCCTCCAAATCCAAGAAATCTCATGAAATCCGAATCCAAGTCATCAATAGCATGTAAACAGTGAATATAGGCATGAGAATCCATGAATGCGACACAACAGTGAATAATAACATGCATGAAGTAGTAGGCAATAACTACAATGTCTAACTAGCATATAAGGCAAGTACACTAATATCATGTCTAAACTATTAGCTAACAACCTATGTCAAATGAAATAGTATTTTCTAAAGTGTTCGTGACATGTCAATTACCGATGAAGATGTGTGTGAGCCGGCAAGTAAGTGTACGTGGTATATACGCGTCATCGGTAATGGTGCTGGTGTCCTAACAGCATGATATTAATAATGCAATAAGAAATTATAATATAAGTATGCGATGCGGAGCGAACAGTAAAAATGAGCGGGAGCTGAATACTAGACGCAACTATAACTAATCTGCACTAATCTAATATAAGTCCTACAAATGGTGCCTTTTGAAATAACACGAATCATGGGGTTTTGAAAATAGGGGCTACGGTGTTTTTAAGAAAAGATACGTTTTTTGAAATATCCGTAGAATCCCTTGACCTGTCTTTTAAAATACGCATGATTCGTAAGCTTTGAAATAGGTAAGAATCGAATCTAATCTAACAACTAAACTAAGCTAAAGGGCTAAGCTAACAAGCTGGACTACAGGTAAGGAAACCGCCTAACGTCTGAGTCGATACATATACATACCTGTATATATATTAGTCGGTGATCCCGCCTCAATAATATCATATCCGATACCATATCTATAATCAGACATCCCAAGTCAAGAGTGCGGATCAATCATCAAGATATAGCTCGTACGTAAATCCGTCGTACGGCATCCTCCAATTCTGGGTACGGGTCAAAATCACATTCATCATACTATTCACCTGGTATCCTCTTTATCAATATTATGATCTGGTACTGATCTACGTCTAGTACAATACTGATATCGCCTAAGTATGCATGCACGTGTGTAAAAACTACGTCAAGGACCCGCTACAACGTCATGTCGTATCTCAAATACGAACCCCGCTATATCACCGATCTCACGGCCTCAAATCAAATCTCATCGACTCATCATAAATCCCAAGTACTATCCTCAAATCCGTATGTGAACACACAGTCCCATACCTATGTGAACACATAACTATATATTCCCGAATAAGCACAAAAGAAAGAAGAAAGTATGCAAGTATGGGTGGGTGTGTGCAAGTGTGGTGCGACCGCTACTCTAGGGTTTCGCGACACTCAATCATCCAAGAACACCAAATATCCATATTTATCATCAATAACTCAAACAATATATAACCAATATATATATATATATATATATATATGTGTGTGTGTGTGTATACGTGTCCGTATACATCACCATGAACTGCGGGGGTGCTATACGCCATCCACCCGACTTCTCCCCGTAGATATAAATCTACTCACCTGGTCCTCGCTCGCCGGTGCCGACGTCGCCACGCGCTTGCTGGTCGTCTTGAAGTCTACATGGGGTACCTACATATCATAACGCACCGTATCGCATTAAAACTAAATTCGAAATCGAAACGGCATACGAAAATCAAATCGGCACGCGTATCACGCATAGGTCCAAACCTATCGCCTACGCATGCAAGAATAGTTAAACCAACCCTCGATGTCGATGTACAAACGTCAAACCATCGAGAAAAATCCAATCACACTCATTTGCACATTCCCGCACACTAATTTTAATATAAACTAGGTTAAAACTCACAAAAACCCCAAATTCACTTTAAAAGCCGTTTTTCCGAAAAACTAGCAAGCAAAATTACCCGTTTTAGTGCAAAACTCAATGTTTAAACAATTCTAGCGGCCATAATACTTATTAAATAACTTAAATAAGTCATAAAAACCATTTCCATAATTTAATCACATAAATTTGCATAATTTCCAAAATCCTAGATTGCAAAAATATCAATTTTAACACTTTTTATTGTAAAATTCACAATTTTACAATTAAACTTGGTTTTGCATATATTAAATGGTTAAACCACTCATGGAAACCTTAATGATGTGCTAAAAATCCTAACTAGATTTTAATCCCACGTTTTTATTTAATTTCTAAAACCTAGTTAGCAATTTAGCATAATTATCACCATTTTTAAACTAACAAATTAGCAACTAGTAACCAAATTAGATTTTGCATTCAATTACATGTTAATCCCCTCATTACAATCATAAGCTAATGATAAAGAACCTAATTTAATTCAAACCCTAGCTTCAATTCAAAATTCCCAATTGAATTTCCAAACATTCAATTAAACCCACAATTTAACACCTAATTAGCTTCATTAAGGAATTTAAATCAAAAAAATGAATAATGGGTCAAAAGTTATACCTCACAAACCATGATCAAACTTGAATTCCAGACCTCCATTTGAAATCCTTGCACCAAGATCCATGCTAAAGGAGATGAGGGAAAATGGGTAGGAGGTGGATTTTGATTTGGATTTTTGCTTGATTTTTTGTGGATTTTCAAGCATTTTTGAAGAACTTTTTTAAAGAGAAGGAGATGAAGAATGAAGGGCTGTTGGGGTTCAGATTTTGGCCAGAAAATGAGTGGGGGAGGAGAGAGAGGGAGGTGGAGAAAAATGGGGAGAAAGTCAAAGTCAATTCAAGGTCAAAAGTCTAACTAATTTATCCATTTTCTTTTCTTTTCTTTCATTTCTTTTCCTTTGAAATTCAAGTGGGGAAAAAAATGGGGGCTGCTAAATTTAGCTAAGGGGAGAAGTAAGTGGGGGTGTGTGGGTGTGGGCACGGGTGTGGGGTGATGAAAAATGATAAATACAATACCCCAAACATCCATTTACGCTAAAAAAAAGCCTTTTTTCTTCAATAATTTCTAAACCGTTTTGGCAAATGATTTCGTTCCAAAAACCACATGATAAATTTTTATTTAAAGTTTTATGATGCACAAAATTTGTTTCAACTCATTCCAATTTGTAATTTTCCCTAATTAAATGTATTAGTGACGGCTTAAAATAATAATAAAATAATATTTTTTTCAGAAAATTTGAAATTTCTCCAGCGGCTCAATAAACACCAAATAATAGCAATTACATAGCTAGAATATGTATATTTAATTTTTATAATAAGATATTTGTATTTTGACTTTTTACAGAAAACCCCTTTATTTTACCGATTTTTTCGAAATTTCACCGAAACGATTTTCAAAACGCTACAATCTTCCCCCCTTAAAGAAATTCGGTCCCCGAATTTAAATTCAAACTTCCCCAAATACTAAAACATCTAAGAAAAACCATCAAGTCGTCGGGGCTCCGAAACTGTAAATACATAAAACAAATCGTAGCGCAGTGCATGCGCTTGAAAAAAAAATGAGTATATAACTCAAATCAATACTCCGTCAAGCATCCCGCAATCATCGGAGTCATGGAGAAGACATCAATGCCAAATCCAAATCAAACCAATATGATATAACTCGAAACTATACATGTAAACATCGAATCTATATCTGTAAGTATCTGAAGGAAATGCATGCCAAATCTCTTAAGTCGCTGTGCAACGCGTATAATACTGCACAGTGGCGGACGTCTATCATAAGAAAATAGCTATATACATATATACCTTTGTTTGAAATGTACGTTCCGCCGTTTTGGAAACAATTTAGAAGGGTCTCCTTGTTTTAAACATTTCGTGTCATATCAGACACGTAGGTAAATACTGAGGCTATAGCTCGCTTTTTGGAAATCCCTTCAATAACTATCAATGCATGCAAAATATATTCAGGTACTGTCCTCTGACTAGTCCTGCTCAGTACGAAAACATATAGCAATATCATAAAAACGTACTACTCTATAAGAAATCAATCCCAAAATATGCACATGAATACTACGTGCGTCTGGTGCGTACGGAAATCAAAATCCATGAATGTGCCATACATGCGCACAGAAACAATATCTAAGTGCATCGGGTGTGCACGAAACATCTGTCGTAGGCAACATGTGTGCCTGACAGCAAAATCAAGTGCATCTGACATGCACGAAAAAAATCTCGATTTAGTGCCTCGTGTGTGCACCAAAATCACCCTTCAAAACATGCGCCCAACATGCGCGAAAATCCAAATCAGGTGCATCCATCGTGCACGAAATCATGAAATCCAATATCAAGCGCCGAACGTGCGCAAAATCAATCAGGTGCACAAGGTGCACAAAACAAATATCGAGTATCACAATCGAAATCGAAGTCCAGTGCATCTAAGTACACAAAAGGCGTATCACTGCACTGCAAGCATATATAAACTATACCGAGTGTAGGAACGAAATCGTGTGCATGCATACGCACAAAACCAACTCAACTGTTTAAAACCGTAAAATCACAAACATGTGAAACTAAAGCACGAAAACGATATCATGTGCAACACTGTGCAAAGATCGTAAATCCTCAATCATCAAAATCAAATCATACGAATAAATCACCCAAAACATCGTAATCAATAATGGCGGAATAGTACTGCTCAAGCGCATCCTCTAAGAATCTCGGCCAACTGTCACGGTCACTAGTGGGACGTCTCGTCGATGATCATGAATTCTGGCCTGCTGGTGTGCGTAACAATGACCACTCCTGGGTCAAGGTCTTCACTGTGAATTACCAATCTTTCGGTCCATCGGCTCATCGGCCTGTCAGGTGTGCTAACGGGGACGATTCCGTTCTGGCACTTCTCTGGTCATCTCTTGGTCAATCATCGCGACCACTCGTAAGACAGCGTATTACTGGCGTCGGCCTCTGGCTCTCTGAATATACGTGACACATCTGATTCTGGGTGCAAGTATCATTGCAGCAGTGTCCTGGAAGGAATCCTGCTCATGGTCTCTTCCATGTCTCGCCTCTGCCAACTGTCCGGAAGTCATCGTCCTTTCCTATATCTGCATCTTGCTCCAGAACGGCTGCATACCCATCGCGACTCCTTCTGGAAGGTATATCCAGTACTCTTCCTCGGCATGCGTATCGCATCTATGATGTCGGCGGAGTGGAACGTCGTCTTATCCAGATCTTGTACGGACCTCTTTACTCCACTTTCTCTAATGTCGACTGCTTCGGAATCGTCTCATCATGGCTACATGGACTGAGCTCCAACGGCTATCCTCGTATCGGGAGTCTCCCAAGAAATGCATCTCACCACCTAGCATCCGAATTAAGTCGAACCATTCGATCGATTCGTCAAAACCTCATAATCCCCCAAGAGCTCAACATCTTGGTACAGTTTAATAGTATCGAATACATACCACAGCATCGGTGGTCCAGCCGTAGAAGGGCAAACCCAAGCCTCACTAATGGCACCGTAGAACTGCCGCAAACCCGAAGGTTCAAAGGCTTTCACACGGTCATTAAGTCGAGTTAGGGTTTCATTCTTCTAGAGGGACCATAGAATTGCCTGCATGTATTTCCGACTACTTTAAACTTGGAATAATAGGTTTCCGACATTCGATCGTCTCTGTCGACCCTCACGTCTCTGCGTGAAGTCGTTTCTAGCTGGAATCAATCTATCTGATGACCTCTCATCGGGTAGGCGAACGAACCACATGTCCTAGTCATTCATCCTCGGGTGACTAGCGACCTTCTATCATCTCTTAGTACAATCTGTACTGCAATAGCTCCAATATATGGGGCGATATCTCGTCGCTCGCAGCAGCAACTGGCTCACTCGTCTGCATGCTGAACGGTGCCTCAATCATCAGGAGTAAGCAACACACCAACGGTCATCAAAATCTGGCTGGCCTCTATCATTGGCTCAATCCTCTAGTGTCGATCAGCACCTCCGAGTAACCTCATAAAGGCGATCCGCCAATCGCTCGTGGCGCGGAAACACAGTAAAAAGACATATCTCTGCAATCGTGTGTCGCCGGAATTTCGCCCTGGTCAGTCCTCGTTCGTGACGAGCTTGTACTGACCGCAACTCTAGCCGTAGCTCTCCCTGCCCGTAACCATAGTAGCAAAACCAAACTGGTACCGATGAGGCTAGATCAGGAAGGAATATAATACTGAACAAGGAAATGTACATCTTAAGGCTTCATAAGTGGAGTAGCGTATCGTAAATATGCCGCGGAACATACCAACGGTACGTCACTCTACTTTAGTCACCTATTCCATCAACCAAGGGTCATCCTACGCTCCGAAGGTAAAACCTAACGCTCTGATACCAACTTTGTCACGATCCGAAAGTATGGAACATGACCGGCACTTAAACTACGAACGTCTCGAGGCATACGTAATCTAAGTAAACCGAAAAACCAGAAATCCAAACCAAAAAAAAGTAGTAGAGTACAGGAAAAACCAACTTAAAGCAAGTAGTTTCAATAGCATAAGCCGAATTATGCGGTTTTTAAAAACATCAAAAATTTACTGAAAATTTCGGCAGAGTCTCCTTTGTAAATACTGGCCCCCAAACGGGATACAACATGAATAGTATACGAAATCAAGAAAAAGGCATCCCCAAGCGGGAGCTAGCTCTTCGCCAATCGACGGTCATAACCACACAAGCAATATAATATACAACGCCAACGGCGAGGATCAAAACTCAAAAGGAAACTCAAAACCACCAAATATATAACGAGCGACTCTAAGGTCGAAAGAATAAACAACACTGGTCTCTATCTCAATAAATACATGTTTGGTTGATGGAATTTACTAGATACAACTGAATAATATTATACAAGGTAATATGATGGGTACGATACAAGAAAAACCCACCTACTAGCAAGTCACCCGAATGAAACTGAGCCCGCAAAGCCGTAATGAAACCTGTACTGCAAAACCTGCAAGAGACTGGGGCACAACGGGGGTGAGTTGCCAACTCGTAAATAGAAAAACATCTACGCACAGAAATCGCATAAATAACGCAATCCTAGGTCAATGATCATAATATGTCCTCAAATATAGGAATAACACGTAGCCTATAACAAGGCTAGGGTAAATATCTAACCCGAGTGTAATCTCATGTGCCCGTGTCAGTGCCTCAGGTAGCAATATATCATATGAATGAGGTATGAATGCATGAAAACAGAATACATGTAAATGAAGAACTGTTTTCATAAATTAGTGAGATTTCCTTTGTATTTTTAAACTGAGGTATCATAAATGAAATCAGTATCAACAGTGTCTAGCATCGATACAAAACATAAATCTCAATGTCTCGAAATATCAATGTCTCAATCTCAATATCTAGGGCGCCGTCAGTCCAGACCGGCCCCTACCATCCATCTCAAGACCACGACGGTATCCTCCGGATATCCGACGTGTCGGGTAATATCACCGGTAGGTAGTGCTCCCCAGCCAGGCTCAACGTCAACACCACATTCCTCTTGCCCCGGGGTACCATACCGGGCCCACCATGTACCCGAAACGGTTCCTCCACTCCTCGAATCGGGTCTCGAAATCCATCAGCAAACTCATGGTGGACGACTCATACATCATGGGAAAACCGCACTTTTTATTTTAAAAGGGAGAAAAGGTTTATTTATGTTTTTGCGGTTTTCCTCCAAATCCAAGAAATCTCATGAAATCCGAATCCAAGTCATCAATAGCATGTAAACAGTGAATATAGGCATGAGAATCCATGAATGCGACACAACAGTGAATAATAACATGCATGAAGTAGTAGGCAATAACTACAATGTCTAACTAGCATATAAGGCAAGTACACTAATATCATGTCTAAACTATTAGCTAACAACCTATGTCAAATGAAATAGTATTTTCTAAAGTGTTCGTGACATGTCAATTACCGATGAAGATGTGTGTGAGCCGGCAAGTAAGTGTACGTGGTATATACGCGTCATCGGTAATGGTGCTGGTGTCCTAACAGCATGATATTAATAATGCAATAAGAAATTATAATATAAGTATGCGATGCGGAGCGAACAGTAAAAATGAGCGGGAGCTGAATACTAGACGCAACTATAACTAATCTGCACTAATCTAATATAAGTCCTACAAATGGTGCCTTTTGAAATAACACGAATCATGGGGTTTTGAAAATAGGGGCTACGGTGTTTTTAAGAAAAGATACGTTTTTTGAAATATCCGTAGAATCCCTTGACCTGTCTTTTAAAATACGCATGATTCGTAAGCTTTGAAATAGGTAAGAATCGAATCTAATCTAACAACTAAACTAAGCTAAAGGGCTAAGCTAACAAGCTGGACTACAGGTAAGGAAACCGCCTAACGTCTGAGTCGATACATATACATACCTGTATATATATTAGTCGGTGATCCCGCCTCAATAATATCATATCCGATACCATATCTATAATCAGACATCCCAAGTCAAGAGTGCGGATCAATCATCAAGATATAGCTCGTACGTAAATCCGTACGGCATCCTCCAATTCTGGGTACGGGTCAAAATCACATTCATCATACTATTCACCTGGTATCCTCTTTATCAATATTATGATCTGGTACTGATCTACGTCTAGTACAATACTGATATCGCCTAAGTATGCATGCACGTGTGTAAAAACTATGTCAAGGACCCGCTACAACGTCATGTCGTATCTCAAATACGAACCCCGCTATATCACCGATCTCACGGCCTCAAATCAAATCTCATCGACTCATCATAAATCCCAAGTACTATCCTCAAATCCGTATGTGAACACACAGTCCCATACCTATGTGAACACATAACTATATATTCCCGAATAAGCACAAAAGAAAGAAGAAAGTATGCAAGTATGGGTGGGTGTGTGCAAGTGTGGTGCGACCGCTACTCTAGGGTTTCGCGACACTCAATCATCCAAGAACACCAAATATCCATATTTATCATCAATAACTCAAACAATATATAACCAATAGATATATATATATATGTGTATACATGTCCGTATACATCACCATGAACTGCGGGAGTGCTATACGCCATCCACCCGACTTCTCCCCGTAGATATAAATCTACTCACCTGGTCCTCGCTCGCCGGTGCCGACGTCGCCACGCGCTTGCTGGTCGTCTTGAAGTCTACATGGGGTACCTACATATCATAACGCACCGTATCGCATTAAAACTAAATTCGAAATCGAAACGGCATACGAAAATCAAATCGGCACGCGTATCACGCATAGGTCCAAACCTATCGCCTACGCATGCAAGAATAGTCAAACCAACCCTCGATGTCGATGTACAAACGTCAAACCATCGAGAAAAATCCAATCACACTCATTTGCACATTCCCGCACACTAATTTTAATATAAACTAGGTTAAAACTCACAAAAACCCCAAATTCACTTTAAAAGCCGTTTTTCCGAAAAACTAGCAAGCAAAATTACCCGTTTTAGTGCAAAACTCGATGTTTAAACAATTCTAGCGGCCATAATACTTATTAAATAACTTAAATAAGTCATAAAAACCATTTCCATAATTTAATCACATAAATTTGCATAATTTCCAAAATCCTAGATTGCAAAAATATCAATTTTAACACTTTTTATTGTAAAATTCACAATTTTACAATTAAACTTGGTTTTGCATATATTAAATGGTTAAACCACTCATGGAAACCTTAATGATGTGCTAAAAATCCTAACTAGATTTTAATCCCACGTTTTTATTTAATTTCTAAAACCTAGTTAGCAATTTAGCATAATTATCATCATTTTTAAACTAACAAATTAGCAACTAGTAACCAAATTAGATTTTGCATTCAATTACATGTTAATCCCCTCATTACAATCATAAGCTAATGATAAAGAACCTAATTTAATTCAAACCCTAGCTTCAATTCAAAATTCCCAATTGAATTTCCAAACATTCAATTAAACCCACAATTTAACACCTAATTAGCTTCATTAAGGAATTTAAATCAAAAAAATGAATAATGGGTCAAAAGTTATACCTCACAAACCATGATCAAACTTGAATTCCAGACCTCCATTTGAAATCCTTGCACCAAGATCCATGCTAAAGGAGATGAGGGAAAATGGGTAGGAGGTGGATTTTGATTTGGATTTTTGCTTGATTTTTTGTGGATTTTCAAGCATTTTTGAAGAACTTTTTTAAAGAGAAGGAGATGAAGAATGAAGGGCTGTTGGGGTTCAGATTTTGGCCAGAAAATGAGTGGGGGAGGAGAGAGAGGGAGGTGGAGAAAAATGGGGAGAAAGTCAAAGTCAATTCAAGGTCAAAAGTCTAACTAATTTATCCATTTTCTTTTCTTTTCTTTCATTTCTTTTCCTTTGAAATTCAAGTGGGGAAAAAAATGGGGGCTGCTGAATTTAGCTAAGGGGAGAAGTAAGTGGGGGTGTGTGGGTGTGGGCACGGGTGTGGGGTGATGAAAAATGATAAATACAATACCCCAAACATCCATTTACGCTAAAAAAAAGCCTTTTTTCTTCAATAATTTCTAAACCGTTTTGGCAAATGATTTCGTTCCAAAAACCACATGATAAATTTTTATTTAAAGTTTTATGATACACAAAATTTGTTTCAACTCATTCCAATTTGTAATTTTCCCTAATTAAATGTATTAGTGACGGCTTAAAATAATAATAAAATAATATTTTTTCCAGAAAATTTGAAATTTCACCAGCGGCTCAATAAACACCAAATAATAGCAATTACATAGCTAGAATATGTATATTTAATTTTTATAATAAGATATTTGTATTTTGACTTTTTACAGAAAACCCCTTTATTTTACCGATTTTTTCGAAATTTCACCGAAACGATTTTCAAAACGCTACAAATTGAGACTAAACTGCTATGTTTATAACATTCATTCAGTTATCTCATAACTACTTGTGGATTCCAAATATTGTATCACATTCCAGATAAATAGAAAATGTTAAACTTTCCGATCGAACAATCAAACACCCAAGTTTTCCCGGAACAACTCAACACTTGAAATAAGTTTAAAAACATCCAGTTCATGCCTCAGTACCAATGGTCCAGCCGTAGAAGGGTCAAGCCAACACCTCACATGTGGCACGCCGTACTGCCCCAAACCCTAAGGTTCAAAGGGCAGTTCAAGACGGTCACATAATCGAGTTAAGGTTTGTTGTCTTCTAGAGGGTCCATCGCGTTACTTGCACTACTTAGAACGTTTTCAAACTACGAAAAAATCCAACAATTGGAAATTTTCCGGCAGGGGAAAAATTGGGTATTTATATCCGGTCGAACTTTTTAACATATTCAAAAAATTATCCGGAAAACACATAGACGAAGTTAAATAAACCGATCGAATAATCGAATCCCCAAAACAACCCTAGAAAACTCAACTCTTGAGTATAATTTAAAAATTCCCAGAAAATACAGCACTAATAGATAGGAGTTACTGTGCAAAAACTAATGAAAGAAACGACCGTACGGCCGCGGAACCACCGCATTAGGCACGCTATTGCCGCGGTTCCACGGCTATTTGATCGAATTAGAGGTTCCGTTTTGTACAGTAATTCTTAGAAACTCCTGCTGAGTTTTCTGCATATTTTTAATTCTCAAAAATCCCCGATTTCAAAAAATGTACAGAGAGCAATTTGGGATTAGGGTTTCGGTTCGATCGGACTTCTAACTCCGTCTACGCATCGCCTAAGGCTCTAGCTAGGCTCTGATACCACTGTAGGGTTCCTAGACACACTAATGAGGTCTCACAAGGCATCAACCATGCCAATTTCAAATTTTACAAGTGCCGAGAAACCCTAATACGGATCGTTAACTAGAGTTTAGGCGAAACAAGCAACTAGTTAACAACTTAATTAAAAGTGAACGGAAAATACAACCTTTGTAGATCCGGTCCTCCACCTCCATAGCTCCGTGATGATGTCCCTTCGTTGCGATCATCGGATCCCGGGCTCTAGCGTCGGCTTCATCGGAGAAATGGGCGAGCTAGGTCGTCGACTTCGATGCCGAAGATAATCTACGTCGAGACAACACAAGATCAAGCTCCAACTTCACCAAGTCAAGAAACTTGTGAAGAAAACACCCTATACTACTTGGCAAGTGGTAGAGGATGAAGAAATAGGAAGTGGGTTCACTTTAGAATTGGATTTCTCACTCTTTTTCTCAAGTTGCCATTGATGGTAGCAAGCTTTTCTTCATTGTTGAAGAAGAAGAAGAAGATAATATGATAAGTATTATTGAAAAATAGAAAATAAGATGATACTTATCATATTTGCAACCATGGTTTAGTGTAGAGAATTAACTAGAGTTTAGTTGAATGGTTAGGGTTAAAGGAAAGAAACAAAATGGTCAAGCTTTCAAACCTTCATGAAGTTTCAACGAAAAGACAAAGCAAGCCACCATTTCATTTTCCTTTGCCAAAATAAATAAACAAAATAAATAAATGAATAAGTAAATCAAATGAAACCCTAACCATTAACTAACCATGGTTTAAATCACACACTAACCCAAGTTTGCATGTATCATCAAACATGATACAATCTTGTGCACAAAAATATATCACATATACAATGTGCACAATCAAGTGAGAAAATCCATCTTAAGTGAACCAATACTAGTTAATGCAAAGTAATATATCAAATATATAATTATGCATTAAATCATTAAATCAACGCTTGATTTAACGATCCGGTCATATCGCATATGACCGACTAATATCCAATGTATCGACTTATCGAATCATTCCTTGATTCGATAACTAGGTTATATCGCATACAACCAATCGATACATTCATCGCGAGAATAGAATACGGTATCACATACACGCATTATTCTCGGTCCCGCACATATCTCATATGTGCTCCTATTTCGTTTCGCTTGAGCCAGGAAACCTCTGTGTAAGACTCTAAAGACTCGTCAATACGCCGGCAGCAGGTGATGATCATATCAAACACCCACAAGCCGCAAGCGGTCTGCTAAACGTAACGGCCACCCGGGTATTGAGAGATCAGAAGATCGACGAGCAAGCCCGCTCACACTCCTGTGAATCCAACCAGTAACACTTACCGTACAGTCCGGTCTGTTCGTCTGATATGTCGCATATCTCGCCTAGGGGTGGTAAACGTCAGACCCCAATAGCTCGATAAGTCGTGTCGATATGAGGTCTTTAACAATTCGAGAAACTACAGGTAACACTTACCAGTAAATCTCAGCAACCCTGGCCAGGGATTTCCGGTTATAGCCAATCGAACACAGCGCAACATCAACTCCCTATACCGGGAGAGACGAATCCCCTCCTATCGCTCATTGCCTCCATGTGACTCGGGACTGTACCCAAAAACCACCGTTTTGCACGCCCTCTTGGACGTGGTAAGGTGGAAATCAAAGCACAGTGGGAATCACACAAGACTCTATGACGATCTCGGGTCAACAGACTACTCTGTACCAGTGTCACCAGAGAACTGCCATCTGACGTAAGGTATAATACCATCTGGGAGTTCTCGGCGAGTCCGTCCAGTGTACCCAGTCTCCACTGAGCACCCGTATATCATCTCTGATGTCAAACACCAATGGATATGGGATCATCCATCACCCATCTGTATGGGTCGAGAAGGTATACGCTAGTCTACTCTGGTATATCGATGCACCGTCTCAATACACCCACGACTAGGGACCTTGAAGGATGTACTTATAGACTACCATGTCCCCACTAGTATGATCCGCATCATAGTCCAGGTAGTCAAGTACACATCCTAAGGGCTTTACCAACATGTAATCAGAGAGACAATCAGTATACACGTTAAGGTAAAGAGTAACCAGATAGCATACTATCATGTCGAGCAAGAAAGTCCTCCCTATATATGTCCCAGCATCCACTACAATATACATCCTATGTACAGTAATGGCCTCTAGGGCATACATATAACTAACACCTTCAACTCCAATCTCTCATAAAAGAACGGTGTTGGAAAAAACTTTATCGCCCACGGCAAATTCCAAAGGCGATAGACCTAAACGCCCTAAGGCCGGGAGCATAACAATACATACGGTCTACATGGCTTCAGGAAAAAAAGAAAGCCGTGCTTCGGTGAGTCACCGACCGTAAACTCGGTCGCTGACCAAGGCTCAGGAGCAACAACAGAAGCTTCAGGAAATGCTGACCAAAGTGGCAGCACTTATGTAACAACCCTAAACTTTCTGTACAAAATTTTTATAAAGCACAGAAAAGAGTACCTTAGCCTAAGCACAAATTAAAAGTATTTCTTGTTTAAGAACAGCAAGAAAACACTTGTAACTCATTAGTAAAGTCTTGCACTGCTATGACATAGCCCCTGTGTTCAAATCCCCCCAGCCATATATTATTTTTAATGATTTTTCTTTTAAAAATTTTGAAGCCCCCCAAAAGTTTACATGTGCAATACATGTAAAAATGAAAAGTCAGATTACATAAACATGTGCAAAAGGGTATTTATACTGATTAAGACATGTGACATCGATCCAGAGCCCCACACCCTTAAGATGGCCGGCGAGATTGGCCATATGGCCGGCGCCGTCAGGCCCCCCGATTGCAAATACCCCCAAATTTTGCACACGCAACTCTTGGCCTCCCCCTTAACCCCAATACTGTTTGATTTTCCTGAAATTAAATAGAAAATTAAATTGAGGTATTAATCCAAAACTTTAATGCATTTTAATTCCATTGTTCAATCCTCAAAACCCTAATTCTACCCTATAAATATCACCCCATACCTAGCCCTCTCTATTCTGAAATTCATTGTCAAAACTCTCAAAATTTTCCAAGTCAAATAAGTTGTACAAGTGGAGTTGGCCAAGGTCAAGTTCCGACGACGATTCGGGAAGATTCAGGTGACACCGCGACTCCACAAAACTTCCATCTTGTTCGTATATCTTCCCTCTCTCTCTTCAACCAGTAAGTCCCCTCTCCTCCTCTCTCTTCCTATTCTAAAAAGTTCTTTTTTCAAAACTCGTCGGAAGTGGAGTTAATCCGACATCCGATTCTAAATTTGTTAAAAACCCTAATTTTTCTTAATAACAAATCAACCATTACTTTATATATTGTTTAGCAACCATAAACCAAGATTGAGAACAAGTTTCAATTTAAAATACCATGCTATGCAACTTGTATAACACTTTTACAGTTAAATACCACAAAGTTACCTACAACATTCTTTTATCATAATTGCTCATATTGCCTTTAGAAAAACCTCACAAGGTAATGACCTACCTCTAAAAAAACCCATCATGACATAGCACGATTGCTTGAAAACAATATTTTTGGGACAAATACAAATTTACATTTAAATATCATAAACTATTAAAAACCGTATTCTTTAAATTGTTTCAAATTAAATTCCTTACGATTATGTCTCTACAACCCACTTTTGGGGAACCCGATTTGGATGGTGCAAGTTATCTCACATCCTCGGGACTAGTATAATGAGATGTAGACCTTCTTACTGAGCATCCGATCTCAATGGAATTTTTAATACAATTTTTAAGAATAATGTGATTTTCTATTTAATAAATAAATTCTATTTTTAATAATTATATATATATATATATTATCAAAAAATTTATTTTATATTTATAATAAATTCCATGTTTTCTAAACAAAGGAACTACAAATTTCATGAATATACCATCACAAATCCATACAATTCCAATTTACACTAAAATACCATATACTATTTAATGTAGGTTTATAATCATTAGAATACTTCACTTTTAAAAATTACATCCATGAAAACCCTAAATACGATAAATAAATTCTTGAGGTTTATTTTAAAAGTTTATCAAAACTATTTTTCATAAAACCCCCTCAAGTTTATTAATTTACAATAAGGACCCTATTAAATATAGGTTTAAGCAGGACCTATTCTCTTGAGCCTCAGGGAGCCGGAGAAAGTGGGTGCTTGCCTATTTAAGGTAGAAAACTAAAACGAGGTTATCAATGGTAATTGGTTTGGTAAAAGTTACAAATCCTGCCATCCATGTGCAACAGTTACCGATAACTCCAAAACCTAATTCAGGAATCCAATTCTGTTTAAGTGTGTGACTCAGACAGAGTCTCATTCTAATCTGAATACAATTCCAATCTACATATAATCCAAATATAACTCCAATATATCATGAATCCATATATACTGGAACTTGAACATGAATACCAGAATGCCATCTATATTAACATGACTTGAACTGACCGAACCATGGATATACATTGACTTGATCACATGATTATCCTTTTACATCCTTATCCGTTTACATGAGCAATTTATATCATGGTTTCAACAAGTCTTACATCTTTAAAACAACACAATATACATTACGGGGTTAAAGGGGTAGACTGATACGGAATGTGTTAAAAGTGGCACGAGATGGTCATTAAAAGACGTAACTAAATATCCATTGCCATTGTTCCATGGGGTTTGACGGAGCCTTGCACTACGGGTTACCTTAGTCCACGGGATAGATGGACTTTTCTTGTAAACATTAATATCTTCTGTACCAAGCTACAAACAACTACGTTAGTATAGCGAACATAATCTTTTATACTTTACATATTCTATTCTCTATCTATTCTTCTCTACCTCTTGGGACTTACTGAGCGATTATTCGCTGACGACATTCTTTTTCTATTCTTTCTTCGGAATGTTGTCTGGAGGACCCGACTCTCTAGAGATCGAGCCCAGCTCAGAAGACTTGGAGCAGTTCATCGAGGACCCCGAGCTCTACTTCACTTGTATATACTTTTACTTTCAGTTCATACTATTGTTTAGGCATCTCTCTCCAGTATTGTATTTACTTTCCAGTTGTATTGTAAAGAATGTTTAATTAATAAAAAGTTGTTGTTCATTTACATCTCATGTTTTTCTTGTGTACATTTATTATATTGCTTATTTACGCTTAGCGTGTTTACTTCTGAGTAAATACATCGCGGGCCTAGTCACGTCTCCTTATCCGTACACCGAGAAGTGGGGAGTGACAGGTTTTGTTAGCGGCCCATGCAGGTCAGTTCTTCATGGAAACCTAAGCAATATATCATAAGAATCAGCAACTAAAACATTCTTTATATTTCCTTTTTCCTTGAATCTATCAGAACCCTATTTTTCTTTCAAGGTTATGGATTCCCCGAACAATACTAGCACCAACATGAACGGAAACACCACACCACCACCTCTTCCACTTACGTCTACCGTTGTAGCTTCGATCAACAAGTAGACGGTACTGCTCGAGGCAATAAAGAGCCTCCTGGAAGGACAGCAACAGCAGACCGTTATCCTACTGAACCGCCCAGAAGCTAAGGCACCTGGAGTGAAACAATTCCGGGCATTGCACCCTAAGCAATTCTATGGGAAAGAGAGCCCCTTGGAAGCTAAAGAATGGGCTCAGTCGATCGAAGACGATCTGGCAGTAGCACAAGTGCTAGACATTTCTTGGGTAAGGGTTGCGAAGCTGCAACTTACCGATAACGCTCGAGTATGGTGAAAGGTGGAAGAAAACCGTCTTACCCAGCCGACCGAATGGAGGATTTTTCGCGAGATATTCGACATGAAATATTTTCCCGAGACTGCCCGCTTTGATATGGAGCAGCAATTCATCCACTTGCAACAAGGTTCAATGTAGACCAAATCTGTGGATGAGTATGATGCTGAGTTAACCATGTTGAGCAGGTTTGCAGCCCATCTTATACCGACTGCTGAGATTAGGTCTAGAAGATTTCAGCAAGGGTTGGACCCGGAGATCTAAGCTGCGTTAGCTACAGGGGATTTCCCAACCCATGATTTGGCTTTGAAGGCTGTCCGAAGAACTGAAGCAATGGTGAGGAAGGGCAGACCTCAATCTACCGGTATGAAGCACTCTGCTACTCAGATAGCAGGAGGAGCCTCTTCCAGGCCACCGTTTGTACCCATGGGACCAGATTTAACATTTAACCGGTCAATTCCAAACTTTTGCTACTACTGTAAGAGGGATTGACACATGTTGAAGGATTGCCGGTGCATAACGGCCTATGCTTAGTTTGTAGTGCATCCACTCATGGAATTGAAACATGTCCTCATAGACGCAACCCAGTTCCAACACACATCAACTATCTGCAGCGGCCAACTTTCAGGCACCTGCACCTCGTCTTGCTCTCCCAGCTCCACCTCCACGTGGATTTCCTGCACAGCCTACTCACCAATTCCATTAGACACTGAGGAACATGCCTCAAAGGCAGATGAACATGCCCTAAGGACAGAGGAATGTGCCTCCAGCTAGGAGGAACGTACCCCGGTATCGGGCTTACACATTAGCGGCCATAGAAGCCGAGGCTATAGACCAAGATAACACTAGTAATTCTCTTCAATCTTTTCAAATCCTTGCATTATCTGGTTACTTTTCATGCACTACCAGTATTTCTTTCACCACCACTATCACCAAATTTTTTCTTGAATCTGTTACAACTTCCTTCTATAAATTTCAAGGACGAAATTTTAATAAGGAGGGTAGAATGTAACAACTCTAAACTTTCTGTACAAAATTTTTGTAAAGTACAGAAAGAAGTACCTTAGCCTGAGCACAACTTAAAGTATTTCTTGTTTAAGAACAGCAAGAAAACACTTGTAGCTCATTGGTAAAGCCTTGCACTGCTGTGACATAGCCCCTGTGTTTAAATTCCCCCAGCCACATATTATTTTTAATGATTTTTCTTTTAAACTTTTTAAAGCCCAAAAGTTTACACGTGCAATACACGTAAAAATGAAAAGTTGGATTAAATAAACATATGCAAAAGGGTATTTATACTGATAGGACACGTGGCATCGATCTAGAGCCCCACACCCTCAAGGTGGCCAGCGCCGCCAAGCCCCCCGTTGCAAATACCCCCAAACATTACACACATGACTCTTGGCCTCCCCCCTTAACCCCAGTACCGTTTGTTTTTCCTGAAATTAAATAGAGAATTAAAATGATGCATTAATACAAAATTTTAATGCATTTCAATTCCATTCTTCAATCCTCAAAACCCTAATTCTACCCTATAAATACCACCCCATTCCTAGCCCTCTCTATTCTGAAATCCATTATCAAAACACTCAATTTTTTCCAAGTCAAATAAATTGTACAAGTGGAGTTAGCCAAGGTCAAGTTCCGGCGACAATTCGGGAAGATTCCGGCGACACCGTGACTCCACAAAGCTTCCATCTTGTTTGTATACCTTCCCTCTCTCTTTTGAACCAGTAAGTCCCCTCTCCTCCTCACTCTTCCTATTCTAAAAGTTCTTTTTTCAAAACTCATCGGAAGTGGAGTTAATCCGACATCCGATTCTAAATTTGTTAAAAAAAACACAACTTTTCTTAATAATAAATCAACCATTTCCTTATATATTATTTAACCACCATAAACCAATATTGAGAACAAGTTTCAATTTAAAATACTATGTTATGCAACTTGTATTACATTTTTACGGTTAAATACCACAAAATTTACCTACGACGTTCTTTTATCATAATTGCTCATATTACCTTTAAAAAAACCTAACGAGGTAATGATCTACCTCTCACAACACTCATCATGACATAGCATGATTGCTTGAAAAAAATATTTTTAGGACAAATACGAATTTACATTTAAATATCATAAACTATTAAAAACTGTATTCTTTAAATTGTTTTAAATTAAATTCCTTACGATTATGTCACTACAACCCACTTTTGGGGAACCCGATTTTGATGGTGGGGGTTATCGCACATTCTCGAGTCTAGTAAAGCGAGATGAAGATCTCCTCATGGAGTATCCGATCTCGATGGAATTTTGAATACAATTTTTAAGAATAATGTGATTTTCTATTTAATAAATAAATTCTATTTTTAATAATTAAATATATATATAAATATTATCAAAACATCTATTTTATATTTATAATAAATTACATATTTTCTAAACAAAGGAATCACAAATTTCATGAATATACCATCACAAATCCATACAATTCCAATTTACCCTATAATACTACATACTATTCAATCTAGGTTTATAATCATTAGAATACTTTACTTTTAAAAATTACATCCATGAAAACCCTAAATACGATAAATAAATTAATGCTTGAGGTTTATTTTGAAAGTTTATCAAAACTATTTTTCATATAACCCCCTCAAATTTATTAATTTACAATAAGGACCCTAGTAAATATAGGTTTAAGCGGGACTAATTCTCTTGAGCTTCAGGGAGCCGAAGAAAGTGGGTGCTTGCCTATTTAAGGTAGAAAACTAAAACGGGGTTATCAATGGTAATTGGCTTGGAAAAATTCACAAATCCTGCCGTCCATGTGCAACAATTACCGATAACTCCAAAACCTAATTCAGAAATCCAATTCTGTTTATGTGTCTGACTCAGACAGAGTCTCGGTCTAATCTGAATACAATTCCAATCTACATACAATTCAAATATAACTCCAATACATCATGAATCCATATATACTGGAACTTGAACATGAATGCCAGAACACATTCTATATCAACGTGACTTGAACTGACCGAACCATGGATATACATTGACTTGATCATATGATTATCCTTTTACATCCTTATCCATTTACATGAGCAATTGATATCATGGTTTCAGCAAGTATTACATCTATAAAACAACACAATATAGATTACGGGGTTACAGGGGTGGACTGGTACGGAATGTATTAAAAGTGGCACGAGATGGTCATTAAAAGACGCAACAAAACATCCTTTGCCGTTGTTCCATAGGGTTTGACGGAGCCTTGTACTACGGGTTACCTTAGTCCATGGGATAGATGGACTCTTCTCGTAAACACTAATATCTTCTGTACTAAGCTACAAACAACTACGTTAGTATAGCGAACATAATCTTTTGTACTTTACATGTTCTATTCTCTGTCTATTCTTCTCTACCTCTTGGGAATTACCGAGCGATTGTTCACTGACAACATTCCTTCTCTATTATTTCTTTGGAATGTTGTCAGGAGGACCCGACTCTCTGGAGATCGAGCCCAGCTCAGAAGACTTGGAGCGGTTCATCGAGGACCCCGAGCTCTAGTTCACTTGTATATACTTTTACTTTCAGTTCATGCCATTGTTTAGGCGTCACTTTCCAGTATTGTATTTACTTTCCAGTTGTATTGTAAAGAATGTTTAATGAATAAAAAGTTACTGTTCATTTACATCTCATGTCTTTCTTGTGTATATTTATTATATTGCTTATTTACGCTTAGAGGGTTTACTTCTGAGTAAATACGTCATGGGCCTAGTCACGTCTCCTTATCCGTACACCGGGAAGCGCGGCGTGACAACTTACCGAACAGAAAGAAAGTCCGGACAAAGAAGCTGAAAAATGCATGTCCGTGCCCATCCTTGGAAGAAAGATTAGGACGGGCATACTCGTTTCCTCGCGACAAAACGAGGAGACTATTCGAATTGGCAATGCATAATAAACTCATCACATTGTCAGACCCGCGGCGTCCACCGCAACCCGGCGACGTCAATAACCCTAACTACTACTCCTATTACAGAATGGTGAGCCACCCAATTGAAGATTGCTATGTCTTCAAGAACTGGATCGAAGACCAGTATCAACAAGAAAAATTCAGACTGTCTGATAACTGGAGGGTAAACCCACCCAAGAAGCATACTCCTAGAAAGGTGGACGCGCAGGAGGCATCATGCTCACTCGTGGAAGAAACTCCATGGGAAGTCGTTCTTTTAGCAAAAACCAAAAGAATGCTGAAGGACCTACATGCATGTCCAGCAGTTAGGTGGAAAAGCCCACTTGAACCCGAAATAATCGAAGGGATGTTAAAACCTCGTTCCACACCGAAAATTGTTGACAAGGGAAAAAAACCCAAGTCAGGCCTTTGAACTCTTCTAAGAAAAAGAAGAAGACCAAGAAGTCTGTGCAGCCTGCCGAGTATGACGATAGGCACACAGACCTACAAAAATACATTGATGCGTTGGAATAGTACAACCAGAAGGCGCGAACACCAGTAACGCTCGAAGAGTTCCTCATGCATATTCTTGAGAACGAAGATAGTGGCAATGATGAGGAAAATGACTCATCAGAAGACACTGAAGACCTTGTAGCAAGTTGCCACATGGTCTCCCATTCGTTGTTATATGGCGAAGAAGCTCCCTCGGCGTCAGAAAACAACGTAGAGGAACTGGGGGCAGAATCGGCACTAAAATCCCCGGAACTGCCAGAAGACTCGATTGATAGGCTGTTAAACGAAGCCTTTTAAAAAAGCAAAATTGACCGAGAACGCGAGACAGCCATATATGAAAAGGCTAAGCGTCAGTGTCAGGATAAAGAAGCTGCGGCGAGGACGAGTCGTAAAGTTCTCCAACCAAACCAAAACACACTTGCTGCAAATAAGAGCAGGATAAAAAGAGAGAAGCAGTTCGCCAAAGCCCTATCAATGGGGATGAAGCTGCCACCTCTTGTAAGGAACACTCCCGGGGTCATATGCCTCGATGGAGATGATGCATGTCCAAACTACTACCTATATCATCGGAGGGTCACCCACTCTACTGAGGAATGCAATGCCTTCAAGAAGTGGTGGCAAGGATACGTTGCCCATCAAAAACACTTCAAGAGGATGAAGTGCGAAACTCATGCTCGTCGATGGCAAAATAGTGCGAAAAACGCGCATGAAGAAACGACCGGCAACTGTCATATAGTTGGTACCAGTTCGAAAGGGGAAAACCCTAAGTTCTTACCTTCGGGAGCAATTATGAAATACCCCTCAACTTTCTCTTCAAAGGCTCCACCTCTGAAAAAGAAGAGGAGGAGAAGAACTGCGAGAATATTCAGCTGTGTAACCGCACGCTGCCTGAGAGGAACCTCGGACCTACAAACAAAGGTTCGAACAATAAGGACAAAGTGAAAGGAAAAATCCCCGAGAAGATCGCCCTTGATGAAGAAGCAGTCAAAGAGCTCGCGGCAAAAGATCCACCCAAGAAAAACAAGGTGGATTACAACATCCTGGCACATCTGAGGAAAATACCCTCGCAACGGAGCATATTGGATGCTTTCCTATTGTCCAAAGAGGCACGAGATTCGCTGATCAAGGCATTACAAGAGTCTGATCAGTTCCAAGCTTTCTTCGCAGAAGAGAAGATGAAGGATGAGCTGGCAGAGGTCCATACAACTGACATTACATTCAGTGATGAAGATCTCCTTCTCGGTACATGCGAGCAAAATTGCCCGTTATACGTCACCGGGTACTGCCACGACATCAAGATAGGGATAATCCTTGTCAACAACGGATCCTCCGTCAACCTTCTCAATATGAGAGTGCTGAAGGAAATTTGCATGAACATTCAGCACCTTGCTCGAGATAAAATTACCATCTCCAGGTTCGACTCACAGTCGTCACGGACACTTGGGTCCGTAATACCGACGTTACGCTTCGGGCTGCTCGTCACTGAAATCAAATTTCATGTCATTGACGCCAAGACTTGCTATAATGCTTTGTGTGGCAGGCCTTAGTTACACGAGTACAACGCCATCCCTTCTACACAACATTAGTGTATGAAGTATTTCAAGGACGGCTCGGAGTACACCGTCACGGGAGAGCTAAATCCGTTCTCCGTAAACGAAGTCCAGAAATATGAAGATGCAAAGTACTTCCTACCAAACTTTGAGGATATTGAAAGGTGTCACAAGACGGAGAATAAACAGAAATCCGACGCCACTATCCCGATCTTTGGGAGCGATACCGAAGAAGATGAAGATATAGTCTACTCGGGACAACCCCAAAAAGAAAACAATAAGCTCGGACCATCTACTCCTATTTTGGTCTTTGGCAACAACTCTGAGGACGAGGCCAACGCAGTGTTCTCCATCCACCCATCAATGCAAACTTTTGCTGAAACAGATCAGAGTCTACAAATTACAATGGCTCTGCCTCGGCATTACAAGGAACTTGATGCGCTCCATACATACAGTGTACAAGAACTGCAAACTTTCTACGTGCCTCCTAAGCGAGGGGTGAAAATGCGTTCCTCTTTTACCAATCTACGGAGACCAAAGTAGAAAAAGAAGTTTGGCATGGTGCCGATTTTACACTCGATAGGCTTCAACCCATCTGTCTGCCAAGATATTACGCGGAGTGATTGAGAAGGCTGTTAAGATGTCAAGGTGTACCCCTCGAACAAACTGTTCGACAAGCCCAATTCTACAAAAAGATTTGGAACACACCCGGGACTCAGCGAAAGATGCCCAACGGGATGATGGAGACAACTGGGCTCGGATATGTTCGGTCCAAGAAACGGGCTCAGATCTACAGTTTCCGCATTGTGAACAGCTCCAGTGAAGCGGAAAACGCTCTTCCAAATAGCCGTGACATCAAACCAGAGTGAGATCCCGCTCTAAAAACGTTAAGTCCGTTACTGGAAGATCAAATTGATAGGTTAATAAAAAAAATCTTGTCAGACGAGCCGGTACAATCACAGCCGCGAAATGGCCATTTATGAAAAGGCCAGGATGCAGCGACTTAGTCAGCAATCTGTAGAGAAGATAGTATATAATGCTCTTCATTCTCAGCCCACTGTATGTTCTCGCGAAAGGGGAAAGTCACGAAATGGAGGCAAAATAGGGCAAAGAACGCAAAAAACGTTCAAAAACAACAAAGCAGATCCAAGACGCCGTGCAATCAAGATTGGAGCCCGTCCTTTATAAAGAAGATGGGTCGGGAATACTCTTTCCCTCAAGACATGACAAGGAAAATATTCAACCTTGTCATGAAGCACCAAATGATGATACTTCCGGAGTCTCGGCATCCCGAACAAATAAGTGAGGTCCATCATCTGGATTATTGCTCCTATCACCGATAATAGATCATCTTCTTGAAGACTGCTTCACCTTTAAAGACTGGGTAGAAGACCAGTATCAACAAGGCAGGTTCGCTTTTTCCAACAGATGGAGGGTAACCCTACCGCAAAAACATGAGCCAAAGAGGACTTATACTGTGAGGATAAGACCAGCTCAACATCAAGAATGGAAGCGAACTCGTACCTGCCATATGATAACACTCTCAAAAGAGAGAAGGCACGAGACTATGGATGACCACCACATGTGCTTCGCAAATGAAGATGAGAAAAGGGTGATCTCAGAGTTTCCACCAGCACCAAAAGAGCAGGAAGGTGGGATACATACCACGGCGGACAACTTAAGAAAAATTAACTTAGGGACAGAAAATGATCCGAGACCAACGTTCGTCAGTGAACTGCTATCTAAAAACAGATGGCCACATTAAAATAAGTGCTCATGCAGTATAAAAATTGCTTTTCCTGGAACTACTCTGAAATGCCGGGTCTAGATCCAAAGGTGGCAGTACATAAACTGGCTATATCGCCGGGTATAAAGCCAATCAAACAGGCGCCAAGAAGGATGCAACTCAAACTTGAGATGAGCATCAACGCTGAAGTTAAGAAACTAATCGACTCCGGCTTCATCCAAGAAGTTCAATATCCTGACTGGTTCGCCAATATCGTTCCAGTGATGAAGAAAAATAGGATGGAGCGCATCTGCGTGGACTTTCGAGACCTCAACAAAGCTTGCCCGAAGGATGACTTCCCAGTGCCCGTTACCGAGCTTATGATCGATAACACGTCTACCCATGAGGTCTTCTCCTTCATGGATAGATCTTCAGGATACAACCAAATAAGAATGCATCCAGAAGACCAAAAGCATACCTCCTTCCGGACCCCACTGGGCATATTCTGTTATAAGGTGATGCCTTTCGGTTTGAAGAACGCTATCATTACCTACCAGAGGGCCATGAAAAAGATCTTTAATGATCTCATACATGAGATAGTCGAATGCTACATCGGCGACCTTGTGGTAAAGAGCAAATCTCACGAAGAACATTGGGAACATCTAAAAATAGTGTTTCAACATTTTCGGAAGTATATTCTGAAGATGAATCCTCTAAAATGCGCGTTTGGAGTTTCCTCAGGAAAATTCCTAGGATTCATCATACGTCACCGACGTATCAAAATCGACCCCTCAAAGATCAAGACGATTATTGAAATGTCCATGCCAAAAACCCTCAAACAATTGCGATCTCTTCAAGGAAAGCTCGCGTATATCCGGCGGTTCATAACCAACCTCTCCAAAAAATGCCATCCCTACAGTCATTTGATGAAGAAGGGGACCCCATTCATCTGGAATCAAAAGTGCCAAAATGCACTAGACGAAATTAAACAATACCTGCAAAATCCGCCAGTATTGACCGCTCCGGTTAAGGGAAAACCCCTTATCCTATATACAACGGCCCTTGAGGGTTCTCTAAGCGTGCTATGGGCACAAGAGAACGATCAAGGAAAAGAGAGAGCTCTGTACTATTTGATTCGAGTTCTCTTAGGGGCAGAAAACAACTATTCCCGTATCGAAAAGCATTTCCTGGAACTGATCTTCACACTAACGAAGCTCAGACATTACGCCTTGGCACATGAGGTCCATCTCATATCAAATGTGGATCCTCTCAAATATCTAATGTCAAAGGCCATACTAACAGGAAGGCTTGCAAAATGGGCCCTCCTCCTGATGGAGTTCTCGATAACGTATCGTCCCCACAAAATAGTGAAAGGGCAGGCCATTGCCGACTTTCTTGCGGAGCATCCGATACCAGCCGACTCCCCGTTAAATTGCAAATTGCCAGACGAGCATGCGTTCAATGCAATCAAAGAAGAGAAAGAAGAAAATGATTCCCAATGGAAACTCTACTTCGATGGAGCATCTTCCATGAAGCAACGAAAGCAAAACACCCCTATAATCAAAGCCGGGATGGGCCTTATCTTCATGACTCCGTAAGGAGGGATATTACGTTACGCCCTCTCCTTAACAGAGCCAAGGACTAATAACGAAGTTGAATATGAAGCTTTAATAGCAGGTCTCGAGATCGCTATCGATATGGGAATCAAAGACCTCCTCATATATGGAGACTCCCATCTGATCGTTAGCTAAGTAAACGGTGACTGTCAGACATGCAAGCCAAAGCTGATAAAGTATGGTGAAAAAGTAGAGCAACTGCTGAAACAAATACCTTCCTACACCCTAGAAAATATACCGCGAGCGGAAAATAGTAAGGCGGATGCATTAGACAAATTGACTAAGGAACTGGCCGATGAAGACCTCGATGACGTAAAAATCATTGTATAAAGCCGCAGGATTCTTGTGCCAACAAATATATCTCCGGAAGACCTGATAGAGCCATCTGAAGGAAAAGAAATGACTGAACAAGTAGCCCTTCAAATAGAGGATGAAGAAAAGGTCAAGGATTGGAAGTATGTCTTCATAGACTACTTCAAATCCCAACGAACGCACAAAAATGCGTCATCTAGATATCAGCTCATGAAACATGCTTTTTCTTTCGCCTTCGTCAATGATACTCTATATAAAAGATCGTTCGAATGTCTGTAGCTAAGATGTCTGGGGCCGAAAAAAGCAAAGAAATTCATCCAAGAAACTCACGACGGACTCTGCTGTTCTCATCAAGCTGGGCCAAAGATGAAGCTGAAGATAAAAAGAATGGGTTACTATTGGCCCACAATGATTCAGGATTGTCTCGAATATGCGAAGCAGTGTCACTTGTGCCAAATTCATGTGGACTTCATCCACCAACATCCAAATCCGCTACACCCAACAGTGGCTAGCTGGCCGTTCGAAATATAGGGAACCGATATAATTGTCCCACATTGAACCGACATCGTTGGCCCACAATGATTCAGGATTGATCTCGGTTCATACTGGAAATGACCGACTACTTCTCTAAGTGGGCAAAAGCAGTACCACTGAAGAAGGTGAAGACAAAGAGTATCATCCATTTCTTCATAACCCATGTCATTTATCAGTTCGGCACTCCGCGATGAATTATCTCGGATAATGGGCCAGCTTATAGAAGTCATAAATAAGCCGCTTCGCATAGCAACATAAAATAGATTGGAGATACTCTTCAGTCTATAATTCTCGGGCCAACGGTCTAGATGAACCTTTCAAAAAGATCTTGATAAAGATTATAAAGAAAACGGTGTCTAGAAAAAAAAAGGACTGGCATGAAAGGCTGCATGAAGCTCTCTAGGCGTACCGAACAACGTTCAAGACGGACACGAATACAACACCGTACGCATTGGTGTTTGGCACGGAAGCAGTGCTTCCATTGGAATAGAACTCCCCTCTTTATGAGTAGCGGTTCGATACGAGTTGACAGATGAAGAAAATGCTCATCTTCGGCTTGAAGAGCTCGATGCCCTCGACGAAACTAGCCTTATAGCACTGCAAAATCTTTAGGCTTATAAGGCAAGGATGACACGGTCATACAAAAAAAATGACCAGGCCGAGAACGTTCCGTCAAGGAGAACTCGTGCTAGTCATCAAAAGACCAATGATCCCCAATCGTGTAAAAATGGGGAAGTTCAAGCCGAACTATGAAGGCCCATATATCATAGATAAAGTCTACCAAGGTGGAGCCTACCTGCTCATGGATATGCATAGCGAAAGACCCTTCTGGCTAATAAATGGTCGATTCCTCAAAAAATACTACCCTTGACGAGTTACGACTTAGGTCAATGATAGATGACGACGCTTGTGTTCGCTTGCTATCTTCCTGATTCAGAATTTTGAGAGTACTATCCAAAAACTCCTTCGTCTCAAACATGGCGATAATAGACCGAGATGTCCCTAAACTAACAATGAACCAAGAAGTCTCTAAACCAACAATCTGCCTCAAACATGGCGGTATCGGACCAAGATGTCCCTAAACTAATAATGGACCGAAATGTTCTTAAACTAACATTCGTCCCCAAGATGGGAATGTTGGACCAAAAAGTCCTTAAACTAGAAATTCGCCTCAAACATGGCGATAATGGACCGGATCATCCTTTAACTAGCACATCGCCCCAAATACAGCTATATGCTCCCTTGAGATCTATATTCCAATTGAAGTCATAGAGACAAAGGTTGCAACTCAAGTCCTACTGGATGCACAGCTACTACAGCAATGGAGCCACCCCTAAGTCCCACTGGCAGACAGATGGGTCACCTGTGACAAAACTATTCTTGAGAGTAAAAAACGGTATGTCCACAAGCAAAATGGGCATGGATGAAAACCCGAAAGGGCGCCGTGAGTAAAAACAGCAGGACTGCCGGCGAGTTGTGAAAACCCGAAAAGAGTGCAAACTCGTAAAATATAAAAAAAAATTCGTGTGCAGTTGCAAGGTCCTCTCGACCTTATGAGGAGAAAAACCTGTGTGAGATCATTACGACTCACAAAGGAGCAACACACTTAGGAATCCCTACGATTCCTAAGGAGAAATTACTCTTGCGAGATCCTCATGACTCGTAAGGTGAATTTCCCCCCTATGAGACCCTCACGGCTCATAGGATTCAAAAGTCTTAAGCTACAGGGATCTAAACCTGTTCTTAAGCCATCATATTCCTCTAATATTGCCCTACAGGCGGTCCTATATTGACCCTTGTAAGAAATCCACAAGCATAAATAAATATTCTCCCTCAAAGTTCCACCAATGACTAGAAATGTCCTCATATGGTGAATGACACTTGTAAGTCCTCTCAACTTATAAGGAGAAAACACTCTTGGAAGATCCTTACGACTTACAAGAGAAAATATCACTTAGGAATTCTCATGATTCCTAAGGAGAAAATACACCCACGGGAACCTCACGACTCGTAGGGAGAAACACCTTTATGAGACCCTTACGGCTCATAAAGTCAAAAAGCCTTAGTCGACAGGATCCTAACCCTGTTTGCTAAGCCACCTTTGTCCAAATTAACAAAGGAAAATGATGATTCGCTCCTGGCAATATCCAAGTTGAAGCGATACTGATGCCTCAATAGGTATTGAATTTCAAGTCCTCGCAAAGGCAAATGATGATTCGCTCCTAACAATATTCCGGATGCAGCGATACTGATGCCAAGATTGGTATCTGATCTCAAGTTTCTGACTCATAGTAATAAAACTCAGCGAGTAGCAAAAAAATGAAATAGCCGAAATGATTGGGCAATCGTGACTTTCACGATATGAAAAGCTGAAAAGATAGAGGATCACGGAAATAAAAACTAAAATAAAATAAAATTTCTTCTGCCCTGCAAGTATGTCCATATTGAATCTTGTACATGATCTATGGGCACAAATAAAGGAAAATGGACCATATTTTCCCACCACGCTTCGTCAAAAGGAGAACCAAGTTTTGACGGTTCACATACAATCTAGTGACTATCCAGGCATTCCTTCTCATGCCAGCAGGATGCAGACGCAACGTCAACAAAAGACCCAAGGGTCAAAGAAAAAATAGAGTCATGGAAAAATCCTAGCTCCAAGACTTGACGGTGCATATACCATCTAGAGACTATCCCTGTGTTCCCCCCTCACTCCAGCAGGGGCGGGCAGAACAATCAAATAAAATGAAGTGACTACAAAATCCTAGCTTCAGGCCTTAATGGCAACATCTACAATCTAGAGATCAGCTCGACGTACTTCTCATGCCAGCAGGATGTAGACGCAATGTCAACAAAGACTCAAGGGTCAAATAAAAATGGAGTAATGGCAAAATCCTAGCTACAAGTCTTGACGGTTCATATACAAGCTAGAGACTATCTCGGCGTTCCTCCTCATTTCAGCAGGATGCGGACGTGATTATCAAATGAAATTGGAGCAATGGCACATCCTGTTCATCATAGAAAACTGTATTTTATTACCACTCATTCGTTATCTATTTTGTATATATCAGTTCTATTAACCAGTGTCTGCTCAGTAATTACATATTATAGGTGTTCATGATAAAAGACTGGAAACACACCCAAAATCACGGATATAATATTTAGGAGTTGACACTGCAAACGGAACAGAAAACCGATCGATATCCAATGAGATCTTGTGCAAACAATATTGCATACACAATTTTTGGTCCTACACAATGCATGTCCACTAGACCATAATAGGGGCTGCCTTGGCACACAATGAGCACAAACGAGGGTGATGTGCAATAAATGCTAAAAGTTATGATGTGACTTAATGCATCAAGTTCCCTCAAAAACTACTGAGTATAATCTGAGCTGATATGAAGAAATCAAACAACACCCATGGATTTGTTAAGTGCATGATTGATGATATATTTCGATGTCGTGTTTTGAAAAGTGTAAAGATCACAACCAAAGAAATTTGTAAACCGCAATCAATAACGGTGTCAATTGTAGGTTCGTTAGCGAGTGCGGATCGTCCACAGGGAAAGTGAGATTTGATCGATCTTGTTTTAGTTGAGTCGAAAATTAAAAGATAAAAGAAATTGCAATAAAACTGATTCAAGATTTATGAGTTTTTATTTTCAAGAAACTTAAAGAAAGTAAAGATCTAAAATCAAGAATCAAGAAATGTCCCAATCATTTTGATTTATCAAGATAATGAAGAATAGCTTGTAGGATTCGATTGAGTTAATAGTTAATGATGAATCTAATAATTCCTAATCTTATCTATTGATAATTTGTAGCTAGATTGATGATGATGAATGAAGATTAGGGATCTATTGAAGAAACTACGGTTTCTCCTTCTATCCCTTGTCTTTTCAATCATGATTATTCGGATCTAGCCTCTAGCAAAGAAAATCATCAATCATTTGATCCCTAATTTGCAACAAAATTCATAAGAATGTGATCTCAATCCAAATTAGGTCATTGATGTTTCTTTTTCCTAGAGTTCACAAATCTCATAAGACTTAAAGTTAGTATTAAGATTTGATCATCATTAGATCTATCAATTCTCTCGAATCCTCCACAAGCGGAGATTTCACTCACACATCATGAAAATTAATGAATCAAGAATCAAGAAGTTTCATAACGCAAGAATGTAAAGAAAAGCAAGATCAAGAATTTTCACCTTTTATTATTCAACGTTTCGTCACAATTCACTCAAAAACTACAAGAATTGAGGAGTGAACTCGATCGTCGAACTAGCTTCGCATCGTCTTCGTGAGTCGCGGATCGTCTTGGATCTCTTGCTCGGATGAAGATCGGCGTTGCTTCAAAAAGGCTCGATGGATTCTTGCTTCATTTTGTACTCGATGAATCTTGATTTGGATTTTTGAATTGTATTTGGGCTAGGGTTTTGAGTAGCAAGTTGTGTCACTCAACTTGTGGAATTTTGGCTCAATTTTCAACAACCCTGTAATGATGCCTTGGGTCCCTTTTTATAGTCTTCTCCTTTAGCTTCCCCTAGAAACTTGATCTAGCTTCCTTTAGAAGCTAAGCTAGGTTTAGCTTCCTTTAGAAGCTTGGTAGTTATGAAGGAAGCTTCTAGATTAAGGTAGTTAGCTAGCTTGCTTGAGAAGCTTGGTTGTAATGAAGCTTGCATAGAAAGCTAAGTAGTTATAGGAAGTTTCTAGATTAAGGTAGTTAACTAGCTTACATGAGAAGCTGGGCTGTTGGAGGGAAGCTTCTGGAGTTTTGAAGTATCTTGAATGAGTTTTGTAGTTGAGAAGAGAAGCCTTGGGAAGAATGCTGCCGCCAAAGAGTCGGCTCGGTCACGGATCCGCGGCGGATCGGCCGACCCAGCCGCGGATCCGCGGCCGTTTGAGGAGCTTGGTGCATGGAACTTCCAGGTTGATTTCATGTTGGCTTTATGGCACTTTTCTGATGTCTGGAATATTTTTATACTTTCTTGTTCACTGCCAGATCACAAGTCTTGGACTTGGCGTATTTTATCAGCACTTTTAGCAGTTCCGGCTCTTTTTCCTGGAATTTCCTGCACACAATCTCGAGACAAGTGTTGCGATATACAAAGATCATGCGTGCAATAATAAACACACAATTTCCCTCAAAATGCCGGTTATAATGTATAACACATGTTATTTGGTATTTTACAGACGAATTGCTAATATGTGCTATATTTATACCGAACACCTTTACATGATTGCAAATAGTAGGAAAATTGATGTGTTAAAAATGCAATATTTTCGACTGATTAGTGCACTAGACTTCACCACACCAAAACGAGCCGCAAAGCTTGGACCAAGGCCGGCGACATTCCTTAAAAATCCGGCGCCACCGAGTCCCCTTTGCCCAAATCACTTCGTATTTTGTCTGGTCACTCATTGTTGTCCCATCATCCTGTTTTTATTATTCGTTTAATTTTGTTTTAAGCTTATAAATACCAGGCCTTTGGGCAAGTTAGGGGGCACTACTTTTGGTGAGAAAGAAGTTTGTAAATATTGTAACTAGTGATCTTGTAACCCTTAGTGTGAATTCCTTACCTTTCTCTAGTCTTGCAAGCTCTTTCTTGAGCTTGCAAGATTAGATTTTGGTATTTGAATTTACTTGTTTGTACTTGGAACCATTGCAATCAAAGCTTCATTTATATCAAGTTGATTCTTGTATCTCTTCTTGCATTGTTGTTATTTCAATTTATGGTGTGTGAGTAGTTTTTTCTTGGGCTATGGTGAGATAGGTTGTGGAATGACTTTTCTTCCAACCCCTCCCTTTTTGATTCTTGCTTTTTACACTTCTTTTCTTAATTATGCAATTTTATTATGTTTTGCTTGATAGGATATATTGTTTTGAATGGTTGCAAATCAACCTTTAACATATATCATATTCCTTCTTTACATTCTATTGTTGCTATAGTATGATTTGAAGTTGAAAGGAATACGAAATTAAGTTAAGTGTTGCAAACTAGCTAGATAGGATATATAGCATACAAACATATGTTTTATGCTTGCTAAACTTCACTTAACTAATTCCGTATTCATTTCATTCTAAAAATGGCCCTTGAATCAAGATGGAGAGTTAGGGGTAAAAGCCGTATTTCAACAATACCAAACCTTAGCCTAGGTTTTCTCTAAACAACCCAAAAACCTTTCTTCATTTAATTGTTGTAAAAACGTGATAAAATCCATTTCCAACCCATTGTTTCTTAACTCAAAATGATGTCGTGATATCCACTCTCTGTGGTTCGACCCATACTTGCCGGCTTGCATCAACGCACTGTACACTTGCGGTATGTTTAGAACTCGAGACTCATATCGTGCACTATTTTCATTAACAAAACCGACATATCCTAATTTGACAATAGCCTTCAACGGCACGACACCGTGAGTTACGATCACATCCCTAGCGCCAGATCTCGATTGCAATACATACAGCATAGAGATCATACAGATGTTTCCTGACTTCAGCAAAGAATCGGCGCGACATCGTCAAAACAAAAGAAAAATGAAGTGACGGCATATTTCTAATTTTGGGTCTTGACGGCAACTCATATAAAGCTTAAAAGACCATTGGAGATCATCCCACCCCAGAAGGGCGCGGTTATGACTCATCGGGGCTCTAAATTGAGCCTGACCTCAAGTAAAAAGTGTCATGGAAAATTCCTAACTCTTGCTCTTTCGACAGTAATATGACCTAAGGAGATTACTCGAAGACGTCTTGTCCGGCACCCGAAGAGATCAGAGACGACAGTTGCGGGGCTACTTTAACAGCGGCTTAAAGACTGCATATCGAGGAATATATCAGCCAACGCGACGGTACCATGGACTAAAACCTTAGTACCACAAACCTAACAGAACCCTATCATAAAGAACAGGGCTATCTACATACAATGTTAGGACAAGTTTGCCTGTAAACCTAAAGGAGGTAAACTAAAAATACTCCGAAATGAGTACATAAACTAGAGACTCCGAAATGAGTGAATAAACTACAGACTCTGAAATTTGTAAATAAACTACAGACAGCGAAACGAGTACATAAACTAGAGACTCCGAAATGAGTACATAAACTAGAGACTCCGAAATGAGTGAATAAACCACAAACTTCGAATTGAGTGAATAAACGACAAACTCCAAAACGAGTGAATAAACTACAAGCTCCGAAATGAGTACATAAACTACTTCGCGCTAGATCAAGACATCAAACACAGAGGAGTGCATACAAAAGAAAAGAACGTATATTCTTTATTTCTGAATCGAAATGTTTGAAAGATACAATTTATATATAAAAAAAGAGTTACAATATTAGCCTTTAAGAGGGCAGCGCTTTTAATAAAGTGGAAACCCGTTCACTCTCTTGCCGCAGCTCCTCCTCATGCTACACTATTGTGGCCAGCATTGCTTCGACTTAAGCCCGTTGTTGCAAGCATGAAGAAAGCTCCTCAAAGATTTCCTTCTTAACAACTTCGCAGTCCCGCATTTCTCGCTCAGTAGAGTCAAGGTTCTTCCTCAGCGTCACTCCTTCAGAAATGCATTGTTGAAAAATTTCAAAGATAACTTGGAGTTGCGCAGCATTCGCTTCGACCTGGGTACACAATTGGTTTGATTCATAAAAAACAGTCTCATGCTCCTTCTGCTTCAGGACCAGCTTTTGCTCGAAATATCGAATGAAAGCGGCACTTTGTTCAATCCTTGTGACCAATTGAGCCTTTGAGGATAATGCCTCAGACGTAAGACGTTTGTGCTTGATCTCTTGGAGGCAAGACTCGATTCGCTTACAGTAGTCAACCCAGATGCCGACGAAATCTTCATTGTGGAAAGTCACAAGAGTCGCCAGCATGGGGTTGACTTCGTCCGCAAAGTCCGCAGCAGAAGTGATAGCTTCGACGTTAAGGTCTTCAATAAATTCACTTAGCATCCGCCTCCTATTTGCCGCACTTCTAGAAGACTGACGCTTAGCAAAAGGCCCCGCGGGCATTGAAATGCGAGACTCGAGAGGAGCCAAAGCCGGCGTAGCAGTTACAGAGTAAGACACGCACAAAGAAGGGTCGGGTTTCAACCTAAAAATAAAGAAGAATGACGATGAATGAGATCTAACATACCAATAGTCGCAAGTGGCAAATCAGGGAGCATAGAAGGCTCAGCTATTCCTTCGTCCTCTCCTTTGAGCCGTAAGACTGTGGTCAATATGAGAAAAGCTTATAAGAAGAAAGATTACACGTAGAAAGATGAAATAAGAAATGAAGAATATACTAACCAACGCCCGAAGGAGGGACGAATTCCGATTGGAAGGCGAAGTGCGAGTTTAACATTTGGCATAAGCGGTCGAAAAGCACTCCTACAGGATTGCAACAATATACGATAAAGAAATTAATCCAAGAAATAATATCAATACTGAAACAAGGAAATAAAAAAATCTTTACCTTCCATCGCTGAACCCGAGAGAACTCGGGGAGGTGCGAGAGAGATAGGTAAAGCAGCGACAGTCATGGCGACGGCTAACGGGGATTTTTCAATCAGCATAGCGCCAGAGTTTACCGCACCTATAATCGAAATAAAAGAAATATTAGCGAATGTGTCTGGCAGGACTGAGAACCTAAAAGTAATAACATGAGGAATACCTAGCGGGGCAGAAACCATAGCGGTCTCTGGAACGTCACTAGCTGTGATAGCTCCCTCGATTTCTACCATCACCGGGAAGACGAACTCAACATCTGCACCTTCGTCTCCCGAATCAATAAGGGCCATCGTCATGCTAGCATCACCCACCGATGTCTAGGATCCACAAGGGGAGGAAGTGGCAGCTGGAACAGTCTCATATTCGAAATGAAGATCTGATGCCTTAGAATCCCCAGACGCTGGCACCTCACCCGCAGCGCTGACACCTGAACTCGGCCCTGCTATATCATTCAAGGAAAAGCGTGTCATAACTCAAAAAAAATGATAAGTCTTATTAGGTTTCATCAGGATATCGTGCGCTGTCTTACCTTAAAGTAACCACTCAGCTTCTTCACGAGCTGCACGCGCAATATGCCTATGAGCAGTTAATAAGGCAGAAGGAATGTCCTCCATAGGAACATCAGGAGGTCATACATCACTCGAACCCACGCCAGTGGCCAAGTTATCCTGATGCTCCTTCATTGCATGCTTCCGACGCTTCTTCTCGGCTTTAGCCGTATGAAGAGATCTCTTCAGAATCTCAGATAGAGGAACGTCTTTATCTAAATTAGGCCCGGCCTCCGGATCTGCTGCAATGTCTGTCATCGGCTGCTTTAGCGACGCTTCCCATAGCGGCCCAGGGGAGACCTCAACTATAGCCGGTAGCTCTGCAGGCTCCGTAGGTGCCATCAAGGGAGGAATATCCTCCGCATCACCACCCAAAGACGGCATCGCACTCGGAATAACACAAGTTGTGATGGTTCCTGTAATAAAAAAAAGAAGGGAGTCAGGGTGTGAACAAAATGAGCTAAATATGTATATTCAAAGGCGTCACAAAAATGAATCATACCAAGGCCCATAGAAGCACGAACCCTCTCCTTTCCTCAAATGTTTTGAGGGACGCCAAAAGAGCTACTTCAGTGGAGATGCCTATTAAGAAAAGAGCGTTAATAAAACATAATAAATTCTTTAAAAAATATACGAAGAATGTAAATGAGATATACCTGACGCCGCAAGAGAAGCAAGCGATTCTTGCTCGCGGGCTAATCTTTCAGAAGCCTCGATAGTGGCTTGAAAATCAGTAGCGACATTCTCATCAGTAGATGCCCCGAACAAACTGTCGTTGGTGCCATATTCGGATAAGCATTCGCTGTAGGGAGCATGAGGCTCTTGACCGAATACAACATAAGCCGAAAATAAAGATTTCTTCTTCTTCTGCGAGCCGGCAACAACACTCGACGATAAAAGATTTTGCTTTACAGGCTTCTTGGGACGGCGAGTCCCGATTTCCGAGACTCAAGAGATGCCATAACCACCGCAGTCCCAGTAGCACTTACGTCTGGCCGTGGCTTAGCCAGAAAGGCCCGCGGAACTAAAACCGTGTTGCTCTCTCTCTCTCAAAGAAGGACGGATAACTGCCCGTCGCTTCAGCGGAACCACAGGATTACTGGCCGGGATAGAATCCTTATGGTCAAGAAGCATCTGCCTTTCCTACTTGATAACGGCACTCGTTGCATGTTGATACCAGGCAATGTAAGCATTGGACGCCTTCGGAATATGACTCGGCTCAGCGATCAAGAAATGAGACCCCGTATTCAGTTGCATAAAATGGTACGCCACGTTGTGAACACTCTCCTCTGTAGCAGCCGGATCAAAGAGAAACACTTCAAAGGGAACACATTAGTTATAACTAGATTGCTGAGCAAAGCGATGCAGGTTATATCTCATGAATAACACCGAGACATTTTGCCTAAATATAAGGAAACCCGGCCTGATGGAATACAAATGTGCAATTTCCCGGGCCCTCAAAGCAGAAACTCCATCCTTAAAGACATCGTGGAGCGGCTGGATCATTTTGGAGGGTTCCTTACCAATGGTCAGAACCCTATCAACGAAGGTCATGCTGCCCCCAACCATGAACGGACGTAGGAGCCATCGCCGAGCCTCTTGCTGTGTTGGGTCTGGAGAGGAAGCGTCAACCAATTGCATGACCTGAAGGAAGTTGTAACCTTCATAAAATCTAGGCCTTTTATGCACACCAAAGGCACCCAACATATGCATCTCGATCCATGAGGTGAAGTAGTGCAGGGAGATTCACGGGCCTCAAACCTGGCAGGGCGGTGTCGACCGCTATACATAGACCATGATACAAGTAGGCCAATCCTGCAACCACAACAGCCATATGTGTCCCTGCCACAATGCGATGAGCCGGATAGAAAACAGACGGTCTCGTGTAGCGAGATTGCATTGGGAGTGCAAACCAACTTAGCCACAAACCAGTAAAGCCTATGAAAAATGTCTCCTTATCAATATCCAAAGCGGCAATTTCTGCAAAAGGGATGATGGGGGTATCCGGAATTAAAAAAATGTTTTAAATCTGCCTCTGCAGTTGGCAATTTGTCTGAGCCAAATCCGAACGGATCATCGAGCTTGGCAAACTTTGCAGCCTTCTTTGATAAATCCTCCGGACGAAGGAAATGGGCGACGAAGTCAATAAAGCTAACCTCATGCCCCCAGACTCCAAAAACAAGCTCTTATAGATATTCAGCACTTTGATCAAACTAGGGAACTTATGTTGGTTAGCGTTTTCCGAGGTAAGGCCCATGACTACAGATTCGGTGGCAAAAACATACTCGTCAGGAGGAAGTATCTCCTTATAATGCTCCCCTATGACGGGTAACCCGGGAATTTCTGTGAATTCTTCTAGCGAGATCGATACCTCACAGTCCGACAAAAGAAACCTATGGGTCGGAATATTCCACTGCTCCAGGAAGGATTTAACCCACTACACATGAGGAGTGTGGTAATAAAAGAGAGACACGTAGACCGCTGGGTATAACCCGGTTTTCAGCAGTAGCGACTTTTTGGCCGATAAAATGTAATGAGCCCACTGGAGGTAACCAACCGGATGTCGAGGGGTCACTCCTATTGTGTAAACCTGACCCTAAGGACACGCTTCTCCTTGACACATGCGACTCCCCAAAATATTTAGGGCCATCGGCGGCTGGACTGGTAACGACGCCATAGAAGGTTAGAGACGACCTTCCGCGGTCCAATTGACTTCTTCCACTGCATAAGCGACCTGCGGAGGGTCGACATAATGAATTGACGGGATCGGTTCTGACGGCACTGCGCAAGTAAAGCTGCGCCGACCCCGGATAATATAGCTATACCACGATCCCCATAGATGAAGAGATTTCTGCTCTAGATCATAGTCCCGGATTAAAGCAAATACTTCACGATCTGTAGGCCCGTCGGCAAAAGCGCTCTCCGAACGAACATAAGGAAAAATGGAACCGAAAGCCATAGTACCTGAAAAGAAAAATCAGTAGAGAGTTAGTGATTGGTATAATGTAATTAACTGCAGCTAAGAGCCTTAGCATTTTCAGTACACCCAAATCTGTACTCCATTATGGCATATTAAAATCACTACAGTCTAAAAGTAAAAAAAAACAGTGGGCCCTATAAAATCAAGGTAATGGCTCATCAATGATGCATCCATTGTGAGAATCCAAAAGGATTCTCATTAAATGAATAATCCCATTGAGCGGTGGAGTTAAAAACTCCAAATGTTCTCGGAAAAGGAGCTCTGCAACAGATTCAAACCTGTAGAAAAAGGGTATTAGAACCCTATATATACAAAAAAGGGAATAGGAAGGAGAATAAAATTCCCAAAAAGTTCAAAAAATTCCTCAGAGCTAGGCTCTGTAAGAAAAATGGAATTAAATTCCACCAATAATGGGATTAAATCCCAGAAATCCCCCATGTTGGAGACAAATAGGAAATATAATGGAATTGAATTCCAGAAACCCTCAAAGATCAAGATCAATGATAGGGTAAAACACTAAGAAGAGAACTAATGATTCTTATGAATGCCCATTGATTTGAGACCCACGGTCTACTCAAAAAAGGGAAAAAGTTCTTTTTAAGATCTCCGAAAGATCATTTCAAAAACAAAAAAAAAAGAGAGCCGAGCTCTGTTAATGGGTTAAAAATCCAAAAAAATAAAAAGAGATTCTTTTAAGAGTTAAACTCTGTTCATAATCCTTACCAATTTTTTATGCGGCAGAGTTTAACTCTGAGTTCTTTCAGCAGAGATCTAAGCTCTGAAATGAGAATTAAATTCTCAAGGAAGAAGCAAACTTAAGAAAGATGATGAAATGGTAGTCATTTCAAGGGCCAAGGACCCTATTTATAGGATGTGAAGGGATGGTTGAATTCCCTAGAAGATCACACGATGGAATAAGTGACACTGTTGCATTCACGTGTGAGCCACGCGAGAACAACGGTGGGGGCCATTTTTTCCTCCAATATTTAAACATAATAAAAGAGCTAAGCTCTGTTAAATTAAATGAGGCAGCGCCTCACGTGCTCCCCACGAGAGCGCCAGCGCCAACCCCTTAGGGTTGAATCTTATGATGGCGCAGCACATGAAGCTTACATGGGCGCCAATGTGCAAAGCACAAGAGCGTCTATCATAAATAAGATTTAAATTCTTAAGTGGCACCCACATGCACAACACGTGAGCGCCAGCGCCTAAGTAAAATCAAGTAGAATGAAATTCTATATAGGGATATTTCCTTAAAAATTGGGATACTCTCTGTTAAACAGAGATGTTAGATAAAAAATCCAATGGTGATAATAAATCATCAAATAATAGAATAAAATTCTATTGAAGGAAAATATTCCCCTAATCTTTCTAAATGAACAGAAAATTATTGGATCAACGATCCAATGAGATGGGAAAATATTTCCCTATATCTTTCTAAACAAAGAAAGATGTGCTCTGTATAACAGAGAGCTCTTGGATTAAAAATCCAATGGTGATTAAAAATCACCGTTTGACAGAATAAAATTCTTTATATGGGGAAAATATTTCTCTAATCTTGTTAAAAATAAGAAGACATATTCTGTAAAACAGAAATCCTTGGATCAAAGATCCAACGGTGGGTAAAATTCCCCAAACAAATTTTGAGATTTATTAGATCAATTGGAATCTCTCAATAAGAGATTTTCTCAAAACTAATTACAATTTACCTCCACTATATAAAGAACCCGAGACTTCAAGTCTCAACACACACAGGCAGATAGAGGGAACCCCCCATAAGTTTCTGCTAAAAAAATACATAAGGCTCTCAAAAACAACAGAGAATTTAATTCTCAATAGAGAAAAAGATCTTTTTCCTCTCAAACCCTGGGTAAAGAAACCACAGAGATCAAAAAATCTCATTTACCTATCATAGCATACCCAAGGGTTTAACCCTTCTCAAGAACTTAGTTTTTTCTCTGAATCTGAGATCCACAAGACAAGTCTCCCACAAGTTGAGAATTTAATTCACATCAAGAATATCTTGTTCTTGAGAATCAAAGATTCAGAAAAGAACTAGGTTAAAAAAAAGAAGAAAAAAAGGAAAAAGAACCTATCCTATGGGAATTTAATTTCTCAGAAAATAGAGTTTAACCCCAAAAGAAACTTAGTTCTTATAAAAGAACTTAGTTCTTAAAGAAAACCTTATCCTATATTTTCAAAACAAAGATCTTGGTGATCATTAATGGTCAAAATGCCATTAACAAAGATTCAATCTCTGAAGAAGAAAAAAACTTAGCACCTCACGTGTTTCCCACGTGGGCGCCCTCCCAACAGCGCCCAGCGCCTCACGTAAAAGACACGCGGGCGCTCAAAGCAGAAAGCCAGCGCCTCACGTAAAATACACGTGAGCGCTAAATGAAAGTGCTTAGCACTTCATATACATCCAAAATGGCCGAGTGCTTGGCACTGATTGGGCAGTGCCCAGCGCCGCACGTGCTCCTCACATGGATGCTATATAAAAATAAAAGTGCTTAACATTTCATATACAGCCAAAATGGCTGAGTGCTTAGCACTGATTGGGCAGCGCCTAGCGCCGCACGTGCTTCTCACGTGAACGCCTTATAAAAAAAGTGCTTAGCACTATATATATATATATATATATATATATATATATATATATATATATATTCAGTCAAAATGCCGCACGCTCTCCTCACGTGGATGCCATATAAAAAAGCGCTATATATATATATATATATATTCAATCAAAATAACAAAGTTCTCAGCACTGATTGGGCAGCGCCCATAACTGAAGGTCTTACATGATACCCATGTGAGCGCCAGAGCTTCAAACAAGTGTTTAGCACTTTTACATAAAAAAAAAGGGGGCTGAACAAGCAGAGCCCAAATAAGTGCTTAGCACTTTTGAACAAAAAAAGGGACAGAGCAGACTAAGACCAAATTGGTTAAGTCTCTCTGAAAAGTTTTCTTACAGCTGAGCCCAAATGCTCTGTTGTTGGATTTTAAGTATAAACGACCCTTAAAATTTTGTTAAGTTAATCTTAGTCTCAAATAAGACTAACGTATTCTTAGCTAAAATAAATTGAGCCCAAATGCTCATATATTTAAGTTGACCTTAATCTCAAACTAGATCAACGGTCCTTAAATAAAACAAACCCAAATCTAAAATATACGGATTTGGACTGATCAGCGCCTTACGAGCGACGACATAAAATAGTCTCCGTATACAATCCACGGGCAACCAAAATAAACAAAAATACACAAGACACGAAGTGAACTGCTGAAGCCGGAGAAATTGGTTATCGCAACGCGATATCGTAATTAACTGCAGAGCTTTGCGCCTGCAGGGAAGAGCGTCCCCACAATCAAAAACCCCTCACAAACGAGGAGGAATCTGACGAAGTCTGCTACAACGGTCGCATCTGTCCAAACCTCCGATATACTGTGCCATAAATCAACTTGGTATCTTTGGAGAGGTAAACAGATATGTCAAAATAGAATTTGCCCCCAAATTCAGGCAAGACGATCCATCCCAGTTCGTCTCTGTTTTCGTCGGTGAACACCTGTCACCGTCTATAAGAAAACCGAATTATCTTTCAGATGGCTGAGGTCACCTACTAAATCTACGGAGTGGCTAAGAGTTTTTCAAGTCCAATCGAATTCTTAGGTTCTACTAAATTTTCGGTAACCGTTTCTGTTTCTTGAATCACTTCCAGTTCTACCATACTCCCACTAGTTTCTTTTGCAAAAAGATTCTTTTTATAAAAAGGTTACGAGTCAAGAACAATTTAACTATTGATCTTGAAAATTGTAGAAACAAAACCCTAGCGAATGCATGGGATAATCCATAAAGTGCCATTACCGAAGCTTGTCTTGAGTTTGTCCGGATTCTGCTTTTAAACAGAAACCTGATAACTCCATATCTTAACATCCTCAAGATATGCAACCAATCTATATCCATATCGAATCAAAGACATTAATTTAGATCGAACCAGATTCAAATGTCATGCAGTTGTTTCCAGAGCATATTACAAATGGAAAAAGGCCAATGCGGTATTACTCATCAAAGAGCGCACCCACGGATAAGTAACCCGTGAGAGAATCGAGTTCTCAATATTACTATGATGTTATACTTCGCATAAGTATCTTCATCTTCGATCACCTCGAAGAATCCTAATACTTCTAACTTATGGTTCTCTACTTTATTCTTATACTTATAAACTTTTCAAAATCTTTGGACCTTGCATTTCAAAGAATGCGTGTCTAAAACCAGAGAATTCATTGGTAAACCTGAATGAAGTAAGAGTATCAACCCCTTGTTCTAAAGGACACTGGATAATACACATTTTCATGTATAAGTCCCAAGAGTATACTAACTCAAATTCCGTGTGTTGTAGTCTAAAAACTGTATTTTTGGTTAAGAATGTCTTACACTGTTATTCAATGCACCTTACCTCATTTTCAACTGATAAAGGTAAATGTTTAGAACACAATTTTCAAAATTTATATCTCATTTTATAAAATAAAGATACAGATATATCATTTTAAAAATTGATGCATAACAATGGTTATTCAAAACCAAATATTTGCCGTTAGGTAAAACCAGACGATTTAATCCAATATCACCAATTGCAACGAATTCTGATATTGAGGATCAAATCGCCCATTTCCCAATATTCTACTCCTACTCAGTATCTGTAATACCATACGGATGTGAGACCAAATTCGGTAAATATATATACCCTAAGTCAGAATTAATTGGGAAAGCAATTCTCATTTACAAGTACACAAAAAATAGGGGGTAGCCGGGTATTCCTAGTAATGGCTCTTCCATTATCCAGATTCATAACAGTAGTCGCAATTTTTTTTGCCCTCACTTCAATCCCTTTATATGTCTCTACATCTTTCTTTCCGTTTGTTGGGGTCAAAAATTGCATCCCGGTTGACCAAGTCAAAATCAAAGTCAACCCCAAGTAAGCGGGCCCAAGCCCAGCTCAAGTAGGCCCATGCCCAAGTCGAGCTCCGCGGCCAGCCTCCCCCATGCCAATAAAAATCATGTAATAAATAATTTTGATGTAATCTTTATGGGCATAAAGCCAAATTTTTGTAAAGCCTATGGCTCATGTGCAAAAGAAATGAGCACATGAGACATGGGATGGGCAAAATGCCATTTTGTAAAACCCAAGGGGCTATATGTAAATGTGTAAGCCTATAAAAGGCAACATGATAATGAAATAAAAAAAGAACAATTCATTCTCTAAAACTTTAGGATTTGTGCCAATTCACCGCCGGAAACCGGGAAAACAAACGTCTTGTCTGAATTTGGGGGCAGATGCTATTTGGGTTTATCCGTCCACCTCTCCGTAGATGCCAAGTTAATTTATGGCACCGTGCATCGGAGGTTTGGGCGGATGCGGCCGTTGTAGCAGACTTCGTCAGATTCCCCTTCGTTGGCAAGGGGTTTTTGATTGTGGGGACGTTCTTCCCTGCAGGCGCAAGCCCCAGCAGTTAATTACGTTACCGCGTAGCGATAACCATTTTCTCCTGCTCCAGATGTTCACTTTGCGTCGTGTGTGTTTGTTTTATTTTTGGTTGCCCGTGGATTGTATATGGAGACTAATTTGTGTTGTCGTCCATAGGGCGGGGATTAGTCCAAATCCGCATTTTCTTAGACTTGGGTTTGGTTTGATTTAAGGATCATTAATCTCGTTTTGGGATTAAGACCAACTTAAATATTTGTTAAGGATACGTTAGTCTAAGTTTTAGACTAAGATCTACTTAACGGGGGTTCAGGATCATTTTTGATCCAACGAAAGAGAATTTGGGCTTTATCTTTTTAGTTTAGGGACATTGCGGTCCATTGGGTTTAAGGACATCATAGTCCATAGAGTTTAGTTTAGGAACGTTGCGGTCCTTTGGGTTTAAGGACATCATAGTCCATAAAGATTAGTTTAAGGACATTATGGTCCATGTAGATTAGTTTAAGGATATTGCGGTCCATAGTTAGTTTAAGAACATTACGATCCATTGAATTGTTGGTTGTCAGGACCCACCACCTCTCTGAAGACGTTGAAGAATTACGACGTCATATATCAGAGGTGTGGGGAGATGTACCCTTGAACCAATGTCAGTTGAGAGATCTGTAGTTGGTTTTAGGACTAAGATCAAATTTAGAAAAATTGTGAGCCCATGGGCTTGGTTGATCTGAATTAGGGGATTATGGTTAGCTTAGACTCAGCCCACTCATTTTTGAATAAAGTGTTGAACACTTATTTGGGCTCGGTCCCTTTTTATGTGCAACAATGCTAAGCATTAATATGGGCTCTGACGCTCACCCTATTTCTTTGTTTTTTGTCTATAAGGTGTTAAACACACTTTGTGGCCTTGGGCTTTATGAGCAGAGCGCTTTATATTAGACAGCGCCCATGTGGGCAGGCACATGGGGTGCTTGGCGCTGGGCGCCAACCAATGAGTGCAGAGCACTCTTTATTTTAGCAGCGCCCTCGTGAGGGGTACGTGAGGGACAAGTGGGGCGCTTGGCGCCAGCCACTAAGTGCTAAGCATTCCTTATTTTACTAGCGCCCACGTGAGGGGCACGTGGAGCATTTGGCGCTAGGCGCCAACCACTGAGTGCTAAGCACTCTTTATTTCAGCAGCGCCCATGTGAGGAGCACGTGGAGCTCTTGGTGCTGGGCGTCAACCACTGAGTGCTAAGCACTCTTTATTTCAGCAGCGCCCACGTGAGGAGCACGTAGAGCGCTTGGCGCTAGACGCCAACCAATGAGTGCAGAGCACTCTTTATTTCAACAGCGCCCACGTAAGGAGCACGTGGTGCGCTTTGCGCTGGGCGCCAACCAATGAGTGCAGAGCACTCTTTATTTTAGCAGCGCCCACGTGAGTGGCACGTGGAACGGCACGTGGAGCGCTTGGCGCTTTTTCCCTCTTTGTGCATTTTTCTTAAGAGTTCAATTCTTTGTTCTCCCCTGGATCTTCAATCCCCAAGAACAAATTCATCCCTACGAGAATTAAATTCTCATTTGTGGGAGATTTGTCTCATGAATCTCAGATCTAGGTAAAGAACTATGTTCTTTTTTTAGGGTTAAACCCTTGGATACGCAGATGAGATATTATGATCTCTATTTACCTTGAAGAATGTTCTTCTTCTTTCCTCTCTCTTCAAGCTCTTTTTGCTTGCTCTTCTTTTTGAACTTAAAGTTTATGGGGGGTTTCTCTATACAAGACTTGAAGTCTTGTGGTCTTTATATAGTGGAAGATGATTTGTTGATTCAGTTAAGGAAATCTCTCATTGAGAGATTTCTTAATTGATTTGGGGAATTTATCCACCGTCAGATCTTTGATACAAGGACTTCTATTTTACAGAAGACATCTTTCTTGTTTTTAACAAGATTGGGAAAATATTTTCCTGTACAGAACTTATTCTGTATCTTGGTGATTTTTAATCACTATTGGATCTTTGATCCAATGGTGCTCTGATTTACAGAGCATAATTTTTTTTGTTTAGAAAGATTTGAGGAGTATTTCCTCAATCAGAATTTAATTTTGTATCTTGGTGATTTTTAATCACCATTGGATCTTTGATCTAACGGTGCTCTGATTTATAGAGAACAATCTTTCTTGTTTAGAAAGATTTGAGGAGTATTTCCTCAATCAGAATTTAATTCTGTGCACTGATGATTTATCATCTCCGTTTGATCTTTGATCCAAGAGTGGAGAACTTTTAGTTCTAGCGCTGGGGCTCTCGTGCTTTGCACGTGAGGCGCTGCCTCAGAGTTTTTAACTCTTGGCGTTGGCGCTCTCGTGCCTTGCACGTGAGGTGCTACATCAGAGTTTTTAAATCTGGGCGCTGGCGCTCACGTGCTTTGCATGTGAGGCGCTGCCTCAATTCAAATTTTGAACAAAGCCTTGCTCTCTTATTGGGGGGAAACAAATGCCCCCCTATCGTTGCGCTCACATGGCTCACACGTGAGTGCAGCGGTGCCAACCTTTCCACCGTTGGATCATCTTGGAAGCTGGATCGTCTTCCAGCGCCTATAAGTAGGGCCTTTGGCCCTTGAGATGATTCCTGTTCATCTTCTTGATTTCTTGTTTCTGAGAATTTAATTCTACCTTCAGAGCTTAGATCTCTGCCCAAGGAAACTCCTTTTAGAGTTAGAACTCTGCCCAAATTTGGTAAGGATCATAATCGAACCCTTTAAACAGAGCTTTGCTCTTATCAGATCATAGATCTAAAAAAATGGATTTTTAGGGTTACCTAACCCATTAATTAGAACACTGTTCATCTCTATGAAGAACTCTTAGAGTTCATTTTGTAGATCTTAATGATCTTGGAGTTTTTACTCTGCAAAAAGCTTTGCCTTTTAGGGTTCTGATGGATTACTCCATCGTTTTCACAGAGCATGGCTCTTAGAAATTTTTGGGGAATTTTTATTCCCCTTATAATTAAAGTTGACTGATGTAATTTCTGTTTGCAGAGCACTGCTCTCGATGGAGTTTAACTCCTTGGCCCAATGAGTTTCTCATTAAATAAGAATCTTTTTAGGATTTCTTCCTTAATAATTGACTGTCTCATCAATGATGAGCCGTCACTTTGATTTTGTGGGTCCCCCTCGGTCCCTTTTCCCTGCATTGTAGGGTGGTATAAATTTAAAGTACCAGATGTCAGAATTTGTATGTAGAATTGACATCTAACCCTTGTTTCTTTTCGCGTAGGTACTATGTCTTTTGACTCTTCTTTCCTATTTGTTCACCCAGAGAGTGCATACGCCGACGCGCCCGTGGATCGGGAAGTTTTTGCATTGATTAAAGTTCACGACCCGGAGCAGAAGTCTTTTCACTTATGGAGGTTGTGGTACAACCAAATTATTCAGGGTCGGAGCAGTTTCTCTTGTGCGGTGCCTTCAGAGCCAATTTTCGCCATTCATTATACTAACTCACCCCAGGTGAATTATGCTGTAGATGAGGTTAACTGGATTACGGATGGACGCCTCCAGCCCTCTATGGGCTCGATACCTGTATAGCCGCCGATGGCTTTAGATATTCTGGGATGGCGCATATGTCAAGGCGAGTCGCGCCCTTGGAGACAGGCCTACATGATAGGCTTGACTCCTTGCCATTCAGCCAGATACTTGCAGTGGGCTCGATACATCTTGTCGGCCAAAAAGTCGCTGCTGTTGAAGCTTGGGTTGCACCCTACTATCTACGTGTCTCTTTTCCAGTATCCCGCGCCTCACGTATGGTGGGTCAAGGCTTTCTTGGAACAATGGAATATCCCGACTCACACATTTCTTTTATCGGACCGGGAGGTTTCGATTTCCTTGGAGGAATTTGCAGAAATTTTGGGCCTACCCGTCAGAGAGGAACATTACGAGGAAATACTTCCCCGTGACGAGTACATCTTCGCCACCAAATCAGTGGTGATGGGTTTTACTCTGGAGAATGCTATTCAACATCGATTCCCGAGTCTAATCAAGGTGTTGAACATTTACGAGAGTCTGTTTCTCGAGTCCGGAGGGCACGGAGTCAGCTTCGCGGATTCATCGCCCGCTTTCTTCGCCCGGAAGCCTTGTCAAAACAAACCATGAAATTCGCCAAGCTTGACGATCCTTTTGGTTTTAGCTTGGACAGTCAGCCGACAGCGGAAGCAGATCAAAGGAATTTCTTTCTCCTAGATACCCCGGTCGTCCCCTTTTCAGAGCTCGCAGCTTCAGACATCGACGAAGAGGCATTCTTTTTGGGGTTCCCCGGCCTATGGTTAAGCTGGTTTGTGCTCCCAATGCACCCTCGCTATATGAGGCCATATGTCTTCTATCCGGCTCATCGAATGGTTGCCGGTACGCGAGTGGCCATCGGGATTGCTGGGCTGGTTCACCCGTATCATGGCCTCAGCATAGCGGCAGACAGCACTCAGCCGGGGGTACAGCCCGTAAATCTTCTACTGCACTATTTCACGTCGTGGATCTAGCTGCATGTGCTCGGCACTTTTGGAGTCCACAAATGGACCCGTTTCTATGACAGTTATAATTTCCCTCGGCTTATGTTCCTAGTTGACGCTTCTGCTTTAAATCCGTCGCAACGAGAGGCTCGGGGTCTGGTCCTTCGTCCGCGTATGGTCGGGGATAGCATGACATTCGTCAATAAGGTCTTAACTATCGGCAAGGAATCCACTAAAACGGTGCAGCCGCTGTGCGATACTTTCAAAGACGGGACTCCTACATTGAAGGCTCGGGAGATTCTGCATTTGTATTCAATCAGGCTGGGCTTTTTAGTGTTCAGGCAGAACGACTCGGCACTGTTCATGAGGTACAACCCGCACCGTTTCGCTCAACAGTCGAGCTACAATCAGGGTGTCCCGCTAGAGGCCTTTTTAGATGAGCCGGTTGCTACAGAAGAGGATATCCTTAGCGCGCTGCATCATTTCATGCGGCTAAACACCGGGTCCAACTTTTTTATCAGTGAGCCGAGCTGCGTTCCGAAAGCCTCGAACGCATACGTGGCGTGGTACCAGCATGCGACGAGTGCTGTTATTAGGGAAGAAATGCAGTTACTTCTCGATCGCAAGGGTGCGGTCCCTGCCGGTAATCCAGCTGTCCCCTTAAAGCGACGGACTACTGTTAGTCCTTCCTTAAGAGAAGCTGCTGTAGTTGCGGTCCCGCACGCCTTTCCTAAGAAGCCTCTACCCCGCGTTCCTATAGAAGCATTAGCTGCAGCGTCCCCGGATTCTGGAGTGGGTATGGAAAATCGAGACTCGTCGTCCAAAAATGCCCGTCAAGCGCAAGCTCGTGTCATCGGCCGTCGGTGTTCGCTAACAGATAAAGAAGAAATTGATCTTTTCTGCTGACGTTGTACTCGGCCAGGAGCCCCATGCTCCCTACAGTGAAGGCTTGTGTGAGTATGGCACTAACGATGGTCTGTTCGACACGCCTGTGACCGAAACCGATCTACAGGCTGCCCTTGTGGCCTCCGAGCAACTGGCGCGCGAAGAAGCGGTGCTGATCACCATCGCGAAGTTAGGTATACTTCAGTTGTATTTTTCTCATTCATTCCTTCCTTATTATTATGCTTTTACTAATGCCCTTTTCTTCAACAGGTATTTCTGCCAAAGAGGCTCTCGCGGCTTCCATCAAGACATTCGAAGAGGAAGAGAGGCTCCACGCTTCTTTGGGTCTTGGTATAATTCAGCTCATTGTGCCTTCATTCCCCCCCACCCTTTTCTTATTCGTGCTCTGACCCTCTCCCTTATTTTATTGCAGGGACTACCTTGACTCGGGTTATTTCGAGTGCGGTACCGATCCCGAGCGGTGGTGCAACGACGCTTCCAGATCCAGCTATTATGGCCCCAGCTCCCCCAACATTACCACAGGAGGCGTCGCTAAAGCAGCCTATGACAGACGCCGTAACGGCTCCGGAGGCAGAGCTTGGTTCGGACGACGACGTCCTTTTGTTAGAGGTCTTGAGGAGATCATTTCTCACTGCTCAGACCGAAAAGAAGCGTAGGAAGAGTGTGGAGAGAGAACGTGATGCCAGTTTGGCCGTGGGTGTAGGCTCAAGCAGCATCCCCCTTGTTGATACTCTTTCGGCGGATATTCCCCCTGCGTTGTCTACCGCCCGTAGATAGATTGCATGCACGGCTCGGGAAAAAACTGAAGAGCTGTCCCAAGGTAACGTAACACTGAGTCTTTTACTAGAACTCGATCTTTGAATTTTGACATATGCATTTTCTGCAGGGCCGAGTCTTGGCGATGGGACGACGGGTGAAAGCCTGGCGGTTACCGTGCCCGAAATTGCTACTCTCTCCCTAGAATCCGGGACCGTCCAGACCGCTGCTCTTTCCCCATGTGGCTCCCTGGTATTAGCGGGCGACGCAGGCATCACGACGGCCCTCGTCGAATCAGGGGATGAAGCCATGCGCAGAAACTACCCCTCTGAGGGAGAGAGAAGAAGCCGCTACGCCTGATGATGCTTCTGTCACGGTTTTGGTTGATGACCCATTAGGTAAGTCTTGAGTCACTGTTCTCTTTTTATTTCTCAATCCCATTCAGCTTCTTCTGACGATATCTTGTTTGTAGGTGCAGTGAACGCTGAGATTGTGCCATCTGAAGCATCTCCGGTCGCCGCCATGACGGTTGTTATTCCCTCACCTTCTCCTATGTCCTCCGAAATGTTGAAAGGTATAGGTTTGCGATTTATTTAGTTTAACTATGAACACCATCTTCCTTGTATTGATTGTGTATTGTTGCAACTTTGCAAGAGTCCTTTTTGACCACCTATACCAGGTGTTGAACCCGCATTTCTCCTTCCAGTCGGAAGTCATTCCGCATGCGGGTATTGGTTAGTATATCCTTCAGCTATTGTCTCCCCCCCCTTTTTTTTATGAATAGCCATATTGTTGCTATGTCTTCCTTGTATTGATCGCAGCGTCATGGATCGGAGGAGGGGACGAGAGAATAGCCGCGCCTCCAGTACTCCTAATTTTCCATCTTTCATAGCCGGTACAGTAGACTCCATTGCTCGTGTATTTTCTTTACCTCCCGAGTCAAAATTTGACCATAATTTGTTTTGCAGCAATCGCACCGGCTCCAGCTCCCTTTGAGTCTCGCATCCCGATGTCGGCAGGGCCCTTTGCTAAATGACCATCTTCCAGGGGCGCTGCGAATAGCCTGCAAATGTTGAGAGAATTTATCGAGGATCTTAACGCTGAGGCCCTCGCATTCGCTGCAGATTTTGCTGCCGAGGTTAATTATATATTGGCGATGCTCGTGAACTTCCATGACGAAGGTGTCGTCGAGTCTTGAGTTAATTACTGCAGAATGATCGAGGCCTGCCTGCACGAGATTGAGCTCAAGCGTCCCGTTCCTGAAGTATCAGCTTTGAACTCCCAGTGGGCTGCGTGGATCGAGAGTAGTGTTCCTTTCATCCGCTATTTTGAACAAGAGGCGACCCTGAGGCGAAAGGAATATGAAGTAGCTTCAAGTGAATCTGCCCGGTTGCGCACCCAGGTTGAAGCGAATGCTGCGTAGTTGAAAGCTGTCTTTGACAATCTCCAGTGATGCATTTCGGATGGGTTGACTCTGAGATGGGCGCTTGACTCTGCGGAGAGGGTCGTGCAGGACTGTGAAGCTGTCATGCTGGGAACCGATGAAAAGCTTTCGTCTTGTTTACGACAGCGGGCCTGAGTTGAAGCGGAGTTGGCCGCAGCGGCCAATTGCGAGAAAGGATTGAGAGGAGCGCACGAGCAGCTGGCTGATTTTTTGAAAACGCCTCCTCCTCAATAACCGTCTTTGTACCCTTTTTTACTGTAAATTTACGGTTTATGAATAACATGTATTCATTTTGATTCCTTTGTGAAATGTATTTTGTATTCGCTTGAATTCATGAATAAAGACATATTTTATCTCATACTATCATCTTCTTTTCTTTGTCGTGTCATTGGCATGTGACTTTAGCAAATGTGGCCTGTAGATGGTAGATAACAGTTCATCTTGAACTCCTTGTAGGGTAGCAATGGCTTAAAAAACAGGTTTAGGTCTGATGCCTAAGACTTTTCAACTTTATGACCCGTGAGGGTCTCATAAAGATGTTTTTCCCCACGAGTCGAGAGGATCTCGTAGGTGTAATTTCTCCTTAGGGGTTGTGAAGACTCCTAAGTGCGTTTTCTCTTGAGAGTCGTAAGGATCTCACAAGAGAGTTTTCTTTTTACGGGTTGAAAGGTTTGCGCAGGGACACTGATATCCCTGGGGGTTGAGACGAGTCGAGAGATTATTAGTTGACTTGTTTCCGGGTCGGAGCGTTGTTCCAGCGGGGAGGTCATTAGTTGACTTGTTTCCGAGACGGAGCGTTGTTCCGGCGGGGAGGTCATTGGTTGACTTGCTCTACTTTCTGCGGTGTCTAGGTTGACTTGCTCCGCTTTCTGCGGTGTCGGGGTTGACTTGCTCCGCTTTCTGCGGTGTCGGGGTTGACTCTAGGTTGTCTGTGAACCGTGGATTCTTAGAACTAAGGACTTTGCCATGCGTCCGTATCCTGCTAGAATGAGGAGGAACGCCATTGCTGATCTCTAGGCTGTAGATGTTGCCGTTGAGACCTGGAACTAGGGACTTTGCCATGGCTCCACTCCGTTGTGACCATGAGGTCGGTTTTTGACGTTACGCTGCATTCGATTGGAATGAGAAGAAACATCATGGTGATCTTTAGGCTGTAGATGTTGCGATTGAGATCTGGCTTCCCTTTGACAGAGTCTGGGAGGGAAATGTGGTTCCCTTTTCGTTTATGCCCATAGATTGTATACAGGGGTCGGTATGGACTCACCCGTAGGGAAAAAGTTTCATCTTTTTTTGTTTTTTCTTTCCGCGATGCTCTATCATTTCAGCTTTTTATATCGCGAAAGTCACGATTGCCCAATCATTTCGGTTATTTTTTGCGGTGCTCAATCATTTCGACTGTTTTTTTTCTTTACTCGCTGCTTTTTATTGCGAGTTGCCCTATCATTTCGGCTATTTTTATATGCATATATTTTACTTGCTGCTCTTTTTTGCAAGTCGCCCTATCATTTCGGCTATTTCATATGCATTTTTGGCTCGCTGGTTTTTCTTTCCTGCGAGTATGGACCTGGGATCTGATACCAATCTTAGCATCAGCATCGCTGCGACTGGAATATGGCCAAGAGCGAATCATCATTTGCCGTGAAAGGTCTTAGAATTTGATACCGATTTAGGTATCAGCATCGCTACAACTGGGATATTGCCAGGAGCGAATCATCATTTGCCTTTGTTGATTCGAGCAAAGGTGGCTTAGCGAACAGGGTTAGGATCTTGTCGACTAAGGCTTTTGACTTCATGAGCCGTAAGGGTCTCATAAAGGTGTTTCTCCCTACGAGTCGTGAGAATCTCGTAGGTGCGTTTTCTCATTAGGAATCGTGAGGATTCTTAAGTGCATGTTCTCTTATAAATCGTAAGGATCTTACAAGAGTGTTTTCTCCTTATAAGTCGAGAGGACTTACAAGTGCCGTTCACCACATGAGGACATTTCGCGCCATTGGTGGAACTTGGTGGGGGAGACGTTTATTTATGCCCGTGGATTGTATACAAGGGTCAATATTGAACCGTTTGTAGGGCAATCTGGGGAATGTGACGGCTTAAGAACAGGTTCAGATCCCTGTAGCTTAAGGCTTTTGAATCCTATGAGCCGTGAGGGTCTCAAAAAGAATTCTCCTTACGAGTCGTGAGGATTTCGTAAGTGTAATTTCTCCTTAGGAATCGTGAGGATTCTTAAGTGTATTGCTCCTTTGTGAGTCGTAAGGATCTCATGCAGGTATTTTCTCCTTACAAGGTCGAGAAGACCTTGCAAATGTGCTTGACTTTCTTTTACGAGTATACGCCCTTTCGGGTTTTCACAAACTCGTCGGTAGCCCTGCTGTTTTTACTCACGGAGCCCTTTCGGGTATTCATCCGTGCCCATTTCGCTTATGGACATACCTTTTTTTTAATTTTTTTTTTTGCCGCGTTAGCCTAAGGATGTTGCGGTTCGTAGCTAGTTTCAGGACATTGCGGTCCATTTTTAATTTAGGGACGTTTCGGTCCGTTGTTAGTTTAGGGACGTTTCGGTCCATTGTTAGTTTAGGAACGTTTCGGTCCACAGCTAGTTTAAGGACATTATGGTCCATAATTAGTTTAGGGACGTTTCGGTCCGCAGCTAGTTTAAGGACATTAGTTTAGGGACGTTTCGGTCCGCAGCTAGTATAAGGACATTATGGTCCATAGGAGTTTTGAGGCGAGATTTCAACGGATATTACTTATAGAGTTTGGACTCAGGAAGATAGCGAGCGGACATAGGCGTCGTCATCTATAATTGACATGGGCCGTGACTCGTCAGGCGTAGTCTTTTTTTAGGAATCGGCCGTTTATTGGCCGAAAGGGTCTTTCGCCATGCATATCCATGAACAAGTAAGCCCCACCTTAGAAGACCTTGTCTATGATGCATAGGCCCTCATAGTTTGGCTCGAATTTCCCCCATTTAGCATGATTGGGGATCATAGGTCTTTTGATAACTAGCACGAGTTTGCCTTGGCGGATTGTTCTCGGCCTAGTTAATCTTTCATATGAGCGCGTCTTTTTTGCTTTGTAAGCCTCCAAGTTTTGCTGGGCCATGAGACGAGTTTCCTCGAAGGCTTCGAGCTCCTCAAGCCGAAGATGAGCATTCTCTTCATCTATTAGCTCGTAATGAACCGCCACTCGTAGAGAGGGTAGCTCTATCTCGAGGGGGAGTACCACTTCTGTACCGAATACCAACGAGAATGGCGTTGTATTTGTGGCCGTTTTGAACGTGGTCCGATAAGCCCAGATAGCTTCTTGCAGTCTCTCGTGCCAGTCCTTTTTACTTTTGGACACCGTCTTCTTTAGGATCTTTGTCAAGGTTTTGTTGAAAGCCACAGCTAAACCATTATCTCGGGGATTATAGACCGAAGAGTATCTCTAGTCTATATTATGTTGTTGTGCAAAGCGGCTGATTTTGTGACTTCTATAGGCCGGCCCGTTATCGGAGATAATCCATCGTGGAGTGCCGAACCGATAGATGACGTGTGTCTTGAAGAAGTGGAGGATATTCTCCATCTTCACTTCTCTTAGCGGTATGGCTTCTGCCCACTTATAGAAGTAATCATTTGTCGCTAATATGAACCGATGTCCTCTGGATGACGCTGGTTCGATGGGCCCAATTATGTCGGTTCCCCACATTTCGAACGACCAGCTAGCCACTGTTGGGTGTAGCGGGTTTGGATGCTGGTGGATGAAGTCTCCATGAATTTGGGACGAGTGGCATTGCTTCGCGTGTTCGAGGCAATCCTGAATTATCGTGGGCCAGTAGTAGCCCATCCTTTTAATCTTCAGCTTCATCTTCGGCCCGGCTTGATGAGAATCGCAGAGTCCATCATGAGTTTCTTAGACGGCTCTCCTTGCTTCTTCCGGCCCCAAGCATCTCAACCATAGAGAGTCAAACGATCTTTTATATAAAGTATCATTGAAGAAGGCGAAAGACAGAGCTCGTTTCATGAGCTAATGTCTTGAGGATGCATCTTCAGGTGTTCGATAGGATTTGAAGTAGTCTATAAAGACTTCTCTCCAATCTTTAGCTCTTTCTTGGTCTTCTATTTGTAAGGCTGTATGCATGGTCGCTTCCTTTTCTTCAGACGACTTCGGAGACATTTCTGCTGGTGCAAGAACCCGACGGCTTTGTACAATGATTCTCACGTCATCGAGGTTTTTGTCAGCCAGTTCTTTAGCGAGTTTGGCTAATGCGTCCGCTTTGCTATTTTCTATACACGGTATGCTTTCCAGGGTGAAAAGGGAATTTGAGTTAGTAACTGTTGCACTCTTTTGCGATACTTCACCAACTCTGGTTTGCACGTTTGACAGTCACCGTTTACTTGGCTAACGACCAGTTGGGAGTCTCCGTATATGAGGAGGTTTTCGATTCCCATGTCGACAGCGATCTCAAGACCTGCTATCAAAGCCTCATATTCTGCTTCATTGTTTGTCCTCGGCTCTGTTAGGAAAAAGGCAAAGCGCATTATCTCTCCTTGCGGAGTCACGAAGATAAGGCCTACCCCAGATTTGATTATAGGGGTGTTGTGTTGTCGCTTCTTCATGAAAGATGCTCCGTCAAAATAGAGTTCCCACCGGGTATCACTCCTCCTTTCTCCCCGTTGATCGTGTCAAACGCGTGCTTGTCTGGCAGTTCGCAATTTAAAGGTGAGTCACCAGGTATCGGATGTTCAGCAAGAAAGTCGGCGATGGCTTGGCCTTTCACTGCCTTGAGGGGTCGATAGATTATCGAAAACTCCATCAAGAGGAGGGCCCATTTAGCGAGTCGTCCTATTAGTATGGCTCTTGACATCAAATATTTGAGAGGGCCCACTTTTGATATGAGATGGATCTCATGCGCCAAAGCATAATGCCGAAGCTTCGTTATCGCGAAGATTAACGCCAGCCAGTGTTTTTCGATAGGGGAGTAGTTGTTTTCTGCCCCCAGGAGAACTCGATTCAAATAGTAGAGGGTTCTCTCCTTCCTTTGATCGTTCTCCTGTGCCCATAGCGCGCCTAAAGAACCTTCAAGGGCTATTGTATACAGGATGAGGGGCTTTCCCTTGACTGGAGCGGTCAGTACCGGCGGATTCTGCAGGTATTGCTTGATTTCGTACAGTGCATTCTGGCATTTACGATACCAAACGAACGGGGTTCCTTTCTTCATCAGGTGACTGTAAGGACGACATTTTCCGGAGAGGTTGGCTATGAATTGTCGGATATACGCGAGCTTTCCTTTTAGAGACCGCAATTGTTTTAAAGTTCTTGGAATGGGCATTTCCATAATCACCTTGATCTTCGATGGATCTATTTCGATGCCCCGGTGTCGTATGATGAACCCTAGAAATTTGCCTGAGGAGACTCCGAATGCGCATTTTATAGGGTTCATCTTCAGGTTATACTTCCGAAGACGCTGGAATACTATTTTCAAATGCTCCCAGTATTCCTCATATGATTTGCTTTTCATCACGAGGTCATAGATATAACATTCGACAATCTCGTGTACGAGGTCATCAAAGATCTTTGTCATAGCCCTCTGGTAGGTGGCGCCAACGTTCTTCAGACCGAATGGCATCACTTTGTAGCAGAATATGCCCACCGGAGTTCGGAAAGCAGTGTGCTTTTGATCTTCGGGATGCATCTTTATTTGATTGTACCCCGATGATCCGTCCATGAAGGAGAAGACTTCATGAGTGGACGTATTATCTATCATCAACTCGGTAACCGGTACGGGAAAATCATCCTTCGGACAGGCTTTGTTGAGGTCCCGAAAGTCCACCAGATGTGCACTGTCCCATTTTTCTTCATCACTGGGACAATGTTGGCAATTCAGTCGGGGTATTGAACTTCTTGGATGAAGCCGGAGTCGATTAGCTTCTTGACTTCGGCATTGATACTCATTTCAAGTTCGAGCCGCATTCTTCTTGGTGCTTGTTTGACTGGCTTGACGTCCGGAGATATCGCCAATTTATGCACGGCTATTTCTGGATCTAGCACCGGCATCACGGAATAGTTCCATGGGAAGTAGTTTTTATATTGGATGAGCACGTCTTTTAGCATAGCCACCTGTTCTTTAGACAGCAGCTCACTGACGAACGTAGGCCGCTGGTCGTTTGTCGTCCCCAAGTCGATTTTCCTTAGGTTATCCGTAGTAGTGTGTATTCCATCTTCCAACTCTTTTGGCGTTGGTGGAAATTTTGAAATCACCTCATCTTCATCCTCATTTTCGAAGCACCAGGAGAAGTCATCCATATTCTCGCGCTCTCCTTCTTCCGACAGCGTTATCACATGACAAGTACGAGATCGTTTCCAAGACCGGTGTTGGTCTGGTTCTACTCTTGCTATATACGTTACTTTTGGTACATGCCTTTGTAGTGGGGCTACCCTCTAACTGTTGGATAGAACGAATCTGCCGAGTTGATATTGGTTTTCGACCCAATTTTAGAAGGTGAAGCAGTTTTCAAGAAGATGTCCTATCACACGGTGATAGGAGCAATAATCCGGGTGATGAACCTCGTTTGCTTGATCGGGGTGCCGATACTCTGGGAGTGTCACCATTTGATGTTTCATGACAAGGTCGAATATCTTCCTTGTATTGTCTTGAGGGAAGGAATATTCCCGATCCATCTTCTTCATCAGGGATGGATTTCGGCTGACCTTTTCTTGATCGTGTGGCCTTTTGGATCCATTTTGCCATTGTCGAACCTTTTTTCCATTCTTTAACTTGTTTCTGCCTCCGCGTCGGGCCTTCTTCTTATTGAAGGGCACTGTCATGGCGGGCTGACGGTGAAGGGCACTGTCATCCTCCGTAGCCTGTTGAATGAGGCGTTGCATCTTGGCTTTCTCGTAAATGGACATTTCGCGGCTGTGGTCGTTCCGAACCTTTTTACTCGCTTCCCTTAATAGCTTGTCCATCTGTTCTTCAAACGACGGACTCGGCATTTTTATGGTAAGACCTCGTTCTGGTTCAACATCAGCGTCTTTTAAAAGAGTATCCCTTTCTTCATCGAGGTCATTTATGACATAGCAGCCATGGAATTGCTCCTGTTTCTTAGACCGGACATATCCAAGCCCAATCGTTTTTATTTTTCCGTTGGGCAATTTTTGCTGAGTTCCGGGGACGTTCCAAATCCTGTGGTGGAACTGAGCCTGTCGAGCAGTTTGTTTGAAGGGTACGCCTTGGCATCTTAATAACGTTTTCAATCCCTCTGCATAGTATCTAGGCAGATGGATGGGTTGGAGCCTGTCAAGCGCAAAATCGGCACTGCACCAGACTTCTCTTTCGACTTTAGTCTCTGTGGATCGATAGAATAGGATCGTCTTTTCACCTTTTCGCCTGAGAGGGACGTCGAATGTCTGCAGCTCTTGCACACTATATGTCTCAAGCGCATCAAACTCCCTGTAGTACTGCCGCGGAACCATAGCAATTGCAAACTCTGCTCACCTCCAGCGATGGCCTGCATTGATGGATGGACCGAAAACACTGTGTTAACTTCGTCTTCAGAGTCACTGCTAAAGACCAGAATAGGGGTAGATGGTCCCGGCTTGTTGCATTGGGGCGGCCCCGAATAGACTATCTTTTCTTCCTCCTCGGTATTGCCCCCGAAGACCGGAATAGTGGTGATAGCTTTTTGCTTATTCTCCGGTTTATGGCATCTTGCCGTGTATTCAAAGTCTGGTAGGAAATACTTTGCATCTTCATACTTTCGGACTTCATTTATGGAGAATGGGTTTAGTTCCCCCGTCACGGTATACTCGAGACCATCTTTGAAATACTTCATACACTGATGTTGTGTAGATGGGATGATATTGTACTCGTGTAACCAAGGCCTACCGAGCAAAGCATTGTAGCATATCTTGGCATCAATGACATGAAATTTGATGTTAGTGATGAGCAGCCCAAAGTGTAACATTAGTATTACAGACCCGAGCGTCCGTGATGACTGGGAGTCGAACCCGAAGATGGTGATTTTATCTCGAGCGAGGTACTGAACGCTCATGCAGATTTCTTTTAGTACCCTCACATTTAGGAGGTTGAAAGAGGACCCGTTGTCAACTAAGATCTTCCATATCTTGATGTCATGGCAGTACCCGGTGATATACATGGGACGGTTGTGCTCGCATATTCCAATGAGGAGATCTTCATCGCCGAAAGTGATGTCAACTGTATGCACTTCTTCCAGCTCGTCCTTCATCTTTTCTTCGGCAAGGAAAGCTTGGAACTGCTCGGGCTATTGTAATGCCCTGATCAGGGAATCTCGTGCCTCTTTAGACAGGAGAAGGGCATCCAAGATACTCAATTGTGGGGTTATCTTTTTTAGATGTGCCGGGACATTGTAATCCATCTTGTTCTTCTTGAGCGGGTCTTTGGCTGTGAACTCTTCGACGAATCGATCATCGAGGGCGATATCCTCAGGGACTTTTTCCTTTTCCTTATCCTTTTGTTGGATCCCTTGTTTATAGGTCCGAGATTCTTTTCGAGCAACGTACGACTACGTAGCTGAATGTTTTCACAGTTCTTCATCACTTCCTCTTTTCCTAAGGTGGATTCTTTGAAGAGAGGGTCGAGGGCTATTTCTTCGTCGGAATCGCTTCCGAAGGTGAGTACTTGAGACCTCTTGGTATCAACCATGCGACAGTTGCCGGCAATTCTTTTATGTTCATCCGTCACGTTTTTCTTCTCCCCACAGGCTTTGTGCTTCATTCGCTTGAATTGTTGTCGATGGGCAACGTATCCCTGCCACCACTTCTTGAAAGCATTGCACCCTTTGGTAGGGTGCGCAATCCTCTGATGGTATAAGCAGTAGTTAGGATGTACATTCGCTTCATCAAGGCGTGTACCACCAGGACTATTTCCTTTGGAAGATGGCAGCTTCATTCCTATTGACAGGTCTTCAGCGAAACGTTTCCTCGTTGTAAGCCTTGTTTTGTTTGTTGTAGGCGTGCTTCGATCTGGTTGGAGCGCTTTGCAACTCATCCCTACGATGACTTCTTCAACTTGACGCCGATGCCTGACCCTTTCAAATATGGCCATTTCACGCTCTTGATCAGCTTTGCTCTTCTGATGGGCTTCGTTCAGCAACATGTCAATCATTTCGTCTTTTCCAAGGATTTTGGCACCGATCCTGCCCCCAGCTCCTCTATATTATCTTCTGATGCCGAGTGAGCTTCTTCGTCATTTACTGACGAATGAGAGATTGTGACAACTTGCCACATAATCCTCGGGTTCTTCTGACGAGTCATTTCCGTCGTCATTGTCATTATCTCCGCTCTCAAGGATATGGTTGAGAAACTCTTGGAGTGTGACCGGGGTTCACACCTTCTGGTTATATTCCTCCAGTGCGTCAATATACTTTTGCAGGTCCATGTGCTCGTCATCAGGATGTGCGGGCTTCTTGGTCTTCGTCTTCTTCTTTGAAGACTTCGACGGCTGGGCCTGGGTATTTTGCCGATCGCTACCAAGTCCTAATGTTGGGCGCGGTTTCAGAATCCCCTCAATGATTTCTGGCTCTACCGGTCTTTTCCACCTAATCGTCGGACATGCTTGAAGATCTTTCAGCATTCTTTTAGTTTTAGCCGACAGAATAACTTCCCATGGAGCTTCCTCTATAAATGAGCATGATGCCCCTTGCATGTCCATCTTTTTAGAAGCGTGCGGTTGTGGCAGGTTTACCCTCCAGTTTTCAGACAGCGCGAATTTGCCTTGTTAGTACTGGTCCTCAATCTAGTTTTTGAAGACGAAGCAATCTTCAATTGGGTAGCCTACTATTCGGTGGTAGGGGAATAGTTGGGACTGTTGACGTCACTGGGCTACAGTGGGAGTTTCGGATCCGGCAGGGTGATGAGCCTGTTGCGCGCCGCTAGTTCGAACAGTTTCCTCATTTTATCCCGGGAAAACGAGTAAGGACATCTCAACTTCTCTTCGAGGAATCTCGGTTTGTTGCCTTGGCGAGCAACTGGTTTCGGGTCACTCGGCTGTTGCTGAGCGTTGGCGACGAAGGTTGCTTTTCCTTTACCCTTTTTGTTTCGAATCTCCGTTTTCGAGGAGGACGGTTTATGTCCCATCTGGTCCATTTGGATCAGCTTGTCAATCAAGGCTTGGAAAGTCGTCGGCTTGAAGAACATCATGAATTGGGATATAGTTGCCTGCGGATCCAGGGTCCCCATGAACATGCCCACGGCAGGAGCTTCTTCTATGCGTTGTTCGCATCTCGAACATAGGTTCCGCCACCGAATTGCATACTGAACCCAAGTCTCTCCTGGCTTCACCTTCGCCCAATGCCGTGATCGGGGTGCGTTCGCTGGCGCTTGCGAAATGCTTGGTGAATAGCAACTCCATTTCTATGAATGTTTTGATAGAGTCATTCGGAAGCTCTGAGTACTATTCGAATGCCGTATCCGCTAAGCTGCCAACGAACTGGCGAAGTAGCAATTTATCATCACCTCCAGTATTTCCGCAGAGAGCCCTGAACTGAGCGATGTGCTGATGGGGGTTGCCTGTCCCCTTATACACATGAAATTTAGGGATCATATATCCCGGTGGGTACTTAATTTGATCGTACCAGCCTGGATAGGGTCGCCCAGTTCTGACGACTTGGCCGGCAGCTTCGCTTGTCTGATGAGCTCGTATTTGTTGAGCTATGTAGTCATCAAGTGCAGCTTTCGAGATCGTCTCCTCCCTGGCTGTTGATAGTGCCGGAATAGGGTTTGATGTCTCCCATCTGTTGTCTTCAATGATTATTGGGGGATCTTTGGCTGGATCATCATGCCCACCATATCTTGGAACAGAAGCGCCATTTGTTTTATGTTAGCCACTTGTTCTGCGGTTTCTTTATCTTTCTTTTCGAGTATTCTTCAGAGGAACTCGGCGTCGGTTTCTTGCTCCTGGCGTTGATCCGACGATACTTCCGGGCTTTCTTTCTGCCCAGTAAGTGTGGCCATCTTCGTCAGCATCTCCTGGAGTTTATGTTGTTGCTCTTGAGCCATAGTTACTGATCGTGTAAGCGGTCGATGACCCCCAGAAGCACGGCTTTCCTCTTTTCCGGAAGCCATGTAAATGGTGTGCACTACCATGCCTCCAGACTTGGGGCGTTTAGGTTCAGTGCCCTTGAGATTTGTCGTAGACACAAAGATCTTCTCCGGCCTTCTCCTTTTATGGGCGGTCGAAATTGAGGGGGCTGTTGCAGACGATACTTTCCGTGGTATGACGGCGGGATGACCCTCCTCTTGCCGGATCTTCATTTTTTTCGATCTGCGGGAGTAATCTTTGTCGATTACAGAGTCTTGGACTTTTCTCCAGACCCTGTGGATTTTGGAGGACAGCCGCTGAGAGGGATGTTTTGGGTTTGCCTTTGTAACGTTCTCCACAGGTGGAGGAGACTTTTTCAACACAGCAATTGGAGAGTTCTTGCGCACCCTCTTGAACGGCTCAAAACTGTTCCCAGTTGGAACAGCAGCATCAACTTCCACCGTTGGAGCTAGTGGGGTAAGTCCAGAAGGGGAATTGCCCCCAGCTTTCCTCACTCGACGCCAGTGATGACGTCGAGCATGTCGCGTAGCCGGGATCACCTCTATCGTCGGAATAGCTTCGTCATGCCCCCTGCTTCGCGGAGAGGCTATTATTGGCGCCAGCCTGTCAAAGACTGACATCCGCTGGGAAGGAATGGTCAACATGTCGAAGGCCGACTTTCGAGTAGGGGAAGTAGTTTGGACAACTTCACCTGCAGTAGGAGTTGGGATATCCTTCTCCGGTATTGCGAGCCTCTTTGCGGGCCCATTTGAGCTTAGGCTCAGCCAGTCCAAGACTGAGGAGTAAAATTAGACGACCCATTGAGAGGGGCCACGGTAGTTGCAAGCCGATCGAAGACTGACTTCTTTAGAGTCTCCTGTAATGGCACTGGAGCGTTGAAGCTCATTGGCGGGAGCATGGTCCCGAAGAACAATCCAGTGGTGGCCTGTGTCACCTGTTCCACCGGCATTATGTAGATGGAGGCCGCTTGGGGCCCGTAAGTTACTCCTCCAGACGGGGTGGAGCGGGAGTTGTTGTTACAGTTGGTGCAGCTGGAAGCCATTTTCTCTGCACGGGAGAAAGACACCAAATCTTAGTATCTCGAATCCATGGGCAACCATAGCAGACCGTGATTTGTTTGCGAAACACGACACACGAAGTGTGGAGTGGAAAGAGGAAAAGGTCCCATCGGGTGTGCCAGAATCTGTTCACCGGCGGAAACCGGGAAGACAAACGTCTTGCTTGAATTTGGGGGTAGATGCTATTTAGGTTTATCCGTCCACCTCTCCGAAGATACCAAGTTGATTTATGGCACCGTGCATCGGAGGTTTGGGCGGATGCGGCCGTTGTAGCAGACTTCATCAGATCCCCCCTCGTTGGCGAAGGGTTTTTGATTATGGGGACGCTCTTCCCTGCAGGCGCAAGCCCCTGTAGTTAATTACGTTACCGTGTAGCGATAACCACTTTCTCCTTCTCCAGATGTTCACTTCGCGTCGTGTGTGTTTGTTTTATTTTTGGTTGCTCGTGGATTGTATACGGAGACTAATTTGTGTTGTCGCCCGTAGGGCGGGGATTAGTCCAAATCCGTATTTTCTTAGATTTGGATTTAGTTTGATTTAAGGATCATTAATCTCGTTTTGGGATTAAGATCAACTTAAATGTTTATTAAGGATACGTTAGTCTAAGTGTTAGACTAAGATCTACTTAACGGGGGTTCAGGATCATTTTTGATCCAACGAAAGAGCATTTGGACTTTATCGTTTTAGTTTAGGGACATTGCGGTCCATTGAGTTTAAGGACATCATAGTCCATGTTTAAGTACTTCATAGTCTATAGAGTTTAGTTTAGGGACGTTGCGGTCCATTGGGTTTAAGGACATCATAGTCCATAAAGATTAGTTTAAGGACATTACGGTCCATGTGGATTAATTTAAGGACATTGCGGTCCATAGTTAGTTTAAGGACATTACAGTCCATTGAATTGTTGGTTTTCGGGACCCGCTACCTCTCTAAAGACGTCGAAGAATTACGACGTCATATATCAGAGGTGTGGGGAGATATACCCTTGAACCAATGTCAGTTGAGAGATCTGTAGTTGGTTTTAGGACTAAGATCAAATTTAGAAAAATTGTGAGCCTATGGGCTTGGTTGATCTGAATTAGGGGATTTTGGTCAGCTTGGACTCAGCCCACTCAATTTTGAATAAAGTGTTGAACACTTGTTTGGATTTGGTCCCTTTTTATGTGCAACAATGCTAAGCATTGATATGGGCTCTGACGCTCACCCTATTTCTTTGTTTTTTTTCTATAGGGTGTTAAACACTCTTTGTGTCCTTAGGCTCTATGGGCAGAGTGCTTTATATTAGACAGTGCCCACGTAGGGGGGGCACGTGGGGTGCTTGGCACTGGGCGCCAACCAATGAGTGCAGAGCACCCTTTATTTTAGCAGCGCCCTCGTAAGGGGCACATGAGGGGCACGTGGGGCGCTTGGCGCTGGGCGCCAGCCACTGAGTGCTAAGCACTCCTTATTTTACTAGCGCCCACGTAAGGGGCACGTAGAGCGCTTGGAGTTGGGCGCCAACCACTGAGTGCTAAGCACTCTTTATTTCAGCAGCGCCCACGTGAGGAGCACATGGAGCGCTTGGCGCTGAGCGCCTACCACTGAGTGCTAAGCACTCTTTATTTCAGCAGCGCCCATGTGAAGAGCACATGGAGCGCTTAGCGCTGGACGCCAACCAATGAGTGCAGAGCACTCTTTATTTCAGCAGCGCCCACTTGAGGATCACATGGAGCGCTTGGCGCTGGGTGCCAACCAATGAGTGCAGAGCACTTGTTCAGACTATAATATTGCATTTATCATTCCCCTATTCTTATCATTTTTATAAATAAACAGGTACTCTTGACGCACGTTTGTTGCATATTACAGGATATAGGTTTCTGGAGCAAATACAGTGAAAAAGACACAAAACAACAAAAAAAGGGACTTTTGACCAACAAGCAGACCGATCCTAGTCAAGCCTAGACGAAGAACAGTACAAGGTCCAAAATGTCATGTGAACGGTTAAAAGATCGCTACAAGTATTCACTGAATTATCTGGAAGAGAATAAGAAGCCAACAGAGAAACTACATATGGAAACAGAAGCCCAAAGAGACACTGAACCAAGCCGAAAAAAGCACACAGCCCAAGTCTACAGTTTGGCCGCGGATCCGCGGCCAAACCCATGCTGGAGCCGCGGATCCGCGGCCATATGATACACGTGTCGGTGGAATTTTGGTGCGTCGGTGCAGATGTTAGGATTTTCAGGGGTCAAATCTGTAATTGCGCAAGTGCGAGAGCCTGTAACCCTAGGTTTTCTATTTTCCTATAAATTGTAATCTTAGATCTAAAAATTGTATGCCTCTTTTCAATCAATAAAATTCAGAAATTCTGGGAATAAATTTCAGATCTGTTCTTCTTGTTTGGAGGGAGCCGTCAACCTAGTAAGTCTTTTATTTCTTTTAATTATAATGTCTTCTCATCCCCTAATGAGCGAGTAGTCTCCTCGCTTGTTAGGGTTAGCCTTAGGGAAAGGGTTGAGAGATGAAATCTCTCGCCCCTTTCAATACCACCTTCACCTAATGAATTAGAACTTCACGCATACGAGCACAACCGCTCCCTGCGGCATCCTACCCTTCGAGGTAACGATGAACCGTAGTATAAAGGGCCGGTTCCGCACGTTTTCCGTGAGGGTTAGGATAATTATCAACAAAGGTAGGGTACAAATCTAGAGGAAGAAACATCTTCCCAAAAGATTTGTATCCACTTTATTGATAATTAACTTAACACCTAATAGATCTAAAAAAGGAAGGTATTGAAAGCGGTGAGGAAAAATATTAATTTCCAAAACTTCCCCTAATCCTAACCCTAGCAAGATTCTTAATTAGATTAATTAGATCCAGTCTTTAGATTTTTATAAACCTACCAAAACTACAAACAGAATCAACTCGTTAAAACATTTTGAAGAAATTTACCCGTCTCTGTGGATCGACCCGCACTCACCGGCTAGCTGCGAAGCGACGCCGTTTTCTTGATTGCGGTAAACTTACAATTTTTGACACTAATCAAATGGCGCCGCTGCCGGGGACGGCGTAATCTTTCTTTTTGTGAATTTTCGGGTTGATTTAAATTTTTAAAAAAAATTATAAAAATCTGCAAATATTAAAAAATAAAAAAATAATCAAATTTGATCGGTTTGAAGGGTGTATCTTTTGGATCTTGCAGGAACAGCGAAGAATCGAAGATCTGGAAATTTACAGAGAGGAAATCAGAAAGTTGCATATAATAACAGAGAGGAAATAAAGACACAGAGCAGTAGAAAAATTTCCAGTGCCTGAAACCCTAAACCTACCGCCCTTCCGCGGCCCTAACCCCACAACCGCCGCGGATCCGCGCCTACCTGGCCACGTCAGCACACCAAAATTTCTGTGTTTGTTTCTTTTCCTCCCCTCTGCAACCTCCATATCTCTGTCTGTGAAAATTTTCCTGCAGGATTTCTTGGCGTAAAAGAGTCTTTCTCCCCCTTCTAAATAACAGATTTCTGCAGGTTTCTTTGCGCCGCGCTAAAAATTGAAATTGCAAGTGAAATTTTATTTGTTTTGCATAATTTAACCGGACTCTAAGGGGCTATTTGACCAAATTCAGATTGGGTGGGGATTTCATCACCCTTCCCAGGACCCCAGAAAACACCTAAAGCATTTTGCATCGACCACCTTTAATTAAAAAAAAAGATTAGACTCAGACCTAAGGACAGCGAGCTCATTAGGAAAAGGACTAGGGTAGGCATCGGCCGTTTATCCTAACCGACATTGCGGTGTCTAGGCTAGTGGTTTTTAATTAGGCCCACTGTAGTGGTGGTTCCTTCCCACTTACCTGGCCGTATTTGTCCGTGAAGAGGCGGTTTGAGGTCTATTTCTAGCCCTAGTTAGGAGCTGTCTAGCAGACCTAGGCGACCCTAGATCTAGGCCTGATTGTGCATGTGTGGTTGAGTCAGTTGTGTCACGAGTCCGTTTTCAAACACCTCCTCGCAAAACTCACAAAAAAAAAAAAAATAAAAAAAAATAAAAAAAATCTTTTCAAAACTTGCAACTTGCCGCTAAAGAAACTTGAAACTCACTTCCACCACTTCTTCTCACTGACGTTATCTTACCCCCACATTCTGTTTTTCTTTTTTTTTTTTTTCTGACTGCACTACCCTTTAGTGTATGTCATCTTGGACTAGGGATACTAACGCCCGATTAGTCCGTGTTTCGTTGGTACCGACCAACGAACCCTTCGACGAACCCTTCGTCGATCTTCCGTCCACTTCCTTACCTCCACCTTTAAATTCTTCTTTCGAAGATATGTCGGGATTCAACCCCAACGATACCTTACCGACGGGAATGATTCCACCTCCGCCAGGTGCGAATAACCCGAATCTTCCGCCTGTTGTAGCGCCCGCACGAGTTGCGCTCCAGGATCTCTTCTACCCCGTCCGCACTTCTTTACCCACATGTCTTTCACCCCCACCGGCGAATGGGGATAATTTTGAAATAAAACCACATTTCATCAATATGCTGCCTAAGTTTCATGGTTTGGAATCCGAAGATGCATATATTTTTATTAATAAATTCCAAAACGTTTGCGCCATGATGAAGACGACCCAATTAAGTGATGACGCAATAAGGCTAAGGGTCATTCCTTTTACCTTATGTGACCTAGCCGAGAAGTGGCTATACAGCACCGCATCACATTCCATTAGAAATTGGGACGAGTTTGTAAGAGCTTTTCTAAAAAAATTCTATCCTCACCACAAAACTGCTAGAATCCGAAACGAAATCATACAATTTTCACAGCTTCCTTCCGAACCATTTTGGAAGTGTTTCGAGAGATTTAAAGACCTACTTGTTCAATGCCCTCATCATGGGATAGAAAATTGGCAACTTTGCCAAACATTATACGAGGGATTGAACGCAGCAACGAAGCAGTTGCTAGAAACAATTTGTCAAGGTCATTTTCTCTCCAAGTCTAGCGACGAAGCTTGGCAGTTTCTTGAGGACCTAAGTGAGCAAACAATTCAATGGGAGAGTACCAAGACCACATCATCTTCTTCCAGTGGTCAATCTAGGGCAGGCATACATCAAATAGATATGTCGATAGCTATGAAGGCCGAGATGGCCTCACTTATGAAAAAGCTAGAAGCCATTGAGACAAAAATCTCATCGACTTCTCCTGCCCCTACTCTACCCACACGAACTGTTTGTGCGTGTTGTTCGAACCCATCACATCTAACCGAAGAGTGTCCTTATAATGCACCTATTCAAGGACAGGATCAAGTCAATGCTGCATTCCAGCAACGACAAAGAAACGATCCGTACTCTTCGACGTACAATCAGGGGTGGAGGAGTCACCCAAATTTCGCTTGGAACCAAAATCAACAAGTCCAAGGGAATAACAATTTTCAAAGAGCTCCTCCACAACAACAACAAGCACCCTTACAAACTCAAAATCAGCAACCTTTCCAACAACAACCTTATACAAATCAAACGAACAATTTGGTTCAACCTAATGATGATAAGGTTAGCTCTCTCGAGAAAAGTCTTGAAGCATTTCTCAAGCAAACTACAGAATCCGCAGCAAGATTTGAAAGTTATGTTCAATCTTTAATGAATAACAATGCCTCACACGATCAAAGTATCAAATCTATTGAGGCACAAATTGTACAATTAACTGCTGCGTTGAGCGAGAGAGAAAAGGGAAAGCTTCCATCTCAACCATTGCCCAATCCCGGTCACCCACAAAACGCATATCACAATCACAATGTAAATGCGGTGACCACGTTGAGATCCGGAAGAGAGTTGCAAAATAATGTGGAAACTAGTGATGACATCCCCGCCGGTGGTTCTTTTTCCCCTTCTTCATTTTCTTCACTTCCTTCTTCACCTTTTTCTTTAGAGCCTATTCTTCACCCTTCACACGGCTCTACCTCTTCTGACTCGAACGGACCTATTTCTCACAACACGAACACATCCACACCGGGATCCGTTCCTACTCCACATTCTACTCCACAGACATGTGACTCAACAAATTTTCAAAATGCACCATTTCCAAACAGGTTGAGTCCTAATAAACCAAATGCACAAGTGGAGAAGATTGTGGAATTATTTAAACAGGTTAGCATAAATATACCTCTCTTGGATGCTATCCAACAAGTCCCTTCATATGCGAAAATCTTAAAGGGCTTATGCACTTCAAAGAGAAAGGCATCTCAAGTACCCAAGAAAGTGCTAGTGGCTAGTGCAGTGAGCAATGCTATTAACCACCATCAAACCTTACCCCAGAAACGAAAGGACCCCGGCTGTCCTACGATTTCCATCACAATTGGGGATAAGCAAATTAATCGTGCACTTTTAGATCTTGGGTCTAGTGTTAACCTGATTCCTTACTCCGTGTACGAACAATTAGGGGTTGGAGAGTTGAAACCCACTCGTTGCACTCTCCAAATGGCTGATCGATCAATCACCTATCCAAGGGGTCAACTAGAGGATGTGTTGATCAAAGTCGGGGAATTCATATTCCCCGTTGATTTTATCGTTATGGATACACAACCTGTTGTTAACCCAAGAAACCAAATTCCGGTGATTCTAGGTCGACCATTTTTGGCCACTTCCAATGCCATAATAAATTGTCGCAATGGCTCCATGACTCTATCCTTCGGAAAGAGGTCCAGTGAGTTCAATATTTATAAGATGGGAAGTCTGCCCCCCGTGCCTAAAACTAGTACACGAGAAGTTTGCTCTATTCACGAAATCACGCAGGAGGACTGCGAGCTTGAAAGATTTCTATTTGATGAAAGCAGTTTTGACGCCACTAGTGCGTCCCTCCTTGAGCCTACTACCGTTGACACAACCGATGCTGATTATGAATGTTTCACTTTTTCGGATGACGACAAATCGCAGCCCGAATATGAGTCGTTTGAATTTTTGGATGAGTCAGTCGAACCATCCGAATCGGTTGTTTGCAGTGATTTCGAACCTGTGTTAGAGTCCTTTGAGTTCGAGGTAGATTCCGCAATGGTTCTTTCGCCTCAGAAATTCGAACTCATGCCCTTGCCGTCTCACCGTAGATATGCTCACATAGGTGAGAATGAGACTTTTCCCATTATCATATCAGCCTCTCTAGCCTTCGAGCAAGAGAACGCTATTTTAAAAGTCTTACAAGATAGGCGGCAAGTTTTCAGTTGGACTATGGCGGACATCGAGGAGATCAGTTCCCTCATAAGTGAATATCATACACAATTGATGGATGATGCCATGTCAATAGAGGACCCACAGGGACATCTTGGGGGTATTGTGGTGAGCCAACTTCCTCCCTTAGAAGTTGAAATACCCCCATTTCTTTTAATAAGGTACGAGAATGCCAACACTCCACTGATTGCTGATCACTTACATTCTCGTATCGATGCATCACCATCACCTGTATATTCACCTCCACACCTCCCATTCCACTACTTCTATCTTCCCCAATTCTTTGCGGACCACCACCACTTATTTTTTCACCCACCAATATTCTTTACTGATAAATTTTTCAAATGGTTGGTGTTGACTTTTGGCCTATGCAAAGTTGGGCAGTATTGTCTAACATAGTTTAATTGAAGTTTGGGGGAGGGTCTTTTTGTATATATTTTTGTTTTCTTTTTCTCTAAAAAAAAAAAAAAAAAAATTCAAAACATTAAAAATAAAAAAAAAATAATAAACAGGGGAGTGCCGGTATTTTGACCCTCTTGGTTTAGTATGACAGTGAGGACACTGTCAAGTTCAAGTTTGGGGGTATGCTCGGTACGTCTTCTTCCTTCGCATTCATTTGTACATATTTTTGCATTTGCATACTTATTTGAAAACCTATAAAAATTTGAAAAATTTCAAAAAATTATAAATAAATGTATTCAATTTTGGCTAATTGACTTGAGATTGACAAATAGGTCAACTAGCTAGGAACAACTAGATCTTAGACTTAGTAAGTTAAAAACCCTAAAGATAACCTTCCTTAAAGTTTAACGGTAGAAAGTATATGCCTTGTAGTTTATTTAGAAATAGGCATATTTTGGGTTCACTTCCTGGGCTAAGTCGAAACAAGGGAAGAGTATTGATGTTCTTATTAGAGTATAAGTTTGAAAAATAGTTTCTAGCTTAAGTCTAGATTCTGAAAATGTATACCCTACAATTTGCACAATCACGCACCTTGAAACTTGGAATAGTAGAAGAGACCTTGAAGTGCTCTTGTCTAAAGTCCTTAGTCCGATGAAAATAAAAGAAAAAAAATATATGAAAAAAAATGGACACTGGTTTTTGTGATTACTTAAGGCTGCAAAAATAGAAAAATATTTAGCGAGGGTGCTTCATCACCTAGTGCCTTAGACCAACTGGTTTGGGAGTCACTGCTAAAGCCTTGGGTGTTGCAAAGACTAGGAAGTACGCTTTAAAGTGCAAACGCATTTTGTAATCGGTCGTTGGTACCTCAAGAAATATTAACGGTCGCATGAAGGATGTGTAAGCAAATTTCATTTTAATAAGTGCTTTGGACGAGAGTATGATTGCTTGATTTGAATTTCCAAGTGTAGGGGTGATTTATACACACACGTGGGGATATGTGATTAGAGTTTAGATAAGGGAAAGGAATGAAAGATAGAACTTGTATCTTTAATAGAGTTGATAGAAATTCCTAAGTGGAGATGGAACCCTAGAAGGAAAACTTAGGAAATGCCGAAAGCTAAGTAGGTCTACATAACATATATAATCTTAAGTTAAATAATGAGGAAGTGTGAAGAATATGGGTGGATAATTTACAGGTAGAAGATAATAGAATTCCTTGTTAGAAAACCTAATTGGAGAACAAAAGTCAATGGGTTGAGTTGATAGGATTTTATGGGTAGTATCCGCTGAAAACCCTTAGGAGACAACACTCCTCCTACTAGGGACACCTAGAGGTTTAACGGCTTGTTGCACGTGCTCAGTGCAATCGCGTTTCCCTGCGAAAGTACGGTTAGGATTTTAGAGAATAAAATAATAAGTTTGCTCGAGGACGAGCAAAAGGTAAGTTTGGGGGTATTTGTTCAAACTATAATATTGCATTTATCATTCCCCTATTCTTATCATTTTTATAAATAAACAGGTACTCTTGACGCACGTTTGTTGCATATTACAGGATACAGGTTTCTGGAGCAAATACAGTGAAAAAGACACAAAACAACAAAAAAAGGGACTTTTGACCAACAAGCAGACCGATCCTAGTCAAGCCTAGACGAAGAACAGTACAAGGTCCAAAATGTCATGTGAACGGTTAAAAGATCGCTACAAGTATTCACTGAATTATCTGGAAGAGAATAAGAAGCCAACAGAGAAACTACATATGGAAACAGAAGCCCAAAGAGACACTGAACCAAGCCGAAAAAAGCACACAGCCCAAGTCTACAGTTTGGCCGCGGATCCGCGGCCAAACCCATGCTGGAGCCGCGGATCCGCGGCCATATGATACACGTGTCGGTGGAATTTTGGTGCGTCGGTGCGTCGGTGCAGATGTTAGGATTTTCAGGGGTCAAATCTGTAATTGCGCAAGTGCGAGAGCCTGTAACCCTAGGTTTTCTATTTTCCTATAAATTGTAATCTTAGATCTAAAAATTGTATGCCTCTTTTCAATCAATAAAATTCAGAAATTCTGGGAATAAATTTCAGATCTGTTCTTCTTGTTTGGAGGGAGCCGTCAACTTAGTAAGTCTTTTATTTCTTTTAATTATAATGTCTTCTCATCCCCTAATGAGCGAGTAGTCTCCTCGCTTGTTAGGGTTAGCCTTAGGGAAAGGGTTGAGAGATGAAATCTCTCGCCCCTTTCAATACCACCTTCACCTAATGAATTAGAACTTCACGCATACGAGCACAACCGCTTCCTGCGGCATCCTACCCTTCGAGGTAACGATGAACCGTAGTATAAAGGGCCGGTTCCGCACGTTTTCCGTGAGGGTTAGGATAATTATCAACAAAGGTAGGGTACAAATCTAGAGGAAGAAACATCTTCCCAAAAGATTTGTATCCACTTTATTGATAATTAACTTAACACCTAATAGATCTAAATAAGGAAGGTATTGAAAGCGGTGAGGAAAAATATTAATTTCCAAAACTTCCCCTAATCCTAACCCTAGCAAGATTCTTAATTAGATTAATTAGATCCAGTCTTTAGATTTTTATAAACCTACCAAAACTACAAACAGAATCAACTCGTTAAAACATTTTGAAGAAATTTACCCGTCTCTGTGGATCGACCAGCACTCACCGGCTAGCTGCGAAGCGACGCCGTTTTCTTGATTGCGGTAAACTTACAATTTTTGACACTAATCAGCACTCTTTATTTTAGCAGCGCCCACGTGAGTGGAACGTAGAGCGCTTGGCACTTTTTCCCTCTTTGTGCATTTTTCTGAAGAGTTCAATTCTTTGTTCTCCCCTGGATCTTCAATCCCCAAGAACAAATTCATCGCTACGAGAATTAAATTCTCATTTGTGGGAGATTTGTCTCATGGATCTCAGATCCAGGGAAAGAACTATGTTCTTTTTTTAGGGTTAAACTCTTGGGTATGCAGATGAGATATTATGATCTTTATTTACCTTGAAGAAAGTTCTTCTTCTTTCATCTCTCTTCAAGCTCTTTTTGCTTGCTCTTCATTTTGAACTTAAAGTTTATGGGAGGTTTCTCTATACAAGACTTGAAGTCTTGGGGTCTTTATATAGTGGAGGCTGATTTGTTAATTCAGTTAAGGAAATCTCTCATAGAGAGATTTCTTAATTGATTTGGGGAATTTATCCACCGTCGGATCTTTGATCCAAGGACTTCTGTTTTACAGAAGACGTCTTTCTTGTTTTTAACAAGATTGGGAAAATATTTTCCCATACAGAACTTATTCTGTATCTTGGTGATTTTTAATCACTATTGGATCTTTGATCCAACGGTGCTCTTATTTACAGAGCACAATCTTTCTTGTTTAGAAAGATTTGAAGAGTATTTGCTCAATCAGAATTTAATTCTGTATCTTGGTGATTTTTAATCACCATTGGATCTTTGATCCAACGGTGCTCTGATTTACAGAGCACAATCTTTCTTAGTTATAAAGATTTGAGGAGTATTTCCTCAATCAGAATTTAATTCTGTATCTTTGTGATTTTTAATCACCATTGGATCTTTGATCCAACGGTGCTCTGATTTACAGAGCACAATCTTTCTTGTTTAGAAAGATTTGAGGAGTATTTCCTCAATCAGAATTTAATTCTGTGCTCTGATGATTTATCATCTCTGTTGAATCTTTGATCCAAGGGTGGAGAACTTTTAGTTCTGGCGTTGGCGCTCTCGTGCTTTGCACATGAGGTGCTGCCTTAGAATTTTTAACTCTTGGTGCTGGCGCTCTCGTGCCTTGCACGTGAGGCGTTGCCTCAGAGTTTTTAACTCTGGGCGCTGGCGCTCTCGTGCTTTGCACGTGAGGTACTGCCTCAGTTCAAATTTTGAACAGAGCCTTGCTCTTTTATTGGGGGGAAACAGTGCCTCCTTCCCCTTCCTCATGGTTCTAAAAGCTTCTCCCCCATTTTGAATTAAATCAAGAGTTTAACTCTTCCTTTTTCCAAAAATAAACAGTTTTTCACCATAAAACCATAAAAAGGAGCTCGGATCTCCCATCAGATCTCTAAAATGGGAGATTTTGAATCTCACCCCCCTTTCGTTCAAGATCCAGCCAACAAAGAGGAGGAAGATGGACACCCATCTCCAAAAATCTCATTTCGGAAGGATCCAAAGCTCAAAAGAAGATCCACAAATCTCTAGGACTTTAGCTCCATTCAAGATCTATTGGAGTTTAACTCCATAAATCAAACCCCTTTTTAGGAGTTTAACTCCAATTTTATACCTAATCCCTGTTAGGAGTTCAACTCCAAAGCCCCTTGGGAGTTTAACTCCTAACCTTGGGGCTAAGCTCCTTTTCCGCTGGTGTTTCCAGCGGTCGTGAGCCGCGTACGTGACCCATGGGAGTTCAGCAGTCGCGTGCCATGCACGTCACCCGCGGGTGCCCAGCGGTCACGTGCAGGGCACGTGACCCGGGGCGCTAAGCGCCCATGTGCGTCTCACGTGACCCACGGACGCTCAGCGCCCAACGGTCGTATGCAGCACACGTGACCCGCTGGCACCCTGCAGTCACGTGCAGGGCACGTACGCTTCACGCGACTCACGGGCGCTCAGTGCCCAACAGACGCGTGCAGCGCAAGTGACCTGCTGGCGCCCAGTGGTCACGTGCTGCGCACGTGACCCGCTGGCGCCCAACACCCACGTGCCAGGCACGTGACCCGTGGGTGCCAAGCGCTCACGTGCCAGGCACGTGACCCGCGGGCGCCAAGCGCTCACGTGCCAGGCACGTGACCCGCGGGCGCCAGCGCCCATGCGCCAGGCACGTGACACGTGGGCACCCAGTGCCCACATGCCATGCACGCGTCTTTAAGACGCTCCTCCCCCTATTTTATATGCACTCCACACTAAATATACTTCCCCCATTAGAATGGATCAAGGCTCTTTCCTCATAGAATGACCCCCGTAAAACTCTGCGGGGCCCCTGATATATCCAAAACCCTTTTAAAACATACTCACACTGCATGTTGAGTTCGCATGACCTGTTTGACCCGTCAATCGGAGGTTCCTTCGCTCCAAAGGCGAAGGGTAATTAACGACAGCTTAGTCTGCGGCTGCCGGAGATTCGGATCCCCACAATCAATAAACCCCAGCCTACACTAGGCAGGGGGAATCTGTAATACGCCTGATGAGCACGAGCGTATTCCCATCGCAATGGGGTGACAAAAAACACCATACACCGTACACCGCACTTAGGCTAATTGGTTTTCTTCCTTCCCTGCCTTACGGCAATAGACTAAGCTTTAGAAGAAGACTATCAAATAAGTCCTAATATAAGGAGCTCTCGCAACCTAAGAGAAGGGAAGAGACAACCGAATAATACAATCCAAATTCTCCAGAACCAATGGCCATCCTCGACTGAAATAATTTCTTCGAGTTCGCATGTAACTATACAATGGTTGTTCCAAGCAATATGGATCATAGTAGTAATACGGAGTGTTCTGGAGAAGAAAAAAAGGAAAGTAGGAGTACCAGGGATATATGCGACTTTGTCTTGAATCATGAAAATCCAAAAGCTAAATTGTAAGAAGGTTCGGTCAACTTGGTTAATGAGTTTTAGGTAAGTCATGGGTCGCTGTTACCAGAAAGAGAGAAAAGAAACACTCAGTGTGCACTCTATCAAGATTAGATTGTTTAATCACTTTATCTAATCACGATGACTCCCACTGTTTCCTTGAATTCTCCTTCTAACCCTAAAAGGAGAACTAGTCGGGATCTTATACACCTTACAAGTTCGGTAACCGTTCAGTCAGGCCAGTGTTAGTACTCTAAGGGAGGTCCCCAGTGCTTTCGCACGGACTCAATTAAATAACCACGTTTCCACAGAGGCGTAATCTTGTAACATTTTCTAGACATCTAATAGGTTAGCTAATTGTAAAGTAAAAATCTCCCGAAGAGCAATACCTACTCATCAGTGCGAATCGGGACCTAACTATCATTTTGTAATAACTTTGACGGCAGCCAGCCAAAATTACCACACTTCGGAAGGTATGCGCAAACTTAGAAAGTTTCCCTTATATTTGAAACTCCCAATATGGTTTTTGCCCCAAACGCTTATGACCTTGACGAAGGTCAAAACATTATATGTCGAAAGTCAAGTTCAACCTGTCGTTGTCCTGATTAATCTAGACCCATCCGTACAAGCCTTTGACGAAATCAAAACAGCTGTACACATGTCCTAGATTAATGCATCTATCTATGCAAGAGACAAGTATCCCTTAGCTACTAAACACTATGTCTTGGCGAAGGTTAAAACACATAGCATGAATACTGGTTAATACCCATTTGAAATGACGAAGGGCTACAGCTGGTTTTGGCCAAAAACCTTTAACATAATGAACTTGATATCGTTGAAAGAACATGAGTGGCTTTGAAATGGAGTGGTTTAGGGTCCGCATTTTAAAACTAGTAACATAAACTTTTGCTTAAGAGCGAACACCCCGTGAATGGATCAAAGCTCTTTTCTCATAGAATGAGGTGCAGGATATTCCTAACCGAATACTTCTATACAAAGCAAAAGAATATGATTATTGTTTTGAAGAAAACCGAGTAGTTTTAAAAATTGGTTCCGACAACATCAAATAGGTTTATTTTCCTTGCATTAAAGAAATAATGCAATCCCATCAAATTTAGTTTTTAAACCACACCAGAAACAACCAAAATAGCATGTTTTTATATACCATCTGCATTTGCCATAGGGTCCCGAGTTTTCACCGTAAGGTTACTTAAATTACGGCAGGAGGGGACAGGACTAGCACAGATGCAAAACATATAGAAGTGTGTGTGTGTGTGTGTGTGTGTGTATCAACATCGCAGGCAGATAATAGTCATCACAGGCAGATAATAATCATCACAGGCATGCGAACAAACAATATGGAATAGCAGATAAACTTGGAGCCCCTCGTTTCATCTGAGCCGCAAATGAGACGAGACGTTCCTCGGTAGTGTGGATAGCCCATACAAAGCCGATCCTAAACCCTCTATGAGTGTGGCAAGCTACCTGCCAAATCTAGAAAGTGGGTAACATGCCCTCAGTAACATGAGTCGGTCATCCGTTGCTTTCTAGAATCCGGTAACTTTTGCACCCCTACGTTGGTCGATCCTATAACTCCTACAAGTACGAAGAGCAACCCGCCAATTCTAGAGCGAGACGGCCCGTTCTCAATTCCATGAGATGGCCACCTGCTGCTCTCAAGAACCCGGCTCCTCGAACACTTCTCCTGGGTTAATCCTAGTGCAGAAAAGAAATATATACAAGGGTGACAACGACCGCATCCTGGTCGAGCTCCAATAAAAGCATATACATAATATGGAAATTGCGGCCACATGTTAGAGCTCGTCCCAAACAAAAGAATACAATAATGTAAATTAAAACTGTACAAGCTATCCAACACGACAATCCGGCTAAACCATATACAAGATATATATATCCACAGAAATAAATAACACAAGCAAGTGTGCAACCCCGTCTAATCGAACATATAGCAATTAGACGGCATTTAACAACGCATATACAATGATACGAAAATCATGACTATAGAATTCATCACAAGCGAAGCTCACACTCGAAATTCCAAACGATGAAAATTGAGTGCACTTCAACATCCAAAAACCACACTTTTTTCCAAAACAAAGAGTTCGAACGACCCAACCAAGGCCCCCGGGAAGTCCTCGAGGTACCCCCAATCTGTCTCGTTGGTTCTCGGTCCAAACCAAGAGCCCGCAGGGATCGGAACATGCAAAACAATTCAGTTTTGGATATCCACAACTAACAGAAATCAGCCGAGTAAAAAACAGCGACTAAAGTTGAAAACGGTTTCGAAAATGATGTCTCGAGACACTAAGGGTCACCCTCAATCCTGCACGGAGTCTCCACTCCAAACCAAGAGCTCCGGGCATCGAGTTTACTCATTAAAACACAGTTTAAAGACTGAATTGTCGCTGTATGGACAGAAAAATAGTGGCTGAATTTCGGCAGTTTTGAAACGAGTTTTGTTATGAATTCCAAAGTCATGTAAGCTAGTTTTAGCATATGGATTGGCTCTGATATCATATTAGTGTGTTGTGCTCGCACCGTGGAATCCGTGGCCGAGACGGAAGCGAAAACAATGTTTTTTAGCAAGCAAAAAACACATATCCCCTAGAAATCAAACCATACAACTAAACTAGCAAACTAGCATATTAGGTTTGGGATTACAGCCTCTGACGTGTGTCTATCCAATCGTGGAAAACCCCTCCAAGCACCTCATAGGATGTCGGGAACAAGCTTGAATGGCGACCGCCCTTGCCGAAAATGATCCATCTGAGGGATCCGATGCAAGCACCGACTTCAGCTAGTGAAGCAACCGACATTTCAAGTTCGCTACGAATGGAAAGTGGAGATGTATGAATTTTTCACTATGATTTTCTCTCTAATCTAATGCTCAAGGGAGAAAATGAAAAAGAAGGAGGAGGAGGTGCAGAGGAGGTAGCCATGGAAAATAAGCTAAGTGTTGTGTAGAGAGAAAGAAGCAATGTAGAAAGAATGGCTAAGTTTTTTACAACCATCTAAAAATAGTAAACACAAATCATTTTCTAATATAAAAACAAATCCATACCTCTCTACCATACTCCTGTACACCTTATCCTCCATCTCATTTTTTATTTTCTTTAAAAAGAAAAATCAACAAATGAAGTGTCCATCTTCTAGAACAAATTCTGTATAAGTACGGAATATAACTCGGTATACGTATCGAAATATATATACGCGTATCCATATAAAAATACGAATAGCCAAGGGAGAGAAAATGAATAGTGAACAATAATACTAGAATATATATTAATATATATATATATATACTATTAAATCAAAACCTGATTTAATAATCCGGCTTAATCCTAAGCCGCTCGTATTATCAACCGTCCGAATAAAGTCCGTGTAGCCTATACACATATTTAATCGGACACCTGTATATACCAACATACGCTATCTACATCATATCGCAACCGGGAAAACTCTCTGTGTGGGACTCTAAAGACTTGACAATATGCTGACAGTGATTTACTGGATAGATCCAAAAACCATAAGTATGTCAATGACACTAGCTGTACGTAACAGTTATCTAGGTATCTGTTGAAAGGGAGGATGACAATCAAGTCCGTCCGTACCGTACTAAGCCTGAATGTGACAATCTTCATACAGTCCGGTCTCTTAGTCTAAGGGTATCGCATACCAGGTCTAGGGGATGGATAACGTCATACCCCTAATAACCCGATAAGTCGTGTCGGAGTCAAGCTCATCACCAACTACGAAACTACTGAACTCATATCAGTAAATCCCATCCACTGTGGCCACGGATTTAGGGTGATAGCCAACCAAACATAGCGCAACATCGACTCATAATACCAGGAGAGACGAATCCCCGACAATCGCTCACTACCTCCATGTGACTTAGGATTGTACCTAACTAAACCTATCTGCATGACTCTTTTGAACTGTGGTAGGGTAGTAATCAAAATATTGTGGAAACTCACACGAGACAAATGACGATCTCAGGTCAAAAGACTAACTTGTACTAATGCCAATAGAGAACTTCATTTGACGATAAATATAATACCATCTAGAATTTCTCGGCGAGTCCGTCCAGTGTACTCACCTCTAGTGAGCACATGTATACTATCTTAGGTGACACAACACCAATGACTTATGAGATCGGCAACCTCCCCTCGTCGGGGTCTCAAAACGTATACGTTAGTTTACTCCGGAATATCGATGCCTGGTCTTGATAGTCCCATGACTAGGGACATTTAAGGATGTGCTTATGGACTTCCCATCTCTCACGTATATGATCGCCATCATAATGCTGGTAGTCAAGCAAGAATCATACGGGCCTTATCATTATGTATTAGCGACGCGTAATAACAAATAAAACGTATACACATCAATGATAAAATCAAACCAGATAGCATACTATCATCTCAAGTAAGACAGTTCTACCTGTATTGGTCCTTCTTCAATTATCATAATCGCGTTCCTGCAATTACAATAATCGCCTTGATTGCACTATATCCAACATTTTCGATGGTTCTCTATGTACAATGATAGATTAGTTGTTTGTTTCAATGTTATTTCACAACATTGAAATGATCATCTTTTCTATTATAGTGTACTCAGAGAACAGCGGGGAGGTACTGCCGAAATTTTCTCGAAACAGATGAAAGCACAAGTGAATGGATGTATGCTCTATACATTCTTAATTACCTAGATGCCATACCTCTGATAGCCGCTACCCTCAACATCCAATATAGAACCGTAAATATCATCATCATCTTTCTTGGAAAAAGAGTTTAACTCCCGAGCTATGAGCATTTTCTCTCGATCCCTGATAATCTTTAAAGCTAAATCGTCAATTGAAACTAAACTTAACCAAACCATCAATTAAACCTACCACTAACGCTTTTTAGTATCCGGCTATCGCGTATTTGTAAAGAAATCTTAATTCCATGACTCTTGTCTCTGAGAACCTTGCTTCGTCCGATCTGTTCTAATATAGCATTTCTGTACCTCCGCGACAAGAGTTGAATGTACGCCGACGCTTTCTCGAGAGCCAATGAATTTTTCCTTAACAGTGTTTACTTTTTCACCGATTTTGCCTACGCACGTCTTGAGTTACCGAAAAGGTACGAAATTTATTGTCCTTGCTCTAAATGTATGAATAAGTGATTGCTTAAGAGGTCGGATGTTGAGTTACATATCGTGAAATATGGTTTCGTTAAAGATTACACTATGTGAGAACTTCAAGGAGATAAGGAAGTCATTGTAATGGAAGATGGGGCATGGGTGCAAGAGACGGAAAACGAATTCATCGAAATAGAAACTGAAGAGGGACAAGGGATAGTAAAAGAGGAGGAGGAAGACGGATGGCAGTTTAAAGAAGACAAAGTCGTCGAAGACAATAATACTGTATTCGCGCCGATCAATGACATGGTTGGGCTTTTAAATACTGCTGGATTTCCTTATGATATAGAAAGTATTGGACCCTCGTTATTAGAGAAGTACAAGGCCGATTCGAGAATCCCTCTATATCCGAATTGCAAATGGTTTTCAAAACTTTCCTTTTTCGTACGTCTCTTCCAGATCATGGTGAAGAAAGATGGAGTAATAAATCTTTCACCGATCTCTTAGCATTGCTGAAGGAAGCTTTTTTCCGACGGAAATGAAGTGTCACCGAACTGGTATGAGGCTCAAAAGATAATCACAAATATCGGCCTAAAGTGTGACAAGATCCATGCATGTGTTTTTTTTCCAGAATGAACATGCCACACTCAAAAACTGTCTCGTGTGTGGGACCAGCCGATTTAAGCCTAAGAAAGACCCTCAGTTAAGTGATGTGCCCGTGAAGATTTTCCGTCATTTTCTCCTAATATCGAAGCTGCAACAATTATTTATTTATGAGGACACGGCGTCCGAAATGCAGTGGCACCATAAAACGCCTTGTGAGGAAGGAAAAATGAGTCCTCCTAGAGATTCGATGTCATGGAAACTTTTAGATGAAAAGAATCCTACGTTCAACGCAGACCCTCGTAACGTAAGGCTGGGAATTGCGAGCGACGGTTTCGGTCCATTTGGGATGAGTCATGGCGGGCGTACTCACAGTACTTGGCCCGTTATGGTGACTATATACAACCTTCCGCTATGGAGGGCTATGACGCAGTCTTATCTTACAGTGTCGCTTTTAATTGGCGGTCCCTCATCTCCTGGAAAAACATCGATATGTACCTTCAACCCTTGATCGATGAGTTAAAGTTGCCGTGGGAATCTGGCATGAGAACCTATGATGAAAAAGGCAAACAATCTTTTCAGATGCGGGTCGCTTTGTTGTGTACAATTAATGATTTTCCTGCTTATAGCATGCTATTAGGGTGGACAACTCAAGGTAAACTTACTTTTCCTTGTTGTCATATTCATACGAGCAGCATACGCTTGAAGTTTAGCAGGAAAGAGTCGTATATGCGTCACCAACGTTTGTTGCCTATAACTCACAAATTCATAAGAAAGAAAGAAATGTTCAATGGTAAGACGGAGACCAGTAGACCTCCTAAACCATTTTCTGGTAACAACATACTGTAACAATGGAGAGATTATCAGAATATCACATTCGGAAAGACACAGAACAAAGATGCAATGCCATGCCCAACCGGTTGGAAGAAACTTAGTGGTTTATTTCAGCTTCTGTACTGGTCCGATCTACTAATACGCCACAATTTAGATGTCATGCATATCGAGAAGGTCGTCTCCGAGCACATCATTAATCTTCTGCTGTGTAAGATGGAAACATGAAGGACAATCTCAACGCCCGTCGTGATTTGACGGATTTGGATGTTTTGTCCATTAGAGAAGAATTGTAGTCTCGGCCTGTGGTCGGTAAACTAGGTTATTATGAGATCCTACCGGAAATCTACAACTTGAACAAAGAGGAGAGGCGGTGGTTCTCGCGGGTGTTGAAAGAATTGAAAGTCCCCGACAGTTTCTCATCAAACATTGCCCAACAGGTGAAGGTATAAAACAGAAAAATCGTAGGAGTCAAGAGCCACGATTACCATGTACTAATGCAACATCTTCTTCCTTTATGCCTCAGAGCATCGGTAAATTCAGAAGTTAGTCTCGTGCTTAACGACTTTTTGCACCTATTTTCGGCAATTGTGTTAAAAAATGTGGACGTAAGTGAGATAGTACAGCTCGAAGAAGATATTTCATTGATCCTATACAAGCTCGAAGCTATCTTTCCACCTTCCTTTTTCGACACTATTGCTCACATGTCCGTCCATCTGGCACCCGAGGTCAAGATTGGCGGTCTGGTGCATTACCGTTAAATGTATCCTATCGAAAGGTATGAAAATGTTTATTCATCATTTAAATTGCAAAACATTATCGTGAATTATTAATATCCATTATCTTTCAACAGATATATATTAACTTTAAAAAAAACTATATCCACAACAAGTATCGTCCTGAAGGTTTAATTGTGGAAGGTTATCTCTTGGAAAAAATTAGTTCTTTCTATGCTCGTTTCTTGAAAGACGATGTTACGACAAAGCTAAACAAACCGTCGCGTGTGCCTGATGGTCTAATTGGAGTAGGAAAACTAAATAACATGACTTATGATCTCCAAGGCAGAGTACATGCGTACATCTTGTTAAACAACGAATGTTTTGCTAATTATGCAAAGTAAGTTTTTTTAATTTCATCCATTTAAATATTTGAAATTAAATTTAATCTAACTGATATAACTGTAAATTAACAAACAGAGCATATAAAAATATACTCAAGAGATCGAATCCTAGGACGCGGTCGGATAATAGAATCGAAGAAGAACAGAGACACACTTTCGCCGCATGGTGTAGACAAGAAGTCGACGGACAATTGAATCGTGAAGAGCAGATTGACGAAGAGATCCACGGCCTTCTTAGGGGTCCAATGATTGCATCTACATTTTACAACGAATACAGAGTTTTCGGCTATAAATTTGAGATAGAAAGGACAGAACATATTTGAGCTATACAAAATAGCAGCGTTGCAACCGTCGATGACAAAGAAAATCTCTACTATGGTGTTCTTAAGGAGGTTATAGCGATCTCATACATGCATAAGGTTGTCCCATTTTATATATTCTAATGTAGATGGCATGATACCAAGTTTGACCGGGATAGGAAGATCGATGAATACGGTCTCACTTTGGTAAACACCAAACGGACAGCCTACGAATACGATGGCTTTATGTTTCCCACAATGGAAACATAGATATATTATTCTCGGGACTCGAAGAAGGTTGACTGGAGTGTTATTTGACGTTGGAAACCGAGAGATTATTATAATGTACCAACGTTGAATAACTCTGAAGATGAGAGTGACGACAAAGATCTCGCGATAACATGTCCCAGTCCTTCTATTGAACGTACCAGGGATCCAAACTACTCTGTGCCGTCCATTAATATATTAGTAATACGTGATATTAGCCAATTGATTGTAACGGATCAAGATTTTGAGAATCCACCCAACGAATCTTCAGCCAATAAACCGAATAAACGGGTCAGGTAATGAAATTGAAATAAATGATTTAAAGTGCTTAATGATTATAAGTAATGAAATAAGATTTGGATATATACATATAGGGTCTGATGGCAGGCGCAGGATCTATTGGATATAAGTGCCCTTAAGGCAATTATCGTAGTTGCAGGATTGCAATTACTGAATTCGAGGAGGGCCTATACCAAGAACAGTCTTGCTCGAGATTATAGTACGCTATCTGGTTTGTATTTTATCAGTCATAAGCATACGTTTCACTCATCATAACGTATCACTAATACATGATGATAAAGCTCATAGGATCTTTGCTTGACTGCCAGAATTATGATAGGGATCATACTAGTGGGGCCTAGATAGTCAATAAGCACATCCCTAAAAATCCCTAGTCATAGAAGTATCGAGACTGGGGATCATTATTACATTTTAAACTAGTGTATACGATTCATGACCCTGTACAAGGTGATGGCTGATCTAATAACCATTGGTGTTTAACACCGATGATTGTATACATGTGCTCATTGGATGAGTTACACTGGACGGACTCGCTGAGAACTCCTAGATGGGATTATACCAAACGTCAAATAGCTGTTCTCTGCTGACATAAGTACAGGGTAGTGCCTAGACCCAAGATTTTCATAGTGTCTTATGTGTGTTCCCACTGTGCTTAAATTACTACCCTACCATGGCTTTGAAAAGCCGCGCAAACAAGTTTTAGTTGAGTACAGCCCCGAAGCACATGGAGGCGGTGAGCGGTCGAGGGAATTCGTCTCTTCCGGTATACGGAGTTGATGTCGCATTGTGCATATCTGGATATGACCATAAGTCCTTAGCCAAGACAGACGAGATTTACTGATAAGTATTATCAGTAGTTTCTCTGGTGATCATAAGCCTGACGTCAGCATGACTTATCAGGTTATTGGGAGTCTGACGGTTTCCACCTCCCAAACCCGGTATACGACAGTCTTAGACGAAAAGACCAGACTGTACGGTGAATGTCACTAATAGGCTCTAGCAAGGTACGAATAAGCTTTCTTATCGATCGGCTTTTCGTTCAATACCTGGATAGCCATTACGAACAGTTAGTGCCGCTGACGTACTTGTAGGTTAATCCGGTGGGGGATTGATCTGAAAGTGTTTCGGATTAATCGGATATGATCCTGATCTACTGCCAGCGTATTGTCGAGACTTTAGAGTCTCATACAGAGGGTTTTTCCATTCTAGTAAAATGGTGTAGTGTACGTATGGCAATGCGTGCGGGGTCCAATTAAATATGTGTATGTGATACTACATATATTAATCGGACGGATGATACTAGCCGGTTTATGATTGAACCGGGTCATTTAATGATATTTCTTATATATGATGGTGCATATATAAACTGGTATTATATCTTTTTCTCATTTTCTTTTTCTTTGGTTATGTAACATGTGATATGCATAATCTATTATTATATGTTTAAATCATTTTTAAACATGTGATAATTGTTTTTAGCTCATTTATGACTTTTCTTTCTAATTTTTCTTGTCATGAGAATGAGGTGTATATTAGGTGGAATAAACTCTAATTTCTCATGACAAGTGTTTGTGATGAGAAATGAAAAGGATGTCATGTGTGAAGGGGTTCACTACACTTCATACAAGACTTAACCATTTTTGGGGTTTTACTTCCTCTCTCATACTTAGAAAGAAAATATGAGAGCTTAAGAAAAAGAAGAAGAAAGGAAATAAGAAAATAATTTACTACATTTCTTACTCATTATATCTAATTAATTGAGTAAGTGAGTTACTTCAATTTGATTGGAGTTGAAGCTAGAACCGATGGCCTTCGCGTGGATCATCTTCGACGGAGCCGATCGGATATTAAGCGCGATCTGGAGTGCCTTGGAAGCTTAGCCAGAGTCCCAGGTTGTATCTTCTCATTTAGCTTCTTTAGTTTACAAGTTTTAGTCTATGGTACTATTCTTGGGTTAGGATGTCTTGTTTGCTCGGATTTTTCGTTTTCCGCATCCGCAACGTTTTAAAATCTCGTTCGGTGAGCACGACAACCTTACAGGTTCAGGGTCTAAACGTCCTAATAAGAAAAAACGTTTAGACGATGTTATCCAGGGCTCAGCAGCCGGAGCATACGCGCCTATCCCTACTAGCGCCCCGCATACTAGCGCCACAACACCACTATCAGCTCCCCTATCCCTACCAGTGTCCTGCCTACTAGCGCCACAGCTCCACCATCAGCGCCCCCTATCTCTACCAGCGCCCCCTTACTAGTGCCACAGGACCCCCAGCGGCCGCAGCAGCCACGTCTACCCCTATTAGCGCGGCAGCAGATTCTCGTAGCCCAGTCACACCTGCACATGGTATATTATTTACTCATTTGAAATTTAATACATCATTACAATATATTTGTCTATTGAATTTTTAGTTATCTATTAAATTCTATTGATTCATCTAATAGTTTACTGTTTGCAGTTTCACATTCTACTGAGGGATGGCATCTGGCGCCAGTTCTCGTACTACGTCAGAGATGATAGATATAATCTTTATTGCTTAAAGTTTTTAAATAACGATTGTAATTTAAATTTGTCGGTTTCCGGCTACATACTCTGAATATTATAATATTGTGTGTGTGTGTGTGTGTGTATTTTGTAGGATCCAACAGTATTAGGAGGAGGGGTTCTACTGGGCCCTCCTACTCTAGGCCAGCCACAGGTGTTGAGCCATGAACGCTAATGCGGAACGCCTATGGTGTTCCTTTTGGTGATATGTCGACCAAGTCGGAGGATTATATGGGAGCAGAGATCCGGACTTACTACAAGTATTCGCTCCATGCTAGATGGGACTACCGCCAGACTGCTAGTGTTCAGCATTTTTTTGCGTCGGATGAGATATCACATACCCTTTTGTACATTTATATTTCAATCGTCGCTATATATATATATATATATATATATATATATATATATATAATTTTCTAATTTCAGACCAAGCGAAATTACAGATTCATTGGCGTCACTGGAGAGGATGGAGTGGATAGGCCGTTTGATTCATATCACGCCTTTGCCTGACTAATACCCACGTGTCAGAATATCAATAGGAGACGCCGAAGTGAAATGAAGGAAAAATATTACCTTCCCTGGCTCGCGGCGACTGAGGACGAGTGCCGAGCGATGATGGACAGGATAAATCTCCAGGTCCCGGGAGAGGATTGGCCGCGGCTGGTCCAGTATTTCGAGCGTGAGGATGTTAAGTTATATATTTAATTTTTAAGGTTATAGAGATATAACATAAATGATTCATATTTTGAAATATAATATAATCTTCTTTATATTTGCAAGTTGTCATCGGAGCGCAACAAGGCGAACCCGAACAACGGCGTGAGAAGCCGTGCTGGCCCGATCCAAGGGAAGCGTACGCAGACCAACGCACAGTGGCATATGGTGAGTATTTCGACGCTTAATTTTATATGTTTTCTGTAACACCCGAGCCCAATTCTACAATTTTCAGTTACTGTTTGAGTATAATGTGGTACTCATTTCATTTAACTTGCTTATTTGTTGCTTGCTGTAAAATTTACCCGGCAAAGTCATTTCTACATATAACAAATTTTGGCATCTAAAATAAAATTGAAAATATTCATCTTGGCCTACTTGACACCCCTAGCCTCGTGGTAGCGTCCGTACATTGTGTTCTCGTCCCGTTCAGTGAAACGGGCAAGTTTGGACGGCTACGCGCGCGTACATGTGTCCGTTTTGGGGGTATGCTTTTTAATCATAAAACACTTAATTTTAAAATTTGGATCCCGCTTAAAATCCTATTATTTCAATTTCAAATCTTTGGACTCGACCCGGGCGCGATTTGGAAATGTTTTATTTGGCGCCAAAATCCCAAATTTTAATATTATTAAAACCATCGCATATATTTTTCTAACTAACCTGATATCTTACTGTTCATTACCTATCTTTTAAATTTTTAAATTAACCTATATATATATCCTACTGTTACTTAAAATGTTTTGAATCTTTAATTAATATTTATCCCTAACTAACGATTCCCCTTTAGCCAATCGCGTTCCTTTTAATTCCGTGGGCCCCCACCTGCAGCTCTCTCTCTCTCTCTCTCCACTTTCTCTCTCTCTCTCTCATATATTCTCTCATACTTCTCTTTATCATTCTTTCTCTTCTTGCTTCATGTCTCGTTTCTCATTTTTTTTAACTGTTCTTTTGTTGCCGGAATTCCGTCGTGCCGGTGACGCTTTTCGACGTTCCAGCGAGATACCCCGACCCGTGTGGTTCCTTTGTTCGTCGTTTGGGTTCATTCCGTGAACCGTGCGCCCGTCGCGAATTTTCCCCGCCGACGGTTAACGTTCCGTTTTCCCGATTCGCGACCCATCGAGGCAAGTTAATCTTGCTACATGCTATATAATTCATTTTATACCTATTTAAATAAATACCATACCTATAGTTTAAATCTAGCGCCCCATGTTTAATTTTTATAACGTTTCGATGTTCCGTTTGCATCCGTTTATATCATATTAAATCTAGATCATGAAAACTTATCTTGTGACATACTAGATTACATTATACTGCAACCATATCATTTAAAATATATATCGTCGTAATATTTATTATTATTATCTTTAATTAGTTTATAATCTTTATTTTATAATGTTATACATTTGAAAATCTTATAGTTTACACATGAAACGTCGTTGAAAAATCGGATATGACAAATCTGAAATTTACTGTACACCTTATCTTATAAAATTCATTATAAATCATAGAAAAATCATTAGTATACGTTCTTTAGTTCGTTACGAAGCTAACTCAGAATACTATAACTCTATAAAATATTTACTTACAAAATAAATTGTTTAAATAACGTAAAATGCAAATGAAAATGTCTCCAAACTGCTGTCCAGAGAAATTCCAGCAGCAAACTTTCAACTTCGAATATTCATAACTTTTTGTAGGGACAACCTGAGATGCTTATACTTATAAAACTGAAAACCTTATTGAATTATATTTGTTTTGGTATAAGACACGTCCCTTTTGGAGAACGTTTGTTATTTTTAAGCTATTTTACAAATTAGGGTGACGCTGAATTTCTGAACGGAACCTTCTTGTGCATGGTTAATCAATACCACTTTTATAGTTATTAATCGCTTTAAATATGCTATTCATATTAATATTATTATATCAATATTTATATCACATATTGCTTAGTTGTACATCCCACATTACCATTTTATAGTTTTATAACTTTTCGGATACCCGTTTGCATCCATAGATCACATTACTACATAATAATGTGATATTAACACTCCATGTTTAATAAATTGCATCCTAATTAATATTGGAACTATAAATGTAACTATAATCGATAACTGTGCATCCATATCCTTGTAATTAAATCTATTTACATATCATATTACATGTTCCAGTTTATTGTTCTGATAGTACTCATGCTTGTTTATTTATACACATGCTTATGTTAGTTTGATTATGAGCACCCACATGACATCTTGTGCTTCCTGACATGACCTGTTACACTTCCTACTTGACATGACATGGTACCGTACACTCTTGACATGACATGACACCTTTATACATTACCTGGCTGGACCTGATGTACCATGGCTTTACCTGTTACCTGATCTTGTGTCTAATGCCAACAAACATAACATGTAGTCCTCATGGACCGTTCCTGTTGTCTATCCAGACAAACCTGCTTTTACCTGATCCTGTGTTGGCATTAGTTCTTGATTACTGAATACCTGACTCGACATACATAACTTGGGGGTATGGGGAAATCAAAAGTGTAAACTAAAGTGTAACTTAAAAGGGTATTACTTGATCCGTGGTCCCGGGGGGTAACGGGACAGAGCCATTCGTGACTCTTACATTTTCCTGATCCGTGGTCCCGGGGGGTAACGGGACAGAACCACTATTGGTTCACATATTCCTGATCCGTGGTCCCGGGGGGTAACGGGACATATCCTTTGAGTTACATGGAGGATTACTCAAATTAATTTCAAAGACTTTAGACTAGGAAACCCGATAGAACGGTTTAGTTATCCACTGCACATTACCCTGCACCGCTTGTTTCACATTATTGCTTTATTCATGTTTAGTTCTGCATTGCCTATTACACTGTTCATATTATATTACTTGTTGACATGACGCGCTGACGTCTGGGTTTTGCATGGCCCAGATTCCGTACCGCTGTTGCAGTCCGAGCAGAAGTACTTTAGCCAGCAGGCTGAGCTGTGAGGTGTTAGTATTAGTTAGTTTTATTTCCTGTATTTCTTTCCTGATGTGAGCCCGCGTTATGGGACATACCTTTCAGTTATTTGTATTGGATCATTTGCTTCCGCATTTATTTATTATTGACTCCTGTTATTCTGGATTATGGATATGTTTTAGAAAATTTTATCTTGTTCTTGATATCTCTACAGCCGTAATGTGACTGTGGATGGATACTTCCTACCCACAGGTAGAATGGTTGGCTATGTCACGTGCCCAATCTAGCGTACTCTGGGAAGCGGGGCGTGACATTTTCTATGTCACAAATTAATTATTGAAATAAATCCTAATTTTATAGTTAAGGATATTTTAGTGGAAAATCAACAACAGCTAATGGTATTTTAGTGTAAATAAGTAAAATTGAGCAATTGGGTGTTTTAATGAAAATCAACAATATTTTATTGAAAAAAAAACACACACATACACATTGAACTCTTGTCAAATTTTCATGCCCCAACTTTAATTCATCTTCACTCTCCAAAACATTGAACTCTTGTCAAATTTCCATACCCTAATATTGTCACAGAAATAAAAAGATCCCGTAAGTTACACTGCTGCCAAAGGATGGTCCGCATTATACAAGGGCACGGGTGAGTACATGGTATGTTTTATATAATCAAGTCAATTTTTTATTTTAAGTTAACACGTGTGTGTGTGTTCTTTATAGATCCAGTTCCAGGAGAGAACGGACCCTAGGACTTGGCCCCGACGACCCGATTACCGCCATTGTGCCTGTCCTGGATTCGCTATCCGGCGGGCATCACGATGGGTATGAGCATGGGGTTGGTCCCGGGGCCCACCGACACTTTGCTAGGCATGCATCTATCCATGAGTATGATGTGGCCCTGATGCGGGCAGATGTGTCGTATGAGGAGAACCGTCAGCTCTGTGGCTAGATGGTGCAGACGCAGCAGCAGCTGCAGACCCTTGCGGCGAAGGTCCAGGAGCTGAGATGGTCGAACGCCGAGACCATCCGGGAGGCCATACAGAACGAGTTTAGGAGTTTCTTTAGGCCATGGAACGATGGAGGTTTTCCGTCCCAACGACCATAGACTTATTATTTGTTAATTTATTGATACAAACATTTAATTTGTTGATTTATTGATAATATTGGTTATATATATATATATATAATAATAATAATAATAATAATAATAATAATAATATGTATTGCTGCTTGTAATTGAAAGCGGCCTGGAGGCGAAAATTTCTTGTTTTAAAAAAATACATATAACCTATGATAACGGTTTAAACCGTTACCATATACTCTATGGTAATGGTTAAAACCATTACGATAGGTTTTGGTAATGGTTACCTGTATCTGATATCTGGAGGATATCGGATATCAGATATCAGGTGGGCTCTAGTAATAGGAGGGGATATGGTAACGATTGAAACTGTTTTCATAAGCTGTATATGGTAACGGACTAGACCGTTACTATATATATGGTAACGGGTTAACCCGTTACTACATATGTGGGCTCCACAATTTTATGTGTGAGGTATCTGAATCAATTTTGGTAACGACGTCTATATTGTAATGGTTTAGGCCGTTACCTTTTTTGTCTTTGGTAATTGATTAAACCGTTACCATACTTATGGTAACGGAGGTAATGGTAACAGTTCTGTAATGCCTAAACCGTTACCAAATTGGGAAATGGTAACGGTTTAAATCGTTACCAGATCTCTATACTGTAGTAGTGTGACCGTATATATTAATATATGAACTATATGATCTCGTTTGAATTCTCTAAGATATATCATCTATAGAGATGGAGAATTCAAACTGTTTCATGATCTCTTTGACTCGATGATATTGTAGTTTTCGATTTGTTGATAAATAAGTTCTGATATGATGGTCAATCTTGTCGTTTAGACAGGAATAAGAAATCTGAAATATTAGGCTGCTTGAATGCAGTTAGGAAAATTATGGATCTCTAGATAGGATCCTACATTCTCATATTGATGAGAATAAGTTTACTGTTCAATCCCATAAAAGCGTCAAATTCTGTACAAGTATTTTGGAAATTGTTTTTTCAAAATTATATTATTATTATTATATTTATTTTCGAAATGAATTTATTGTGTTCATAGATAATTGAAGATTTGGGTTTGAGTGATTAAGTGATTTTATCTTGCCCAGTTAAAAATGATAAAGAAAAATAACTTGATATTGGAAGGAGTTGCATATAAATAAATATTAATTATTATCTCACATTAAGAAGAACTTTTATGAACAATTAGCGTGATAGGATTTTAATTATTAAATTAAAATTGTCAATTGATTAATTACGTATTAATTGAGATTGATAATTGGTTCTCGATGTGAGACCTAATCAGTCCCACCGCAAAACCTTAAGGTTGAACAGCAAACAAAAATAAAGAAGAGAAGAAGAAATATATAACACAATATGTTGTGTTATGGAGTTTAGTTCGACATTGGAAAAATAAGAAAAAGGTATTGTACCATAACCCTATAAAATGATGGCTATTACAGACCATAAAGAAAAGAAAAAAAATTAAAAAATAAAGAATATTAGTTTAAATTATTCTCTTAAACTAAAAGGGTTCCTATCGGCCTAATTTTGGTTCGCCTCCTGCACAAGCTGGTGGACTTGATTGGAGCCTTCTGCAATTGTGGTAGCTTCAAAAGACTATTATTTTACTGACAGATATTTAGATCTGTAAGCGTATATCTTTTATCATTTATATTGATGAATTCTTGGAGATCATATGCATCGTTTCCGCTGCTATACGCATAAGATTTTCGTCATATTACGCCGTTCCTGCAAGCTCTGACACTCCGATTTGCGCGAGGCTTGCGTGCTCCATTCTATCCTCCAATTTGTTTTCATTATTTGCAGATTTTGTGCAAGAATAATTTCATTTCTAAACGTACGAAACTCGACAGTTGTAACAATCCAAATGTTCAGCCAAAGTAAACCTTTGCACGTCTCTGTTACCTTTTGGGCTGGAATGATTGGGTGTAAAACGTTTGTATATGGCCTTTCAAGTCTGCCATCAAATACCGTGCTTAATAAATTCCCACAAACATAATTCCTCTTTACAAAGTGTCAATATTCCTCTTTACAAAGTGTCAATATCTCTTATAAGTGATTGTTTTCTACGGAGAAAAGATAAGGATAAAAAAAATTCTACTTTTTTCTATGGAAAACCCTCTTTTGGGAAATGGCTGAGATCGTATCAACTGATTCGATCGCCGAATGCACGACATGAAGACTTTCTAAGAGATAGGTTTCGTTGTATTTTGAGGTTAGACCGTCACATTCCGAGTGCATCATTGTGGAGATGGAAATACACGCTAGAGTCAAACAGACACGCCTCCATAAATTTCTCATCTTTTAATTTTGGTTTTGATTTTTGGTCGCTATTATATTGCGTACAACATAAATAAAACAATTTATTCACCAACTCCCACTAATGATTTAAGCTTGGCTCCTTCCTTGAATTGAAATCACAGCTAATAAAACACCTGGGGTGCAAATTTATGACCAACTACTTTCACAAAGAAGAGCTGCATCCAAAGAAAAAACAACGTGAGCCAATTCTCCATCATATTCTTCACAAAAGTCATATTCCATCAAATATAATTGATTAAGCTAATGCTAAACCCCGCCTTAATTTTCAACTAAACCTGTCAATAATTACGAACCCTTTATAGTTTAAAAATCACACATATATATGTAATCACACAATGATTGCACAACTTATGTTCCATGTTAATTAGTGGTGATACACTAAATTCTTTTGCTTTATCATCAATTTTATTAACTTTCATGTGTTCTTAATTAATTAATAACTATTATAAAGTGACCGAAAGTATTTTCATTATCTTAACCTTAAATTTTGGAGCTTGCTTGTAACATAATAAACAGATGTTTGGAAAGTTATCAATTGAGACGTGTAAAATGTTGTTCTCAAAAGGAAATTTCAAATCTAAAATATAACCATTGAGTTATCGATTTGAACGGTCGTTTCATTGTACGTGGCTTTCAATAAAAAAAATAAAGAGGCCCTCCAAGTTTAAGAAGTGGCTTATTTCTATACCTATGTACTTTAAAAATGTACTCTAATTGATATATATTTTTTAAATACCAACTTTATCATTTCTCAAAACCATACCTGTAATAACTTTGACAACTTTATTTATTCAATTATAAAATATTTTACTAATTATCAAACCACAACATTGTTTATCATAAACGTACGATTACAAATTTTATTATCATATTCATCTGATGTGATCGACCTATCCTCCCAACGCGATCGGCATATTATTTTTAAATAATAGGTCATAACGGGCTTGCTCCATGCGAGTCATGTATCCCAAACTCCTGTTCGGCCATATAAAGATGCTATCCCTGGGATATAAAGACATTCGTGCTTCAAAAATTGTCTTCAGTCAAGTGATTAATAAATGTGAACAAGTGGGTATGTCATTGAATGGATCTTATTTGGAATAAATCTTCAAAATATATATGTATAAGGAGAGAGAAAGAGCAATGGAGGAAAGGAGCCATTGGAGGGAATTTCATTCTATAGCGTCTAAAATATACACCGTCCACGTTTATATTCGACGATCGGCATCCATCGTCTTCATCTTTATCATCTAAGATGTTGATACACCAAATTTCATTTGATTCTAATAGTTTTTCACCGTTGATTTAGTTGGTGCAAAATTAACGTTTTACCGACAATAGAACTTTTTACATTGCTAATTCAACGATGAAAAAGTGGTGGAATCATATGAAATTTGGTGTATCATGATAAAGATGGTGATGATGGGTGTCCATCGTCGGAAAAAGTTGCAGAGGATATAGATTTTAGACGCCGCCTGACGAAAAAACCTCATAGGTCTCTTTTCTCTCCAATATTCTCATATATATATATATAGATAGATAGAGAGAGAGAGAGGGGGAGGATAATGGAGGAAAGATGCCCCTCCTCCTATAGCGTCGAAAAAACACACCATCCATCGTGTTTTCCGACGATCGGAATGCATCATCTTCATCGTTATCATCTAAGATATGGATACACCAAATTTCATGTGATTCTACAACTTTTTCACCGTTGAATTAGTGGGTTCAAAATTAACGGTTTACCGACAATAGAACTTTTTACATTGCTAAATCAACGGTGAAAAGGTTCTATTGTCGGTAAACCGTTAATTTTGAACCCACTAATTCAACGGTGAAAAGGTTGTAGAATCACATGAAATTTGGTGTACCCACATCTTAGATGATAACGATGAAAATGATGTATTCCGATCGTCGGAAAATATGATGCAGGGGGTGTTTTTTTCGACGCCATAGGAGGAAATTCCCTCCTATGGTCTCTTTTCTCCAGTATTCTCTCGTGCGTATTTGTGTGTGTGTGTGTATATATATATATATATATATATATATATATAGATATAGATATATATAAGAAGATTAAGATAATATTTTTGCTGACATGATCATCATTGATTCATTCTATACATCATTATCAGGTCACCAATATATCATTGATTCATTCTATACATCATTATCAGGTCGCCAATATATTTATCACTTAAGACCTAAAATTCAAAAATGGTGAGCTGCAGCAGTCTTGTTTGCTTCCTTAATTGGACATACATTAATTAAGCTTTTTAAATTCGGAGATTTTTTTGGATAAAATTTGATTGGGGAGCTATGAGGTGACCAACTAATGATTGAAATAAAATCTTATGGTTTTCATTGCTAAAAGGAGAACATATCCATTGTTATCATCTTTCGTACAAGTAAAGCCATATATGAAATATAATTAAGCCCTAAATCTCATAATAAAAATTCTCGATGCACAAAATAAGAAAAAATACAATGAAAAGGAAAATGTTGCTATAATTTATTTTAAATGTCGGCTATAGCCAGACTGAGTTGGTTGCAAGAAATATCCGTATCCATTCCCTGAGAGCTCCATTTCAATGCCATTGAAAGCACATTTCATGTTTCAACCGCTAAAGTTTGCTCTTAAACAAAAACAAATACGCTTAATTTCATGCATGGCTTCCAACTCTTCATTTTTCTCTCCCTCGCAAACAAACAAACAGTCCCTACGACCCTAATTAACTGATCTAAATGCATCTCTTTATCAGGAAAGAAGTATTTCTACTTCATCATAATATCATCACAAATTTTCAACAACCTAAATAAATATGACAACAACCCACACACGCCATTTGTCAACAGCTTTAATCACGTTGACCAATTAGCATCCAAAAACGAGTTGCTGTTCATGCTTTGTCCACGTAAGCTCATCATGCCTCCCTTTTGAAATCTAAAAAAAAAACCATGTGGTCAAAATGGCCGTCTTTATTATTTTCATATCCTCCAGTTTCATACATGATCGCACTACATATATAAATACTCTCATTTCACCAACACAGAGCAAAGAAAAATAAACTTAGAAATTTGTTAAGTAAAAAGGAGAAGAAAAAATGGAGGGTTTGATTCCGTTTGTGATTCATGCGTTCAAGAAGAACCGGACCCGTAGCAAATACAACTCTCTGGTATCCGACGGCGGATCCTCGGCCGGCAAAAGGTCCTTATTGCTTGAGTTGTCGTCGTCGCATGGCGGGTCTGTGTCCGCGTCCGGGCGCCACCGACGCACCCAGTCGGAGTTCAACCCGCCGCCTGTGAACGTCGTCGGGTCCGGATTTTACACTTCGGACAACCCGCCCCGGTTCCGGCCGTCGAGGAGCTTGAGGGAGGGGAGGGTGAAGGATGAAGCATAGGGATCTTGGAGCTAGCTAGCTTTTATTTTTCTTAATCTTATTTAATATATATTTTTTCTTTGTTCTTATGGATGTGATGAAAATTGGTTTGGATCTTGGAGTGGATTGGTTTTTGATGAGGATTCAAGATGTACAAAATATATTGAATCTGTAGAGGTTCTATTCCTTTTACTAATTAGGTCAAATGATCATGGATCGATTTTTGAAACACTGGTCGTGTTTTCCTTTTATTTCTTGTTGTAAATTAAGGACAACTTGGAGATGAAAGTTTTAACAAGGACCACGCTTAGTTTTAACGTGTCGTCAATGTCGTCGTTGCTTTAGGTACGAATTTTTAACGTGTCGTCAATGTCGTCGTTGCTTTAGGTACGAATTTTTAAGGTGTCGTCGTTGTCGTCGACTCGTCCCTAAAGGCTTATAAAACACAGTATTTTTTAACTGTATATAGACATGCTGAGACTCTTGGAAAATAGAGGAGTTTGTAAACAATGCCTCTCACACACTTCTTTTTCATTTTCCATTTACTACGAAATTTTGAGCCTGGTTTAGTCATTGGAGTGGCATGACCATACATTAGCCCTTTTTCCGACTTATTTCTTTGATTCTTCGGTTCAACGAACAAAAATATGTTACGATATCACGAATATAGATCATTTCGAACAGACATTATTTTATATGTGGCACCTGCTTCTTCTGTGTGACAGACGATCATAACAAACTGATATTTAGAAGGGGATAATATTCAAACAACATATTGCCATTTTTTTCCTTATAAATATGAAATGGAATAAAATGGCGGCGGGTTAGGTTGTTAGTCGGAATGGGAAGCTTTCATCACTTTGTTTCAACATTTATTTCCAACTTTTCAAATCATCAAGGATTGCACAAAATTGTCAACTCTTTAGGGCCAATGGAAATCAAGTCTTTGAACCGTTCTCTGGAGAGAAATTCAATGAATACGCCCATCAATGATAAGAATATGTTTTTGATATAATGCCCACAATGAATATATATATAGAGAATAATGGAGAAAAGAGGCCATATGAGGGGATTTCCTCCTATGGCATGGAAAAAATACAACCTCCGCCATTTTTTCCGACGATCGGCCCTCATCATCTTCATCGTTATCATCTAAGATGTGGGTAAACCAAATTTCATGTGATTCTACAACTTTTTCACCGTTGATTTAGCAATGTAAAAAGTTCTATTGTCGGTAAACCGTTAATTTTGAACCCACTAAATCAACGGTGAAAAAGTTGTGGAATCACATGAAATTTGGTGTACGCACATCTTAGATGATAACGATGATGATGATGGGTGCCGATCGCCGGAAAAAATGGCGGAGGTTGTATTTTTTCCACGCCATAGGAGGAAATCCCCTCCTATGGCCTCTTTCTTCCATTAATCTCATATATATATATATATATATATATATATATATATATAAAAGAATAATGGAGGAAAGATGTCATACGAGGGAATTTCCTTTTATGGCGTCGAAAAAATACACCCTTCCTCATTTTTTCCGCCGATCGGCACGCACCATCTTCATCGTTATCATCTAAGATGTCGGTACACCAAATTTCATGTGATTCTACAACCTTTTCACCGTTGATTTAGCAATATAAAAAGTTATGATGTCGGTAAACCGTTAATTTTGAACCCACTAAATCAACGGTGAAAAAATTGTAGAATCACATGAAATTTGGTATACCCATATCTTAGATAATAACGATGAAGATGGTGGGTGCCGATCGTCGGAAAAAAATAAGGATGTATATTTTCGACGCCATAGGAGGAAACTCCCTCCTATGGCATCTTTCCTCTCTCTCTTTCTTTCTATATATATATATATATATATATATGAGGTTAATGGGGGAAAGGTGTCATAGGAGGGAATTTCCTCCTGTGGCGTCGGAAAAATACAGGCTCCATGATTTTTTTTGACAATCGGTATAGATCATTTCTATCTTTATCATCTAAGATGTGGATGCACCAAATTTCATGTGATTATACCATTTTTCACCGTTGATAGTTGGTGTAAAATGTCCTATTGTCGGTAAACCATTAATTTTGCACCAACTAAATCAACGGTGAAAAATATTGGAATCACATGAAATTTGGTGTATGCACATCTTAGATGATAACGATGATGATGATGGGAGCCGATCGTCGGAAAAAATGATGGAGATTGTATTTTTTCGACGCCATAGGAGAAAATTCCCTCATATAGCCTCTTTCTTCCATTATATATATATATATATATATATATAATGTTTTCTGAAAATATTTAAAAAAATTAAACCTATTTCGATGTGAAAGATGCGTTGAAATAGACTTTATTTCGACTGACAGGCGCGTCGAAATAGACTTTATTTCGACGCATCAGTCACATCGAAATAAATATAAATCACAAGAGAAACAGCAAAAAAAATTCCAAATCCCAACTTCATCCCATCCTCCGTCATGCATCAGGCGCGTCGAAATAGACTTTATTTCTACACATTTTTCACGTCGAAATAAATATAAATTACAAAGAAAACAGCAAAAAAAAATTCCAAATCCCAACTTCATCCCATCCTCCGTCATACATCCTTCTCATTCGCCGGATCGGATTCTGTGTTAAGGATTGCGAATGCTTTTTCTTCGTCGGATCAGACTTCGCGTCCACGATCATACATTCTTTCCTTTCGTCTGATCGGACACCGCATCCAACAATCGAGCATACTTTTCCTTCGCCGGATTAGACTCCACATCCACGATCGGGCATTCTTTTCTGTCACGTCCTGCTTCTCTAAATAAATAAATATGGGAACGTAGCTCGGCCGGCCGTACTACCTTCGGTAAGGAATTATTCTTCCATAGTCACATTAAGACTGTTTTTCTGTAATCAAGCGACACAATATATGAGTGGGTGTGTGGGTGTGGGTGTCCATTGCCACAATAAATAACAATAGCGGAAGCAAATGCATGAATATCAAGTTTCAACTAATCCAAATAAAGAAATAGAAACAATACACAGGTTCTGGTCCCTTATGAGCTCACAAAGAAATCTAAATAAAGAGTTCAATACGGGAATTACTAAAACAACTAAGACTAAGTAAATAGAGATACACCTCACTGCTTAGCTAGCTTCTCAAAGTGCTCCTGATCTTGCGGTTCTATTGTCAAGAAATCTCGGTCATGCAAAACCCAGACGTCAGAGCGTTGTAGATAATATAAGAATGATAATAACCGGAAATGTGATGCAATATGTATCATTATACTGGAAACCGGTGACATGTAAGCATATAATACAATAGCAACAATAACATGTGCTATAATAGGTAAGACATGGTAAAGCAATCGTATCATGTGGACCTAAGGTTAATATCACTAATAGTTATCTATCCTAAAGGTATTTGAAATCAGTTAATAAAATCTTCCTCGTCACTCAATAGTATCTCGTGCATACTCAGGACCACGGTCAAAACCCTTGGATCTGAACCCAAGACATGCTGCTAAGCACTAAATTCTACAATGTCAAGTATGTGGATGAATAGTGAAAGAATCACTATTCCAGGAAATGATTGCCCATATCAATATACTATCGAATGATGTTAGTGCATCATTCTAAGACACGAAGGTCTATTTTCGCAACGAATTGACGAATGATGTCAGCTCATCATCCCAAGACATGAAGGTCTATTTCGACTGATTAGTTTTTAGATGCTGATTCCTTTTGAGTTACGATTTGGATTTCATTCCTTAATTTCCCTTTTTTTCTCGGGTTTTATGTTTCATATCAAGTATCGATATAATATTTATTTAATGCCAACACTAGACAATCATGTATGTATCGTGTCAATCAGGCAATCGGATCAACAAATCAATATTATGGATTCGTTGGCATTTGGATAAACATTACATTGCAAGAATATTTGACATGATGACAATACCAAGACAATCATGAATACATGAAATCACACAGTATACTAGCAAGGTCAGGATTAGCATGATCACTCAGATCATATATTATAATCATGTCACAATACATGTCAGGTAATATGTTTCACATGTATAACGTGATCTAGCATGTCGTATAACATATCAGGTTTAATATCAGTTGCATATCAGTTTGAGACGACTCATCAATGGAAGGGACAGCTAGTGTGTGTGTGAGATGGCTCACAATGAGCTTGAGACGGCTTACAAGTGTTTCAAAATTGTTATTTTTTCTCTGGTTATATGGGACGGCTCGAGTTCTATCTTAAGACGGCTCAAAATCTTTTGAAATGGCTCAAACAATGCCTGGAACGTTGTGTTTTTCCTCTGTTCCTATGAGACGGTTCGAAGTAATTTTGAGCCGGTTCAATGTCACTTTTCTGAGACGACCGGATTTATTAATTAGGGTTTCTATGAAAATTCAATGCACGCAATAACAGCCATTAATTCATAGATTCCTCTAGGTATCGTTATAACAATTTAAACAACATCAAAGTGGTATTTTAGCGATCAATGTCGAGTATTATACTAGATCAAGGTTGTTGACATATCGTGATTCAGATCTCGATATATCATTCATTACATTTAAATATGAAGTTAGACATGAAAATAACAGTAATGATAATGTTATGTCAGATCTGATCCGGCCATAACTAGTATGTAACAAGTATTTTGAAATACTTGCATCGACGAATGCAAAGAACACGGCAATAAGAATCAAGGTAAATAACATGCATACATATCGAAGGTTTTATAAATCTATTTATTATAATATATTAGCAAGATCTAATCTTGTTATAGCATGTGAACAAGTATTGAATACTTACCTCGATTGATGCTCTCGATAGCCAAGATGAAGACCTCGGCTTGGACGCAACCGAGAAAGAGATGAAGCCGCGATGGATCTCGTCACCGCAACAAGAACAAGAAGATGAAGATGACGCAAAGCCAACATAAGATCTTGACTTGGATGAGTTCTCGGTGACGACGACAACGATTAGGATGTTGCTCGGTCTTGGGTGTAGCCGCCACCAAGAAGATGAAGAAGACAAAGGCGAAGCGATGATGATGAAGACGATGATCGGCGGTGTTGACGATAAGGGGATCTGCTGCTAGGGTTTGGAGTAGGGTTAGGGCTCAGTTTGATAAGATATTGTGAATTATGGTTTGCATGAGGATTAAAGGATTTAAATAATATAAGAATGTATATGGGTTGGATATCCATGAATCCATATTTAAGACGGCTTATAAAATGTTAAGACGGCTCAAGAGTCCAGAATAATGCTTCCAATCTCAAACCTAAAAATCTTAATCAAATAAATAACTATAAACCCAAATACAAAAATAAAACCCATCAGTATCGTTTTAATCAAGAAATACTGTACGCTCGTTCTAGGTGTTACATTTTTCTTCACCGGTGTAGACACCCCAACAAAGCAGCGATCTGCGAATTTACCCTTTTATCCCTGCATCATAACCTTGCATTCTCATCATTCCAGTGCATCTGTATCACGTCATTCATCTCATCTTTTACATAAAAATAAAATCTTGGTACATATGGAGACAACTTAAGTGCATGGTTCATGATTCGTTCAAATGACCGGAATACCCTTTTCAAGACGCTCAAAAAACCATATCTCATGAATTATTGCATGACTCATTACGATAGTGTTTTTAAAGCTTTTTAATGATTTATCATGAATTACCGAAGCCTAAAATTTGAATAGACTTGTAAAATTCCTTTAGATCTGCATTAAACCCCATCAAACTTTCAAGAACTGCCTAAAAATCACTTCCAACCAATTAATGAGTATTTTCATGATGTGATCATCGCATTTGACCATGTTATATCAATTTGGACCATTTCCGATGGGCAATTTCACTCGGTACCCGTTAATTTCCCTAATCACCATTAACGGTTCCAATTTTTTATCTCGTAATTCTTTAAGCCAAATGATTTGAAACTTTCCATATCATATTAGTATGTTTATGAGGACATCCCATAAAAATTTCAACTAAAATCAGCAACGTTTATCCGATAAGCCAAATCCCTCTTATTATTTTATCATTAAAATAATATGGTAGGCCTACGAGTGTAAAATTGCCAAGTTTTCTTAATGGATCCTCATAACTTGCTTAGATGGCCCTCCACACAAAATTTCAAGTCATTTGAATATAGTTTGCTATAGGTTCGAATCTATGCAATTATGGGTTAATTAAGCTAATCATTTCATTAAACACTTCATTAGTGATAATTAATCACCATTTGACTTGTCAAACATATGGCATAGGATTACTCCTAGTGAACCATTAGCTTAACCTGCATCCCATGAACACCATAAAATGCATTCTTTTCACTTAAAATTATACCTAACTTCACTCTTTGCTTTATTATGAAATAAGCTTAGATAATGATAAAGATCGGTTCATCTCTAAAAAAACCTCAACCATTCCATCATATACAATTAATCACAACCCTCTATTTTATATCCTAACCACCCTTCTTCTATAAATAAACATTCTCATGTTTATGAGAAAGGGCATCTCTTGATCCCTCTCTTTCTTCCTGACTCACTCAATCCTTCTCTTGATATCTTCAAGAGCTCAAACCTCCATCACTTCTCAACTGAAAATAAATCTTAGATTAGCATAGAAAACCCCCAAAAACCAACAAAATCTAAAAATCCCAAAAAAAAACCACAAACAAGAGAAAGAAAGACCTGATCTTTCCCATTTAGGATTAGGATTTAGGAGTGAAGGCTCCATCTTCTAGTTCTAGATTGTCTAGTGTAAGTTTGAATCCTTTAAACAACAACTTTGAAAAAATGGGTATCTAAGATCCCCATCTTGTGTTTTCTTAAATTTTCATGCATTCTTAGCACATTTTCTTTATTTATGCAAGTAGAATGGCTTTTTTCTTTGTGTTTTCTTCTTGATTTTCTTATTTTATTCTTAAGATAGTTATCTATGCGATAAAGAGAGGAGGATTCATCCTAGAACTCTCTTCATAGATCAGAATCTCTTAAAACCCAAAAAAATTAGTTAAAATGTGCAGTATTTCGGTTTGTTTCTTATTTTTGTTTGTTTCTTTATGGATTTTGATTAATAAAGCAAGGAGAAAATGACCATATCTAAGAATCCTCTGTTAGAAAGCTTTTGTAAATCAAATTCCAACCAAAAATACAAAAAAAGTTTGAAAAGAACGCTGCTGATATGCAGTTATTCTGCATAGTCTGTACATTTTTACCACATCTCAATCTACAGACCTTCAAAGCTATTGATACTTATTTTGTTGAAAAGTAGACTCGATAACCTTTCCGAAGAGGCAAGTTTCATAGAATTTGAAGCTCTGTAGTGAGAGATATCGCTATTTGAAGTTGCCTTTATTGCACAGCCCGAGACTGTTGTTTTTGACCCAGGTACCTTAGCGCCTTCTTACAAGGCGCCCACGTACCCTGCACCCTCAGATAGCCATAGTCTCAGTTTGGAAGGGGTTTTTGGCATCGGTTTTGCCTTTTTTGGTCTTTCCCACTGATTTTTGTGCCTCTAATACCTCTATACAAGCATAATTTCATCGTATAGGAGTATTTTAATGCCAAACTTCGAAAAACTCCTTCAAAACAAAGCCTTTTAAAGCCGAATCATGCACGATTGAGATATCTTTTTGGGTAGCCGACTCTTTTCGAGTTTTCACTAGGATATTATGTTTCCTAACCTGTGTTTTCTCTAATTCTTCACCCCCATTTTGCTGTTACTCTTTCTTCTCTCTCTTTCCTATGTTTAGATGTTGATGGAGACTCCGGTTAGCTGACCCGGACCCCGCCACATTTGTAATTTTCTCCTTGTTCCTTTACAGGTTTGGGTGGCTACAGATTTGGTGACTCCGCTGGGGACATCATTGAATTGCGCATATAAAATCGGCTTGCTTTGTAGTAAATTTGCAAGAATTGGTCGTAATATAATAGTTTACGCTTTTCATATAGGATTGTGCATGTGCTTGTTTTAGGATCTTTGTATATATCACTTCGCCTTTACTTTCTTGTTATAACTTCTAATAAAAAATCCAACATAACAAAAAATTAGATCAGTCTTGCATTGCATTTAGTCCTTATTTATTTATGGTAGTCTAAGCTTGCATTGTATATATCTAGTTTTACCTTCCTCGCCATATCACACTTTTTCTTACATAAAAACCAAATATCAAAATATCAAAACAAAACAAAACTAGAAAGAGTAGTTTCCCCCTTCATTAAAAAAAAAAACAAAAAAATAAAAATAAAATATAGTCACTTTACCCTAAATTTGTTTGAGACTTGGTTTTTATTAAGAACATTCGTAAGGTTTTTACTCACCCACTCACTCACGTGGCAATAAATCTTTACGCATCCCATTAGGACTTGAGACAACTGCTGGGTTGTGTCGGTGCCCTGACCATCTACCATGGCCGATGTGGAAAAAAAACTGGCGTTCAAAAATTTTGGCGCAAACAAAACTCGTCCCAAGATCGAAACCATAAACCATACTAGCAAACTAAAGAGAGTTAAACTACAAGCTTAGAATGTTTATACCAAAAGAACCAAGTCCTTCGGTCTTCTACCATCTTCATTAGCTCCTAAGGGTCGCGGATCAAAATTGATTGCCGGTCTTCCTCCATTGATGATGATCCACCCGAAGGAAACGACGTAGGCTCCAGCCTCACCAAGCGAGGAAACTGACGCTCCATGGTTGCTAGCAATAGAGAGTGGAGGTGTAGGAATGTCTCACTATATTTTTCTCTCATGCTAAATGCTCAAATGAGCAACTCAAGAAGAAGAAGGAGGATGTGAGGAAAACTAGTGGCATGAGCAACTCAAGAATGGATAAGTCTTGCCAAAAGAGAGCATGAGAGTAATGAAGCAAGTGATGAATGAATAATCAATAATGGATAGCATGTAAAGAAGAATAGCTAAGTCATTTGCAACCATGCAATCAAAATATTTCTTTCATTTTCCAATAAAATATACAAGAGCCATGCCTCTCTACATGCCTCAACTATTCTCATACCAACTCACCCCTCCACCTCATTTCCAAAATGATTTTCTAAAAAGGAGAATCATATAATGGGGTGGCAATCTTCTAGAAGTAATTTCGTATAAATACAGAATGCAACCTGGTATACGTATCGAAATACATATACGCGTATTCGTACAAAAATACGAATAGCTAAGAGAGAAAATGAATAGTGAACAATGATACTAGAATAAAAATATAAATTATTAAATCAAAACCTAATTTAATAATCCAGCTTAACCCTAAGCTGCTAGTATTATCAACCGTCCGATTAAAGTCTGTGTAGCCTGTACACATATTTAATCGGACACATGTATGTATTAACATACGTCATCTATACCATATCGCATGAACCATAAAAACCCTCTGTGTAGGACTCTAAAGACTCATCAATATGCTGGCAGTAGGTTTAACCACAAGCACGTCAGCGGCACTAGCTGTACGTAACGGCTACCCAGGAATTGAGCGAAAGGAAGGCCGACGAGCAAATTCATCCAAACCCCTACTGAGCCTGACAGTGACAATCTCCATACAGTCCGGTTTGTTCGTCTAAGAGTATCGCATATCGTGTCTAAGAGGGTGGATAAAGTTAGACCCCTAATAACGCGGCATTTCGTGTCGGCATGAAACCCATCACCACCTGAGAAACTACTGATCCTAGATCAGTAATTCTCGACTAGCTTGGCCAAGGATTTCTGGTGATGGCCACTCGTGCACAACGCGACATCAACTCCCAATACCGGGAGAGACGAATCCATGACGACCCGCTCACTGCCTCCATGTGGCTCGGGACTATACCCAACTAAAACCTATTTGCATGACTCTTTTGAGCCTTGGTAGGGTAGTAATCAAAGCACAGTAGGAAATCACACAAGACAAATGACGATCTCAGATCGACAGACTAACCTGTACTCATGTCACCTGGGAACTGCTATTTGACAATAGGTATAATACCAACTAGCATGATCCCGGCGAGTCCGTCCAGTGTACTCATAACCCAATGAGCACCTGTATACTATCTTAAGTGACTAACTGATACCAATGGCTTGTGAGACCGGCCACCGTCCCTCGTCGGGGTCTCGATAAGTATACACTAGTCTACTTTGGAGTATCGATGCCCAGTCTCGATACTCCCACGACTAGGGACATTTAAGGATGTGCTTATAGATCACCCAGCTCCCACGTATATGATCGCCATCATAATTCTGGTAGTCAAGCAAGAATGTTATGGACTCTATCAACATGTAATAGTGATATGTAATGCCACCAAATATTGTACATGATTGATAAAGACAAACCAGATAGTATACTATCATCTTGAGTAAGACTGTTCTACCGGTATAGGTCCTTCCTCAATCATCACAATCGCTTGCCTGCGATTCAATAATTGACTTGAGGGCACTATAGTCAACAATCTCCCACTTGCACTTAAGGCTAATTATTACGGTGTCGCATACTCAGAGCCCGTGTAATATCGAACACCCTACTTCTCTACTAATCAGTCTCGCAAAGCCCGTTTGTGAAACTATTGCGTTCAAGAAATAGCCACAGTGAGTGGATCCGCTCAAGTGTTTCTATCTTTATCTCTCTATATCTCAACTTCGCGGAGAAAGACTATCTCCCGAAATGAGAAATGTCTGTCTTAGAATTTGTCTGGATATCTGATGGGACCCAGTTCACAAATGAACTCCAAATCCAACAAACTTCTTAAACTGTATCATCCACTGAATTTAATCACTATCCTGCGCCATGCCTTCTTCAGTATCCGCTTAGACCACCTGTCCAACATACTGCCCGTCAAAAGAGAAAAAACTATAACTCTGACAGTCACTCTGTTATCCAGGTCACCTTGGAAGCCTAAAATGATAATCGCCTCCCGAAGGAGCCTACCATTACCATATACCAAGAACATCCACTTATATTCATAACTGCTTTCCAACGTTTCTCCAGGATTGGATTAATATATGTTTATTGCAGCCGGTGCAAAAACAATATCTGGTGTGGTACTTGACATTTCATGATTAACTAAATTGCCTAAGTAAGTGATATGCTAATCATGTGGATCCCTCTCCTCATCAGTCTGAAAGACATCTCTTTAGAGATGGTGACTCCATCACCTGCGGGTACACCACCACGCCAGGAGTCGTCCATTCTAAAACACTTTAGAATAGTGTCAAGTACCCAAATTGGGACACTTTCCAAATCTAGATCTAAAACCATAGATCTAGTAACCAGAAATCCTGATATTTTATCCAGATTCTGTGTGGAGAAACAACCTTGTGACAACCATAGTATAACCGATCGTAGTATAGGAAGATCACTTTCTATCAAGTGCATGTCATCCAAATACCGGGACATCACCCCCTTCTACCTTCTTATCAGGTCCATCTGTTATTCTGATGAAGTCAAACTCTATGACTGTCACATCAAAAATAGACGACATATCTCCGCTTTACCTGCTCTAGTCTGTAAATAGACATAAGCTACTTGCCCACTATGCTTCCGCTGCTCCCACTGACTACAACAACTCTCTGGCAGAATCATATACACGTGCACTTCTAAAGCTAGTTTAGAACGATGTTATACTCATCCTCCTGCCAGGCCTCATAGTCTAGAACAACAGCAATAGTAAATCTAGGTAAACAAAAACCTCTCTGTCACCGTCTCTGAGAAGACCGAAGTACCTCTCGGGTGCCTGAGGTTACCTACCAAATCTTTGGAGTGGCTAATGGAATGTTGAATCCAATTGAACCTTTAGGTTCTACTAAATTTTCAGTAATCGTTTGTAGTTTTATAATAACTTCCAGTTCTACCATACTCCCACTAATGTTTTCTGAAAAGAATCCATTTTACTAAAATTGGTGGCGAGTCAAGAACAATATAACTATTGATCTTCCAGATGGTAGAATGTTAACCCTCGTCAAAGCCCGGGATAACCCACAAACTGCCATTACTGAAACGTACCTAGAGTTTGTCCAGATTCTGGTTTTAAGCATCAGCCGGACAACTCCATATACTTTAACATCGTTAAGATATGAATCCATTCTATATCCATATAGAAACAAATGTACTAATTTAATTGGAACCGGATTCAAAATCATGCAGCCATCTCCAGTGCATATCAACTAAATGGAAGAAGGCCAATCAGCATTACTCATTAAGGAATGCATCCACATATGAGCAATCTGAAAGAGAAGCAAGTTCTCAAAACCATTACTATCAACGGAATACCTAGCACAAGTATCTACATCTTCAATCACCTTGAAGAATCCTGATACTTTGCAACAAATGGTTCTCTACTTTATTCTTACACCTATATCTTCTCAAAATCTAGACCTTGTAGTTCAACGGAATACTTGTCTAAAACTAGAGAAGTCATGAGTAAACAGAATATAGTACGAGTACCAACCCCTCTGTTCTTACGGACACTGGACAATATACAATACTCTGTATAAGTCCACCGAGTTTAATAACTCGAATCATGTGCGTCGTAGGTTGAAAACTGTACTATGGTTAAGAAGAATTACACCGTTGTTGAATGCACCTTACCCGACCATCTACTGAAACAGGTAAATGTCATAGACATAATTTCAAAAGGTTATATCTCACTTTATAAAATAAATGTACAGATATATCAGTTTGAAATTGGTGCATAACAACGGATATTCAAAACCAAATATTTGCCATCAGGAAAAAAACCCAGGTGATTTCCTCAAATATCACCAATTACAAATTCCGATATGATGAGGATCTAATCACCCAATTTCTAATATCTTACTCCCACTCAGCATCCGTAATGCCATACAGATGTGAGAATCAAATCTGGTAAATACATACTCTAGAGTCAGAATCTAATTGGGAAAACAGTTTTCAGTTAACACTGCACAATGAAACTGAAACATGAAAATGTTTCGAAGGGGTATTTGGGTATTCCTAGTAATACCTCTTCCACTATCCAGATTCATGACTGTAACCGTATATTTCTTTGCCATCTCTCCAATCCCTTTTTTTGTCTTTACTTATTAGCTTCTGTACACCACCCTTAGGCTCAATGGTTTTCTTCCTTCCCTACCTTTCGGCACCTGCCTATGGTTTAGAAGAAGACTATCCAATAAATGCAATAAGTGTACTCTCCTAATTCAAGGAGCTCTCGTAACCTGAGAGAAGATAAGGATAAAAGAAAACTTGAATAATCCTATTCGATTTCTCTTGAACCGAAAACCATCATCGAACTGGAACTAGTTCCTTCGAGTTCGTATGTAACTATACGATGGTCATATCCAAGCAATATGGATTTTCGTAGTAATACGGAATGTTCCGGAGAAATGCAAAGGTGAAGTAGGAGTGGCGATGATATACGCGGCTTCGTCGTGAATGATAGCAGTCGCAATTTCCTTTGCTCTCTTTCTAATCTCTTTATATGCATTTACTTATTACCTTCTGTACACCACACTTAGGCTAATTAGTTTTCTTCCTTCCCTGCCTTTCGGCACCAGCCTGAGGTTTGGAAGAAGACTATTCAATAAGCGCAATAAGTGTACTCTCCTAAATACCAGGAGCCCTCGCAATCTAAGAGAAGGTAAAAGGAAAAGACAACTGAATAGTCCTATTCTATTTCTCCAGAACCGGAAACCATCCTCGACCTGAAATAAATTTCTTCGAGTTCGTATGTAACTATACGATGGCTTATCCAATAAATGTGGATCTTCGTAGTGATACAGAATGTTCTGGAGAAATATAAAGGTGATAAAGGAGCGGCAATGATATATGCGACTATGTGACAATCCAAAAGCCAAAATTTCTTAAGAAGGTTCGGTTAACTTGGTTCATGAGCTTTAGTTTTGGGTCGGGCCATGGTCGCTGCCAAAGAGAGAGAGAAAAGAAACACTCAGCGTGCACTCTAACCTAGATCAGAATGGTTAATCCCTTTATCGAATCAGGATGTCTCCCACTGTTTTCTCGAATTCTCCTCCAAACCCAAAAAGAGAATTAGTTGGGATCATCTAAAATCACCCGAGTAAACCTACTCATCAGTGGGAATTGGGATCCAACTATCATCGCATGATAACTTGATGGAATCCACTCAAGTTACCACACTCCAGAAGGTATGCGCAAGCCTGGCAAGTTTCCTGTATGTTTGAAACTCCCGATGTGATTTTTACCCCAAGCGGCTTATGACCTTAAATAGGTCAACATATCATAAGTCGCAAGTCAAGTTCAACCCGTCATTATCCTGGATTAATTAGACCCATCCGTATGAGCCCTTAACTAGGTCAACATGACCGTACGACTGTCCTAACCAATCACATATCCATGCAACGGAAAAGTACTATAGAGCTACCGAACACTACGCCTTGACCAGGTCAACATGCGCGGCACGAATACCAAGCAATACTAATCTGAAATGACGGAGGGCTACGGTAAGTTTTTGGCGAAAAACCTTTAACGTAACGAACTTGATATTGTTGAAGGAATCGAGTGGTTTTACATATATATAGTGCGCAAACTTTTGATAAAGAGGTCACTTCCAGTGAAGGGATCTCGGCTCTTTCTTCATCAAATGAAGTGCAGAATATTCCAAACTGAATACCATAATGCAAAGCAAAAGAATCGACTATACCAGGGTACCATGCTGGGTTTTGTCGGCGTCCTAGCCATCTACCGTGGCCGATGCAGAACAAAAACTGGCGTTCAAAAATTTTGGCGCAAACAAAACCCATCCCATGATCGAAACCATAAACCATAAACTAAAGAGAGCTAAACTACAAGGTTAGAATGTTTATACCAAAAGAACCAAGTCCTTCGGTATTCTACCACCTTCATTAGCTCCTAGGGGTCGTGGATCGAATTTGGTTACCGATCATCCTCCATCGATGATGATCCACCCAAAGGAAACGACGCAAGCTCCAGCCTCGCCAAGCGAGGCAGCCGACGCTCCAAGGTTGCTAGCAATGGAGTGTGGAGGTGTAGAAATGTCTCACTATATTTTCTCACATGCTAAATGCTCAAATGAGCAACTCAAGAAGAAGAAGGAGGAGGTGAGGAAAACTAGTGGCATGAGCAACTCAAGAATGGCTAAGTCTCACCAAGAGAGAGTATGAGAGTAATGAAGCAAGTTATAAATGAATAATCAATAATGGATGGCATGTAGAGAAGAATGGCTAAGTCACTTGCAACTATGCAATCAAAATATCTCTTTCATTTTCCAATAAAATATATAAGAGCCATGCATCTCTACATGCCTCAACTATTATCATGCCAACTCACCCCTCCACCTCATTTCCAAAATGATTTTCTAAAAAAGAAAATCATGTAATGAGGTGGCAATCTTCTAGAAGTAATTCCGTATAAATACGGAATACAACCTGGTATACATATCGAAATACATATACGCGTATTCGTACAAAAATACGAATAGCCAAGAGAGAAAATGAATAGTGAATAATAATACTAGAATACATATATAAATTATTAAATCAAAACCTGATTTAATAATCTGGCTTAACCCTAAGCCACTAGTATTATCAACCGTCCGATTAAAGTTTGTGTAGCCTGTATACATATTTAATCGGACACCTGTATGTACCAACATACGTCATCTACACCATATCGCATGAACTGGGAAAACCCTCTTGTGGGACTCTAAAGATTCGTCAATACGCTGGCAGTGGGTTTAACCACAAGTACATCAGCGACACTAGCTGTACGTAACGGCTACCCATGTATTGAGCGAAAGGAAGGCCGACGAGCAAACTCATCCAAACCCATACTGAGCCTGACAGTGACAATCTTTATACAGTCCGGTCTGTTCGTCTAACAGTATCGCATATCGTGTCTAGGGGTGGATAAAGTCAGACCCCTAATAACGCGATATTTCGTGTCGGTATGAAACTCATTACTACCTGAGAAACTACTGATCCTAGATCAATAATTCTTGACTACCTTGGCCAAAAATTTCTGTTGATGGCCACCTATGCACAACGCGACATCAACTCCCAATCCCGGGAGAGACGAATCCCCGACAATCCACTCACTGCCTCCATTTGGCTCGAGACCGTGCCCAACTAAAACATTTTTACACGACTCTTTTGAGCCATGGTAGGGTAGTAATCAAAGCACAGTGGGAACCCACACGAGAAAAATGACGATCTCAGGTCGACAGACTAACCTGTGCTCATCTCATCTGGGAACTGTTTTTTGACAATAGGTATAATACCAACTAGTATGTTCCCGGCGAGTCCGTCCAGTGTACTCATAGCCCAATGAGCACCTGTATACTATCTTAGGTGACTAACTGACACCAATGGCTTGTGAGACCGGCCACCGCCCGTCGTCGAGGTCTCGATAAGTATACACTAGTCTACTTTGGAGTATCGATGCCCAGTCTCGATACTCCCACGACTAGGGACATTTAAGGATGTGCTTATAGACCACCTAGCTCCCACGTATATGATCTCCATTATAATGCTGGTAGTCAAGAAAGAATTTTATGGGCTCTATCAACATGTAATAGTGATCTGTAATGCCACCTAATACTGTACATGATTGATAAAGACAAACCAGATAGCATATTATCATCTTGAGTAAGACTGTTCTACCGGTATAGGTGTTGGGGTCAAAAATTACACCCCGGTTGACCAAGTCAAAGTCAAAGTCAACCCCAAGCCAGGTAGGCCCAAGCCCAGGCCAAGTGGGCCCATGCCCAAGTTGAGCCCCGCGGCCAGCCTCCCCCATGCCAAAATGAAAATAATGTAATAAATAATTTTGATGTAATTTTCATGCATGAATGTAAAATAAATAGGCAAAAAGACAAATTTTTGTGAAGCACATGGCTCATGTGCAAAAAGAAATGAGCACATGAGGCATGGATGGGCAAAATGCCATTTTGAAAAGCCCAAGGGGTTATGTGTAAATTTGTAAGCCTATAAAAGGCAACATCATAATAAAATAAAAGAAAATAATTCATTCTCTCAAATTCTAGGGTTTGTTCCTCCTTCCCCTTCCTCAAGGTTCTAAAACCTTTTCCCCCTTTTTGATTTAAGTCAAGAGTTGAACTCTTCCTTTTTCAAAAATAAATAGTTTTTCACTGAAGGAGAGCTCAGATCTGCCATCAAATCCCTAAAAGGGGAGATTGTAAGTCTCACCTCCCCCTTTTCCCCCAAGATCCTGCCAACAGAGAGGAAGAAAAAGGATACCCAACTCCAAAAATCCCATTCCAGGAGGATCCGAGGCTCAAAAGAAGATCCAAAGATTTTTAGGAGTTTAACTCCATTCAAGATCTGTTGGAGTTTAACTCCATAAATCAACCCCATTTTTAGGAGTTTAGCTCCAAATCTATACATAATCCCTGTTAGGAGTTCAACTCCAAAGCCCCCCTGGGAGTTCAACTCCTAACCCAGGGGCTAAGCCACTTTTCCGCTGATGTTTCCAGCGGTCGCGTGCCGTGCACGTGACCCATGGGCACCCAGCGGTCGTGTGCCACGCACGTGACCAGCGGGCGTCCAGCGGCCACGTGCAGGGCACATGACCCGCAGGTGCTCAGCGCCCACGTGCGCATTATGGGATCCGCGGGCGCTCAGCGCTCAGCGGTCGCGTGCAGGGCACGCGACCTGTGGGAGCCCAGCGCCCAGCGGTCGCGTGTCGTGCATGTGACCCGCGGGCGCCCAGCGCCCACACGCCTGGCATGTGACCGGCGGGCGCCAAGCGCCCATGCGTCAGGCACGTGACCCGCGGGCGCCAAGCGCCCACGTACCATGCACACGTCTTTAATATGCTGCTCACCCCTCATTTTCCGCACACTCCACACCAGAAACATGTCCCCCGTTAGGAAATTTTTTCTAACGGAGCGTTGTCCCACACCCCACAAAGAGGCTGCTAGCCCCCTTGACCCTCAGCCCTCTATCCGGATAGCAGGACCCCCGTAAACTCTGTGAGGCCCCCGATATATCCAAAACCCTTTCAAAACACAACACACGTACACGACACATTGAGTTTACATGATTATTTTGATCCGTCAATCGGAGGTCCCCTCGCTTCAAAGGCGAGAGATAATTAACGGCAGCTTAGTCCGCAGCCGCCGGAGATTCGGATACCTACAATCAATAAACCCTCGCCTACCCTAGGCAGGGGGAATCTGTAGTACGCCTGACAAGCGCGTGCGTATTCCCATCTCAATGGGACGACGAAAAACACCCTACAATAGGTCATCCCTCAATAATCACAATCGCTTGCCTGCGATTCAATAATTGACTTGAGGGCACTATAGCCAACAACAACCCATCTCATCCGACCTCAGGTGTATACCGGGGATCCAGGGCTATGGGCCTCCCTTCTCTTTCTTTCATATGCCTACCAGTATATTGGTGCTTTTCCTTGCATACCGAATGGTATATTGAGGAAGCCACCACGTATGGGTGTATATCGAGTTGAGATTGACCCTTAAACCTCACTTTCTTTAGGGAGAGGGTTGGACCTGTTTTCTTAGAACCGAAACTCACATATAACCCAAGCCCTAAGAGTTGTCAACATAGTGAACATTAGGACAAATAACACTTATTTTCAAAAGAATCTTGTGTTGTTGTGTTGCTCTCTTGTCCAGTTTCAACAAAATTCTTATGTTTGTGCCATAGTCCATTTGTGTGAGTTCCAAAACCTTCATCCAAGTCCGAAGCTGTTTCCAAAGTTTTCAAAAATCAACCAAATTCGTTGTTCTAAATCTTCCCCCAACTCTCATTCGGTCCTAACCAGACCACTTTGCACCCAGGTTGTCAATTCAAGTTGAGCCCAAGTCATAGGTCTCTAAAAGAGGACTAAGGCTCTCGTTCCCAAAACAGTTAAAGTCACTCACATCTCTTTAATACACACTCGTCGCCGAACAAATATGTCAGGATTTCCTCCCGATTTCCTGCCCGTCACCGACACTTCAACCACCCCTAGTGCGACGGAGCCCCCTCCCCCACGTTTTTTCCACCTTCTCCTCTCCATCCTTTCCATTAAATCCAACCACTGCTTATTCCTCACACACATTCCAACCCGCTCCTAATGTCGCCTCTTTTTCATCATTCTCATTTTCACATATTCCAAATAACCTGACTACTACTTCATTCTCTTCATACCCTCTGGATCCTCCATCCACTTCAACTTCTCCTGACACAATACCAACCAATTTCAACAGTTTTCCACCACCTCCCACAGTTCAGTCAACTCCCACAGATGAAGAGTTCCATTGTTTCGAGTCAATGATGGATCGCTACATGGCCATGCGATCAGCTACCACCTTTCCCACACCATCTCCAGCAACTCCTGTCTCGTTCCCTCCTCCTATACAAACATCAAATCCTAACTTCAACTTTACGTCAATTCCAAGCTATTCTACTCATGCAACTGTTCAGGCTCCTCTATCGGTAGCCCAAATTTCGTCACCAACTGTTCAACGTCCATCAAACGATCCTATCGACATGCTACCAAGAGCTCTACTCTTCCTGTTTACTGCTGGAAACCGGGTCTGAGGCACGGGGAGCGCGTCTAGCCTGAATCTGGGGGCAGATGCTATATGGAACTTATCCATCCACCTCTCCGAAAATACCAAGTTGATTTATGGCACCATATATCAGAGGTTTAGATAGATGAGACCGTTGTAACTGACTTTTAGATTCCCCCTCAATAATGTGTGGTTTTTTTTATTGTAGGGACGCCTTTTCCTGCAGGCATAAGCTCCTGCGGTTAATTACGTTATCAACAAGCGATAAAAACTTTCTATATTCTAGATATATCATTTCGTATTGTGTATATATTTTTTATTTTAGGGTTGCCCTTGGATTGTATATGGAAACTAATGTTGTTGTTGCCCGTAGGGTGTAGATTAGTCCAAATCCGTACATATTAGATTTGGGCTTGAACCTAGGTAGTATTTCTTATATGAATGAGGCCCATCAGTTCAAGGGGATACTTCATCTAAGGACCATTAGTCGTATATGGGATTAAGATCAACTTAGAGGATTTGGTTAAGGATTGTTAGTCGTATATGGGACTAAGATCAACTTAGGTAACAGTGAGCAGATGGGCTCAATTGATCATCTGATCACATATGAAGTATAGGTTTCTATACTTAGCATATATTGGCTAAGTTCCAAGTTTTGGCTTGTCATCAGGTGCGCTTTATTGTGGATAGCCCGTAGATAGTAAACAGTAGTCAATTTGGCGACAGGCCACATGGAAGAATATTAGTTTAGAGACATAGCGGTCTATCATTCAGCTTGCATGCACATGTATATCACGTGGTGAAGCGCATGACGTGAACATCTAAATGGATGCGCCCAATATTGGGGTATGATCCAATTTGAAGGCATTTATATTTACTCCAAAGATATATACATACACATATATGTATGCTTTCATAAAGCCGTGGCTCTTTTGCTCTTTGTTCTGATGGTGCCCATGTTTGTATGAGGTGCGCATCTATATGGGGTGTGCATCAAGGGTTAAGGTATTTCCTGTCTTGATAAAATTTCATATCTTTCGAGAAGTTAGGATGAGGAAGGAGGGCTTGTTGGTTATTGGGATCCGCCATCTCTCTGAAGACGCTGAGGAATTATAACGACGTATATTAAAGGTGTGAAAGGATGTATCCTTGAACTAAATCCCATATATGAGGGAATAGAACATGTTGGAGAATGGCCTCTTAGCAAACTTATATTTTTTCTAAGAATCGTTAGTCTTATATAAGACTATGATCAACTTAGGAAATATGGGCTAAGGATCTTTAGTCATATATTTGACTAAGATCAATTTAGATATCACGAGCATATATTTAAATGATCGTTAGTTGTATATAGAACTAAGATCGGCTTAAAAATATGATTAAGGATTGTTAACTTATTTTAAATTAAGATCAACTTAAATATTCAGCTAAGGGCCATTAGTCATATTTGGGACTAAGATCAACTTAGGTATCATGAACATATAAGCTCAATTGATCTTAAGATCAAAATTTTTTAAAACTTCAAGGACTCAGCCAAAGAGTATGGTGTGGCGCACTTATATTGGCACGTTCCTTATTGGCGCTCAGATCTTGGCGCTCACCACGTGGCTTAAGCCCATTAATGCATAAATATCAGCGTATGAAGGAGTGGCGCTGGGATATCGGCGCATGTTTAGATTAGCGCCACGTGTCGCTATATCATTGGCGCAATGCACCTGACGAATATGAGTTAATGACGCATATTTACGTTGGCGCTTATCCACGTGGCTCATCTCCATTGGCGTATATGCCTCTGGCGCATGGCAAAGAGATTAATCTCTATCTTTTAGAAAACTTAAGTTTTCTGAAGTTTAATCTTCTGTTAATGGCTAGTTTAGCCATTAACAACATCAAGATCATGATTTTCAAGATCTTATATTTTTTCAATGCTCCGTTCATATGGGGACTATCTGAAGTATAAACTTCATCATCTTTATATAGAGATCTTTCGGGTCATTAGGGTTCTGTTCATCATGTTCAGGAAGAAAACTTAAGTTTTCTCTAAACCTTAGATCTTAAGATCAATATCTGTCCATGAGAGATGATTTTGACTTAAGGATCTTAAGATCCAAGAAGAACTTAATTTCTTATGAAGGTTAACCTTCCTCTATATGAAGCTTAAGCTTCTTTTAATGGAGATCGATTTTCTCTTTGAAATTTTATTAATTGATCTTAAGATCAGTCCCAGGTGCTTAAGCACCGTTGGATTATATATCCGAGGGCCTTTATTAACTCATTTTATATTTTCGTTTGTTTAAGAAATTATATGATCGATTTCTTGTTAACAAGATTGGTACCTTTCTATTTATGAAAGATATGAGAAATTAATTTCCAAATATAGCTTAAGCTATAATGAAGCGAGAGTTTCAATGTTCTGGTGCATTTATGCTAGTGCCAGAGGGCATTGGAGCATACTTTAGGCAGTGCCAAACAAATATTAGCGCATGCTTTAAACAGCGCCAAAGAACTTAAGTTCTTATATGAAATATTTTGGTGGGAACAAATGTAAGTTTTGAGCCAAAAAAAATTTGGTAGGAAGACTGTCGTATTAACCTATCTACACCAGCTCCTCCACAGGTAGCACAACTCTCTTCGATTCCACCTCCAACTCTAACAACATATTCTTCATATCTACAACAATTTCCTACTCAACCTTTAATTCTAATGACATATCTTTCGTTTTCGCAGCAACATCCAATTCCACCTCCAATTCCAGTAGCATTTCCTTCTCTTCCCTCACATCCGACAGATACACTAGAAGTGAGAATTCAGAAGCTAGAGCAACAAGGAAAGGACATGCCGAATCTCGAGGTCAAGAATTTATGTTTATTTTCATAAGCTCAACTCCCATCTATATTTAAGCATCCGAATGTTCTCAAGTATAACAGATGTGGCTATCCGCTAACTCACCTTAGGATTTATACGAATGCTATAGCCATCATTGCTAATGATGAAAGGTTGCTGGTCAGGCTCTTTCCTAACTATATGGTGGGATCCGCACAAGTTTGGTTTATGAGTTTAGATATGATTAAGCTTAGATCGTGGATGGAACTGGCTGAGGCTTTTCGTCAGTACTATGAGTAAAACATCGATATCATTCCTACACGACAAGACCTCGAAGTTTTATGTCAAGTAAAGAATGAATCGTTCTCACAATACACGAGGAAGTGGCGAGCTTTGGATGCACGAATGAGGAACAAACCAGATATCGAAGATGCAATTCCAATTATTATCATAAATTCCCTGTCTTACCTTTTCGCATTCCTCTCAATCCAAATCATTCCACCTTCCTCTACCTCTGCCGAAACACTGCTACCATTGAGGCATCCAAGAAGGATGGGAAGCTTAATCTCATTTTGAATGAACCGATAGAAAGAATATCCAAATAAGAAGCGGAAAAATAGAGGTGATTAATGTGACAGATCAAGCTCCCCGCCCAATGATAACTACGTCTTCCTCTACTCCAATATTTCAACCATCTTAGAACCAAGGCAAGAAAGATGAGTGGATGAGAAGAAAATTCACGCAACTCCAAGATCCTCTACTCATCGTCTATCAACAACTGCTCGATGCACAGCTCATTAAGCCTTTAAATCCAAAACCTATACCCAGTCCAGTCTTGCGGCGATGGAACATGAACCAATATTGTGAATATTATCAGGTTCCAAGCCATCTGATTGACATCTGTTTTGCATTAAAGCACAAGATTCAAGATCTAATCGAAGCTGGGAAAATAGAAGTGGCTGATAACCAGAATATCCTTCAAATTTCGTTACAACATCATCAGGTCAGCCACATCGAATTCGAAGAAATCATGATTCTTAACTCTACAAAGCCAAGGTTGGTTCTTAGAGCAGCTCCTTGAATGACCTTAATTGTGTCAGAATCGCAGGACACCAGCCCCACAATATTTCCTCCCGGAAGAGTACCTAGAGGACAATTTTTTTAGCACCGGTAGCTCCAAATGACCTCGCCAGAATGTCTTTTGATTATAGCAAGCTTAATCAGGAATGTTATGAGATAGGGAACATGACTTGATCAAGAAGGGTGTACAGGCCATTAGTATTACAGGGAGCATCACCGATTCAAAGGAATCAACAAGCTGTCAGGGCACAAAAGTCGTCATTTTCCTCCACAAACTCAGCAAACCACTCCTCTGTCTTGATGAGCCAACCAACACAATCTCACTCTCTAACTCCGACAATGACGACTACCGACACACCCCTACCAATTCCATTTGAAACACCCTAAACTATCCGTCTTCCCCCCGAAAATTCTTCCGTTCAAACATCTTCCCCCTTGAATGCCATTGCTGAATCTCAAAATATAAAGGAAGGCATAAACGATATAGCGAATCGGCTAAAGTAAAATCCAATATTTCTTTGTGGGAATTAATCAATAGCTCGCTGGAACCCAAGAAAGCGTTTTTCAGCGCAGTCCAAAAGATCTCAGCTGATAAAAACACCGCTCCAGAAGATTTGGAGAAAGACATAAATCTAGTATCTGCCGTCAGAGGGATCACTTTTACAGATGTAGAGTTTCCGTATGATGGGGTAAACCATAATAGTGCACTTCATATAGAAGTAGATTGCCAGGGTCTAAACATCCTTAAAGTGCTCATTGATGGGGGATTTGGTTTGAATTTGTGCCCTCTACGCACATTGCAGAGGCTTGGATTTAATAAGAACCCTATACAGAAAGCATGCGGGGGAGTTAGAGGATATGACAATATGCGGAAAGACATTCTTGGCGAGATAGATCTGGAAGTATGAGTCGGTCCTGCTACATATCTCACGACCTTTCAAGTCCTTGACATCCCGTCCTTTTACAATCTGCTCTTAGGTCGTCCTTGGATCCATAGAGCTAACACTGTCCCTTCCACTCTACATCAGTGTGTGAAATTCAAATTCGGCGACGGTATTTGAATCATACCTGCTGGGGAGGAATCTATGTGTGCTAATATATCTTTTCAGGGTCTGTCTCTTAAAAACCAACCAGCTCTGCTTATTGAGGGTAGCGATAACTTGAGTGAGTTAGATGAAGAAGATTACAACATCTTTCTAGAGCTCCAATTTGAGTCCGACCCTTCTAATAGTGAGAGCGATTTCTTTGAATAATACTCTGTCGAACCAGAATATGAATGAAACACTACTGTTTTGAATGACCCAGAACTCATGTTTGAAGATCATGTTGTCTTTCCTCAAGAGGCACTCCAGATCAGATGATTGCTACCTTGTGTAGTCGATGGGAATACCAAGACGGTCAAGGACTTGGTGTCCGAAGTCAGGGTATTACTGAACCTATTGACCCACTAGTCAATGCAGGGACTTAGGGTCAAGTGTATTATCCTACCAGCTACGATTTCCACAGTAGACACATGATGCAGAAGATGAATTTCCCGCCGATTCATAAAACCTTCGTCCCATAGTCGGGGAATCCTATCATCGTTCTTTCGGATGACGAAGAGGGAGAAGAATAGAACGGAATCGCTGACGATAAACTCGACGATGTTCAACCTCTCTTGATTGGAGATCTCTTTAGAAATGGCGAGAATGATGAGAAGAGCCAAAATGTTTGCAGGGCATCCACCGAGAAAATCGATGGCATCAGTCAGTGGTTGGCCCAATTTGATCTCAAACAGGAAAATCCCGGAGATACTGGGGTCGATCACCTCTCTTTCAAGATTGAAATGGATGATGAATCTATAGATCTCGACCCTCAGTGATCCATTGCACCTGTAAACACCTTTCCCTCTAAGGAACACATGTACCAGCCAACTGTTTTCGTTAAAATCCACACTGATATTCATGCATCAAAACAGATTGATGACAAAACCTGGGAGATGTTTCTCCATTGTACGAAAGATCTCCAGTGAAATTAGAAAAATGAATTAGAAAAAGAAGATTTTGAAAAAGCTTTGATATTTCAAAAAACTCACTAGATCCCACGAAAACCATAGACATCCATGATGGTTTCTTCAAATCCATGCTACGATCCCGAGCAGTCCCTGCGGATTGTGATATGGAATTCATGGATACTGACCTAAAGCAATATGATGCAGATATAGATCCTAGTCTAGTCGATAGTTTGAGAAAAAGTGACCGACCAAAAGACTCAACGTGTGGTGACACTGAGAGTGTAAACATCGGCGGGACTAATGGATCGAATGTAGGCTGTTTTTCGTCACCCTATCAGGATAGGATTGCGCATAACTTTTTAGGCGCATAAAGTGTAAGTCCACGTTACCCGTCCCCGGTTCTTTGGGGTTGCGGAAATGGTGAAAAATGATTTTTCATGAAAGGTAACATGGACTCAAAAACCGGATCTTTGCTAAACAAACTATCTAAAAACCTAACTAAGAGTTTAGCTACTAGGTTAGGGGTTATACCTAAACTTGAACTCCTTCTCTTGGACTGCTTGTGGTGGTCGGACCGGCCTCACCTCGTCGTCTCCTTGCGCCGAAGATGGATCCATCCGAAAGCTTCTACCTTTGGCTCCAACCTCAATCTAGAGGAAACTAAAATCTTTGGCTTGCTAGACCTTGGACTTTAGGATGAGTAGAGAAGTGTTTTAGGGTTTTATCTCCAAGGCAAATGGTTCTCAACACATGAGAGATTTTTGCCTTTAAGTTAGAGGAAGAGGGAGAGCAAGAGGAAGAGGAGAGCTTTCATGAGAGAGAAAGCAAATGATAGAATGAGAAAGACTTTTACAACCATCCTCTTCATAATCCAAAATAATCATAACAAATAATAATAATTGAGTATTATGTGATGGTTGTTATCATATCAAATGGCAATATCATTTCATGCATTAAATGCAATGTGTGAACAAACAAGCAAGCAAAAGTCTTTGCCATGAAATGATAGCCATTGTAATGATGATGGTCAACAAGTCCAACCTAGTCAACCGGTCAACCAAGTCAACAAGTCAACAAAGTCAACCTTTCAACCCAACCATGGCACAATAATACTTAATTAATATTATCATTAATCATATTTCTTATTCTCGTTAGGGTTTAGAAAAAGTCAATAGTCAACAACCCTAATGAGAATCCTCTGCCTCTGTCTCTGTCAACTGTGCATACACAACCGCATCCGTGTTCCGAGGAACACGCATACAAAGAGATAAAACCAATCCCAAAACGTATACTAGGATCTGGCTTAAACCAAAGCACGCTAGTAATAACTGTCCGGACACCAAACGTGCACAAGTGCACGGATGTGACTGAACCTTGTCGCAAAACCATGCGACCTCTACTATTTTGCCTAAAGGCGAATAGCTCTCTGTGTGGGACTCTAAAGACTCGACACTACGCTGGCAGTGGGTTTAACCACAAACCGCAAGCGGCACTAGCTGTGCGTAACGGTCCCCAGGTAGATGCCGATAAGAAGACTGACGAGGTGAAACCCATCTGAACTCCTACTAAGCCTGAATGTGACAATCTCCGTACAGTCCGGTCTGTTCGTCTGAGAATATCGCATGGCGGGCCTAGGGGGCGGTAAACGTCAGTCCCCTAATAGCGGTACAAGTTGTGTCGGAGTGTAGCCCAGAACACCCTGAGATAACACTTGAAACCTACCAGTATATCTCGCTTGCCCTGGTCAGGGACGACTATGTGTAATGGCTCTCCACGACACAGCGCGATATCAACTCCCAATACCGGGAGAGACGAATCGTGTCTAACCGTCACTGCCTCCAAGTGCTTCAGGACTGCACCCAACTACTACCTGTTTGCACGACTCCTTTGAGCCGTGGTAGGGTAGTAATCAAAGTACAGTGGGAACACACTCAAGGCGAAGTGACAGTGTCAAGTCAGCGGACTAAACTGTACTCATGTCACCTGGGAACTGATAACTGACGATAGGTATATTACCAACCAATCAGTTCCCGACGAGTCATGTCCAGTGTACTCGTAACCTAACGAGCACCCGCATACTATCTCCAGTACGACGTACTGATGGCTGTAGGACAGACCATCTCCCCATGCTGGGATGAGAAGCGCATACGCTAGTCTACTCCGGAGTATCGATGCCCTGTCTCGATAATCCTGCGACTAGGGACCTGTATAAGGATGTGCTTAGAGATTACCCAGCCCCCACAAGTGTGACTGCCATCACAACGCTGGTAATCAAGCAAAGATCCTAAGGGCTCTACTAATATGTATAAGCAATATGCTAAAAGAAATACATGCACATATTGAAGTAGAAACAAACCAAGTAGCATACTACCATTTTGAGAAAGATTGTCTATACAACGGTGCATATCCCAAGCTTCCATTAAGTAATATACAAACTAGTATGATACAGTAATGGCCTCTAGGGCATATACACTAACAATCTCCCACTTGCACTAGGGCCATGTATTGGCGTATCGAAGACCTATCATCTCGATCAGCCGCTCGAACTGAGTCTGGGGTAAGGCCTTAATGAGTGGATCAGCAGTGTTATCTTCCGAATTTACTCTCTTCACCTCGATCTCCCGGCAATCTACGATCTCCCTGATCAGGTGGTACCGCCTCAAAATGTGCCTGGACTTCTGATGGGACCTGGGTTCCTTCGTTAAAGCTATAGCGCCGTTGTTGTTACAATACAGCGGTATTGGATCAACAATGGTAGGAACCACCTGAAGCTCCGTGAGGAACTTCTTCATCCAGACAGCTTCCTTTGCGGCATCGCAAGCAGCTATGTACTCCGCTTCCATAGTCGAGTCAGCAACGATCTCCTTCTTGGAACTCTTCCAACAAACCGTCCCTCCATTGAGGGTAAAGACATAACCCGACATGGACTTGGAGTCATCCTTGTCACTCTGGAAGCTGGAGTCAGCAAAGGCCTCGATCTGGAGGTCTTTTCCGCCATACACCAAGAACATCTCCTTAGTCCTTCTCAGGTACTTGAGAATGTTCTTTACTGCTATCCAGTGTTTCTCCCCTGGGTCCGACTGATACCGGCTTACAACGCTTAATGCGTATGCTACATCGGTCTGGTACATAACATCGCATACATTATAGAGCCTACCGCAGATGCGTAGGGTATAGTTGACATGCGAGCCCTTTCCAAATCAGTCTTGGGAGACATCTCTTTGGAGAGGGTGATTCCGTGACAAGCCGGTAGGTTACCGCGCTTGGAATCTTCTATACTGAATCGTTTCAGTATGGTGTCGATGTACCTGGACTGTGAATGTCCCAACATCCTCTTAGATCTATCACGATAGATCTGGATCCCCAGAATGTAGTTGGCATCGCCCAGGTCCTTCATGGAGAACCTCTGTGACAAGAATCCTTTGACTGACTGTAGCATAGGAATATCATTTCCTATTAGGAGAATGTCATCCACGTACAAAACGAGGAATACCACAGTTCTCCCTACAATCTTACTGTAAATGCATGGTTCATCTGGGTTTTTGATAAAGTCGAATTCTTTGACAGTATCATCAAAGAAGATGTTCCAACTCCGCGATGCCTGCTTCAGTCCATAGATGGACTTGAACAACTTGCACACTTTACCGCTGCTCCCACTCTGAATGAAACCCTCTGGCTGGTCCATATAGACACACTCCTCTAAATTTCCATTTAGAAAAGCGGTCTTTACGTCTATCTGCCAAATCTCATAATCGTGGAAGGCAGCAATGGCAAGAAGGATTCGAATGGATTTGAGCATAGCCACTGGAGAAAAGGTCTCGTCATAGTCCAAATCAGGTCTTTGACGAAAACCCTTTGCAACAAGTCTAGCTTTGTAGGTTTCAACCTGCCCATCTACACCAATCTTCTTTCTGAAGATCCATTTGCAGCCTACGGGTTTTACCCCTTCTGAAGCAAAGTCCAAAGTCCAAACTTTGTTGGTGTACATGGACTCCATCTCGGTCCACATTGCATCCAGCCATTTTACCGAGTCACCGCTCTGAATGGCTTGCTGGAAGTTAGTAGGCTCATCATAATCAACAGTGCAATCCTCTCTATCCCCGTCTATGAGAAAACCGTAGTATCTCTCGGGCGGATGAGACTGCCTACTACTCCTGTGGAGCGGCGCAGGAATGTCCGGTTCTCCTGAAACTTCTGGTTCTTCCAAGCTTTCAGTAATAGCTTGTGGTTCTGGAATTTCTTCCAGTTCTATTGCACTCCCACTTATTCCTTTTTCTTAAAACTGATGTTCCAGAAAGTGGGCATGACGAGAAACAAAAACCTTTTGTTCCTCTGCGTAATAGAAAAGATACCCCCTGGAGTTCTTTGGGTATCCTACAAACTTACACAGTACTGAGCGTGCCTCGAGTTTGTCCGCATGCTGCTTCTTAACAAAAGCTGGACATCCCCATATCTTCAGATATTGAAGATGGGGTTTCTTCCCACACCACATCTGATATGGTGTGGTAGGCACAGTCTTGGAGGGAACCTTGTTCAAAAGATATGCAGTTGATTCTAGTGCATAACCCCAGAAGGATCGCGGTAATTCAGCCTTACTCATCATGGAACGAACCATATCCAATAGGGTTCGATTCCGCCTTTCCGATACACCGTTGTGCTGTGGTGTGTATGGAGGAGTAAGCTGAGAGAGAATTCCATTCTCTTTTAAGTAGTCCAGAAACTCGGCACTCAAGTATTCACCACCTCGATCAGATCTCAGTGTCTTGATACTTTTGCCTGTTTGTTTTTCAACTTCATTCTTGTATTCCCGAAATTTCTCAAAGGCCTCGGATTTATGCTTCATCAGGAAGACATGTCCATACCTATAGAAATCATCTGTGAAAGTAATGAAGTATGAATAACCGCTTCGCGCATGTGTAGACATTGGACCACACACATCACTGTGTATGAGTCCCAAGAGCTCGCTCGCTCTTACTCCGTGTCCAGTGAACGGAGTTTTTGTCATCTTTCCCATGAGACAAGATTCACAAGTGGTATAAGACTGATACTCGAACGGATTCAAGTATCTCTCTTTATGTAACTTAGTTAACCGTGTCTCATTAATGTGACCCAGTCTACAATGCCACAAGAAAGCCTGATTTAATTCCAGAGACTTTCTTTTAAGTGTGTTCTGGACACTGAAAATCTAAGCTTGGTTCAATACGTATATCCCATTTTCTAATGTACCTGACCCAATCATAACTTGATTTAGGTGGATGTGGACCACATCGCTTACAAAAGTAAAATCATATCCTTCCTTAGAAAGTAAGGATACAGATATGATATTACAAGTCGCACCTGGTACATACAAACAGTTACGCAGAATCAATATCTGCCCAGTTGTCAGTCCAAGATGATATTCCCCTACGAATTCAGCGTTCATGCTCATTCCGTTAGCAACCCTGAGAGTCATATCACCTATCTTGATAACCCTACGGTTTCTCAGAGTTTGTAACGAATTACAGATGTGAGATCCTGATCCGGTATCCAATACCCAGGAAGTAAGGTTAACTGACATACAGTTCTCTATTACAAACACACCCGAAGCCGAAGCCACAACATGCTTCGAATCCTGGCTACTGGTTTTGCTAGCCCTGCAATCCTTCTGCCAATGTTCATTCCCATAACAATAGGAACGTCCCTCTTTTACTACATCCAGCCCCGAAACTTTTGCCCTTCCCTTTCTTTCTTCTTCCCTGGTTTCCTTCAGGGTAGAAGGTAGAGACTGTAGAATCAAGTCAGCATCTGACCCGTTCTTCAACGTGGTCTTCAGGTCCGTGAGCTCAAAATAGCTGGTCTCTGTAAGGACGTTGCTCCCTACAGATGACCCGATAGCCAACCTCGCTTGAAGCAATTCGTTCGAGGTCTCATATCTTGCGATACGAGATTGCTCTCCATATAAATCTTTGTTATGGAGGAAGATAGAAACTAAGTCCATCTTCTCGTGCTGCCTCTGGTATGCACCATCAACTGAGGCCAACACGAGGCACTTGGCTTTCGCACAGTCTTTTTCCGATGTCTTATGGATATCAATATCCGTGACAGGGGAAACTGGTTCTGAGACGGCAGGGGTTTGATTAGTTAAGAGGTGTCCCAGCTTGTCATGGGCAATGGACATCTGGACAGACCTTTGCCAATCATAACAGTCAGATTCAGTCATTTTATTATCTAGATGTAACCTATGTGTGGTCACTGGATCGCTGCAATTTAAGAGAGAGAGAAGAAAACACTCAGCATGATACTCTTGCAAGTTTAGATTGGTTTTTAATTTATCTAAACAGGATGGCTCCCACTGTTTCTCGAATCCCTCCTCAAACCAAAAAGAAAGAATTAGTCGGGATCAATCTCACTGTACAATACTTGCTTAACCGTTCAGCCATGCCAGTGTCGTTACTTCGAGGGAGGTTTTCTAACGCTTTCGTGAAGTTCCTTAATTAAATAACCTCTTTTCCCTAGGGCGTAGCCCCGCTAACACCTTTCTAGACACCTACTTGGTTTATAGCATTGATCGTTAAGTGAGAAAGTTCCCGAGGAGTAGCATATACTCACAGTAGGATCGGGATCCAAATATCATCGTGTGATAAAACTGAAGGAATCCTACCAGAATCATCATACTCCAAATGGTATGCAGCGCTAGCAAGTTTCAGTTTCTTTAGAAACTCCCGATGTGGATTTTTGCCCCATGCTCTTATGACCTTGACGAAGGCCAACATATCATAAGTCACATGTCAAGTTCTACCTGTCATTATCCAAGTTAATTTGAACCCACCCGTACATACCCTTGACGAAGGCCAAAATATTAGTACGACTGTCCCAAACCAACGCATCTATCTATGCTACAGATAAATATTCAGCAGCTACCAATCACTATACCTTGGCGAAGGTCAAAATACATAGCTTGAATACTACTGAATATTTAACTGAAATGACGGAGGGCTACGAATGGTTTTGGCGAAACCGTGAACGTAGTGAACTTGATATAATCGATGGAACCTTGATAGCTTTTAAAAGGAGTGGCTTAAGCTCCGCGTTTGAAAGTTATTTTTGAAAAGAAACTGAGTGGTTTCGAAAGTGTTCCAACGACTTTACTTTGGTTTATTTTCTTGCACTAATTTTAATGCGTCCCATCATTTAATCCTACTATTACAGAAAACAACGAAAATATGACGTACGCTTATGCCATCCGCATTCGCCACGGGGCCCCGTCATTACCCGTTAGGTTACTTAACTAACGACAGAGCGGGGGCTAGACTAGCGCGGATGCAAAACATAAGCAACGCCTAAATAGATATCATATATAGATATATACATTCGTCAGATGCAATGATAGCCATTCTAGATCATAGATGAACACATTGGATATACTAGGAATCCGCATTTCGTACGAGCCTGTAACAAAAAGCGGATTACACGGTCGCGGTGAATAGCCAATACCCCACCCTAGACCCCTACAGGTGCGGCAAACTACTCGCCAAATACCCAAAGTGGAGCAACCTCCCTCAACAACGAGAGTAGGCCACTCGGCACTTCGAGGTACCCGGTAGTTTGTGCACCCCTCCTTGGGTCTATCCTAGGAGCAAAAACAGTAAAAGAAATTATACAATGGCTGCTACAATCTCATCCCGGATGTGCGGCCAAATAAATAATATTATATCAATTACAAATTACATGAATTGAAAGATAAAGAAAACTCTCATCTCACAACCCCCCGGCTATTCATCCGCGACAATCCAACGAATTTATATACACATACCATCAACATTACAAATCACAGATATGTATAACCCCCACTAATCGATGTATAGCGATTAGCAGACGTTCAATACATATATCACATCACAGATATAACCCGTTAGCTAAAATCTATAGAAGTTCGATCAAATACGGATTTTTAACCACCCCAAAAACAAATTTTGCTTTCTGGAAAATCTGGGCAGAAAAAACATATTCCAAAAATCCCAAAACTCCCCAAGAAACACACTGCAGCAAAAATTGCCCATGGCCGAGTCAACTCGGCCGCGGATCCGCGGCGGGAGCACGCTCTTGCCGCGGTTCCGCGGCGCTTTGACCGAGTTAGTGGACCATTTTTCTTGTGTATTCTTAAAAAACCCTGAGCCGATTTTTAGTGTATGATTTATTATATTTTGAACAGAAATAAAAATCGGCAGAAAGTTGATTTTTCGGGGTGTCTTGCGGGTTTTTTTTCTCCGATGGAAATTCTAGATACTTTGCTAACATGCTAGATAGTGTTTAGCTAGGCTCTGATACCACTGCAAGTCCACGTTACCCGTTCCCGATTCTTTGGGGTTGCGGAAATGGTGAAAAACGATTTTTCATGAAAGGTAACATGGACTCAAAAACCGGATCTTTGCTAAACAAACTATCTAAAAACCTAACTAAGAGTTTAGCTACTAGGTTAGGGGTTATACCTAAACTTGAACTCCTTCTCTTGGACTCCTTTTGGTGGTCAGACCGGCCTCACCTCGTCGTCTCCTTGCGCCGAAGATGGATCCACCCAAAAGCTTCTATCTTTGGCTCCAACCTCAATCTAGAGGAAACTAAAATCCTTGGCTTGCTAGACCTTGGACTTTAGGATGAGTAGAGAAGTGTTTTAGGATTTTATCTCCAAGGCAAATGGTTCTCAACACATGAGAGATTTTTTCCTTTGAACTAGAGGAAGAGGGAGAGCAAGAGGAAAAGGAGAGCTTTCATGAGAGAGAAAGCAAATGATAGAATGAGAAAGATTTTTACAACCATCCTCTTCATAATCCAAAATAATCATAACAAGTAATAATAATTGAGTATTATGTGATGGTTGTTATCATATCAAATGGTAATATCATTTCATGCATTAAATGCAATGTGTGAACAAACAAGCAAGCAAAAGTCTTTGCCATGAAATGATAGCCATTGTAATGATGATGGTCAACAAGTCCAACCTAGTCAACCGGTCAACCAAGTCAACAAGTCAACAAAGTCAACCTTTCAACCCAACCATGGCACAATAATACTTAATTAATATTATCATTAATCATATTTCTTATTCTCATTAGGGTTTAGAAAAAGTCAATAGTCAACAACCCTAATGAGAATCCTCTGCCTCTGTCTCTGTCAACTGTGCATACACACCCGCATCCGTATTCCGAGGAACACGAATACAAAGAGATAAAACCAATCCCAAAACGTATACTAGGATCTGGCTTAAACCAAAGCCCGCTAGTAATAACTGTCCGGACACCAAACGTGCACAAGTGCACGGATGTGACCGAACCCTGTCGCAAAACCATGCGACCTCTACTCTTTTGCCTAAAGGAGAATAGCTCTCTGTGTGGGACTCTAAAGACTCGACACTACGGTGGCAGTGGGTTTAACCACAAACCGCAAGTAGCACTAGCTGTGTGTAACGGCCCCCAGGTAGATGCCGATAAGAAGACTGACGAGGTGAAACCCATCTGAACTCCTACTGAGCCTGAATGTGACAATCTCCATACAGTCCGGTCTGTTCGTCTGAGAATATCGCATGGCGGGCCTAGGGGGCGGTAAACATCAGTCCCCTAATAGCGGTACAAGTCGTGTCGGAGTATAGCCCAGAACACCCTGAGATAACACTGGAAACCTACCAGTATATCTCGCTTGCCCTGGCCAGGGACGACTATGTGTAATGGCTCTCCACGACACAGCGCGATATCAACTCCCAATACCGGGAGAGACGAATCCTGTCTAACCGTCACTGCCTCCAAGTGCTTTGGGACTGCACCCAACTACTACCTGTTTACACGACTCCTTTGAGCCGTGGTAGGGTAGTAATCAAAGTACAGTGGGAACACACTCGAGGCGAAGTGACAGTGTCAAGTCAGCGGACTAAGCTGTACTCATGTCACCTGGGAACTGATAACTGACGATAGGTATAGTACCAACCAATCAGTTCCTTACGAGTCCTGTCCAGTGTACTCGTAACCTAACGAGCACCCGCATACTATCTCCAGTACGACATACTGATGGCTGTGGGATAGACCATCTCCCCATGCTGGGATGAGAAGCGCATACGCTAGTCTACTCCGGAGTATCGATGCCCTGTCTCGATAATCCTGTGACTAGAGACCTATATAAGGATGTGCTTATAGATTACCCAGCCCCCACAAGTGTGAATGCCATCACAACGCTGGTAATCAAGCAAAGATCCTAAGGGCTCTACTAATATGTATACGAAATATGCTAAAAGAAACACATGCACATATTAAAGTAGAAACAAACCAAGTAGCATACTACCATTTTGAGCAAGATTGTCTATACAACGGTGAATATCACAAGCTTCCATTAAGTAATATACAAACTAGTATGATACAGTAATGGCCTCTAGGGCATATACACTAACATAAAAATTCCACTTATCTAAGATAGGCAAGAGTTTATTGATCGTAGGGATCCAAATATCCGACAGCCGCGGACAAAACCACCGTTAATTACCCCTCGCTCTGAAGCGAGGGAACCTACTATTAGTGATATATGCCCTAGAGGCCATTATTATATAGTATAGAATTGTATATTAAATTTTGGAAGCTTAGGATTTATACAGATATATAACAGTCTTGCTCAATATGATAGTATACTATCTGGTTTGAGTCTATCTTAACATGTGAATATGTATCATTTTACGTATCTCTAATACATGTTGATAGAGCCCTTAGGATATTTGCTTGACTATCAGCGTTGTGATGGCAGTCACTGATTGATACGAAAGAAAGTGTTTTTATAGTTAAAGTAACCGCAATCAATAACGGTGTCGCGTGTAACTAGACCGAGATGAGTACGGGTCGTCCTCTGGGAAACGTGGAACCTTTTATTCTTACTTTAGATGTGTTGATAAAGGAGGAAGAAATAAGAATGTTGAGGAATGGTTTCTAGATCTACGTTAAACACGAATGTAAAATATAGGTCTAGAATAATTATGGGCGTAGGTTTATATAAAAAGGGGGCTTGTAGGGTTCCTTAAGATTTAGTAGTTATGGATGATTAATTAAAAATTACCCTTTTTATCCTTTGATAGATTTAAAACTAGAACGACAGTGATGCATGTAGATTTGGGTTTCTGGAGGGAAAAGGGTTCCCACTCTTAACCCCTATCTCGACATGGAACTCCGTTCATATCTAGCCTTTACCAAAACAATCATTAATCTAATCTCTAATCGCGGTCGGGACTAACAATGAATTGATAGCGCGCCCGATTAGGATGTTAATGATTCTTTTGGTAGAGTTTATAAATTTTATAGGACTTAAAAAGAGTTTAAGGATGTTCATCATCCATTAACCTACCCTAATCCTAGGAACCCTAACAAGCGGAGAATTACTCGCGCATGTTGGGAGAAAAAGAGATGGAGAGAAAATGCATAATTAAACTACGAAGAAATAGAATAAGAAAAAGAAAACTACCTTTATTAATCAACAATATTCATTACACTTTGATTCCTTAGAAAATGATTACAAATCTAGTTGCTTCTCGATCTCTTCTAAGGAGGTAGATGAACCGTTGATGATCAGCCTGGATGCGTGAGCCGTCTTGGACTTCGTGATCACGTCGGCTTGATGATTTTCCAAGAGGCTCTCGGTCTCTATTTATAGTCCAAAACCAGAAACCCTTGCTTTCAAATTAGGTAAATAGTAGTAGAGATTTTCCCCAGAAAAACGCAGACTCTATCTCCATGATCCTGCCGTGGATCCGCGGCCCAAGGGGGGTATGGCCGCGGATCCGCGGCCATTCAATCTCCTCCCTTCATCATTTTTCTTGGGCTTTGTATTTGTGACATTTGGCGATCCTTAGAACCTTTGTATCATGGAAATCTTCTCGTGGTTGTTGCCAGACTTGGTCTCCAAATCTTCAACAACTTGATTTCCTTGATTTTAGTCTTGGAAAATTCTGCACAACTTGGAAAAATTCTGCACAACAACTTAAATAATATTTAGTAGACTTTGTTCTACTAGGATTTGGTCAATGATATTATTTGCATACAATTTCCTACCAAATTCTAATTATAATATATCAACACATGGAAAATAGTATTTTTACACATAAACTCTCATATGTATGATATATTATAATAAAGACCTTTTTTAATATGAAAATGGTAAGAAAAATGTAATAACAAATGTGCAGTTTTATCAACTGAACAAATACCCCCAAACTTATCTTTGATCGTCCCGAGCAAACTAGTTTATTCAAGAGAAGGAGAAAAAAGAAACGAGAAAACTAAGCACCCTTTCATAGGCAAACACGATTGCACTGAGCACGTGCAACAAGCCGTTAAACCTCTAGGTGTCCCTAGTAGGAGGAGTGTTGTCTCCTGAGGGTTTTCAGCGGATTACACCCACAAAATGCTATAACAAAAGAGAGAGGGTGAAATTTAAATATAAAGATAAGAACCATAAAAGAAAGACTTTGAAAATAAGAGTTTCCAACTACACTAGCTTTTCAGTTGTTATGAGCCCTATCTTAATAGTCATGAAAAGATGTTAGAAATCACATTATCCCTCAATAAAACATCGTCTTTATTCTTCATTCCTACCTTTCATCCAAACATCGATCATATACCCCTACGTGTGTGAATAGAACATCCCTACACTCGGAGAATTCAATTCAAGCTATCATGCTCTTGTCCATCTACCTTAGTACTTTTTAATTTGATGAATATTTAGATTTGCTCACACATTTTCATGCGACAGGTAATACTTCTTGAGGTACTAACCGACCGATTACTCATGTGCTTGCTGATTTGGTGATAATATTTTCCTCGTCTTGCACCACCTAAGGCTTAGCAGTGACTCCCAGACTAGTTGGCCTTAGGGTACTAGGTGATGAAGCACCCTCGCTATATTTTTTTATTGCTGCCTTGGCGATAACAAAACCAGTGTTCATTTTTTCTTTTCACCATTTTTATATTTTCTTCATTCATTTTTTTTTTCATTTCCTTCATACTTTGGCTTTTAGACAAGAGCATTTCAAGGTATCCTCTACTATCCCAAGTTTCAAGACGTGTGTAAGTGCATATAGTAGGGTATCAACATTCAAATGTTTGGCTTCCAGAATAGAAACTATTTTTCAGACTTATTTTTATCCTCAGATTAGTGGCTTCCTTCATCTTACTAACCCTTGGGACAACAGTTCATAACTACTTATTACCAGTTCGTTTAAGAAAACTTCTAATTTTCTTGGTTTTCTTAAACTATTCCTATCTTTTGGATATAATTTTTCACTTTCTACTCTTTTGTTATAATTTTTTTTTAAGTTGTGCTTATGCAAAATATGATGCAAATTGATGTGTAAATAAGCACAAACCTCCCCTAAACCTGTTTACAGCAGTGTCCTCACTGATGTCATCCGTTAAGCTCAAAAACCTGTAGACTTGGGAGGAAATTATTAATGGGGGCAAGAATATATAAAAGTGAAAATCCTTCCCCAAACTTATTTTAGGCTCACAATTTTGAAAAAATCATTTTCTTTCAAGAGCCAAAATATACCCCCTCCCAAACTTGAGTTAAACTATGTTAATCTTTTAAAATCACACGAGGGGGTCAAGGTTATTGGTCAATGCCAAGCTTTGCAAAGACCGAAGATCAACACCAACCATTCAAAAATTTTATCGATGAAGCACCAAGGTTGGTGGAAGAACATGTCACCTATCGACGTGAAGAAGTGGGGAGGTGATAAGAGGTGTAATGGAAAAGGATCGCGTCTCAATTTGGAGAGACGACACAGTGATAGTGATGATGGATTACTCGCATTATCATGATTGTCCAAATGAAGGGGTGGAGGTCCAATTTCTTCATCTTGGAGTTGATTTATCTCAACACCCGTGTCTTTTAAAAATGCGAGTTCATCAGCGAAAATTTCCTCAAAGCTTACATCGATACCCCGAAGAATAATGTCATCAGAAAAAATGGGGTGATCGTCAGACTCTATAAAAAGTTTCTCATCAGCGTTAGATGTTGATCCGGACAACTCGGTGGAAGAGTATATGGTTGGGTCAAACAACATATGAAAAGAGTCAGTATCATGAGGTTGATTAAATTCGCTGCTGTCGACATCTATTAATTCGACAGAACACACATGAGCATAGGGTTCGGAGGGTTCACTTCCCAACTTGTAAATGTTAAGCTCAATTGACTTCTTTCCAAATGATAGGGTCATAGAGCCGTTTCTACAATTGATTACTGCGTTGGAAGTGGCCAAAAAGGGTCGACCGAGTATCACCGGGATTTGATTGCGTGGGTTTGCCATAGGTTGTGTATCTATAACGATAAAGTCCACAGGGAATATGAATTCCCCGACTTTGATTAACACATCCTCTAGCTCACCCCTAGGTTGGGTGATAGATCGATCGGCCATATGAAGAGTGCAACGCACAGGTTTTAACTCTCCGATCCCTAATTGCTCATAAACAGAATACGGAAGCAAGTTAACACTAGCACCTAGATCAAGTAGAGCACGATTGATATTTTTATCCCCAATGGAAATAGAAATTGTAGGACTTCCGGGGTCCTTTCGTTTCTTGGGTAGTTGTTGTGTAAAAGCAGTGCTCACATTACTCGCAAGGAAAACTTTTTTAGGTACTTGAACTTTTCTCTTCCTAGTGCACAAGTCCTTTAGGATTTTCGCATATGACGGAACTTGTTGAATAGCATCTAGGAGAGGAATGTTTATGTTAACTTGCTTAAAAATTTCCACAATCTTCTCTATTTGTGGACTTGGTATGTTGCCCCTTAACCTGTTTGGATAAGGTACTTTATCAATAAGGGTTTGGTCCAACATTGGAGAGGATTGTGGAGATGGAGTGGATCCCAGAATTAGAGTGGGGATCGTTTTAGGTAGATTCGAGGAAATGGGCGAAGGGTTCGAGCCTTGGGGAAAATGGAGAATAGGCTCGGATGAAGGTGGGAGACTAGACGAATTATGGGAAGAAGAAGAAGCTGGGGTATCATTGGTGTCACTAACATCATCACATTGCTCACCCACTCGGTTATTCAGCACTTTTCCCGATCTCAACGTAGTAATGGCATTCACATTATGACTTTGTGAATGGCCAGAATTTGGTAGGGGTTGAGATGGGAGTTTCCCTTTTTCTCTCGCACTCATTGCGGCGTTTAACTGTACGATTTGGTTTTCTAATGATTTAATACTCTCACCATGGGAGGCGGTGTTTTTCGTTACGGTATCAATAGAAGACTTCATCAAAGCCGACAATTGCATGGAATGTTTCATGAACATATCCAAAGTTTGTGCAAGTGAAGAGTTGTCAGTACCGGCCACTTGTGATGTAGAAGTGTTGGCCGGATTTTGGAAATTTAGTGACTGAAAGGGGGGCTGATTCTGTGGTTGTGGTTGCTGTGGAGGAGGTCTTTGATAATTTCTTTATTGGTTTTGGTTCCAAGCAAAGTTAGGATGATTTCTCCATCCTTGATTGTACGTGGAAGGATAATGATCGTTTCTAGGTCGCTGCTGAAAAGCAGCATTAGTTTGCTCGTGACCTTAAAACGATGCATTCATAGGACATTCTTCCGTTAAGTGTGAAGGATCTGAACAGCAACCACAGATGGTCTTGGGAAGCGTGACCTGATTTAGGGAGACTGATAAGAACTTGTTCTCAATAGCGTCGAGTTTCTTCTGCATCGCTGCCATTTCGACTTTCACTGCGATGGAAACATCGAGCTGGTGAATACCTCCTCTAGAGGAAGGTGGTCTTACGCTTTCCCACTGCAAAGTGTTTTCAGCGAGGTCTTCCAAATACTTCCAAGTATCACCGTTATCTTTAGACATGAAATTGCATTGACACATTGTTTCAAGCATCTGCTTTGTCGCAGGATTAATGCCCTCATATATAATTCGGCATAAATCCCATCTATTGATTCCATGATGAGGACATTGGACAAGCAGATCCTTGAAACGTTCAAAGCACTTCCAAAATGGTTCATTGGGAAGCTGGGTGAACTGGTTGATCTCGCTTCTAACACGGGCAGTCTTATGGTTTGGGTAAAACTTCTTAAGAAATGCAATTACGAATTCATCCCAATTAGTGATAGAGTGTGCGGCAGTATTATAAAGCCATTTTTCTGCCAAGTCGCACAGTGTGAATGGGAGAAGACGCAAGCGCATAGCATCGACAGTCAATTGTGAAGTACCCATCATTGCGCATACGTTTTCGAATTTGGTGATGAAAACGTACGCGTCTTCAGATTCAAGCCCATGAAATTTGGGCAGTAGATTGATGTAGTAGGGTTTAATTTCAAAATTATCCCCGTTAGCTGGTGGAAGAGATAGACAAGTGGGAAGAAGACCACGGATAGGATAACATCTTTCTTGGAGAGAGATGCGAGGTGGATTCTGCACACCTACGGGCGGTGGCAGCGTAGTGTTATATTCTGATGGAGTGCCGTCCATCTCGATCGTGGTGTATGGTGGGGGAAAAGAAGATGAAGAAGTACCAACTTCGGCGTCGATAGCAGGAACGCGGACAAGACGGGCACTAGGATCCCGTGTCCAGCCGAGCATGCACTAAGCGGGTTTAGTGCAAGTGGCAGCGTGTGTGTGATTTAAAATTGGTCTGTTTTGAAAAAGTGGGACTCAAGACAAATTACTTTAAAATGTACAAGCAACCCTAGAACTAAGGTCACCTAGGTCCAGTCTCTAGACCGCTCCTAGACTTCCAAAGGACAAACCACAGGATCAATCCTTTATCGCCTCCGTACTACCCTTGTAGCCAGATAAGTGCCAGGTAAGTGGGAAGGAACCACAGTAGTGGGCCTAATTAAAAACCACTAGCCTTTGTCACACTTGCCTAGACACTACAAAAGTAATGCGGATAAGCGATAGATTACCCACAACCTTCCTCTGTCCTTATTGAGCGTGACAGTCCTTAGAGTCTGGTCTAGATATTTTTTAAATTAATGAAGGGTTGATCTAGATGCTTGGTTTGTGATTTGTAGGGCTTAGGAAGGATGATGAAATCCCCACCTAATCTTGATTTGGTCTTTGCCCCTTAAAGTCCGTTTTAAAATATGCAAAACAAAACCAATCACAAAACTTTTGCAAAAAATTTTTGAGCGGCGCTATTTTGCAAAGAATCCTGCAGAAGATAGATTTTATTGGATTTGAGAGGAGAAAGGAAGAGATGAGAATCTTACCAGAGAGTTTTGTAGCCCTAACGCCTCTAACCCGCCGCGTTTCCGCCGCCGGAAGGGCCTTAGTGCTGCGGTTCATCCGCGAGGTGGAAGAATCAAGTGATGAAATTTTTTCTTTGGCCTCCTGTACTCCTCTGGATCTCTAAGAATGTCTCTGTCTTCTGTTTTCCTCAATTCTATGACTCTAGATCTCCTTGCAAAATTCACGCACAAATCGTTAAATATGCAATTTGCAGTTTTGTGTTAATAATGATATGAATCGTCTAAGAATTCAACACAAATAGTAAGAATAAAAAATTACGCACGTGTCCCCGGCAACGGCGCCATTTGATTGTACGAAAAAAGTGTTTTTATAGTTAAAGTAACCGCAATCAATAACGATGTCGCGTGTAGCTAGACCGAGATGAGTACGGGTCGTCCTCTGGGAAACATGGAACCTTTTATTCTTACTTTAGATGTGTTGAGAAAGGAGGAAGAAATAAGAATGTTGAGGAATGGTTTCTAGATCTACGTTAAACACGAATGTAAAATATAGGTCTAGAATAATTATGGGCGTAGGTTTATATAAAAAGGGGGCTTGTAGGGTTCCTTAAGATTTAGTAGTTATGTATGATTAATTAAAAATTACCCTTTTTATCCTTTAATAGATTTACAACTAGAACGACAGTGATGCATGTAGATTAGGGTTTCTGGAGGGAAAAGGGTTCCCACTCTTAACCTCTATCTCGACATGGAACTCCGTTCATATCTAGCCTTTACCAAAACAATCATTAATCTAATCTCTAATCGCGGTCGGGACTAACAATGAATTGGTAGCGCGCCCGATTAGGATGTTAATGATTCTTTTGGTAGAGTTTATAAACTTTATAGGACTTAAAAAGAGTTTAAGGATGTTCATCATCCATCAACCTACCCTAATCCTAGGTACCCTAACAAGCGGAGAATTACTCGCGCATGTTGGGAGAAAAAGAGATGGAGAGAAAATGCATAATTAAACTACGAAGAAATAGAATAAGAAAAAGAAAACTACCTTTATTAATCAACAATATTCATTACACTTTGATTCCTTAGAAAATGATTACAAATCTAGTTGTTTCTCGATCTCTTCTAAGGAGGTAGATGAACCATTGATGATCAGCCTGGATGCGTGAGCCGTCTTGGACTTCGTGATCGCGTCGGCTTGATGATTTTCCAAGAGACTCTTGGTCTCTATTTATAGTCCAAAGCCAGAAACCCTTGCTTTCAAATTAGGTAAATAGTAGAAGAGATTTTCCCCAGAAAAGCGCAGACTCTATCTCCATGATCCTGCCGCGGATCCGCGGCCCAAGGGGGGTATGGCCGCGGATCCGCGGCCATTCAATCTCCTCCCTTCGTCATTTTTCTTGGGCTTTGTATTTGTGACATTTGGCGATCCTTGGAACCTTTGTATCATGGAAATCTTCTCGTGGTTGTTGCCAGACTTGGTCTCCAAGTTTTGCTTTCTTAATTAGGCAAGTTTTCTTCAACAACTTGATTTCCTTGATTTTAGTCTTGGAAAATTCTGCACAACTTGGAAAAATTCTGCACAACAACTTAAATAATATTTAGTAGACTTTGTTCTACTAGGATTTGGTCAATGATATTATTTGCATACAATTTCCTACCAAATTCTAATTATAATATATCAACACATGGAAAATAGTATTTTTACACATAAACCCTCATATGTATGATATATTATAATAAAGACCTTTTTTAATATGAAAATGGTAGGGAAAATGTAATAACAAATGTGCAGTTTTATCAACTGAACAATCACACTAGTGGGGGTTGGATAGTTTATAAGAATATCCTTAAACTTGTCCCTAGTCATAGGATTATCGAGACTGAGTATCGATACTCCAGAGTAGACTAGTGTATACGCTTCTTATTCCCATAAGGGGAGATAGCCTGTCCCGCAACCATTGGTATACGGTACCAAAGATAGTATACATGTGATCATTGGGTTATGAGTTACACTGGACGGACTCACTGGGAACTGTTGGTTGGTATTGTACCTATCGTCGGATAGCAGTTCTCCAGTGACATGAATACAGGTTAGTCTGTTGACTTGGCATCACTATTTGTCTCAAGTGTGTTCCCACAGTACTTAGATTACTACCCTACCACGGCTCTAAAGTGTCATACAAACAGGTAGTAGTTGGGTGCAGTCCCAAAGCACTTGAAGACAGTAAGTGATAGAAGGGATTCGTCTCTCCCGGTATTGGGTGTTGATATCTCACTGTGTACAGTTGGCAAATACTAAAAGTCCCTGGTCAGGGCAGGTGAGATTTACTGGTAGGTACATTAGTAGTTTCTCATATTGTATTTGGTTCCACACCGACACGACTTGTCGTGCTAGGGGTCTAACGTTTAATACCCCCTAAGCCCGATATGCAATACTCTTTGACGAACATACCGGACTGTATGGAAAATGTCACCTAAAGGCTCAGTAGGGTTTTCGGATGAGTTATCTTATCGTTCTTCCCTTATACGGATACCTGGGTACTAGTGCCACTGCCATACTTGTGGTTAAAGCTACTGCCAGCGTATTGTCGAGTCTTTAGAGTCCCACACAGAGGGTTTCCCAGTTCAGGCGAAATTGTGTAATTTGCGTATTTCGGTACACTCGGGTGTTCGATTGAACACGTGTATTTATACAATTGCTTTAATTGGATGGTTTAGTAGTACTAGCAGGATTGAAAGACATCCAGTTTTGATGCTATTATTATATTGCTCTCTTTTGGGTATTTGTATTTTAACAAGAATACAGTATTTATACGAATACGTGTATTTTTATAAATACGGGTATTTGTGCTTTGATACAAATACATGTATTTCTTTCTAAATATGAATACGCGTATTTTGCATTTTCGGTACAAATACGGTATTCATATTTTGGTAAAAATATGGTATACGTATTTATTATAAATACGGGTTTAGGGTATACTTGATTATATACACATTTATATGTGTGTGTGTGTACCTAGTGAGGTGGCTACACTCTCTCACTCTTTTCTTCATCATAACTAAAGAAGTGGGCGGGCTTGTGAGTCACCCTAGTGAGTCACTAGCCCAGCCATCCTTTTGTTTTAGACGAAGAGAGTGTGACGATTTTTGTGATGGATAGTTTTTCATCAAGGTTGAGATATTTTCTCTAGTAGCCATTCTCTTCATCTTCTTCCTTACTTGCTCACTTGAGCATTGAGAAAGTATATAGAGTATCTTGTTTTATAAACTACACCCTCCTAAGTATCTTTTCCTAACAAGACTCAATCCTTAGTTGCTTCGGTTAAGACTATCGCTTGAATCGGCATTCTTGGGTGGATCGTCTTTGACGCGGAAAGTTCGAATTTGAGAGCTCATTCCATCAACCCAAGAAACTTGAGGAGTGAACCTTTCAAGACCAAAAGTACCGTCTACAAAGGTTGTTACATTAACCTAGTAGCTAAAACTCTACTTAGTGCAGTTTAGTTTAATGTTTGGGCTTGTATTCTAGGGTTTCAAGTATATTATGCTCAAGATTTTAAAGTTTTTGATTCCGCAAAGCCGTAGTAGTCACGGCAAGGAACACCATGCACTTACACTAGCATCAAAGCCTACCAAAACACTTAACTAATTGGAATAGACAAAGTTTAGAGTCTCGAAACCGAAATAGTTCCATAACGAAAATCCAGATTCCACGTCTCTGTCAAAATATTTTTTGGTCTCTGAAAATTATTTTGCGTATTGCAGAGACATGTATATACTAATAGAATACCACTGTAGAAACTCGAGACCAAAACTCTAATTTTTGGCCGCAAAAATATTCTAAATCCTCGCAATTTGCGGCCGTACAGTGGAGTTGGGTGCCGTGTTTCATGCAGTGGTTTGGTCACTTGTAATTAGGATTTTTGTGATACGCAATTTTGGCCCAGATTTCCTATAGCGTTATCTTTGTATTCAGGCTTCACGGAATGTTTCGAAGTCGAGATTTTAGCATCGTTTATGCGCTTTGTGTTTGTATATGTGTTTTTAAATGTCGACTAATTTTTATACGTCAATTAGTAGGGGTTGCACATAGCTTGTATCTTATTGCCGCGGTTTGCTAATATGAAGTATTGGATCGTCGTGATTGAATAGACGGGGATGTAAGAAGAGTGTTCTTTTCTTTCATTCATGTATTTATAAAGTGATGTAATATTCTTTTTGCGGGGCACATCCGGGTTGAGGTTGTAGCCACCGTTATATTATTTCATTTACTTTTTCTGCACCTAGGATAGACCTAAGGTGGGGTGCATAAACTACCGGGTTCTTGAAATGCCGAGTGGCCTACTCATTTTATTGAGAGAGGTTGCTTCACTTCGGGGATTTGGCGGGTAGTTTGCAGTACCCGTAGGAGTATAGGGTGAGGATTTTGGCTATTCATCACGACCGTGGAATCCTTTTTTCGTTAGAGGCTAAAACGAAACACGAAAATCTTAGTATATCCAATATATTTATCTGTGTTGCTTCTACTGTGATCTATGATCTGTGATGAATATTATTGCGTGAGATGAATGGCTATATATATAAATTATATATAATAAACATTGCTTATGTTTTGCACCCGCATTGGTCCAGCCCCCGCTCTGCCATTAGTAAGTAACCTAACGGTGCATGGCGAGGCTCCGTGGGGAATGCAGATGGCATAAGCGTACGTTTTATTTTCATTTCTTTCTGCAATGATAGGGTTATCTGATGGGATGGCATTAATTTTGATTAGTGCAAAGAAAACAAACCAAAATTTTAAATCGTTGGGACAATTTAAAAACCACTCGGTTTTCTTTAAAAATAACTTTTAAATGAGGAGCCTAAACCACTCCTTTTAAAACCTATCAGGTTCCTTCGACTATATCAAGTTCATTACGTTCATAGTTTTCACCAAAATCTGTCGTAGCCTTCCATCATTTTAAATAGGTATCCACTAGTATTCAAGCTATATATTTTGACCTTCGCCAAGGCATATTGATTGGTAGCTATTGGGTATTCATCTGTAGTATAGATATATGCGTTAATTTAGGACAGGCATACAACTATTTTGGCCCTCATCAAGGGTTTGTACAAATGGGTCTAGATTAGCATAGACAATGACGGGTAGAACTTGACTTGCGTCTTATGATATTTTGGCCTTTGTCGGAATCATAAGCGTCTGGGGCAAAAATCCACATCGGGGGTTTCAAAAGAAAAGAAAACTTGCTAGTTTTGCATACCATTTGGAGTGTGATGATTTTGGTAGGATTCCTTCAAATTTATCACATAATGATAGTTGGAGTCCGATCCCATTGTGTGTAATTATTATTATTCTTCGGGAGAGTTTTTCACTTTACAATCAATGTTATAAACTAAGTAGGTGTTTAAAACGGTGTTAAAGGAGAATTTGAGGAAAAGAGGTTATTTAATTAAGAAACTTCGCGAAAGCGTTGTAAAACCTTTCTCGAAATACCGACACTAGTCTGGCTGAAAGGTTAAAGCAAGAATTGTAGGGTGTGATTAATCTTGACTAATTCTTCTTTTATAGTTTGAAGGAGAATTCGAGAAAACGGTAAGAGCCATCCTATTTAGATAAACTAAAAACCAATCTAAACTTGCAAGAGTATCAAGCTGAGTATTTCTTCTCTCTCTTTCTCTTAATTGCAGCGACCAAGATGATCAGGTTTAAGTTACTATTAAATAAAAATATATTGACAGGACCAAACTATAAAGATTGGCTAAGAAATGTCCAGATGACCATTACTTATGACAAGCTGGGCTACCTCCTTACTACTAAAGCCCCCGCCATCCTAGGTCCAGATTCCATCGTCGCAACTATTGAGATTCGTAAAACATGGGAAATAGGCAGTGTGAAAACCAAGTGACTCGTATGGACCTCTATGGATAATGAACACCAGAGGTGGCACGAGAAGATGGACCTTACTTCCATTTTCCTCCATACCAAAGATTTATATGGAGAGCAATCTTGTATAGCAAGATACAAGACCACGGAGAAATTATTTTATGCGAGGTTGGTTATCGGGTCATCTGTAGGGGACCACATCCTTAAGATGATTAGCTTCATTAAAGAGCTTGTGGACCTTGGGACAACGTTGGAGAACGAGTTATACACTGGCTTGATTCTACAGTCCCTCCCCTCTACCTATGCCAAGTTTATATTGAATTTCAATATTCAAAGAAAGGAAGTTACACTTCAAGAGCTCCTTAAAATGTTGAGGAGTGTAGAGGGTACCCTAAAGAAAACCAAGAAGACACCCGCTTTGCTTATTGGGAAACCTTCTTCCTCTAGATCCAAGGCGAAAGCTAAGGGGAAGAAGAAAAAGGCTCCTACCAAGCCGAAAGACAGTGTCGCTAAGGTACAGGGGAGGGGCAATGAAAAAGTTGGGGATCAACAGTAGGGAAAGTGGAATGCTTCTATTGTCACAAGAAAGGTCATTGGAAGAAAAACTGCATGGCTTGGAAAGCCAGGAACCAGGATTTGAAGCAAGTTGTGGTTTCGGTTTCAGATGTGTTTATGATTGAAAATCGTCTGTTAATCAACCCTACTTTCTGGGTATTGAATACCGATTCAGGATCTCATATCTGTAATTCCTTGCAGGAACTGAGAAACCGTAGAGTTATAAAGGCAGGTGATATGACCCTCCGGGTTTCTAACGGATTGAGCGTAGATATTGTTTCTGTATGGGAAATCATCTAAGATTGATAAGTGGAAACATTTTAGTTTTGCTTAACTGTTTTTGTGTATCAAGTTTGACATGTAATATCATTTTTGTATCTTTGCTATCTAAAGAAAGTTATGATTTTACATTTTTAAGCGATATTGTAAACATTCACCTTAATCATGATTTGATTGGGTCTGGTACACTAGACAACGCTATATACGTATTAAATCAATATCAAGTTTTCAATGTCTAGAACACCCAAAAGAAAGATTCCAGAATTAAATCAAGTTTTCTTATGGTATTGTAGACTGGGTCACATCATTGAAACACAGTTGATGAAGTTACATAAAGAGAGATATTTGGATCCGTTTAAATATCTGTCTTATACAACTTGTCACTCATGTACCAGAGGAAAGATGAAAAAGACTCCGTTCACTGGACACGGAGTAGGAGCCACCGAGCTGTTGGGACTCATACACAACGACATGTGTGGTCCAATGTCTACACAAGCAAGAATTGGTTATTCCTACTTCATTACTTTTATGGAAGATTTCTCAAGATATGGACATGTATTCTTGATGAAACATAAATTCTAGGCCTTTGAGAAATTCTAGGAGTACAAGAATGAAGTGGAAAAACAAACAGGCAAAAGTATCAAGATACTTCGATCTGATTGGGGTGGTGAATACTTGAGTGCTGAGTTCTTGAGATATTTAAAAGAGAATGGAATTCTCTCTCAGCTTACTCCTCTATACACACTGTCACGCCCCACTTCCCAGTGTACGGAATCGGTGACGTGATGGGCCGCAACGTATTTACTAATAAATAAATATGTTAAGCGTAATTAAGCAATATAAAAAACACACAAGAATGACAAGTGATATAAAATAAACAGCAACTTTTATTTACATTCATTTTTATATACAACTGTTTTGAAAAGGAAAAATACAATGATATAAAGCAATGCCTAAATAGTGGCATACAAACTAAAAGTAAGTACAAGAAAAGCTAATAGTCCGGCTGTGCGGTGAGCTAGTCCACGTCTTTCTGGCTAGACTCAATCTCCTAAGAATCCGGTCCTCCTGACAAACATTCCAAAGAAAGAAATAGACAGGAATGTCGTCAGCAAACTAATGCTTGGTAAGTCCTAAAAGAAGGAATGGAATATAACAAGTAGTGTGAAAAGAAACTGGTAAGGTGTACAGGTATATGATTGTTATTCTAACGTGGTTGTTTGTAGCTTGGAACAGAAAGTATTTGTGTATACGAGAGGAGTCCATCTTACCTCGTGGACTATGGTAACATATAGTATAAGGCCCCGTCATAACCCACGGGACAACGGCACGAGAGTTCATGTAGATGTCTTTTAGGTGACCATCTCATGTCACGTTAATACATTACATACCAATCTACCCCGTTATCCCCGCGTAATTTATTGTATAGGTTATGTTTACAAGTCTTGCCGAGACCATGGAATTAAATTATTCAAGTAAACAAGTTCAGGATGTAATCTTGTAGTCATGTCAAGTTATAGCTATGGTTCGGTCAAGTTAAGTCAAGTATTCATGTTTGATATTGATGTTTGAATTCAAGTATTCAGGTTCATGTTCAAGTATTCATGTTTGAATTTGGATTCAGGATTGAATTGGACTCTGACTGAATCAGACACTTGAAAACTGATTTAGATCTTAAATTAGGTTCGGGAGTTATTGGTAACTGCTGCACATGGACGGCATGATTTGTGTCTTTTTCCAAGACAATTACCATTGATAACTCCATTATATTGTCTACCTTAAATAGGCAAGCACTCACTTTCTCCGGCTCTCTGGGACTCAAGAGAATTGATCCCTCTTAAACCTATATTTACTAAAGTCCTTAAATATTGTTTTATATAACTCGATGGGGTTTTATGAAAAATATTTTTAATAAAATTTCAAAATAAACCTCGAGAATTTATTTATATTATTTAGGGTTTTCATGGATATGAATTTGAAGGATTTGAGGTATTTTAGTGATAATTGCTTAGCTTGGAAAGTTTATGGTATTTTATTATAAAACTTGTCTTTTGTTGGTATCTTGATGGTATTTTAGTGAAACTTGTAATTCTTTCATTTTAAAAAATGTAAGTTTATTATATTTTGAAAATATATGGATTTGTAATTTTTTTATATAATTATTAAAAATTAAATTTTATTTAATTGGAAAAATGCGTTTTTCTTAAAACTGTATTTAAAAGCTTTCGAGACCGAATGCTCCGTGAGGAGGTCTGCATCTCACTCTACTAGCCCAAGGATGTGCGAAAATCCGTACCATCCAATAGCGGGTCCCCTAAAAAGGGTTGTAGAGGTATAATCGCAAAGGAATTTAAAATACTGTTTTAAAAGAAAACCGGTTTTATATTTATGTGGTATTTTAATGTACTATTATCCTCGAAACAAAAATTCATACAAAAGAGGTATCGTGCTATGGAACCAAGTGTGTACGTGAGGGGTAGGTCATTTCCCCGTGAAGTTTTCCTAAGGTATTGTTTTAACAAAATACGAAAAGAGGTGTTTAATAAGTTCATAGTACTTTAATGAAAAAGTGCTACTATTGTTATTTCACATGAGAATTTTGATGAAATTTGATTCTAAATATTAGGGTTTAAGGTTACAAGTGATGTAGTAAAATTTGTTTGACCAAAAGATAATAGGAATTGGAGTTATAGGATTTGGAAAAAAAGTGATATCGGTATTAACTCCACTTTTACCGATTTTTATAAAAAGGAAATTCGATGAAGATAAGAGGAGGTTAAGAGGGACTTACTGGTTAGGAAGCTTAATAAGAGGTAGAAGAAGAGAAGGTTGTCGTCGTGGTGTCGTGGGAGCTCCGGAATAACTTTGATTCTTCTTCGGAAGTTGACCCCTTGCTAACTCCTCTTTACTCCACTTGTACTTAGAAAAATTTTGAGAGTTTTGTCTAGAAATTTCAGAATGATGAAGGACTAGGGCATGTGGTAGTATTTATAGTGGAGAATTAAGGTTTTGGAATTGAAAATGTGGATTAAAAAGTATTAAAATGTGGTTTAATTATGAAATGAAGGATCTCTGTTTAATTGCAGAGAAATCAAATAGTGCAGGGGAGTTAGGGGTAGGTGAAGGGGTGTGTGTGTAAAGCCCGTGGACATTTGGCTCCATATGAACCGTTAGCACCGGTCTTGATGGGCATTTGGCCGGTCGATTTGAGGAGTTGGGTCTCTGGATTGATGCCACGTGTACTTCTTAGTATTTACTCCATTTTCCACATGTTTGATATTTCTGATTTTTCAATTTTCTATGTATTGCACGTGTAAACTTTTGGGCTTCCAAAAAGTTAAAAAGAAAAATCAGAAAAATAATGCGTCTGATAGGGATCGAACACAGGGGCTACGTTACAGCAGTGCAAGTCTTTACCAGTGAGCTACAAGTGGTTTCTTGCTGTTATTTAATAATAGTGACTTATAACTCATACTCAGGCTGTAAACTCATTTCTGTACATTAAACTAGAAAATTCCGTATAGTAAATTCAGAGTCGTTACCACACCTCAACACAACGGTGTATCGGAAAGGCGGAACTGCACCTTAGTAGATATGATGCATTCTAATATGAGTAATACTGAGTTACCGCGATCATTCTGGAGTTATGCACTAGAATTTGCTGCATATATTTTGAAAAAAGTTCCGACTAAGTCAGTGCGTACCACTCCATATGAAATATATGAAATGTAAAGTGGAAAGAAACCCTATCTTAAGTATCTTAAGATATGGAGATATCCAGCTTTTGTTAAAAAGCGGCATGCAGACGAGCTCGAGGCACGATCAGTATTGTGAAAGTTTGTAGGATACCCAAGGAACTCCAAGGGTATCTTTTCAATTATGCAGAGGAACAAAAGGTTTTTGTTTCTCGGCATGCCCACTTTCTGGAGACTCAATTTCTTGAAAAAGAAATAAGTGGAAGTGCAATAGAACTGGAAGAAATTCCAGAACCACAATCTATTATTGAAAGTTTGGTAGAACCTGAAGTTTCAAGAGAAACGAATGTCCCTGCGCCACTCCGCGCATTTAGTAGGCTGTGTCATCCGCCCGAGAGATACCACGGTTTTCTCGTAGACGGGGGTAGAGAGGATTGCATCATCGATGATGATGAGCCAACTAGTTTTCAGCAAGCTATTATGAGCAGAGACTCGGTAAAGTGACTGGATGAAATGCGGTCCAAGATGGAATCCATATACACCAACAAAGTTTGGACTTTGGACGTTGCATCTCAAGGGACAAAACTCATAAGCTGCAAATGGATCTTCAAAAAGAAGATTGATGCAAATGGACAGATTGAAACCTATAAAAGTAGACTTGTAGTAAAAGGCTTTCGTCAAAGACCTGGCTTGGACTATAATGAAACTTTTTCTCCAGTGGCTATACTTAAATCCATTCGGATCCTACTTGCTATTGCTGCCTTCTATGATTATGAAATTTTGCAGATGGACGTAAAGACCGTTTTTCTGAATGGAAATTTAGAAGAATGTGTTTATATGGATCAGCCAGAGGGCTTCATAGATAGTGGGAGCAACGGAAGAGTTTGCAAGTTGCTTAAATCTATTTATGGATTAAAACAGGCATCGCGGAGTTGAAATATCTGCTTTGATTAGATGGTCAAAGATTTTGATTTTATCAAAAATACAAATGAACCATGCATTTATAGTAAGATTGTAGCGAGAACTGTGGTATTTCTCGTCTTATACGTGGATGACATTCTCTTGATGGGAAATAACATTCCTATGCTACAATCAGTCAAAAGATTCTTGTCACAGAAGTTCTCCATGAAAGATCTGGGTGATGCCTCCTACATTCTAGGGATTAAGATCAATCGTGATAGATCTAAGAGGAAATTGGGACTTTCACAGTCCAGGTATATTGGCACCATACTGAAGAGCTTAGTATGGAAGATTCTAAGCAAGGTAACCTACCCGCTTATCACGGAATCACCCACTCCAAAAGTATGTCTCACAAGACTGATTTGGAAATCGATCGCATGAGTATTATACCCTATGCTTATGCGGTACCATCTATAATGTATGCGATGTTATGTACCAAACTAGACATTGCTTACGCACTGTTCATGGTAAGCAGGTATCAATCAAACCCAGAAGAGAAGCATGGGATAGCAGTTAAGAACATTCTCAAGTACCTGAGAAGGACTAAGGAGATGTTTTTGGTGTATGGCAATAAAGACCTCCAGATTGAGGCCTTCGCTGACTCCAGCTTCCAAAGTGATAAGGATGACTCCAAATCCATGTCGAGGCATGTCTTCACTCTCAATGGAAGAGCGGTCTGTTGGAAGAGATCTAAACAGGACACCGTTGCTGTTAGTAATATGTATGCTTTAGAGGCCATTATTGTATATTATAGTGGATATTTGGACATATATATAGAGGACTTTCTTGCTCGACATGACATTATGCTATCTGGTAGCTCTTTATCTTAACATGTACACTTGTTATAGTTTACTGTCTTTTTGATACATGTTGATAAAGCCCTCAGGATGTTGGCTTGACTACCAAGTCTATGATGCAGATAATACTAGTGGGGCTTGTATGGTCCAAAGGAACATCCTTAACAGTTCCTAGTCGAGAGAACATCGAGACAGGATATCGATATTCCGGTATAGACTAGTGTGTACGTTTCTTGACCCTGTATGAGGTGATGGTTGATCCCATAACCATTAGTGTTTGACATCAAAGATTGTACACAGTTGCTCATTGGAGATGAGTACACCAAACAGGACTCGCCGAGAACTCTTAAATGGTACCATACCTATCGTCAGATAGTAGTTCTCTAGTAACACTTGTACAGGTTAGTCTGTAGACCCGAGATCGTCATACTGTCTTGTGTGGTTCCCACTGTGGTTTGATTTTCTCCCTACCATGGCTCAAATGAGTTGTGCAAACATGTGGTTTTTGGGTACAGTCCCGAGTTACATGGAGGCAGTGAGCGATAGGAGGGGTTTCGTCTCTCCCGGTATCGGGAGTTGATGTTGCACTATACTCGATTGGCTATAACAGTAAGTCCTTGGCCAAGGCTGATGAGATTTACTAATAAATCTTATCAGTAGTTTTTCGAAAGGTTATAGGCTACACATCACATGACTTATCGAGTTAGTGGGGTCTGACGATTCCACCCCCTAGACTCGATATGCAACATATTAGACGAAGAGACCGGACTGTACAGTAAGTGTTTCTTATAGGCTCTACGGAAGTTTCGACAAGTTTGCTTGCTGATCTTCTATTCGTTCAATACCTAAGTAGCCTTTACGTCCAGCTAGTACCGCTGACGGCTTGTGGGTATCTGATGTGATCATTACCTACTGCTGGCGTATTAACGAGTTTTTAAAGTCCCACATAGAGATTTCATAGCTCAAGCGAAACGAAATAGGGGACGTATGGAGATATGTGCGGGAGCTTGATTAAATACGAGTATATGACACTGTATTTTAATCCAGCGTTAAATGATACTAGCCGGGTTATATATGATATAACCGGATTATTGAATCAAGTGTTGATTCAATAATTTGATTTGTGTGTGTGTGTGTGTGTGTTTATATTTGATATTAGCCGGGTTATATATGATATAATTGGATTATTGAATCAAGTATTGATTTAATAATTATATATATATATATATATATATATTAACTAATATTAAATATTAGCCGATTATATGTGATATAACCGGATTATTAAATTAAGTGTTGATTTAATAATTTGATATACATATATATATTTGATATTAGCCGGATTATATATGATATAACCAGATTATTGAATCAAGTGTTGATTTAATAATTTGATATATATTTATATATATGATATATATAGATATTAACTAATATTAAGCCCACTTAAGATTTTTTTCTCTTTATATATATGTGATATATATATATATGTGCATTTGTATCATGGTTGATGATACATAGAATTAGGATGTATGAGAATCACACAAGATATGAAGATGAGAAGATAATGATTAATATATATGAATTAAAGAAAAGAGAAACGAGTCATTGTTTCGTGGATGATTTGAGAAGCCGTGACTCATCTTTTTTCTTGTTTTATTCATAGATATTTTGTCATTCTCATTCTCATCTCATCTTACCAAAACGGTTCACAATCATCCAAGTTCATTTTCATCTTCATCTCCTCACTAGTTTTCTAAGGTTGAGAAAAAGAAAAGGAGAAAGAAATTTTTTAGTGCGCAAAATTCCTACTTCATCAAGCTATACTACTCTAGCCCATTAGTATAGGCTGTTAACTTTACTAATACCTTGATTAGTGAAGTGTGAGCTTGAGTGAGAGTTACCTCAAGGTGGATCATTTTCGACGACGAAGACTACAAGTAAACTCGTTCCATTCTTCAAGTGGAGTCAAAAAAGAGTTTTAGGGACTATTACTTGGAGTTTTAGAACTGAAGGACTAGACTACAAAGATTGTCGACTCTCTTTACTTAATTTAGAACTTGTATGCTTAACTACATAACCTTAATTCTCTAGTTCGATTTTTGTTTAGTATACTTAGACCTCTAAATTTTTAAAATTGCATACTTGATGCTCATTGAAACCTAATAGAGGTGCTAAGACATACTCTTATGGTATCAGAGCCAAACTAGAGGCTTAGGAATGTATTAAACGAAGTTAAAGTGTTCGATCGATGTTTTAAAACCCGCTATTTGCTAGTTTCTTTCAAAATTTTCAAACTTCATGTTTTTCACAATTAAAAATGCTCAGAATATCGTGCAGGGAATTCTATGGAGGCACAAGAAATACAAGGTTCCAATACCTCAAAGTGGTCATGGAACCGCCACCTAGACCATGTCCTGGCCGCGGTCTGCTGCCCACTTGAGGAGATAGGAGCTCGTTTTTCATGTGTTGCTTCATTTTGACATGTTGCATTTTCAAAATATTTTTAATGAGGCTCAAGTGGTTGAGGTTTCTGTGGATTGTTGTTGTTTGAAACATCGATCGAAATGTTTAACACCATCTATATTGCTTTGGATATGTGATACAATTTTTGGAATCCACATTGATTAGTTTTGCGAAAACTAGTTAATGATTTGTAAATTGCGTATTATAGTCTCAAATGATGGATTATCACAGAATTTGGATTTGGATTGAAACTCCATCGTAATCTCATATCGTACGCGAATACCCGCCGGGAGATACTAGTAGATATCCACGCCCTATTGCCCCGACCAAGTGACTATAGGAGAACCTCATGGCCAAAAGCATCCACTCGGGTGTTCGTGGTCACGGTGTTCCACCTAAGTGCACTTCGTTGATGGCCTCGGGGGTGCGGCCATCTACTAAAGTTCCCAACAAGCTTTCGAATCATTAATCGGGAATCTTGTTGAATTGCCCGGCTTAATTTTTGAAAAGTGTTTTTAATTCGAGACTTGAATGTAAGGTTTAAAGGGTTAGGCATGAAATTCGGAATATGTGATAATCCGGGTTTATGATGTCTAAAGATACAGATTCTAATTATTGTACTTTTCATTTCTTTTCTACGACCGTAAGTGTAATATGTGGTAGTATCCCCGATCTCATTGCTACATGACAACGACATTAGGGATATGCATATTTACTTATGTTGATGACGTGTGATGTTATTGTGTAGCTATCGATATGTTATATTAGATCATCGTGATTGAATAACCGGGGGTTTTTATGTGAGATGAGTTTTTCAATTTTCATTCATGTAAATATTTGTATGTAATATTTTTTTATTGGGACACATCCGGGTTGAGGTTGTTGTCTCCATTCGATATATATTATTTACTTTACCGCATTAGGATAGACCCAAGGCGGAGAGCATAAGTAACCAGGTTCTAAAGTCCAGTAAGAGGCTATCTCGAGGGGTCAAGACCGGTCGCCTAACTCTAGAATTGACAGGGTTGCTTGCCTTTCTCATAGGGGTCTAGGGATGTGGGCTTGGCTATTCATCACGACCGTGGAATCGATATTTTTCATTACTGGTTTAATCTAAAACATGGACCTCCTAATATATCCTATATTTCATGTATCTGCTGTTGTTCTGTGATGTGATGTGATCATATAACCGCCTGAGACGAATGCTACTTATATATATGATATATTAGTAGACACTATATATGTTTTGCATCTACGCTAGTCCTGACCCCGCCCTGTCGTAAGTTAAGTAATTTTACGGTGAAGACCCGAGTCCCTGTAGCGAATGCGGATGGTATATATGTGTGTTTTATTTTCATTTCTTCTGTGATGTTTAGGAAACATAATTGATGGGATGTCATTAATAAGATTAATGAAAAGAAAAGAAACCTAAAAGATATTGTAGAATCAAATTTTTCAAAAAGGTAGCTCTAGTTCTTGCTTTGCATAGCGGTATTCCATTATGAAAATCCAGCACCTCATTCGATGAGGAAAGAGCCTAGACCCCTTCACCGGGAATGACCTCTTTAGCAAAACTAGCATATACTACAACCCACTCGGTTTGTTTTGAAAATTACTCGATTTTTAAAGCGGAGTTTAAACCACTCATTTTCAAATCACTAGATTCTACAATGATATCAAGTTCATTACTTTAAAAGTTTTCATCAAAACCAGTCGTAACCTTTCGTCATTTAAGATATGTAGTATTTAGTATTCATGCCGTGTTTGTTGACCTCCGTCAAAACATAGTGTATGGTAGCTAGGTAATACCTATCTGTAGCATGTTGATGCGATCGGTAGGGGCAGTCATATAGCCTTATTGACCTCCGTCAATGGTTTGTATGGGTAGGTTTGAATCGATCAAGAAAAGACGGGTTGAACTTGACTGACAGCCTATGGTTTGTTGAACTCCGTCAAGGTCATAGGTCGTTAGGGGTAAAAACAATTATTAGGAATTTCAAGTGTTGAAATTTGCAATGAGATTACATACCTTCTATGTGATAGTTGGATCCTGATACCCACTGCGAGTGAGTGTTACTCCTGAGAGAGTTTTCCACTTAACAATTAGCTAATCCAGTAGGTGTCTAAGAAAGGTGTTAACGGGGTTATGCCCCTGCGGAAACGAGGTTATTTAATTAGTTCTATGCGAAAGCACGAGAAGACTCTCTCGGAGTATCAACACCTGTCTGGCTGATTGATTAGCGAACTTATAGGGTGTAATTAATCCCGGCTAATCTTACCTTTTAGGGTTTGAAGGAAGATTTGATAAAAACAGTGGGAGCTATCCTGATTAGATAAGATAATAACCAATCTAATCTTGCAAGAGCACACGCTAAAGTGTTTTCTTCTCTCTCTCTCTCCAGGTAGCGACCATGTCACGCCTTAATCAAGATAATAACATGGATGTATTGACCGAACCTGCTTATTATACTGGGCCAGGGAATGTTGGCTCCTCCCTATCTTATGACAACTGTCATAAGTCTGGGCAAGAGATAGGGGAATGCAAGGATTTCCATGCAACCCGAATAAAGAAAGAGTATTTTGATACATTTTCTTTAGGTTTGTTAGTTATTGAGAATTGTTTCTTAGTCTGCTCTACGTCCTGGGTATTGGATACCGGATCAGGATCCCACATTTGTAATCTGTTACAAGGGTTAAAGAAAAGTAGAGAACTGGAAAAGAGTGATATGTCTCTCAGAGTAGAGAATGGAGCAATTGTTACTGCCGAAGCTGTCGGCGAATATCACCTAGTATTGCCAAATGGTAATACATTGATTTGAACGACTGTTATTTTGTACCGTCGATGATGTGCAATATAATATCTATATCTTTATTAGATAAAGAAGGATATAACTTTGCATTAGAGAAAAATGTTATGAACGTTTTCTTAAATCAAGTGTTGATTAGGTTTGGTACATTATGTAATGGTTTATACGTTCTAAATCAAAATACAATTCTAGATATACAAAACACCCATAAAAGGAAAAGTTCAGAAATGAACGAAATCTTCTTGTGGCATTATAGACTTGGTCATATCAATGCGACCAGACTAGCTAAGTTGCATAAAGATGAATATTTGAATCCGTTCGAATTTACATCTTATGAAACTTGTCAGTCATGTGTCAAAGGTAAGATGACCAAAACTATGTTTACGGGATACGGAGCAAGAGCTACTGAACTCTTGGGACTGATACATAGTGATGTATGCGGTCCTATGTCTACACATGCCCGAAATGGTTTCTTGTACTCCATTACATTCACCGATGATCTCTCAAGATTCGGATATGTGTTCCTGCTGAAATACAAATCTTAAGTTTTCGAGAAATTCAAGGAATATAAGAGCAATTTAGAGAACCGGACAGGCAAAAGTATTAAAATTCTTCGATCTGATCAAGGAGGTGAATACTTAAGCATGGAATTCCAAGATTATTTAAAAGAGAATAGGATTCACTCTTAGCTTACTCCTCCGTATACACCACAACACAATGGTGTATCGGAGCGGAGGAATCGCATCCTATTAGATATGGTGCGCTCTATGATGAGTGTTGTTGAGTTACCTATTTCCTTTTAGAGTTATGCACTTGAGACAGCTATATACATATTGAATAAGGTTCGTACCAAATCTACGCCTACCACTCTATATGAGGTATGGGAGTGGAAGAGACCATATCTTAATTTCTTAAGATATGGGGTTGTCCGGTTTATATTAAAAAGCAAAATCCGGACAAACTCGAGATAAAGTCTGTTTTATGTAAGTTTGTTGGATATCCCAAACATTCGCAAGAGTTTATCTTCTACCATACCGAGGAACAAAAAGTGTTTGTTGCTCAACATGCCGCCTTTTTAGAAAAGAAATTTCTTGTAAAAGAAATTAGTGGTAATGAGGTAGAGCTGGAAGAAGTTCCAGAAACACAAACTACAACTGAAGATTTGGTAGAACCGGAGGATTCGATTGGCCCTGACGAACCTCAGCCACTCCGCAGATCTATTAAGGTTTCTCACCCACCCGAGAGATACTACGGTTTTCTCATAGACGGTGTGAGCATGGATTGCATCATGGAAGATGATGACCCAACTAGTTTTGAGCAGACCATCACAAGTGGGAACTCTGTAAAATGGCTGGATGCTATGCGATTTGAGATAGAATCCATGTATACTAATAAAGTATAGACTTTGGAAGTTGCTCCTGAAGGGGTAAAACCCATTAGAAGCAAGTGGATTTTTAAGAAGAAAATTGGTGTGGATGGAAAGGTTGAGACCTTCAAAGCTAGATTTGTAGTAAAAGATTTTCGTCAACGACCAAGTGTCGACTATGATAAGACCTTTTCTCTAGTGGCTATGCTTAAATCCATCAGGATCCTACTTACCATTGTTGCATACCATGACTATGAAATCTGGCAGATGGACGTAAAGACCCCCTTTTTAAATGGTGATTTAGAAAAGAGCGTATATATGACACAGCCATAGAGCATCATAGACAGTAGGAGCAGCGGAAAGGTGTGCAAGATGCTTAAATCAATCTATGGATTAAAGCAGGTGTCGCGGAGTTGGAACATTTGTTTTGATGTAGCAGTCAAAGAGTTGACTTCATCAAAAACGTAGATGAACCATGTATATATAAAAAAGTAGTAGAGAGTAAGGTTATATTCCTCGTATTATACGTGGATGACATACTCTTGATAGGAAATGATGTTCCTATACTACACTCGGTCAAACTCTTCCTATCACAAAAGTTCTCCATGAAAGATCTGGGTGATGCCTCCTAGATCCTGGAGATAAAGATCTATAGATCTAAGAGGATATTGGGATTGTCCCAATCCAGGTATATAGAAACCATACTAAAGAGATTTAGTATAGAAGATTCTAAGCATGGTAATTTACCCGCTTGTTCAGGAATCATTCTCTCCGAAGAGATGTCTCCCAAGACTGATTTGAAAAGGGCTCGTATGAATGTGATACCCTATACTTCTGCAGTTAGGTCTATTATGTACGCGATGTTATGAACCATACCGGATGTAGCTTACGCACTTAGTATGGTAAGTAGGTATCAATCAGACCCGGAGAAGAAGCACTGGATAGCTGTGAAAAACATTTTTAAGTACTTGAGAAGGACTAAAGAAATGTTCTTGGTGTATGGTAACGGAGAACTTCAAGTGGAGTTATTTACCGATTCGAGCTTCCAGAGTGATAAGGATGAGAGCAAGTATGTCTCGAGATTTGTCTTCACCATCAATGGAGGGGCAGTATGTTGGAAGAGTTCCAAGCAAGATACCATTGCAGACTCGACGATGGAGGTTGAATACATTGCTGCCAATGATGCTGCCAAAGAGGTTGCCTGGATGAAAAAGTTCATTATTGAACTTGGTGTGGTCCCATCCATTGTAGATCCAATACTTTTGTATTGTGATAACAATGGAGCTATGACTTTGGCCAAGGAAACTCGGTCTCATCAGCAATCCAGACATATTCTGAGGCGGTATCACCTGATTTGAGAGATAGTTGATCGCCGCGAGATCGAGATCAGGAGAGTAGACACAAAGGATAACACGGTGGATCCACTCATGAAGGCCCTTCCCCAAACACAGTTCGAGAGACTTTTTGGGATGTTGGGTATGCGATACTATTGGATATGTATGCCATAGAGGCCATTATTGTATATGTATACATGTAGAAGCTTGGACATATATATGTACAGGACAATCTTTCTCGATATGATAGTATGCTATCTGGTTTGTCTTTATCTTAACATGTGCATATGTTTTTCTTACGTATCATTTATACATGTTGATAAAACCCATAGGATCTTGCTTGACTACCAGCGTTATGATGGCAATCAGACTTGTGGGAGTTGGGTAGTCCATAAGCACATCCTTAAAGGTCCCAAGTCGTAGGAGTATCAAGATCGGGGATTGATACTCCAGAGTAGACTTGTGAATATATTTCTAGACCTCGACGAGGGGCGATGGTTGGTCCCACAACTGTTGGTGTGATCACCTAAGATTGTATACATGTGCTTACTGGGGATGAGTACACTGGACGGACTCGCCGAGAACTTCTAGATGGTACTATACCTATCGTCAGATGGAATTTCTCAAGTGACATAAGTACAGGTTATTCTTTGGACCTGAGATCATCATTTGTCTCGTGTGAGTTCCCACTGTACTTTGATCACTACACTACCACGGTTTTACTGAGTCGTGCAAACAGGTTTTGATGGGTACAATCCCGAGCCATATGGAGGCAGTGAGTGATTGTTGGGGATTTGTCTCTCCCGTTATAGAGAGTCGATATCGCACTGTGTTCGATTGGTCAGGACCATAAGACCTTGGCCAAGGCATTTGGGATTTACTGATAGGTTGATCAGTAGTTTTTCAGATTTGTCATGAGCCACATCAGCACGAATTATCGGGTTATTGGGGTCTGACGTTTTACCACCCCTAGACCCGGTATGCGATACTCTCAGAAGAAGAGACCGGACTGTACGGAGATTGTTACAGATAGGCTCAGTAAGGATCCGGATGAGTTTTCTTGTCGGCCTTCCTTTTCGACAGGTATCCGGGTAGCCGTTACGTACAGCTAGTGCCGCTGACGTGCTTGTGGTTATGGATTTATCTAGTAACTCACTGCCGGCGTACTGTCGAGTTTTTAGAGTCCCACACAGAGGGTTTTCCTGGTTCAGGCGAAATGATGCAGTATCCATATTGGATATGTGCAGGGTTCCGATTGATTGATGGTACTATGTACCCGGACTTTCGATCGGACAGTTAATAATATTAGCCGGCTAGGGTTTTGAGCCGGATTATTAAATATGGTATTGATTTAATAATTTACATATATATATTTCGATATGTATATTCTAGTATTATGTTCTTTGTGTTATTCTATCTCTTTGGGTATTCGTGTTTTTATGCGAATGCAGATATGTATATACAGTAGACTGTAATCTGTATTTTATACGGAAAACATTCTAGAAGGTGGACACCTCATTATTGGTTATTTTCATTTATTTTTAAATGGATAATGAGGTGTAAAGTGAGGCGAGGAGAGTATGGTGAGAGCATGCCTCAATAGTGATGACAAATGAATTTTCAATTCATTTGTGCTCACTATTGAAGCATAGTTGGAAATTGTTTATTGAAAAAATGTTTTTACAAAACCATAGTGAGATTTTTCTCACATGGATGCTTCATTTTTTCAAGCTTTCACCATTTTGCTTCACCCTCCTCCCTTTTCTTGAGTTCCTCCACCTTCATGATCTACCTCCTCTCTACACTCTCATGTGTTGAGAAACAAGAGAGGATGTGAGATAGTGAGATAGATACACACATTGATCCATACACTACATCATAGAGTTCTTAGACTAGCAAAGTAAGTTCTCTAGTTGCTCCATAGACACTTAGTTTGGAGCTAGAGCCATGAACCATATTCCCCGGATGGATCATCTTCGATGGATGAGGACCGACAAACAAACTAGATCTCAGAGGACCGAAGGAGCAAGCAAAGGAGATCAAGCTCGATCATGGAGGCTATTTGGAGCTAAGGAAGAGGAGACAAGACCGAAGGATGCGGATCTTTTGGTGAGACTCTTTTTCATAGTAGATAGCTCCTCTATTGTTAGCTAGTTTAGGGTTTATGGTAGATCCAGTTAGTGGGTTTCATTTAGCGCCAGTTTTAAACCCCGATAAAAAATTTGTTCCGCAAATGGCCACGGTAGATGGCCAGGATGCTAGTGTAACCCAACATGGTATCAGAGCCAGCCCATAAACCCTATACTAGCAGTTTTGAACGATATTAAAGTAACGAAACCGAAACAACTCCAAAACAATCCGTGAAATATTCAAGTTTCTGTCAAATTTAAAAAGACTTCAAAAAAATTTTAAACAGTTGCAGAAGGCTTCTCATATTGTAACTAGAACACTAGTAAAAAACGAGACCCAAACTCCAAGACTTGGCCAGCGAGAATGCTAAATTTCCCGGTGTCACCGACACTATAGAGATTTTGGGTGTTGGAATTTTTTTGGGTGTTCTGTACTCTTGAATATTGGTTCTCTGGTATTGTTTGTTTTTGCCCGGATTGGATATTTTGTTATCTTAATGATTAGGGCAATACGAGATATTTCGAAGTCGTTATTTTAACGCCGTTTATAAGTTTCAGTGCATACATTACTATCTGCGACCGTGAATGTCATTCGAGCATTATAACCCGTCTAACTGCTATATGTTCTTTTAGATGGGTTTACGAACATAACATTCACGTTGATATTCTATGATTGTGCTGATATTGTAGTTGGATTGTCGTGGTGGATAGCCGGTGGTGCAATGGTAGTACTATAGTTTATATTCATTTGTACATTTGTTATTGCGGGGCGAGCGTCTGACATGTGGACAGCCATTTCTGCCTTGTTGTATATTATTTTATTAGGACATGACCTGGTTGAGGTCGATATCACCTTTGTACATATATTTTTCCTTTTCTTTACTAGGATTACCCCATGGTGGAGTGCTCAAATAGCCGGGTTCTAGAGGGCAACAAGCTCGCATCTCATGGAGTTGAGATGGAGGGGGCTTCACTCTAGAATTGGCGGGCTATTCGCCGCACTAGTAGGGAGTATAGGATGACCCATGGAGGGAGGCTTAAGTTACCGGATCCCGTGAAGTGCTGGGTGGCCCATTCACTTTGTTGATTGGGGTTGCTTCACTTCTGGGATTGGCAGGCAACTTGCCGCGCTCGTAGGGGTCCAGGTTTTCATTGCACGGGCTATCCATACAACCGGGAACGTCGAGTTTTATTTGCGGATCAAATGAAACCCGAGGCTCCAAGATTATCCACAATTCTGTGTTGCTTGCTGAGATCTGAGATGTTGATTATATCATGCCTGGGACGAATGTTATATATATTTATATATACATTAGTAGATGTTGTATATGTTTTGCACCCGCGCTAGTCCAGCCCCCGCTCTGCCGTTAGTTAAGTAACCTAATGGTGCATGATGGGGCCCATGGCGAATGCGGATGGTATATACGTACATTGTATTTTCGTTCTTTTCTGGTGTGATAGGTATTAATTGATGGGACTGCATTAATTTTGACTAATGCAAGAAAAGAAACCTAAAAAGATGTTGTTGGAACAAATTTCGAAAAACTATGGTTATATTCTTTCACTTTGCATAGTGGTATTCGGTCATGAATATCCAACACCTCATTCCATGAGGCAAGAGCCGAGACCCCGATAAAATTTTTGTTCCGCAAATGGCCACGGTAGATGGCCGGGACGCTAGTGTAACCCAACAGATACTACACCAACTGGCCTTAGTGCAAGTGGGAGATTGTTAGGAATATGTATGCCCTAGAGGCCATTATTGTAATTATAGTGGATGCTCAGACATATATATATAGGACTTTCTTGCTCGACATGATAGTATGCTATCTGCTTGCTCTTTATCTTAACATATGCACTTGTTTTAGTTTACTGTCTTTTTGATACATGTTGATAAAGCCCTTAGGATGTTGGCTTGAATCCCAAGACTATGATGCATATCATACTAGTGGGGTTTGTGTAGTCCACAAGTACATCCTTAACAATTCCTAGTCGAGGGAATATCGAGACATGGCATCAATATTCCAATATAGACTAGTGTGTACATTTCTTGACCCTGTATGGGGTGATGGTTGATCCCATAACCATTGGTGTTTGACATCAAAGATTATACACAGGTGCTCATTGGAGAATGAGTACACCGAACAGGACTCGTCCAGAACTCCTAGATGGTACCATACCTATCGTCAGATAGTAGTTCTCTGGTGACACTTGTATAGGTTAGTCTGTAGACCCGAGATCGTCATAGTGTCTTGTGTGGTTCCCACTGTGCTTTGATTTTCTCCCTATCACGGCTCAAATGAGCCGTGCAAACAGGTGGTTTTTGGATACAGTCCCGAGTCACATGGAGGCAATGAGCGATAGGAGGGGTTTCGTCTCTCCCGGTATTGGGGATTGATGTTGCGCTATGCTCAATTGGCTATAACAGTAAGCCCCTGATCAGGGCTGATGAGATTTACTGATAAATGTTATCAGTAGTTTCTCGAAAGATTATAGGCCACACATCGGAATGACTTATCGAGTTAGTGGGGTCTGACGATTCCATCCCCCAGACTCGATATGCGACATATCAGATGAAAAGACCGGAATGTACGGTAAGTGTTGCTTATAGGCTATAGAAAGTTTGGACACGTTTGTTTGTTGATCTTCTATTCGTTCAATACCTAGATAGCCGTTACATCCAGTTAGTACCTCTTACAGCTTGTGGGTATCTGATGTGATCATTACCTACTGCTGGCGTATTGACGAGTCTGTAGAGTCCCACATAGAGGTTTCCTAGCTCAAGCAAAACGAAGTAGGGCATGAATGGAGATATGTGCGGGAGCTTGATTAAATACGAGTATATAATACCGTATTCTAATCCAGCATTAAATGATATCAGCCGGGTTATATATGATATAACCGGATTATTGAATCAAGTGTTGATTCAATGATTTGATTTATATATTTATGTTTATATATTTGATATTAGCCGGGTTATATATGATATAACCGGATTATTGAATTAAGTGTTGATTTAATAATTTCGTGTGTATATATATATATATATATTAACTAATATTAAATATTAGTCGGTTATATGTGTTATAACCGGATTATTGAATCAAGTGTTGATTTAATGATTTGATATACATGTACATATACATATACATACATACATACATACATACATACATATACATACATACACACACACACACACACATATATATATATATATATTTGATATTAGCCGGATTATATATGATATAACCGGATTATTGATTTGATATATATTTATATATATGATATATATATATATATATATATATATATTAAACCCACTTAAGATTTTCTTCTCTTTATATATATGTGATATATATATATATATATATATATATATATATATCATGGTTGATGATACATAGAACTAAGATGTATGAGAATCACACAAGAAGTGAATATGAGAAGATAATGATTAATACATATGAATTAAAGAAAATAGAAATGAGTCATTGTTTCATGGATGGTTAGAGAAGCCATGACTCATCTTTTTTCTTGTTTTATTCATAGATATTTTGTCATTCTCATTCTCACCTCATCTTATCAAAATGGTTCACAATCATCCAAGTTCATCTCCATCTCCTCATTTGTTTTCTAAGGTTGAGAAAAAGAAAGGGAGAAAGGAATTTTTTAGTGCGCAAAATTCCTACTTCATCAATTTACACTACTCTAGCCTATTAGTATAGGTTGTTAACTTCACTAATACCTTGATTAGTGAAGTGTGAGCTTGAGTGAGAGTTGCCTCAAGGTGGATCATCTTTGACGACGAAGACTACAAGCAAGTTTGTTCCATTCTTCAAGTGGAGTCAAAGAAGAGTTCTAGGGACTACTACTTGGAGCTTTAGAAGTGAAGGACTAGACTACAAAGGTGTAGGGTTCCTAGGCACTCTAATGGAGTCTCACAAGGCATCAAACATGGCCAATTAAAATTTTACAAGTGCCTACAAACCCTAATACGGATCGTTAACTAGATAATGAGGCGATGCAAGCATGTAAACGAATTAAATGCTAAAGGAAAGTGGCTACAACCTTTGTAGATCCGGTCCTCCACCTCCATGGCTCCGCGATGAAGTCTCCTCGCTGTACAAATCGGATCTTGGGCTCTAGCGTCGGCTTCATCGGAGAAAAAGCGGGCTAGGTCATCGATGACGATGCCGAAGATGATCTACGTCGAGGCATCGCTAGATCAAGCTCCAACTTCACCAAGTCAAGAAAACTTGTGAAGGAAACACCCTATACTACTTGGCAAGAGGTAGATGATGAAGAAATAGGAAGTGGGTAGACTTTAGATTTGGATTTCTCACACTTTTTCATCAATCACCATTGATGTAGCGAGCTTTCTTCATGGAAGAAGAAGATGAAGAAGAAGAAGAAGATATGATAAGTTATTTTTGAAAAATAGAAAATAAATCATACTTATGATAACTTCAACCATAGTTTAGTGTAGAGATTTAACTAAGGTTAGATGAGTGGTTAGGGTTAGAGAAGAGACAAGAATGGTGGACTTGTTCAAAGCTTCAAGAAGCTTCAAATAAAAACAAAAATAGCAACCATTCTTTTCTCTTTATCTTTTCTAAATGAAATAAATAAATAGATAAATGAATAAGTAAAAGAAATGATACCCTAACCACTAACTAACCATGGTTTAATACTTTACACAAAACCAAGCTAGAATGTATCATCAAACATGATACAATCATGTGCACAAAATATATCACATATACAATGTGCAATACAAGTGAGTAAATCCATTTAAAGTGAACCAATACTAGTTAATGCAAAGTAATATATCAAATATATAATTATACATTAAATCATTAAATCAACACTTGATTCAATGATCCGGTCATGTCGCATATAACAGGCTAGTATCCAACGTATCGGCTTATCGAATCAATCCTCGATTCGATAACTAGGTTATATCGCATACAACCATTCGACACATTCTTCGCGAGAATGAAATACGGTATCACATACACGCATTATTCTCGGTCCCGCACATATCTCATATGCGCTCCTATTTCGTTTCGCTTGAGCCAGGAAACCTCTGTGTAGGACTCTAAAGACTCGTCAATACGCCGGCAGCAGATGATGATCATATCAAACACCCACAAGCCGCAAGCGGTCTGCTAAACGTAACGGCCACCCGGGTATTGAGCGATCAGAAGATCGACGAGCAAGCCCGCTCACACTCCTGTGAATCCAACCAGTAACACTTACCGTACAGTCCGGTCTGTTCGTCTGATATGTCGCATATCTCGCCTAGGGGTGGTAAACGTCAGACCCCAATAGCTTGATAAGTCATGCCGACGTAGGGTCCATAATTTTCGTGAAACTACTGATAACTCTTACCAGTATATCACAGCAACCCTGGCCAGGGATTTCCTGTTATGGCCAGTCGAGCATGGCGCAACATCAACCCCCAATACCGGGAGAGACGAATCCCCTCCTATCGCTCATTGCCCCATGTGAATCGGGACTGTACCCAAAAACCACCTGTTTGCACGACTCAGTAAAGCCGTGGTAGGGTGGAAATCAAAGCACAGTGGGAGACACACAAGACTCTATGACGATCTCGGGTCAACAGACTAAGCTGTACCAGTGTCACCAGAGAACTGCCATCTGACGTGAGGTATAATACCATCTGGGAGTTCTCGGCGAGTCCGTTCAGTGTACCCAGTCTCCACTGAGCACCCGTATACCATCTCTGATGTCAAACACCAATAGATATGGGATCATCCATCGCCCATCACATGGGTCGAGAAGATATACGCTAGTCTACTCTGGAATATCGATGCTCCGTCTCGATATTCCCACGACTAGGAACAATGAAGGATGTACTCATTGACTACCCAGGCCCCACTAGTATGATCTGCATCATAGTCCTGGAAGTCGAGTACTCATCCTAAGGGCTTTATCAACATGTAATCAGAGAGACAGAAAGTATACATGTTAAGACAAAGAGCAACCAGATAGCGTACTATCATGTCGAGCAAGAAAGTCCTACCTATATATGTCCCAGCATCCACTACAATATACATCCAATGTACAGTAATGGCCTCTAGGGCATACATATAACTAACAAAAGGTTGTAGACTCTCTTCACTTAGTTTAGAACTTGTATGCTTAACTACATAACCCTAATTCTCTAGTTCAATTCTTGTTTAGTATACTTAGACTTCTAAATTTTTAAAATTGCATACTTGATGCTCATTGAAACCTAATAGAGTTGCTAAGACATACTTTCAGTTGCTGACTCGATGATGGAGGCAGAGTATATCGTTGCATGTGACGCCGCAAAAGAGGCAGTCTGGATGAGGAAGTTCATTACAAAACTTCATGTGGTTCCGTCCATTGTTGACCCAATATCTTTGTATTGTGACAACAACGGGGCTATAATTTTGTGAAGGAACAAAGATTCCATCAGAGATCCAGACATATCTTGAGGTGGTATCACCTAATCAGGGAGATCGTGGATCACCGGAAGATCGAGATAAGGAGAGTAGACACGTAGAACAACACTACAGATCCACTCACAAAGGCCATCCCTCAGACGCAGTTCGAGAGGCTATTTGAGATGATAGGTCTGCGATACGCCAATACATGGCCTTAGTGCAAGTGGGAGATTGTTGGTGATATATGCCTTAGAGGCCATTATTGTATAGTACAGGATTGCATATTACATTTTGGAAGCTTGGGATATATACAGATATATAACAGTCTTGCTCAATATGATAGTATACTATCTGGTTTGATTCTATCTTAATATGTGAATATGTATCTTTTTACGTATCGCTAATATATGTTGATAGAGTCCTTAGGATCTTTCCTTAACTACCAGCGTTGTGATGGCAGTCACACTAGTACGGGCTGGGTAGTCTATAAGCACATCCTTAAACTTGTCCCTGATCGTAGGATTATCGAGACTGGAAATCAATACTCCAGAGTAGACTAGTGTATACTCTGCTTATCACCGTAAGGGGGGATGGCCTGTCCCGCAGCCATTGGTATACGGTACCAAAGATAGTATACAGATGGTTATTGGGTTATGAGTTACACTGGACGGACTCGCTGGGAACTATTGGTTGGTATTATACCTATCATAGGATAACAGTTCTCTGGTGACATGAGTACAGGTTAGTCCGTTGACTTGACATCGCTATTCGTCTCAAGTGTGTTCCCATTGTACTTAGATTACTACCCTACCACGGCTATAATGAGTTATGCAAACAGGTAGTAATTGGGTGCAATCCCGAAGCACTTGGAGGCAGTAAGTGATAGAAAGGATTCTTCTCTCCCGGTATTGGGAGTTGATATCGCGCTGTGTATGGTTGGCCAATACTAAAGGTCTCTGGCCAGGACAAGTGAGATTTACTTGTAGATACACCAGCAGTTTTGTAAGTCGATGTACTACACCCCACGATGTGCGGGGAGGCGGAAATATGAAAAACGATCTTGTTTTATATACTAACATCGACTAACCGCAAGAATCATTGCTAAACGATAACTTAACATGTGCATAGAAGTTGTTAACTACTATGAGAAGTGATTATACCTAATAAACCGTGTCCTTCATCTTTTCGTTCTCCACCTCCTCCTTGGCCTTCTCAACGTAATAGACGATCCACCCGAGAGCTTCTACACCAAGCTTCACCTCTAATCTTGAGGTAACTAGGTTTCTTTAGTTGCTAATCAAAGGTACCTAGGTGATATAAAGTATGGTTATGGATTAATAAGTCTATCTAATCCTTGACCGCAACTCATGAGTGGTAAGATTAGGGTTTGAAGAGAGAGTGAGCTTGAAGAGAGAGAAGGTGAGCATGAGAATGAGAAGAAATAATGAACTCATTTGAATATATGAAGCATTATCTTTTATCAAATAAATAAATTAAATGATTTAACAACCATGCATCATTTATTCATATGAGTGATTCATCTCATGAGTCATTAGATCAATTAATGAAGCATTAACTCTATGGATGAATCACACCAATGAGTCATTAAAACAATAAATGCAAATGCCATCTAAACCCCCAAGTCACCATCCTTCTAGAAGCTTCTCACAAAATTACGAGAACGCCCCTCCTATCCGTGAAAACACGGAAAAACTTTAGACTGTATAAATCCAATAACCCGATACTAGAATCTGTCTTAAACCAAAGCCGGCTAGTAAAAACTGTCCGAATGTCGTACGTGCGTAAACACACGTATGCGTCCGAACCCTTGTCGTAAAACCATATGACCTCTATATCGTTTCGCCTGGAGCAGGGAAACTCTCTGTGTGGGACTCTAAAGACTCGACTACTACGCTGGCAGTGGGTTTAACCACAGACCGCAAGCGACACTAGCTGTACGTAACGGTCTCCAGGTAGATGTCGATAAGAAGGCCGATGAGGAAACCCATCCGAACTCCTACCGAGCCTGATGTGACAATCTCCGTACAGTCCGGTTTGTTCGTCTAAGACTATCGCATATCGGGCCTAGGGCGGCGGCAAGCGTCAATCCCCTAATAGCGGTATAAGTCGTGTCGGAGCGTAGCCCATTACACCTTGAGAAACTACTGGAACCTACCAGTAAATCTCGTTTTTCCTGGCCAGGGACTTTGCATAATGGCTCTCTGACACAGCGCGATATCAACCCCCAATACCGGGAGAGACGAATCCTGTCTAACCGCCACTGCCTCCAAGTGCTCAGGACTGCACCCAACTGCTACCTGTTTGCACGACTCCTTTGAGCCGTGGTAGGGTAGCAGTCTAAGAACAGTGGGACACACTCGAGGCGAAGTAGCAATGTCAAGTCTGCGGACTATGCTGTACTCATGTCACCTGGGAACTGTTAACTGACGACGAGTATAATACCAACCAACAGTTCCCTGCGAGTCCTTTCCGGTGTACCCGTAACCCAACGAGCACCTGCATACTATCTCCAGTACGACGTACTGATGGCTGTGGGACATACCATCTCCCCAACTGGAATGAGAAGCATACACGCTAGTTTACTCCGGAGTATCGATGCCCTGTCTCAATAATCCTACGACTAGGGACCTGTATAGGATGTTTCTTATAGACTACTCAGCCCCCACTAGTGTGACTGCCATCACAATGCTGGTAATCAAGCAAAGATCCTAAGGGCTATACTAATATGTCTAAGCGATACGTTACAAGAAACATATGCACATATTAAAGTAGACACAAACCAAGTAGCATACTACCATTTTTAGCAAGGCTGTCAATACATCTGTGAATATCCCAAGCTTCCATTAAGTAATATACAAACTAGTATGATACAGTAATAGCCTCTAGGGCATAAACACTAACAATCTCCCACTTGCACTAGGGCCATGTACTGGCATATCGCAGACCTATCATCTCGAATAGCCTCTCGAACTGCGTCTGAGGAATGGCCTTTGTGAATGGATCAATAGTGTTATTCTCTGTATTTACTCTCTTTACCTCGATCTCCCGGCGATCTACGATCTCCCTGATCAGGTGATACCGCCTTAAGATGTGTCTGGACTTCTGATGGGACCTGGGTTCCTTCGCTAAAGCTATAGCGCCGTTGTTGTCGCAATACAGAGGTATTGGACCAACACTGGTAGGAACCACCTGAAGTTCTGTGAGGAACTTCTTCATCCAGACAGCTTGTTTTGCGGCATCGCAAGCAGCTATGTACACCGCTTCCATCGTTGAGTCAGCAATGGTCTCCTGCTTGGAACTCTTCCAACAGACCACCCCTCCATTGAGGGTAAAGACATAACCCGACATGGACTTAGAGTCATCCTTGTCTCTCTGGAAGCTGGAGTCGGCAAAGGCCTCGATCTGGAGGTCTTTTCCGCCATACACCAAGAACATCTCCTTAGTCCTCCTCAGGTACTTGAGAATGTTCTTTACTGCTATCCAGTGCTTCTCCCCTGGGTTTTCCTGATACCGGCTTACAACGCTCAATGCGTATGCTACATCTGGTCTGGTACATAACATCGCATACATTATAGAGCCTACCGCAGAAGCGTAGGGTATAATCGATATGCGATCCCTTTCCAAATCAGTCTTGGGAGACATCTCTTTGGAGAGGGAGATTCCGTGACAAGACGGTAGGTTACCGTGCTTAGAATCTTCCATACTGAATCTTTTCAATATGGTGTCTATGTACCTGGACTGCGAAAGTCCCAACATCCTCTTTGATCTATCACGATAGATCTGGATCCCCAGAATGTAGGTGGCATCACCCAGGTCCTTCATGGAGAACTTCTGTGACAAGAATCTTTTGACTGACTGTAACATAGGAATATCATTTCCTATTAGGAGAATGTCATCTATGTACAATACGAGGAATACTACAACTCTCCCTACAATCTTACTGTATATGTATGGTTCATCTGGATTCTTGATAAAGTCGAATTCTTTGACAGTATCATCAAAACAGATGTTCCAACTCCGCGATGCCTGCTTTAGTCCATAAATGGATTTAAGCAACCTGCACACTTTACCGCTGCTCCCACTCTGAATGAATCCCTCTGGCTAATCCATATAGACGCACTCTTCCAAATTACCATTTAGAAAAGCCGTCTTTACGTCCATCTGCCAGATCTCATAATCGTAGAAGGCAGCAATGGCAAGAAGGCCCCGAATGGATTTGAGCATAGCCACTGGATAAAAGGTTTCGTCATAGTCCAAACCAGGTCTTTGACGGAAACCCTTTGCAACAAGTCTAGCCTTATAGGTTTCAACCTGTCCATCTACACCAATCTTCTTTCTGAAGATCCACTTGCATCCTACGGGTTTTATCCCATCTGGAGCAATGTCCAAAATCCATACTTTGTTAGTGTACATGGACTCCATTTCGGTCCGCATTGCATCCAGCCATTTTACCGAGTCGCCGCTCTGAATGGCTTGTTGGAAGCTAGTAGGGTCATCATTATTAATGATGCAATCTTCTCGATCCCCGTCTATAAGAAAACCGCAATATCTCTCAGGCTGATGAGACTGCCTACTACTTCTGCGGATAGGCGCCGGTACGTCCCTTTCTTCTGAAACTTCTGGTTCTACCAAACTTTCAGTAATAGCTTGTGGTTCTGGAATTTCTTCCAGTTCTACTGTGCTCCCACTCTTCTGATTTTCTAAAAATTCAGTTTCTAAGAAGTGGGCATGACGAGAAACAAAAACCTTTTGTTCCTCTGCGTAATAGAAATAATATCCCTTGGAGTTCTTTGGATATCCCACAAACTTACACTGTACTGAGCGTGCCTCGAGCTTGTCCGCATGCTGCTTTTTTACAAAAGCTGGACATCCCCATGTCCTAAAATGTTTAAGACAGGGTTTCTTCCCACTCCACATCTAATATGGTGTGGTAGGCACAGTCTTGGTTGGAACCTGGTTCAAAAGATATGCAGCTGATTCTAGTGCATAACCCCAGAAAGATCGCGGTAACTCAGCCTTACTCATCATGGAACGAACCATATCCAATAGGGTTCGATTCCTCCTTTCCGATACACCGCTGTGTTGTGGTGTGTATGGAAGAGTAAGCTGAGAGAGAATTCCATTCTCTTTTAAGTAACCTAGGAACTCGGCACTTAAGTATTCACCACCTCGATCAGATCTCAGTGTCTTGATACTTTTGCCTGTTTGGTTTTCCACTTCACTCTTGTATTCCCGGAATTTCTCAAAGGCCTCGGATTTATGCTTCATCAAGAAGATATGTCCATACCTAGAGAAATCATCCGTAAAAGTAATGAAGTAGGAATAACCACCTCGCGCATGTGTAGACATTAAACCGCACACGTCACTGTGTACAAGTCCCAAGAGCTCGCTCGCTCTTACTCCGTGTCCAGTAAACGGAGTCTTTGTCATCTTTCCCATGAGACAAGATTCACAAGTAGCATAAGATTGATATTCGAACGGATTCAAATATCCTTCTCTATGTAACTTCGTCAACCGTGTTTCATTGATGTGACCTAGTCTACAATGCCATAAGAAAGCATGATTTATTTCTGGAGACTTTCTTTTAAGTGTGTTCTGGACATTGAAAACCTGAGCTTGACTCAATACGTATATACCGTCATCTAATGTACCGGACCCAATCAGAACTTGATTTAGATGGATGTGAACTACATCGCTTACGAATGTAAAATCATATCCCTCTCTCGAAAGTGAGGACACTGATATGATATTATAAGTCAAATTAGGTACATACAAACAGTTACGTAGAATCAATATCTGCCCACTTGTCAAACCTAGGCGATATTCTCCCATGGATTCAGCGTCCACGCTCATTCCGTTTGCAACTCTGAGAGACAAATCACCTACCCTTATAACTCTACGGTTTCTCAAAGCATGTAATGAATTACAGATATGAGATCCTGCTCCGATATCTAGTACCCAGGAAGTAGAGTTAATTGACAAACAGTTCTCAATTACAAACACACTTGAAGCCACAACATGTTCGTATCCTGGCTACTGGCTTACAAAGCCCTGCAATCCTTCTGCCAATGCCCGTTCCCATAACAATAGGAACATCCCTCCTTAGCTATACCAAGTCACAAAACTTTTGCTCTTCCCTTTCCTCCTACTTTACTGACACCGTATATCGGCTTTATAGAGGTATTCTTCTTTTCACCCTTTGCTTTCGCCCTGGATGTAGAAGAAGAAGGTCCCCCATTAAGCAGAGCTTGTGTTTCCCTGGTTTCTTTCAGGGTGTAAGTAGAGGGTAGGGACTGTGGAAATAAGTCAGCATATGACCTGTTTCCCAACGTGGTCTCTAGGTCCTTGAGCTCATCAATATAGCTAGTCATTGTAAGGACGTCGTCCCTTACAGATGACCCGACAGCCAACCTCGCTTGAATTAATTCGTTCGAGGTCTCATATCTTGCGATATGAGATTGCTCTCCATATAAATCTTTGTTATGGAGAAGGATGGAAACTGAGTCCATCTTCTCGTGCTGCTTCTGGTATACACCATCAACTGAAGCCAACACGAGGCACTTAGCTTTTGCTTTATCCTTTTCCCTTGTCTGACGGATATCCATATCCGCGACGGTGGAAACTGGACCTGGGACGGCGGGATCTTGAGTAGTAATAGGGTGGTCCAGCTTGTCATAGGCAATGGACATCTGGACAGACCTTTGCCAGTTATATAAGTCAGATTCAGTCAACTTATTATCTAGATGTAACCTAGTCATGGTCATAAGGTCGCTGCAATGAGAGAGAGAGAAGAAAACACTTTAGCATGATGCTCTTGCAAGTTTAGATTGGTTTTTAGTTTATCTAAACTGGATGGCTCCCACTGTTTCTCGAATCCTTCCTCAAACCATAAAAGAAGAATTAGCCAGGACTATTCTCACTGTACAATACTTGCTTAACCGTTCAGCCAGGCCAGTGTCGGTACTTCGAGGGAGGTTTTCCAACGCTTTCGTGAAGTTCCTTAATTAAATAACCTCTTTTCTCTGGGGGCGTAGCCCCGCTGACACTTTTCTCGACACCTACTTGGTTTATAGCATTGATCGTTAAGTGACGAATCTCCTGATAAGTAGCATATACTCACAGTAGGATCGGGATCCAAATATCATCGTATGATAATGTTGAAGGAATCCTACCAACATTCATCAAACTCCAAATGGTATGCAACACTAGCAAGTTTCAGTTTCTTTAGAAACTCCCGATGTGGATTTTTGCCCCATGTTCTTATGACCTTGACTAAGGGCCAACAAATCATAAGTCACATGTCAAGTTCTACCCATTATTATCTTGTTAATTTGAACCCACCCGTATATACTCTTGACTAAGGGCCAAACAAAGTAATACGACTGTCCCAAACCAACTCATCTATCTATGCAATAAATGAATACCCTAGCAGCTACCAATCACTATGTCTTGACTAAGGGCCAAACAAACATAGCTTGAATACTACTGACCATTCATAAGAAATGACGGAGGGCTACGAATGGTTTTGGCGAAACCGTGAACGTAGTGAACTTGATATGATCTAAGGAACCTGATAGCTTTTTAAAAGGAGTGGTTAAAGCTCCGCAATTAAAAAATTCTGCTCTTTTAAAATAACCGAGTGGTTTCTTTTAAATTTGTTCCAACGATTCAAATTTGGTTTATTTTCTTTGCATTAAAATAATGCGTCCCATCATTTAACCTATCATTGCAGAAAACAACGAAAATACAACGTCCTCTTATGTCCGCATTCGCCACTGGGTCCCGTCATCACCCGTTAGGTTACTTAACTAACGACAGAGCGGGGGCTGGGCTAGCACGGGTATAAAACATAAGTGACGTCTAAATAGCTATCATATATAGATATTGTACATTCGTCAGACGCAATAATAGGCATTCCAGATCACAAATGAACATTATTGGATATGCAAGCAATCCGCGTTTCTTTTGAGCCTGCAACGAAAGACGGATTACACAGTTGTGATGAATGGCCATTACCTCACCCTAAACCCCTACGGGTACGGCAAACTACCCGTCAAGTACCCGAAGTGAAGCGGTCTCCCTCAACAACGTGAGTAGGCCACTAAATACTTCAAAGTACCCGGTAGTTTGTGCACCCCGCCTTGGGTCTATTCTAGGAGCAAAAACAGTAAAATGAAATAATACAACGGTGGCTACAACCGCAACCTGGATGTGCCCCGCAAAATAATATTACAACATATTACAATTACATTGAATGAATGAATATAACAACCCATCACAAACCCCGGCTAATCATCACAACAATCCAATCAAGTTCATAAACACAAATAGTAAAATCCATTACAGAAATGTGCAACCCCCTGCCAACCGACATACTAGCAGTTAGAGGAGGTTTACGAACACATTATACAGTTCACAGATATAATCTAATTAGCAAATATCGTATAATTTCGATCGATAAAACACTTTAGATTCTACTCCAAAACTTCTCTGTGCACCTGAGACTTGAGCAGAAAATAAACATTCCAGAAAAGACAAAAACATCACAAAAGAATTACTGGGCTGAATCGGCTTCAACTCGGCCGCGGATCCGCGGCGGATCGGTGGGATCGGCCGCAGTTCCGCGGCTGTTTGGCCGATTCATGCACCCAATTTTCTCCATAATCCTTATAATTCCCTGCTTGTAATTTTAGAGATCCCTGAAAAATTTTTAGGCCTCGTTTTAAATTCGACAGAAACTTAGTGATATCGATGTTTTTTCGGGTTCGTTTTGCGTTCGAAATTCATACGACTTTGCTAATAAGTTAATTATTGTTTAGCGATGCTCTGATACCACTGTAAGTCGATGTACTACACCCCACGATGTGCGGGGAGGCGGAAATATGAAAAACGATCTTGTTTTATGTACTAACATCGACTAACCGTAAGAATCATTGCTAAACGATAACTTAACATGTGCATAGAAGTTGTTAACTACTATGAGAAGTGATTATACCTAATGAACCGTGTCCTTCGTCTTTTCGTTCTCCACCTCCTCCTCGGCCTTCTCAATGTAATAGACGATCCACCCGAGAACTTCTACACCAAGCTTCACCTCTAATCTTGAGGTAACTAGGTTTCTTTAGTTGCTAATCAAAGGTACTTAGGTGATATAGAGTATGGTTATGGATTAATAAATCTATCTAATCCTTGATCTCAACTCATGAGTGGTAGGATTAGGGTTTGAAGAGAGAGTGAACTTGAAGAGAGAGAAGGTGAGCATGAGAATGAGAAGAAATAATGAACTCATTTGAATATATGAAGCATTATCTTTTATCAAATAAATAAATTAAATGATTTAACAACCATGCTTCATTTATTCATATGAGTGATTCATCTCATGAGTCATTAGATCAATTAATGAAGCATTAACTCCATGGATGAATCACACAAATGAGTCATTAAAACAATAAATGCAAATGCCACCTAAACCCCCAAGTCACCATCCTTCTAGAAGCTTCTCACAAAATTACGAGAACGACCCTCCTATCCGTGAACACGGAAAAACTTTAGACTGTATAAATCCAATAACCCGATACTAGAATTTGGCTTAAACCAAAGCCGGCTAGTAAAAACTGTCCGAATGTCGTACGTGCGTAAACACACGTATGCGTCCAAACCCTTGTCGTAAAACCATACGACCTCTATATCGTTTCGCCTGGAGTAGGGAAACTCTCTGTGTGGGACTCTAAAGACTCGACTACTACGCTGGCAGTGGGTTTAACCACAGACCGCAAGCGGCACTAGCTGTACGTAACGGTCTCCAGGTAGATGTCGATAAGAAGGCCGATGAGGAAACCCATCCGAACTCCTACTGAGCCTGATGTGACAATCTCCGTACAGTCCGGTCTGTTCGTCTAAGACTATCGCATATCGGGCCTAGGGCGGCGGCAAGCGTCAGTCCCCTAATAGCGGTATAAGTCGTGTCGGAGCGTAGCCCATTACACCTTGAGAAACTACTGGAACCTACCAGTAAATCTCGCTTTCCCTGGCCAGGGACTTTGCGTAATGGCTCTCTGACACAGCGCGATATCAACCCCCAATACCGGGAGAGACGAATCATGTCTAACCGCCACTGCCTCCAAGTGCTCGGGACTGCACCCAACTGCTACCTGTTTGCACGACTCCTTTGAGCCGTGGTAGGGTAGCAGTCTAAGAACAGCGGGACACACTCGAGGCGAAGTAGCAGTGTCAAGTCTGCGGACTATGCTGTACTCATGTCACCTGGGAACTGTTAACTGACGACGGGTATAATACCAACCAACAGTTCCCTGCGAGTCATGTCCGGTGTACCCATAACCCAACGAGCACCTGTATACTATATCCAGTACGACGTACTGATGGCTGTGGGACATACCATCTCCCTAACTGGAATGAGAAGCGTACACGCTAGTCTACTCCGGAGTATCGATGCCCTGTCTCGATAATCCTACGACTAGGGACCTGTATAGGATGTTGCTTATAGACTACCCAGCCCCCACTAGTGTGACTGCCATCACAACGCTGGTAATCAAGAAAAGATCTTAAGGGCTCTACTAATATGTCTAAGCGATACGTTACAAGAAACATATGCACATATTAAAGTAGACACAAACCAAGTAGCATACTACCATTTTTAGCAAGACTGTCAATACATCTGTGAATATCCCAAGCTTCCATTAAGTAATATACAAACTAGTATGATACAGTAATGGCCTCTAGGGTATAAACACTAACAAGTTTCTCAGGTTTTATTGGGTTCCACATCGACAGGACTTGTCGCGCTATTAGGGGTATGAAGTTTACCATCTCTATCCTCCATATGCGATACTCTTTGACGAACAGACCGGACTGTACGGATAATGTCACCTATAAGCTCAGTAGGGTTTTCGGACGAGTTATCTTGTCGATCTTCACTTTGACAGATACCTTAGTACCCGTTACGTACAGCTAGTGCTACTGACGTACTTGTGGTTAAAGCCATTGCCAGCGTATTGTCCTAGCATGACTCGATCTTTAGTTGGTTCTGTTGAAGCTATCGCTTGAATCAGTATCCTTGGGTGGATCATCTTTGATACGGGAAGTTCGACTTTGAGAGCTCGTTTCATAAACCCATGGAGCTTGAGGAGTGAACCTTTCAAGACTCGAAAGACCGTCTACAATGGTTGTTACAATAGCCTAGTAGCTAAAACTCTAGTTAGTGTGGTTTAGTTTAGTGTTTGGGCTTGTATTGTAGGGTTTTAAGTATATTGTACTCAAGATTTTAAATTTTTTGATTCCGCAAAGCCATAGTAGTCACGGCAAGTAGCACCATGCACCCACACCTACGATTAACGGGTCACACATATCATGTGAACTCAACGTGCAATCTGCGCGCGTTATGTTTGGAGGGTGCTTTGGGTATATCGGGGGCTTCGCAGAGTTTACGGGAGGCCTCGCAGAATTTTTCTTGGAATGGAAGTGTTTTGAGTGTGTCGGGGAGTGGCGCCTGCGCCCAAAAAGGATTTGGCGCTTATGCCCGAAAATGGCTAGCGCTTGCACCAAAGGAGGTTGGCGTTTACGCCTATGCATTGCACGGGCGCTGGCGCTGGCGCACGCATCTGTCGAGCTTGAGCTCCCGGTCGTGGAGCTTTGAGCTCCGGGGGTTTGGTGCTGGCGCTTTGGCGCCTGCGCCAAGGTTGCGGAGCTTAAGCTCCAGTAGGTTTTCCCCAAGGGGAAGAACCTAAAGAGGCTTTCCTTGATGGGGTCACTCCCAACCTTCTTCTATTTTGGTCCAAAAGCTCTCTTGAATTTTCAAATCTGCGGATTTTGAATCTTGAATGATGAAAAGGGGTCGTTTTTCCTTCTCCAAGCCTTAGATCTTGTCAAAAATAGGGTTTATGGAGATGAGTCTCCTTCTACTTTCTATTCCCTCTTTGGATCTTGAGGAGGAAGGACGAGGGACGCAAAAATCGCCCCTTTTTGGAATTTGATAGAGAATTCACTCTCCTTTCAATGGGTTCATAGCGCAAATCTATGTAGTTTTGAAAAAGAGAGGTCAACCTCTTGATTTAATTGAAAAAAATGAAGATGAAGAAGAAGAACCTTGAGGGGAGAGAGAGAGAGAGGAGGCTCAAAACCCTGGAATTTGGGGGAATCAAAGTTATTCATTTTCTTCATAATTTTTTCCTTTTATAGGCCTTATATTTTACATTTTGCCCCTTGGCTTTACTAAATGGCTCTTTACCTCTCCCATTCCCGTGATCATTTATTTTGCACATAAACCATGAGCTTTACATAAATTGGCTTTATGCCTATTTTCCTTACATTTATTCATTAAAATTTACTTATTACATAATAATTTTTCCATGGACCGACCCCCATGCTTGGGTTCAGACCCGCTTGGTTTGAGCTTGGGTCTGCTTACTTGGGTGTTGACCTTGACTTTGACTTGGTTAATGGGGTGTAATTTTTGACCCCAATATCGAAGGTCGTGAAGATTAGAGCATAACTATGCCCTAACATCAAAGAACGCTTGATCTCATTGTTGCACGAGTATTCCGACGTTTTTGCCTGGATATATGCGGACATTCCAGGATTGGATCCGGCGATTGTGACTCACCATCCACTATACGAAAGATCGTAACCAGTGAAACAGAAGCTGAGGAAATTTCGACCAGAACTATCTATGCAAGTCAAAGAAGTCATGAAGCAGCTCAATGTTAGGCTCATCCGAAATACGAATTTTCGGTCTGGATAGCAAATATAGTGTCGGTGCCGAAGAAGAACGGGACTGTAAGAGTATGCGTCAACTACAAAGATCTTAATCATTCCAGTCTGAAAGATGAATTCTCTCTGCCCATAATCGACATCCTAGTAGATAACACCGCAGGGCATGCGATGCTATCCTTCATGGACGGGTTCTCCGGTTACAATCAAATCAAGTTCGCGACATAAGATCAAGAGAAGACAGCCTTTATCATGCCGTGGGGTACATTTTGTTATCAAGTAATGCCGTTCAGGTTGAAGAATGCAAGTGCGACGTATCAGAGGACAATAATGGCTTTATTTCATGATATGATACACAACGATCTAGAGGTGTTCGTCGACGACATGATCGCTAAATCAAAAGAACCCGCACACTACGTCGATGATCTTAAGAAGTTGTTTGCCAGTTTAAGAAAGTATAAATTGCGTCTGAATCTAGCAAAATGCGTGTTTAGGACAATTTCGTGCAAGCTTTTAGGCTTTATCATTACCGAAAGAGGAATCGAGATAGATCCGTACAAAGTTAAAACCATACAGGAAATGCCATTGCCGAGGATACAAAAAGAAGTCAGAGGCTTTCTTGGAAGAATCCAATTTATCGGTCACTTTATAGCACAACTCGCTCCGACTTGCAAACCCGTTTACAAGCTACTGAGAAAATACGGCCCCGCAAAATGGAATGAAGCTTGTCAAATAGCGTCTGACAAAATCAAGTATTACCTATCCAATCCCCCAGTTTTGGTGCCACCAGTTCTAAGAAGACCGCTGATTATGTATATAGCCACTTTTGACATATCTATGGGTTGCATGCTCAGGCAACACAAGGAAACGGAGCGAAAAGAAAAGGCAATTTATTATCCGAGTAAGCGGATGACCGCGTATGAAGGAAAGTTTTCATTCATCGAGAAATTGTACCTAAAGATGGTATGGACTGTACAATGTTTTTGTCATTACGCACTCAGTCATACTATCCTACTCATCGTCAAATATGATCCTCTACGATTTATCTTCGAGAAGTCGGACGTCATCGGAAGAATCGTAAAATAGCAAATGATTCTCACAGGGTATCACATCCAGTTCGTCACTCGAAAGGCTATCAAAGGGCAAGCAATCGCAGACTCCGTGACCACGATCAAGCATCCTTCCCCTTCGCTTAATTGGACTTCGTATCCATGATCAGTCATCATTTTCCTTCACCAGATCAAACTCCGTGTCCATGACCACATCCTGAGTCACATAAATCAAGCATCATACTTTTTTGTCGAATCGGACTCTGCACCTTGGATTGGGCATCCATCTCCTTCGCTAGGTTAGACTCCACACCTTCAATGTGGCATTCTTCCCCTTCTCTGAATTGAACTCTGCATTCTCAATCAAACATCTGGTCTTTTCGCCGAGTTAGTCATCCCTCCCAATGACTGGATCATACTCCGCGTCTTCGATAAGACATCCTCGATCGGACGTCCATCTTCTCCAAATTATCAATCGGACATTCTTTCTCTTTGCAGGATCAGAATTTGCGTCCTTCATGAGACATCCATCCTTATTCATACGTCTGATCCAACCCAACAACATCACACATGTTCCTAAATTTCTGAATCCACTCCACACATCCAAATCCTTTTTTCCGTTGTCGAATATGGCATCCTCATTGTCGGATCCGACACCATACCATCAACCCTTTTCTCAATCGCCGAATCCGGCATCCTCGTCGCCGGATCCAAGATCTACACCTTCATATCCTCTTCATAATCACCGGATCCATGACCTTTCTTAGTCGGGACCACCTCCATAGCCGGATCCATGACCACCCTTGTAGGTCCGTGGTTCCTTAGTCAGATCTGACCTTTCGATTCTTGAAATTCTCCAATAAACCTTTCAAAATCCAAACAAAATAGAAGAAAGAGGAAAAAAAATCCTCAAGACCAGGAATTCTCCTTTCCTGAATGAGAGAGAGGTTGCGAGAGTAAGGAAGAAGCCCGGAGCAGAGGAGAGAGCCTCATCCCTATCCCAGGGGGATGCGATGATGGTAAGCCCGGACAATAGCGGCGGCTGCAAACCCCAGAGAATGATAAGAGTAAGATTAATCATTCATAATGTTTAAATTTCAAACAATTATCTACTTGTTTAGAGTAAAATAATCCAAACGAATCTAGCTTGAAACTGTTTTTGTTTTTATTCAGTTATTTACACTAGATTAAATGTAAATTACTGGTTCATATATTTGTTTATTTTGCTAAAAAATATCAAGTTCTCAAACAGCTTTCGACATAAGTAAAATTTTAAGCACGTTTTGGATTCTCAGCAACTAGAGATTAATAATTTCAAAATTTTATGAAAACACCATATTAGAAGAGCATTTTTCAGTAGAACTTTCAAAAGAGGAAAAACATACCACATGAGCAGATTGTTGGTTTGTGTCTTTTATACTATAACCAAAATAAAGGTGGAATAGAAAAAAGAGGACAGAAGCTGTCACAGGAGAAAAAAATGAACTTACAATGTTTAATTCAATGATGGGCATCATACATGTTTATCTTCGTAGCACAAAGCCCAGGCTTAAAAAAATTCTGATGTTTTCTTAGTTTGCTCATAGATCTATGTGGGAAAAATACCCCCGACTTCCTTTAAATGTTATTTTTGTTTTTTATAAGGACATTTTGATCAAATTATGTAATTTTTGGATGGAAAATCTATTGGCAATTAAGTGAAGGGAAAAAATCGGAGGTTTATAAGATTTAGACGTTTTTTCCCGTTTTTTGGATCAAACGCGAGGGTTTCCTGCATTTAAGCCGAAAGAAAAGGTTAATTCATAGGCTTATAGCCCATGAAGTACTAGTGTGGGCAAGACTTATTTTCTATACACTAAGTTTATAAGGGCATGATCCCATTATACAAAAATAACAAAATGTCAATTAAATCTGAATTGGTTTGTGAAGTTATAAGAATGCTAGCGCAATACCACGCCGTAATAATCTCAGCCTTTCTTAAAGGATCAAAACAAAAAGCATGTTCTTGGACGTAATATAAACTGATTGAATACAGATCGGGTATAGGTGTTAACATGTCTGAATTTAGTAGCAGTCGACGGATTCGAATACGGTTATGAGTAATTATTCAAAACAAAAATTATTATCTATATTTGGTAAAATTCGGATGCATCTACAAATATGAAATGATTAGCAGAAAAAATATAATCAACAAAGTTTAACATTACTGTTTTAATATCGCGCATGGATACTGAAATGTAAAAATATTTGCTCGAAAAAGTTTACAAATAAATGCGGAATAGAAAACTTTATGGTATTTTAGTGCAATTAACAGATTATTGTTTCTGCTGTACAAATTCGTGGCAGCCACTGACCCTTCTCCAAAGAAACTCAGCCACCAAAGCTCATCGCTGTTTCTCTCTCCTCTGTCTCTCTCTCTCTCTCTCTCTCTCTACAGCGATGTCGAAGGGGCCAGGGCTTTTTGCCGACATCGGAAAGAAAGCCAAAGGTATCGACCTCGATCCTCTCTGTCGATCTCTTCAAGTTGATCTTTTTCGCAATTTTTGGGATTTTTTTGCTAATTTTTTGGTTGATATTATTTAGATCTGCTCACTGGGGATTATACTTTCGATCAGAAGCTGACCATCTCCACCACCAGCGAATCAGGATTGGTAAAAATCTCGTAGATCTCTTCATTCCTGCGTTTTTTTCAAGCTTCGATTTTTATTTAGGGGTTTCCCCCCTTGAAATTGCTATTTGAATCCTTAGGTTATTTTAATAATTCTAATTAAGTTGTTTTCTCAGTTTTGATCATGAAATGGTAGTGTAGTTGCATGCACACAAAATAGAAAATGTTGGAATCAGTCGTCATATTGTAAATTTAAATTATAGTTTAAAGCTTATTATTGCAAATCTATATTGGAAGGACTTATTTATTGAGATGAATAGATTGAAGCATGGAAATCATCATGTGTTTTGCATTGAAAAGGAAGTTTTTGATGGCCATTTTGCCAAATTGGTCTCTGTTCATTGCTGGGAAAGGTTAACGTTTGTCCTGTCAAAGGAAATCAAGAACTTATTATTAGATAGGCCGAAGCCGTTATTCTTTCCTTCTCCTTTAGGGTCCACATTAAGCCATTGCTAACTTATGTCGTTCAAGTTTGTTCTCATTGTGGAAAAAAACAAACTAACACCATACTTGAGCCCAAATTTGCATCCTGTGGAATATCCTCAAGCCGTGCATATAAACAAGACCTTGTACCTATAAAATGTTCAAGGAAAATGTGGATAATAATAGAGGAAACCATAGCTCAAAGCATATGTTACATGGTTTTGGGCGTCCCAACCCCTCTTTTCTCCATAAAAAAAAATAATAATAATTTAGATCAATTCTTGGTGTCGGTAAAGTTACTTTGTCTTTGAGTTTGTTAGGTGTGGTGTGATGGGATGGGATGACTGAGATAGAAATTTTGTAGTGTTTTTAAATCAATCGATCAAAAATCAATCTTCTTGAGGACTTTTGGAGTCGGTTTACAGACATTATTTAGCTTTTTCACTAGTGCTTAACTATTTTCTATTTTCCCTTTGTACAACACAAAACTAGAAAATTCAAAAGGTTGATTACATTTGTTAATGCATATATATTTTAACAAGAAACACTTTTCAATGCCTTTGACAGCAATTTTTTTTCCTTTCGTGTTCTCACAGTGAGCAAATAGCTCAATTGAGCTTATGGCTGAGAGCACTCAAACTAGAATCATAAGGCTCCAACATGGGTCTATGACCCAAAAGATTTCCTATTAAAACAAGATTTCTACCTTTGCATTGTCTTTCTTAGCTGCATGTGGTTAGGCAATCCATATGCACACGTTATTTTGTTGCACCATCTGCTCCTAGAGACAATCGGTAATTATAATGTTTTTATAATAATGTGTGTTATTTTTATCAATAGAATTCATCCGTACATATTCTTTTCACAGTAAATTATATTGGTTTTGTTTTAGACATATAGTTTAGTCCACATTACTAGAAATTCTGGCCGCCTCTTATGTGCACCAATTAGAGTTCCCCTGTGGTTGCTTATCTTAATTATGGAAGGCATGAAGATATTGAATCCTGCTATGCTAGTGATGACCTTCTCCTTTTTCTGCTGCATTTCTGCAGGATATCTCGTGCATGCATGAAAGTCGTAATTCTAGTTAACGAAATCGGAATATTGTATTGTCATATCTTTAGTGATTGAGAAAGTATTAATTTTGCGAAGTATCTGATGATGCATTTTTGCTTCTCGCTGAACATCTCCTATTCTTTGCTTTATCTTTTGGTTCTGCTTTTTTCTACTTATCTCCCAACAATAGACAGAAATCAGGCTTTATTTGAGCTCCTTGACCATGCGACCCGTTCTTAAATATTTTCCTTGACAAATGTAATCACACACCTTCTTAATCGGAAGCTTCTGACAGAAAGCTTTCAATCTTTGGCAGGCATTCTTTGGACAATAATTAATCAGCTTGCCGAGCAAGTGCTATGATACTTGTGATCTTTCTTAAGCCAACTATGTCTGATACCCTCTGAAACTTGTAATGGTTAGGATCCTTAGATATTTCTGTAACTCCAGCACAGAAATCTGACTCTGTTGTTCCCAATTTAGATGACAAAAATGTTGAATGGGAAATGCTTCCTTCATCTGGACGCGTGTCGTTCACAATAGAGAAAGCAGTAAACTTAGTTTTACTGTGCCCTCACCTAAGCATATACAACAACAACAACAACAACTGAGCCTTTTATCCCAAGCATATGGGGTAGGCTACATGAACCAACATGAGAATCACGCCGAATCCAGCACATGAATCCTCCGCCTCCACTCACTCCTATCGAACAATATACTTTCATTGAGGGCTTTGGCAACCATATCGTTTCGTATCACCTCCATCCATATTTTCTTCGGTCTCCCTTTTGCCCTTTTGCCATTGCCCATATCGAGAGTATCTACTCGTCGAACCGATACTTCCATAGGTCTGCGTCGCACATGTCCAAACCATCTTAGCCGGTTTTCCCGCATCTTCTCCTCCACAGGTGTTATACCAACTTTTGCACGAATATCCTCATTTCGCATCTTATCTTTTCTAGTGTTACCGCACATCCAACGAAGCATGAGCATCTTCGTTATGTGCATTTTCTGTGTATTATGCTTCTTAGGAGCCCAGCATTCTGTACCATATAATAAGGAAGGCCGAATAGCGCTCCGATAAAATTTCCCTTTCAATTTTAACGGAAAGTTATGATAACACAAAATCCCTGTTGCACTCCTCCATTTCAACCAACTAGCTTGGATTCTTTGATTAAAATCGCTATCGATCTCCCCATTCTTTTAGATGATGGAACCTAGATATCTAAATTGGTCGCTCGGTGATATCTCTTGCCTTTCCAATGTTATACCAATATGGTTTTGACTTCTCTGTTTACTAAATTTGCAATGCATATATGCTATCTTGGACCTGCTCAATCTGTACCCCCGAGATTCCAATATTTGCCTCCATAATTCCAATTTGGCATTAACCCATGCTTTCGTCTCATTTACTAGAACAATATCATCAGCGAATAGCATACACCAAGATACCTCATCTTGGATAGTTCTAGTAAGCCCATCCACCACGATGGTAAACAGGAATGGATTTAATGCAGATCCTTGATGTAAACCAATTGTAATCGGAATATCACTCGTTAGGCCGCCGCAAGTTCTGACATTTGCCACTACTCCATCGTACATATCCTTGATTATGTCAATATACTTGACGGGGGTCTCCTTCATCATTGTCCCCCATAATACCTCTCTAGGTACCTTGCCGTACGCTTTTTCTAAATCAATAAATATCATTTGCAAATCTCTTCTCCTCTCTGGAAAACGCTCGACAAGTTGACGAAGCAAATGAATAGACTCTATCGTCGATCGTCCAGGCATGAACCCAAACTGGTTCTCTGTTATCTTAATATCCTTGCTTAGCCTGTGTTCGATCACTCTCTCCCAAAACTTCATGGTGTGACACATAAGTTTTATTCCACGGTAGTTTGAGCAACTTTGAATGTCACCCTTGTTCTTGTAGATAGGTACAAGGATACTTTTCCTCCATTCAATTGGCATCTTTTTTGTCTGCCAAATCTTATTAAACAGATCACTCTCTCACCTAAGCATATGATGAATCTAAATAGGTGATTTTGGAAGCGATTTGTTCGCTTCCTTGACATTTCCAGTTGTTTATTGAGAACTCCAATGTTTTAAGAAGTCTCTTTTTTTTTATCTGTTACTGCTTAAATTATTTTACATGTAGTTGACCTTTCACCATTTCCTCTTTATATCCATCTGACATTATTAAGTACTTGGATATGTGTTTGTATATCCAAGTATCCAACTATCTTATCAAATTTTTTATGAGTCCAGCCTATACATTTTGATAAACGCTAACATAGCACATTGTTCTATGTGCATGCTTTGCTGATTTAAATGTGTGATAACTTTCTATTCCTTTTCTTTGATATAAGTCTTATCCTTTTTCGGTGTTTTCAACTGCAATATCTAACGACATGCGTCCCTTTCTAATATATACCATATCTTCTACTATTGCTTTCCTTGTTTGCCCGTCATTTTTCTTTGTATAAGGCAGTAAAACTAACCAATTCAAACTTAAATTATCAGGGCATCACTTCTGCTGCAGTGAAGAAGGGAGGACTTTATGCTTTTGATGTTGGTACCAAGTACAAATACAAGAACACCCTCGTTGATGTCAAAGTTGACACAGATTCAAATGTTTGCGTTCTTCCTCTCATGTTTTTTTGCTTTGAATTTAATGCTAAATTATAAACAATCAACAAGGTGATCAATAATTTGAATTTTCCAGATTTCAACAACTTTCACTGTGTCTGAAATTCTTCCCTCTACTAAGGCAATTGCTTCTCTCAAATTTCCTGACTACAATACTGGAAAGGTACCCATACTTTGTATCAATCTTTTGTAATTTGTATGCTCTTGTACTAAGATGGGTGATAAAAAGCCTGTTCGCTTTTTTTCATTATATAAATTTCTTCTCCCATTTGTTTTATCAGGTGGAGGTGCAATATTTCCATGACCATGCTAGCTTTTCCTCAGTTGTAGCTCTGAAGCAGACCCCGGTTGTTGACTTCTCTGCAACAGTAGGTGCTCATGGTGTTGCCTTCGGTGCAGAGGCAGGTTTTGATACGGCCTCAGGAGCTTTTACAAAGTATAATGCAGGAATTGGCGTGACAAAGCCTGATTACATTGCTTCGGTAATCCTGTAAGTTGCCGACATTAGTTTATCCTCTGAAGTAATCTAATCACCATTATTGTCATACCCTTTCCACATCATAATGTTTATCGGCTGACATTAACCTTTTCCCGATTGCTATTCAAATATTATTGTTTTGACAAGGTTGTGAGGTTGACAAATTATGGATTTGATATAATTTATCATTTTATTGTTTGAATTCCAAAGTATAGATAAAGCCAAGAGGGAAACATAATGCATTCCGGAAGAAGGGCATAGATAGCACTCTTTAAGTGTTGGAATATGTTTATTTGTTTTCGATCTTTGCGAGCAATGGTCCTCTAAATTTTCTAATACCCAGAAATCAATTTATTCAGTATATTTACTAACTCCACGAGTTATTCTCAATCAGAAAACTTTTTCATGTTTACTTGTAATGGATTTTATTATAACCATACACAGTTTAATATTTACGATAATACCATCATAATTATACATAGTCAAGAAGAGTGACAAAACTGTAATTTAGTAATTATCAGATGAACCAGGGAATGAATGAAGACAGGTAAGATTATATGTTAGCTGTTTATGGAATTGAGGAGATGAATGGTAAAATTACATTGTCGTATTGTGTCCTATGTGTATTTTTATTCAGCTATCTTTATGCCCCCCGCCTCGCCCTCCAATTAAACCATTTAAAGTTCTTTCCATGGGTTTGGTGAATATTCATGAATTAACTTGAATCCCAAGATTTTACCTTGCTACATAAACTTAACCTCCATTAGTGTTGCATCTCTTAATTAGATTAAAAGAGAAGAAACTGTGCTAATAATTATTTTTTAAAACCTTTTATTTATAAGGGCGGACAAAGGGGACACTCTTAGAGGTTCATACGTGTACCATCTCGACGACAAACAAAGAAGCGCAGCGGTAGCAGAAATCACCCGAAGGTTCTCTACCAATGAGAACACTTTCACCGTCGGAGGAGCTTACACAGTTGATCCCCAGACCACAGTAAAAGCTCGCCTCAACAACTTGGGAAAGCTTGGAACCCTCATTCAGCACGAGGTCAAGCCAAAGTCGATCCTCACAATCTCGGGCGAGTTCGACACTAAAGCCCTAGAGAAAACTCCCAAGTTTGGTTTGGCTCTCGCCCTCAAACCTTGAGAGTTGCGGTTTTAATGGTAGGTCTTGTGAAGTTGGATTTTTTTTGGTTGGTAATGGGAATAAAGATTTTTCCACAGATGTGTTTTATTTAGGTTTTTGTATTACCGTGGATTATTTGATTTCATTTGGGTGGCTGTTGTGGGCACTCACTGGTTCTCTTTTTGTTCTCTGAGGCAATTTTTGATTTGTTGAAAATTTGTAACATCGACCAAGAATTTGTCGATTTGTCGGACTAGTTGTTTAGCAGCACAAATCATGGTGTGTTGCTTATTTTAGTTCAACTGCAAGGGAAATCTGAATCTATAATTGCAACTCTGCAGGAAAGTTAAAGAGGACGGGGATGCATGATTTATGTTTTCCTTGCCGGCTTGTGCAAATAAGTTCTATTGATGCTCGCTTACGCTTTTGATATGCAATTGTATGCTTTGTGAGGTTGAATTTTTATTTTTATTTTTTATTTTTTTTAGCGTTTTCATATTGAAAGAAAACTAGATGAATATTGTATTTGATATTCTGTTCCTATGAATTTTCATGTTAGTTATGGTATTATTGGCGTGTCGCTTAATAGTCAATGTTCATGTTTTGAGATTGTTTATATTGGTAGAGGCCATGGACATGATTGGATTGAGCTTTAGTATGAGAATCTGCTAATTTGGTCCGAATTCAGAGAATCCCTAGAGCTAAACATGAGCAATTTTGAGCTAAAGTCTGTATTTTTAGAATACCAAGGGTTTTAAAAGCTTCAATAAAATAAGATGGGTGTTGAGGCTTGATGGAAGCGGTTCGTTAGAACCGAGTTAACTTGGTAACTAGGACCCTTCTACTGAAATTAAAAGTAAGGTGAAAAGGTTGTCTTTCTATCATCATATACATAAGCATGATAAAATAGCATAGCTCATTCATCTATTTGTACATGATTCAAACTCTTGTTTTCATCCCTCGGTTTTTCTAATGTAAGACAAAATACAGATTACAATGGTTGCCTCAAAAGGATGGTAACATGAGTTTGTTTCTCTGTTTGATTGTAAACTTGCAGCAAATTCCACAGGTATTTTTTAGCTCGGGGGTTTGAATCTTTTGCCCCATTTCATGAGGAGATGCATGATGTCGGCCTCCATTTTGGTGCCTTGACCACCCCAAACAAGCATGTGAGCCAAGTCTCCCATTGATGAACCGTCCACCTCATGCACTGCCTTGAAACCCATCCTTGTGTAGAACCTAACAAGCTGCATGTTTAGCAAATGGATTGAGGGTGAGAACCTAACAAGCTGCATGTTTAACAAACTGAACCTATATATATCATGTCACATGACAGGCTCTGATTTCAGAACCGTTTCATGCGCAGGTTTTACTAGCATACCTTAGAGTGGTATTGGTCCGAGTCATTGATAGCAAGCAACTCGACCCGGTCGCAACCCCGGTCGAACCCGAACCGGACCACGACGGCCCCGACAAACAAACCCAACCCGAAAACCGACCGGTCCATCCCCAGCGTCTCCTTCGTCATCCTCATGGAATCCACGTGCAGAACTTTGCCCCCGAACCACGTCCGAATTACGCCCTCTGCCCTTCCAAGCCCCCCTCTCTCCCCTTTCGCTTCGACCCTGAAGAATGGGCCTAGGGTATTGAGCTGGAGGCTGAGGCCTTGGGATTTGGAGGCCTCCATGATTTGGGACATGGTGGGGATTAAGTTTTGGTTTGGGGGCAGTTTGGGGATGGTGGGGGTTGGGGGAGGTGGCGGAGGGAATGGTGAGGAAGAAGCCATGATAGGATTTTTTTTTTCCCTTGAGCTTTTCCTCTATTAATTTATTGGGTAAATTACACTTAAATACCCTCAACTATCATGGTTTTACAATAAGCAATCCTCAGCTTAACTTGTTTTATTACTTGAAACTATCCTGAACCTTCGGAACTTTAAAGCAATATTGGAGGAGGTTATTGGAAAACACTAAAAAAAATGGGGTGGTTTAGTGAAATTTATTTTTCATTTTAATAAAAGATCAGGTTGGGCTTTCTTGATGGTTAAAGATAAGACTAGGGTTAAGCAAGGGCGTGGAGAAACTAGAGTCACAAGTTTGTATGTTGGCCCATATGGAGAAGGGTCAAAGTCAAGGTTTATTTTCTTCATAAATTGAGATCTTAATGTATAATTCATATGTATGGACAAAAAGTTAGAAAATAAATTCCAGCACCAATAACTCTTGATTTGCAATAAAGTTGAATTTCATAAATCAATTTAGAGGTTTCATTTGGATGAATCCTGCTTGAAGTGATAATCATGCCTAAAAAGGGGGCCAAAGTCCACCATGAAATATCAATTACCTAGCTCAAGTCCTATGGTAAATTTCTAGGTAGAAAAGGTTTTTTTTTTTTTTTTAACTACAAAGTAAAGAGGAAAGGAAGAAAAAAATAAAAAGAAAAGGCAAATGGCGCAATTCTGCGAAAAAACCCTGGCCTCGAAGCGGTTGTTAAAAAAACCCTTGAAAATTGTCATGCAGTATCTGTATAGTTTCCTGTTCCATCTAAATATGTCATACATGTAATACCCGGTTTACTTTGTACTCTATCTTGTGTATTACTAGTAATAAATTCTTTTAAAATATCTTTCCCAAACGATTTTTTCCTATACTTTTCCTGCGACTCTAATTTTCTAATTAGTTCCGATGAGAATCCAATTAAAACTAGTTTCTTTATCACATTATTTTCCTTATATCTATTCTATTTTATTTTTCCTAATTATCTAAGTCTAAACCTTAACCGTCAATATATTTATTCTAATTTTTTTCTAAACCCTTCTCCTTTAAAACCTAATCAAAACCCTAAACAACTTTAAACCCTTTTTATTTTTATTCTACTTTCTTTTCTTGTTAGTTGTATGTATGCCCTAGAGGCCAGTATTGTACAGATGATGTATATTATATTGGATGCTTGGACATATATAGAGATGACTTTTTTGCTCGACATGATAGTATGCTATCTGGTTACTCTTTATCTTAACATGTACACTTGTCTCTTTATACTGTCTTATAGTTACATGTTGGTAAAGCCCTTAGAATGTGTATTTGACTACCTGGACTATGATACAGATCATACTAGTGGGGACATGGTAGTCCATAGGTACATCCTTCAAGGTCCCTAGTCGTAGGTGTATCGAGACGGGGCATCGATATACCAGTATAGACTAGCGTATACGCTTCTCGACCCATGAGATGGGTGATGGATGATCCCATATCCATTGGTGTTTGACATCGGAGAGGGTATACGGGTGCTCAGTGGAGACCGGGTACACTGGACGGACTCGCCGAGAACTCCTAGATGGTATTATACCTCACGTCAGATGGCAGTTCTCAGGTGACACTTGTACAGGTTAGTCTGTAGACCCGAGATCGTCATAGAGTCTTGTGTGATTCCCACTGTGCTTTGATCTCCACCTTACCACGTCCATGAGGGCGTGCAAAACGGTGGTCTTTGGGTACAGTCCCGAGTCACATGGAGGCAATGAGCGATAGGAGGGGTTTCGTCTCTCTCGGTATTGGGGGTTGATGTTGCGCTGTGCTCGATTGGCCGTAACAGGGAAGTCCCTGGCCAGGGCTGATCAGAGATTTGCTGGTAAGTGTTACCAGTAGTTTCTCGACCCGTTATGAGCCTCACATCGGCACGACTTATCGGTTATTGGGGTCTGACGTATACCACCCCTAGACTTGATATGCGACATATCAGACGAACAGACCGGACTGTACGGTAAGTGTTACTGGTTGGATTCACAGGAGTGTGAGCGGGTTAGCTCGTCAATCTTCTGATCGCTCAATACCCGGGTGGCCGTTACGTTTAGCAGACCGCTTGCGGCTTGTGGGTGCTTGATATGATCATCATCTGCTACCGGCGTATTGACGAGTCTTTAGAGTCCTACACAGAGGTTTCCTGGCTCAAGCGAAACGAAATAGGAGCGCATATGAGATATGTGCAGGAGCGAGAATAATGTGTGTATGTGATACCGTATTTCATTCTCGTGATGAATGCGTCGATTGGTTATATGCGATATAACCTAGATATCGAATCAAGGATTGATTCGATAAGCCGATACATAGGATACTAGTCGGTTATATGCGATATGACCGGATCGTTAAATCAAGTGTTGATTTAATGATTTAATGTATAATTATATATTTGATATATTACTTTGCATTAACTAGTATTGGTTCATTTTAAAAGGATTTTCTCACTTGATGCACATTGTATATGTGATATATTTTTGTGCACTTGTTTGTATCATATTTGATGATACTTCCTCACTTGGGTTTGTGTAAAGATTAAACCATGGTTACATGTATAATGGTTAGGGTTTTGATTATTTACTTATTTATTTATTTATTTATTCATTTTGGATATTATTAAGAATGGTGGCTTATTTTGTTTCTATGTTAAAGCTTCTTGAAGCTTTGACAAAGTCCACCATCCTTATCTCATCCTTAACCCTAACCATTCCTACTAACCTTAGTTTAATCTCTACACTTGACCATGGTCAAGATATGATAAGTATTCATATTAGTTTCATTTTTAAAAAGACTTATCATAACATTTCCTTCTTCTTGATCTTCTTCTTCAAGATAGAAAGCTTGATGCCATCAATGGCAACTTGAGATCTAAAGTGAGAAATCTAATTCTAAAGTGAACACACCTCCTATTTGTTCACCCTCTACCTCTTGCCAAGTTGTTTTGGGTGTTTTCTTCAAAAGTTTCACAACTTTGTGAAGTCGGAGCTTGAACTTGTGATGCCTCGACGTAGATCATCTTCGGCACGAAGCCGACGACCTAGTCCGCCCATCTCTCCGATCAAGCCGACGATTGAGTCCGGGATTCGAGATGGACAGCGAGAGGACGCCTACGTGGAGCCAAGGAAGTGGATATCCGGATCTACAAAGGTTGTAGCTTCTTATCTTTAGTTAAGTTGTTAACTAGATTCATATATCGCCTAAACTTCTAGTCAACGATCTAGTCTAGGGTTTCTCGGCACCGTAAAATTTGAAAATGGCATGGTTGATACCTTGTGAGACCTCTATAGTGTGCTTAGGAACCCTACAGTGGCATCAGAGCCTAACTAGAGCCTTAGGCGAAGTCTAGACGTCGTTTGAAACCCGAACGAACCCGAAACCCTAAAACCCAAGTGCTCTCTGGACTTTTTCTAAAAACTGGGATTTTTCAATATTAAAAATTCTTAAAAAATTCAGCAGGGAATTCTAAGAATTACGGTGCAAATTTTTTCCAATGAACAGTATATTGTGCGGCGGAACCGCGGCAGAAGCATGGCTTCTGCGGCGGTTCCGCGGCCTACTGATGACGTCAGCCCTCCTCCTTTGCACAGTAATTCATCATTTCAGCAGCTGAGTTTTATGGGTATTTTTAATATTTATTCCAGAGTTGAATTTTCTGGGGTGTTTTAGAGCTTCGATGTTTCGATCGGATTATCAAATTTCGTCTTTGTGTATTTCCGGATGACTTTAGAATATGTTAAAAAGTTCGACCGGATATAAATACCCAACTTTTCCCCTACCGGAAAATATCCAAGTGTTGGATTTTTGTGTGGTTTAAGGACGTTCTAAGTAGTGCAAGTAACGCGATGGTCCCTCTAGAAGACAACAAACCTTAACTCGATTATGTGACCGTCTTGAACTGCCCTTTGAACCTTCGGGTTTGGGGCAGTACGGCGTGCCACATGTGAGGCGTTGGCTTGACCCTTCTACGGCTGGACCGTTGGTACTGAGGCATGAAGTGAATGTCTTTGAACCTATTTCATGTGTTGGACGGTTTCGGGAAAACTTGGGTGTTCGAATGTTCGATCGGAAAGTTTAATGTTTTCTATTTATCCGGAATGGGATACAATAATTGGAATTCACAAACAGTTATGAGATAACTGAATGAATGTTATAAATCTAGCGGTTTAATCTCACTTCATATTGAAAAGAGTTTTCGATAATGGGACTAAAATGCGGGGTTTATAACTGTTAGGCATGTGATGTCTAAGTATTTCATTTGATTAGGCATGTGATGTCTAAAGAGATTGCGGATTCCAACTGTTGTAGTTTTACACTTTCTTTTCTGTGACCGTAAGTGTAATATGTGATATCGCCGGTTTCGTTGCTATATGTCAACGACAATTGGGATGCGCATATTTACTTACGTTGATGACATGTGATATTATGTGTTGCTGGATATGTTATATTGGATTGTCGTGTTCGAATAGCCGGGGGGTTTTATGTGAGATGAGTGTTTTTCATTTTCATTCATGTAAAAACTTGTATGTAATATTCTTTTATTGGGGCACTTCCAGGTTGCGGAAGTCGTCACCTTTTGTATATTATTTACTTTTCCGCATTAGGATAGACCCAAGGAGGGGAGCACAAGTAACCGGGTTCTGGGGTCCAGTGGGAGACCAACTCGAGGAGTCGAGTCCGGGTCTCCTAACCCTAGAATTGGCAGGGTTGCTTGCCGCTCTCGTAGGGGTCTAGGGGTGTGGGATTGGCTATTCATCACGACCGTAGAATCCGTGTTTTATACTGGCCCGTATTGAAAACACGGACGTCGTAGTATATCCAATGTTTCATATGTTCCTTCTGCTGCGTTATCTGTGATGTGATCATGTAATGTTCTGTGATAGATACGGTATATAGTATATATGATATATTATATAGACGTTACTTATGTTTTGCACCCGCACTAGCCCTGCCCTACTCTGTCGTTAGTTACCTAACCTAACGGTGCACGAGGGGACATCGAGGCGAATGCGGATGGCATAAGTGTACGTCGTATTTATCTGTGATGTTTAGGTATTTAAATGATAGGACTTCATTAATATGATTAATGAAAGAAAAGAAACCTAAGATGTTGTAGAATCAGATTTTAAACAAAACAGGTAGCTACAGTTCTTGCATTGCATAGCGGTATATATGATATACCCTGCACCTTATTCGATGAGGAAAGGACCGAGATCCCTTCACCGGAAGTGACTCCTTTAACAATAACTGGCAGATGCTACACACTCGGTTTGTTTTTTATAGCTTCTATAGTTTCTGCTTTGCACAGCGATATATATGATATATCCCGCACCTCATTCGACGAGGAAAGGGCCGACGATCCCTTCACCGGGAGTGACCCCTTTAGCAAAACTAGAAAAGCCTCAAAATCATTCCATTTCAAAACTTCATTTGATTCTACAACGATATCAAGTTCATTACGTAATAGGTTTTCAGAAAAACCTGACGTAGCCCTCCGTCATTTCAGATAAGTACTAGTTAGTATTCGTGCTACGTTTGTTGACTATGTTAAGGCGTAGTGTGCGGTAGCTAATTAGTGCTTATCTGTATAAGCATATGATGCGATTGGATTAGGGTAGTCGTGCGACTTTGTTGACTATGTTAAGGGTCGTGCGGGTGGGTTTAATTCAATCGGGAAATGACGGGTTGAACCTGACTAGCACTTATGATTTGTTGACTATGTTAAGGTCATATAGCTGCTAGGGGCAAAATATTATCGGGAATTTCAAGTGTTGAAATTTGCAATGAGATTGCATACCTTCTATGAGATAGTTGGATCCCGATACCCACTGCGAGTAAGAGTTACTCCTGGGAGAGTTTTACACATTACAATTAGCCGATCAAGTAGGTGTCTAGAAAGGTGTCAACGGGGTTACGCCTCTGGGAAAATGAGGTTTACAGTAATTAGGTTCGTGCGAAAGCACGGGGGACCTCCCTCAAAGTACCGACACTGGCCTGGCTGAAAGATTGGCGAACTTGTTGTGTGTAATTAATCCCGGCTAGTCTTTCCTTTTAGGGTTTGAAGGAAGATTTGATAAAAACAGTGGGAGCCATCCTGATTAGATAAGATAATAACCAATCTGATCTTGCACGAGCTTACGCTAAAGTGTTTTCTTCTCTCTCTCTCCAGGTAGCGACCATTTCATGCCCTAATAAAGATAATAATATGGATGTATTGACCGAACCCGCATGTTATACTGTGCTGGGGAACGTTGGTTCCGTTCTTTCCTATAAGAGTTATAGGACTGAACAGGAAATAGGGGAATACCAGGATTCCCATGCCACCCGATTGAAGAAAGTACATGATGATGCATTTTCTTCGGGTGTGTTCGTTACAGAGAACTGTTTCTCCATTTGCCCTACGTCCTGGGTATTAGATACCGGGTCAGGATCCCATATATGTAATCAGTTACATGGGCTTAGAAAAGGTAGAGAATTTAGAGAAGGTGATAAAGACATTAGAGTTGGAAATGGTGCAATTGTTGCAGCTAAGACTGTCGGGGAATATCACCTTGTATTACCAACTGGTAATACATTGGTTCTGAACGAATGCTATTACATGCCGAACCTGATATGCAACATTATATCGGTTTCTTTGTTGAGCAAAGAGGGATATAATTTTGTATTACAGGACAATGTTATGAACATTTTCCGTAACCAAAAGTTGGTTGGATCAGGCACGTTGTGCAATGGCATTTATGTTCTAAACCAATCAACAGTTCTGAGCATAACAAACACACACAAGAGGAAGAGTTCAGAACTGAACGATTCCTTCTTGTGGCATTGTAGACTGGGTCACATCAATGCGACACGACTGGCTAAGTTGCATAAGGATGGATATTTGAAACCTTTCGAATTTTCATCTTATGACACTTGCCAGTCATGTCTCAAAGGCAAGATGACCAAAACTCCGTTTACGGGACACGGAGAAAGAGTTACCGAACTCTTGGGACTGATACATAGTGATGTATGCGGTCCCATGTCTACACATGCCAGGGATGGTTCTTCATACTTCATTACATTCACTGACGATCTCTCTAGGTTCGGGTATGTGTTCCTGATGAAACACAAATCAGAAGCTTTTGAGAAATTTAGAGAATATAAACAAGAAGTCGAGAACCAAACCGGAAAAAGTATTAAAATCCTTCGATCTGATCGAGGAGGTGAATACTTGAGCAATGAATTCCTGGACTTCCTAAAAGAGAATGGGATTCTCTCTCAGCTGACTCCTCCATATACACCACAGCACAACGGTGTATCAGAACGGAGGAACCGCACCCTATTAGATATGGTGCGCTCTATGATGAGCACAGCTGAGTTACCTATTTCCTTCTGGGGATATGCGCTGGAGACGGCTGCATACCTATTGAATCAAGTTCCATCTAAATCTGTACCTACCACACCATATGAGATATGGAGTGGGAAGAGACCATATTTTAAACGAGTTAAGATATGGGGTTGTCCGGCCTATGTCAAAAGGCAAAATCCAGACAAACTCGAGGCACGGTCAGTTCTCTGCAAGTTTGTGGGATATCCTAAGAATTCACAAGGATATTTTTTCTACCATGCTGAAGAACAAAAGGTGTTTGTTTCTCAATATGCCACCTTTTTAGAAAAGGAATTTCTTGAAAAAGAAATTAGTGGCGAAATGGTAGAGCTGGAAGAAGTTCCAGATACACAAACCGTAACTGAAGATTTAGTGGAACCAGAAGATTCAGTAGCTCCCAATGAACCTCAGCCTCTCCGCCGATCTAGTAGGGTTCCTCGCCAACCTGAGAGATACTACGGTTTTCTCATGGATGGAGGGAGCGAGGATTGCATCATGGAGGATGATGACCCAACTAGCTTCGAGCAGGCCATCACGAGTAGGGACTCAGTGAAATGGCTGGATGCTATGCGGTCCGAGATGGAATCCATGTACACCAACAAAGTATGGACTTTGGAAGTTTCTCCTGAAGGGGTAAAACCCATTGGGAGCAAGTGGATCTTCAAGAAAAAACTTGGTGTAGATGGGAAAGTGGAGACTTTCAAAGCTAGACTTGTAGCAAAGGGTTTTCGTCAAAGACCAGGTGTGGACTATGACGAGACCTTTTCTCCAGTGGCTATGCTTAAATCCATCCGGATCATGCTTGCCATCGCTGCATATCATGATTACGAAATCTGGCAAATGGATGTTAAGACCGCCTTTCTAAACGGTGATTTAGAAGAGTGCGTGTACATGACTCAGCCAGAGGGCTTCGTAGACAGTGGGAGCAGCGGCAAGGTGTGCAAGCTGCTTAAATCCATTTATGGATTAAAGCAAGCATCGCGGAGTTGGAACATCTGCTTTGATGTCGTTATCAAAGAGTTTGATTTCGTCAAAAACCCAGATGAACCTTGTATTTACAAGAAGGTGGCAGGGAGTAAGGTTGTCTTCCTCGTATTGTACGTAGACGACATACTCTTGATAGGAAATGATATTCCTATGCTGCAATCGGTCAAGCTCTTCTTATCACAAAGATTCTCGATGAAAGATCTTGGTGATGCCTCCTGCATATTGGGGATCAGGATCTATAGAGATAGATCCAAACGGATACTGGGATTGTCCCAATCCAGGTACATTGACACCATACTAAAGAGGTTTAGTATGGAAGAATCCAAGCGTAGGAACTTGCCCACGATCTCTGGAGTCACTCTCTCCAAAGAGATGTCTCTCAAGACTGATTTGGAGAGAGCTCGCATGCAAGGGATACCCTATGCTTCGGCTGTAGGCTTCATCATGTATGCGATGCTATGTACCAGACCCGATGTAGCATACTCACTAAGTGTAGTGAGCAGGTATCAAGCTGATCCTGGAGAGAGTCACTAGACAGCTGTGAAGAGCATTCTCAAGTACTTGCGAAGGACTAAAGAGATGCTCTTGGTGTATGGTAACGGAGAACTCCAAGTGGAGTCCTTTACCGATTCGAGCTTCCAGAGTGATAAGGACGACTCTAAGTCGCAGTCGAGCTTTGTCTTTACCCTTTACGGAGGGGCGGTTAGCTGGAAGAGTTCCAAGCAGGAAACCGTGGCAGACTCGACGATGGAGGCTGAATACATCGCTGCCAACGATGCTGCCAAAGAGGCTGTCTGGATCAAGAAGTTCATTACTGAACTTGGAGTGGTTCCATCCATTGAGCATCCAATACCTTTGTATTGCGATAACAATGGAGCAGTGGCTTTGGCCAAGGAACCCAGGTCCCATCAGCGATCCAGGCATATTCTGAGGCGGTATCACCTGATCCGGGAGATAGTTGATCGCCGGGAGATCGAGGTCAGGAGAGTTGACACGAAGAACAACACGGCGGATCCACTCACGAAGGCCATTCCCCAGATACAGTTTGAGAGACTCTTCGGGATGCTCGGTATGCGATACTACAGCAGCTGGCCCTAGTGCAAGTGGGAGATTGTTAGTTGTATGTATGCCCTAGAGGCCAGTATTGTACAGATGATGTATATTATATTGGATGCTTGGACATATATAGAGATGACTTTCTTGCTCGACATGATAGTATGCTATCTGGTTACTCTTTATTTTAACATGTACACTTGTCTCTTTATACTGTCTTATAGTTACATGTTGGTAAAGCCCTTAGGATGTGTATTTGACTACCTGGACTATGATACAGATCATACTAGTGGGGACATGGTAGTCCATAGGTACATCCTTCAAGGTCCCTAGTCGTAGGTGTATCGAGACGGGACATCGATATACCAGTGTAGACTAGCGTATACGCTTCTCGACCCATGAGATGGGCGATGGATGATCCCATATCCATTGGTGTTTGACATCGGAGATGGTATACGGGTGCTCAGTGGAGACTGGGTACACTGGACGGACTCGCCGAGAACTCCCAGATGGTATTATACCTCACGTCAGATGGCAGTTCTCAGGTGACACTTGTACAGGTTAGTCTGTAGACCCGAGATCGTCATAGAGTCTTGTGTGATTCCCGCTGTGCTTTGATCTCCACCTTACCACGTCCATGAGGGCGTGCAAAACGGTGGTCTTTGGGTACAGTCCCGAGTCACATGGAGGCAATGAGCGATAGGAGGGGTTTCGTCTCTCCCGGTATTGGGGGTTGATGTTGCGCTGTGCTCGATTGGCCGTAACAGGGAAGTCCCTGGCCAGGGCTGATCAGAGATTTGCTGGTAAGTGTTACCAGTAGTTTCTCGACCCGTTATGAGCCTCACATCGGCACGACTTATCGGTTATTGGGGTCTGACGTATACCACCCCTAGACTTGATATGCGACATATCAGACGAACAGACCGGACTGTACGGTAAGTGTTACTGGTTGGATTCACAGGAGTGTGAGCGGGCTAGCTCGTCGATCTTCTGATCGCTCAATACCCGGGTGGCCGTTACGTTTAGCAGACCGCTTGCGGCTTGTGGGTGCTTGATATGATCATCATCTGCTACCGGCGTATTGACGAGTCTTTAGAGTCCTACACAGAGGTTTCCTGGCTCAAGCGAAACGAAATAGGAGCGCATATGAGATATGTGCAGGAGCGAGAATAATGTGTGTATGTGATACCGTATTTCATTCTCGCGATGAATGTGTCGATTGGTTATATGCGATATAACCTAGATATCGAATCAAGGATTGATTCGATAAGCCGATACATAGGATACTAGTCGGTTATATGCGATATGACCGGATCGTTAAATCAAGTGTTGATTTAATGATTTAATGTATAATTATATATTTGATATATTACTTTGCATTAACTAGTATTGGTTCATTTTAAAAGGATTTTCTCACTTGATGCACATTGTATATGTGATATATTTTTGTGCACTTGTTTGTATCATGTTTGATGATACTTCCTCACTTGGGTTTGTGTAAAGATTAAACTATGGTTACATGTATAATGGTTAGGGTTTTGATTATTTACTTAGTTATTTATTTATTTATTCATTTTGGATATTATTAAGAATGGTGGCTTATTTTGTTTCTATGTTGAAGCTTCTTGAAGCTTTGACAAAGTCCACCATCCTTATCTCATCCTTAACCCTAACCATTCCTACTAACCTTAGTTTAATCTCTACACTTGACCATGGTCAAGATATGATAAGTATTCATATTAGTTTCATTTTTAAAAAGACTTATCATAACATTTCCTTCTTCTTGATCTTCTTCTTCAAGATAGAAAGCTTGATGCCATCAATGGCAACTTGAGATCTAAAGTGAGAAATCTAATTCTAAAGTGAACCCACCTCCTATTTCTTCACCCTCTACCTCTTGCCAAGTTGTTTTGGGTGTTTTCTTCACAAGTTTCACAACTTTGTGAAGTCGGAGCTTGAACTTGTGATGCCTCGACGTAGATCATCTTCGGCACGAAGCCGACGACCTAGTCCGCCCATCTCTCCAATCAAGCCGACGATTGAGTCCGGGATTCGAGATGGACAGCGAGAGGACGCCTACGTGGAGCCAAGGAAGTGGATATCCGGATCTACAAAGGTTGTAGCTTCTTATCCTTAGTTAAGTTGTTAACTAGATTCATATATCGCTCAAACTTCTAGTCAACGATCTAGTCTAGGGTTTCTCGGCACCGTAAAATTTGGAAATGGCATGGTTGATGCCTTGTGAGACCTCTATAGTGTGCCTAGGAACCCTACATTTCTAAGCCGGCCCGGCCCAGCCCACCAATCCTTTTCCCTCACCTTCACCCGACCCGACCCGACCCGACCCGAGCACACCCGACCCGACCCAAACTCCCTTCTTCTCCTTCTCCTCGCTTTTCTTTCCCGCCATTTTCCCCCTTCCTTCCCCCCCACGACTCGCGCCCAGTTCCTCAACGCCCCCGCTTCTCTCGCTCACTCCCCCACGACCCACGCCCACACCCCAACGGCCGCGCCCGCTTCCCACGACCTCCTCTCAACCCACCGACCCCTCTCTCGTTCTCATTCCCTCACTCGCATTCTCCTCCTCTCTTCTCTCCAAAACCTAAGCACCGTCGACAAGACACCACCAAGCCCCGACATGACTAACGTCAGCACCTTTACGGCCTCCTCACACCCACCGCGACGAGCCGAACCCATCACCTCCGACCCTCGCCATCTTGCCGTCATCGCCTCCACCCTTGTCTGCATCTCCTCGCCTTCCCAACACCACAACCACCACCATCATCATCCTCACTTACCTTTTCCCTGCACACCCGAGCCCCCATCGTCTCTTCGCCGGCGACCCCTTACCGTCGCCCCAGTACCCTCGCCTCACCTTCGACACCACTGCCATACTCTCATCCTCGACCACCTCCTCAACGCCATCTCTTCTCCCGTGCAGCCTCTCCCCCGCAACCTCATACCCATTGCCTCGCCATCCTCGAGCTCCTCACCTCACCATCGACCACCTTATTCCCGAGCACCCACGCTGCTTACCCCTCGCCTCCACAACCTCCCAACAACTCCAATCCCCCATTGCAGATCCGTCGCAACTCCAAGTACCTTCATCACGAACGACCACCAGCGCCATCATCGAACTTCTCCCCAGCTCCGACCATCGCTGCGGCCACCACCAACACCGCCGCGGCCGACACCCAATCAACCTTCCTCCACTATCAAGCAACCCGAGCTCCTCTTGCACACCCGACCACTGCAACCATCCCCTGGCCCGAGCGCCAACCTAGGCCACTGCACAACCGAGCCTTCTGCATGCCAAGTCCCCGTGCCACGCTGTGCCAAGACTCGTGCGTGTGTCGTGCCGTGATCGTGCCCGTGTCGTGCCGTCCGCCATCGTCTTCGCCGCCGCGACTTCGTCGCTAGGCAAGTGGAACCATCTTCCCTTGCTTATTCATGCTAATAATCGTATTAGTTAATTAAGATAACAATGTTACATACTACGGTGTAAATGTTCATGTGTATAGCGATATCGATGTTTAAATATCAAATAGTTTTGTAGCAAACCACGTCGTTCAATTATATGGAGAGTTACCATCCCTTATCAATACCATATTACATTCAAATTGAATAACCTTAGTTGGATCGGTTAATGAGAACGGATGTTTCATTTGATGCCTATACATAACCTATGTGTTTGACACGACACCCTAGATAAAAACCCTATTTAAAATGGCGGAATTTATGAGCCTCGAAACCCTTTCATAATAACAGTCGAGAGAAAAATATTGATTTCACCACTATAAATGATACCTCCGCCTAGTTGTCTTAATCTGAAAATTTTACCGTGCATGTTACCTTATTAAAATCATTGTAAATTAAATATAATTCGGAATGTAACGTTCTATGGCTCATATCGAAGCAGACTCGCTGACCTAAAAGCATCCATAGCATGTTTCTCGACAATGTTAGTTTACTGCAACGATACTTGATTGCGAACGAGCCACGGGACTGCAGTCCGGGGCAGCATTTCACCTGGATACCTGGCTTTAGAACACCTGTACACCCTTTCCTTAAACTGAAAATGCGCTTGACCCTATATGGTCACGTATATAATTTAGTTAGCTAAACCCTCAATTTGGTCCCGTGTCGTTTCACCATCGTTTGATATTTAATTTGTATTTTAGAATACCGTAGTATTCTGCAGTTTCTGCAGTGACCTCTCTTACACCAACACCTTGTACATAACCTAACTTCTAATACAGGAATCCTATCGATAATTCGTTTGATGCGTTGGAAACATGACAGAAAAATATACAATTAGTTTAACTGTAACGTCGCCTAACTATGCTCCCAACTGGGAGTACAACGTGTTACAAAACGGACTTTCAGTTCTGAAACTAGATTTCCGGCAGTGAACACTTAAATTGAAATGAACATAACTAGCAAACCTGAAATCCGATTGACGCGAAACAAATTTTGATGGACAGATAATTAAACATACTGCTTATCTTTTTTATTTTTTTGCTTAATTCTATATGTATTATTTATAGTAAATTATGCAAGCGGTAGGACACTGGCTGCTGATATTTTTATTCATATCGTAATTACTGCATTCTCATCATATCATGTAGAGGTCATAAGCATTGATAACTTAGTGATGTGTACATTACCCAGTGATAGATATTAGTGCTTGGATTGTGGCAAGTACGTTAGTATTAAAGCGTGAATGAATAAGTGAAGTGACACGTACTTGTACAAATCTGCGGACCCAGTTAATTTATTGCATTGTCGACGCCTATGGGGCATATGTAAGTATAACTATAACTGGTATGGGACGGTTATGGAAGCACTTATATTAGTGTCATAGGTAAGGGGTCAAACACTGTCCATTTATCTCGGGTACCAGTCGAGACATGCTTGATGGAGATCTGGTCTCCAGTTCTCGCGTAGACTTGTCATGGACCGACTAATATTTGGGTTTATGGTCGGGGTTTGATGTGGACCACGGGATGTGGGGTAGTTTGAGTATGAGTTCAACGGAATCTCGGGAGTCCCATTGCCGGCATATACAGCGATTCTAGGAGTCATATGGGTGATATTACTGATTAATAGCGAGTGTTTCGGGCCCGTGTTCCCTTGCCCCTGGGGCCTTACCCTTGGGCTGGGGATACTCCTGCGTGGTTGACTCTCACATTTGGACTGACGATAGGTTTAGCGATCTGGACAGTGAGACTTAGAGACCGATAGGGTTAGTGACATTGACATGTATTGCTTACTGATTTGATATACCTACTTTACTGTTTACCTGTACCGATTATTTCATGTGCGTCATCATTCTGTATTTACTGCTTCATGTTCATCATCATTGCACGTGTTTACTTTTGCATTTATATTTATTGCTATTGTATCGCTCTGACGACCTGAGTATGCATGCTCAGAGTGAGAAGTGGACTTAGCTCGGATCAACACCTGTCGTACCTTGAGGATATTGCGGACATCTAGATCAGCGACGTCAGCGCTTTCTTTCCTTTGACTCTATCTGGTTAGTTTTATATCTGTTTGATTTAGTGACTGCATTTCTCATTACCTGTGCATTGATTACTGATTACCACGTAAAACTAGAAACCGAAGTGCGACTACGGCAGGATGTTTTCTCGACCGTAGGAGCATGGCTGGCCTTGTCAACCCCTCGTATTCCGTATTTTGGGAAGCGGGGCGTGACAATACATATCGCAGGTGACCACATAGATATCACATGCAACTGCATAGATAACACATAATAACCAGATATGGTAGGCAGCCATATAGATACCGCAAGCATGTGGCTTTTTGAGAACTGAAATTTTTTTCTGGGGTTTTTAACAAACACTTCGAGGCCACGATTTTTATACCTGCTTGGGGAGGTTTGATAATTTACCTGATTATTATTATAGTCCAAGAGATATAGATGATAATGCGACTTTATCTTCTCCCTTTTTGTTTTTGTTTTGGGAGGATATATATTGTCCATCTAGAGCCCTAAAGACTTTTGTTTCCTTCAATGTAAACATGAAACGCATGGTAACATGTGAAACAAACAAAAGTATGATACATAAGAAGCAAATCTAATCCTCATGCTAACCACTTCACTTTTCTCACAGTTTCTAGTATTTTTGCTAAATCTCACCCAAAAAATAATAATTTATATTTCAATATTCTACCCAGAAAACTTTGTATATGCATATTGCACCCCCAAAACGTATTGATTGTTTAAAAAACTTCCCTGCTTATAATTAGAGGGTATTTTTTTTGTCTTTTGCAAGAGATATTTTTAAATAAGATAAAGCTTTGTGGGTAAAATATTAAAATACAAAGTTTTGAGGGAAAAACACAAATATCAAAATTTTGGGGGTAAGATCTTTACTCTTATCTATCTGTCTATCTATCATTTTAATACAAAGTTGGGTTGGTCAAAAAATATTTTGTGCTATTTTTGGTATTTCTTCTTTTGCCTTTCCATTCATCCATATTTATTTCCATATCCATTTGTAATGACCCATAAATATGAGGTGCAAAATGGTGTGTGTGTGTGGGTTGGGGGGTGGTGGTGGTGGAAGAAGCTTTCTCCAAAGGGTTTTTCCATAATTATTTAGTGATTATTTGGCTATTTGTTATAATTATTAGGTATCTATTTTATTTTCTGTCTAGAAAGCTTTCTCAAAAGGGGTTTTCATAATTAAAAACAATAAAATAAATATTTTTTGTCCTTATTTTTCAATATTAATCTTCGAAAATATTCAGCTTTGGATAAATTGTTACTTTATATCGAGTTTTTATAATGTTTGCTAAAGTTATTTCTTTTATCTATTTTTAGTAATTAGGAGTATTTCTTTTTTTTCTTTGCTTTCTATTTATCCATATTTATTTTTATATATAAAAAAAAGAATAATTAGCAGCTGTTTGGAGAGTTGGCCCTCTATATTTTTTTATATTATAATAATTAGTTATGTGGAAAAATATTTTTAGTTATTATAATTAGTTTACGTGCTTATATGTTGTTAATCGTTAATAATGGGTTGTTGAAGGGCAATTACTCATATCTATAGAATGATAAAAAAATGAACCATGTAAAGAGATTCACTGAAAAATTATTATATGGATGTTCACAAACATTTTTAATTATTTTAGTTTAAACATATTATATTATTTAAAATGCATAGTATAAACTATAAACTATAAAGTATATATTTTTTTTAAAAATTACATTCAATAATTATTTTGTCCATCAAAAACTAATAATGTATTATAATTCATATAAAATAAATGCCGACTTTATTAATTTTTCTAAAAATATAGTACTTATGAAGAAATATCATATTCCATAGAAAAAAAAACTTTAATTTGAGCTAGAAAAAGCTGGATCTAAACATTCTTTTTATCTTTTTTTTATCATATATTGCTTACATGTTAAGTTGTAACAATTATATGTAATGTACCGATTCAGTTATAAATATTTTTGATCCTCTTTGACCTCACACGTTAGGCGTGGGGTTATAGCCCGGCAACAAGAAAAAGGGAAGGAGGAGAAGGATGGAGAATTTTGTCTTCTTATGAAAAGAAATTTAAAAAATGTAAAATAAAATTGACATGGTTTATCATAAATCCTAAACTTCTCCATGTCATCTCTTGGCTCTCCCCTCCTTACACTATACCGTCCTCATATAAAAGAAGCCATCCATGCATCTTGGAATTTGAAATGAAAATTATACACAACCTCTCCGAATTTATCCATTTATATAATTTCCTATCAATAATTCAATTCAATTTCTTAATCTCAAAAAATTAGTTTTTAAAAATATATAAAGATCAATAACTACAGAAACAACCAAAGGTTTTAAGTTAATAAAAAAAAACCTGTAATTAACTTTATTTATGCAGTGTAAGGACTAGCAGTTGGGAGATATAAAAAAGCTCTTAATTATTTAAACGAGCTTTAGAAACTCGTTCAAGTTCAGCTCGTTTATTTGTCAAACGAGCCCATAGGAACTTTCTCCGAGTTCGAGCCAAGCACCGAGCTTTACCGTACCTATTTAAAATCTAGAAAAATAGCTACAAATAATTACAAGAATATATAGATGCTCGTTTTTTTTTAATTTTAAATTGAGCAATAAGAAATATTGTTATTATTGCTAGATGAATGATCTGATGCTTGTTTAAGACCATGCCGATATCTAGATTCTTCGATATTTTAGTATGACAATATCTGACTAAATATTTATTATGATTTGAATTTCGAGTTAATATCGACGAGTTAAACACACATATGATCTAAATTTAAGAATAAATAACTATTTTATTATTACCACTAAATACTATATAAGTCATAAACTCTCCGAGCTCAAACGCGCTCGGAACGAGCCGAGTCTGAACACGTGTCGAGCTCGAACATACTATGTCTATATTTGTTTTGTTTGTTTTATCGATCTTCATTATATGTTCAAATTGTCTTGTTTAACTATCAAAAGGGCTTGAAGGAGTCTTGATCGAGCCGATCCGATTCGAACTTCCGAGCATCAACCTTTTTTAATAGCATTAAAGAAGCCTGTAAACACCCTTTCTCTCGCAGCATCAACACCGTCCAATCTCTCCTCCAACCTCCTCTTCATCTTCTACTCTCTCCTCATTATTCTTCTCAACACCCCTCTGCAATCCCTCTATCAATCTTGAACAACAATAATACACTTGACATGGAAAAATTGGAAAATGTATAGGATTAAACTCACACTGGCATGTAAACTAAATAATAGGCTTAAAAAATAAAAAAATCGGAGAGGTCGAGACGACGACGAGTCCGAACTAGTTAGGTTTTTGCATAGGATCCTTTGTTATAGATGAATGAGGACCATTGGAATGGTTGGGACATTAAATTTGACCATAAAATCCCCAATTAATCATGTTTAAGCATAACCAGGGTCGAACCTGGTTTAATTTGCCTTTCATCTAAATATTTAATTTAAAAAATATATCCTTTTCTATCTTGCTCATGTCTTGCTTATTTCTAATGGAAGACATTTTAGAAATATATTAAAGTTTGAGGATGGTAAAATAAATGTTTAAGAAAGTTGGGTTATTTTATTCTGTTGGAATGAAAATTTAGAGGGATTTCATGCTAATTAACAAAAGAAATCTGTTCTTTCTTACCATATAGATACAGTTATAGAAAAACAAGTTACTTAGGGCATGTTTGCACCGTTGGAGTATTTTATGGTAGTTAAGAGAGAAGACAAATTAAAAAAAACAAAACTAAGAAGTACATAATATGACAAACTCCAGCCCAACTCCACCAAAAAACCGCCCAGCTTCGAACTTCTGATTTCGTACATGCCATGCAGGAAATCAGGACTTTGAAGTTATGCACTCTGCTGACGAAACAAACACAAAAATTTGAACTCTGGACTGAAATCAAAAGTTGGAGTCCCTCATTTTGCGAACTCTAGCCAACCACCTCCAGCCCAACAAAACGGATTCGGAGTGGCAGCTATGTTGGCCAAAATAGCATCCATGTTCTTTCATCCGATGGTCCAGATCCATCCATAATAGAAACGAACGGTCGAGATTTGTATGAAACATAGACATTTAATATTGATATATTCTACGTGTTTTACACGCAGCATGTGGGACCAAGATTCCCAAATAGCATCCATGCTATTTTTTCTAAAGAGCAGCCGCTCTTTTTTCCAACAAAACACGCCCTTACCATACCCTACCCTTTTATTTGTTCAACAATCCCAGCTCCCCAAATCCTCTGCTGTGCGAGACCCATGCCCTTCTCCCTCTGTCTCAACATAAAAACCCCAGCTTTTCCCAATAAAAATCAGATCTTTTTGAGAAAAAACCTCATCTTTTTTTCCACCATCATCAACAATGGATCCATCGATATGGAGCAGGCTCCCCGAGGACATCCTGCTCCGCGTCCTCTCCCTGCTCCCACTTCGCTCCCTCTTCCGTCTCCGACCAACCTGCAAGCGCTTCCATTCCCTCCTCTTCTCCCCTTCCTTCCTCTCTCTCCTCTCCTCCTCCTCCTCCCCCTCCTCCTTCCTCATCCTCTCACATCCCCAGTTCTCTCACCAATGCCTCCCCCTCTACGACTCCTCCTCCGACCAATGGCGCGAGATCCCTCTCCCCTCTTCCTCTTCCTTCTCATCGACCCATCTCCTCTCTTCCTCATCTGGGCTCTTGCTCTTTTCCACAAACTCAACCTCTCTCTTGGTCTTGAACATGCTCACCAACTGCTCGACGTTGGTCCCGACCCCGACCCACTCAATCCCATCCGCTACTCTGGTGTCATCAAAACCGAAATCGAAAAAATCAGCTCATGGGTATGTAATCTTCGTCCCCTGCTCCAACACCAACTGGGTTTTCGTCTACACGTCGGAAACCCGGGCGTGGGAGCGGTTCCTGGGGCCGGGTTCTGTGAAAGACCCCGTCTTGCATCACGGGTGTCTGTATTTCACCACCCCCGAGCCGTTCTCGGTGGCGGGTTTCGATCTCCGGACCGGCGCCTGGGACGAGAATGCCGGCCCGGAGCTCCCTGATGAGCTTGCGTTCGCGCGGCTGGTGAATGATGCGGAGAAGGAGAGGCTGTACCTGGTTGGAGGGATTGGGAGGGACGGGATCTCGAGGAGCGTACGGGTATGGGAGATGATCGGGATGGGGTGGAAGGAGGCTGTCAGGCTGCCGGAGATGATGTGCAGGAAGTTCGTGTCGGTTTGCTACCATAACTACTCCCATGTGTATTGTGTATGGCACGAGGGGTTGGTTTGTGTGTGCTGCACGACGTGGCCGGAAGTGCTGTTCTTCAAGGTCGGGAGGATTGGTTGCCGAGGTGCCCGTTGCTGCAGGAGAAGTGGAGCTGCGGGTTCCGGTGGTTCTCGTTCGTGCCGGACCTTTATGCTCTGGTTTGATTTAATCCTCATTGCCTATGTTGATGAATTTTGATATTTATGTTGTTGTTGATGATGACGACTGCATTGTTATTGTTCTTTGCAGTGATTATGATCTAGTTATGTATGTGCTATAATCTCTAGTTTGAATGTGTTTACATTGTTGAATTTTGATTGTTGTTGTTGATGATGATGTACTTGTTGTGTTTGAATTGGTTTTAGTGTGTTGAGGTTATGAGAATATTTAGATGTTAGGCTTATTTAGTAAAAACAAACACCCGCAGTTTTAAACCATTTTAACAAAACTTCTATTACCTTTAAAACTTTCAAGAAACTACCAAATTTAACAATGTCACTTCAGCACTGTCTGTACCACATCACTTAAGCTGTCATGTCAGCAATTTTTTAAAAAAACCTCAAATTACTTCTATTCTAACCCAAACCGCAATTTCAAAAAAAAAAAAATACATAATTAAAAAAAAAACCTCACTTCCTCATCCTCCGTAGCCATCACCACCGACAATTGCAGCAACTTGCCGCCGTCGCCGCCATCATCAACACTGCCGATGCCACCACCACCATTAACAACATCATCACTATCTCCTTCCTCCTCTTTCCACTGCTGCCGCCATCACCACCATCTTCGACAGCAACAACACCATCATCAACACTAATATCACCGTCTTCCTCCTCCTCTTCAACCCGCCGCTACCATCATCATCATCCACATCACCACCACGATCTTCTCCTTTCTCTTATCTTCTTCACATCACCACCATCTCTCCCGCACGCATCCTCACCCTCCCCCGCTGCTGCCCTTTCCTTCCCTACCCGCCCCTCCTTCCAGCCCCATCCTTACCCTTGCCCTCGACCCGTCCCCTCTTTCTAGCCCTCAAAAATCACCATCACCATAAACACCACCGCCACAATCATCATCGCCGCCGCCGCCGCCGGCCTGTCCCTCCCTCCAACCCCTTCCATCTCTCGACCTTCCCTGCGTCATCTCCGAGCCGCTCTCGACCTCCGGTGCCCATCTCCGATCCCCCGTCCCCCGCACAAAAAAAAACCCAAAACAAATCTAATCTAGTTAATTAATATTTAATAATTGTATAAAAATATTATTAAATTAGTTGATAATTAATTATTTGTTTAGTGAGAAGGGCAAAATTGTCTTTTACTGAGAAATTTAACATCGTTAACTTGAATCGTTAACTCACGGCAGTTTCTTGATAGTCTTAAAAGTATTGGGAGTTTTGTTAAAATGACCTGAGCGTAGTTCAATACTAACGGTAAACCCCGCATGATGCGGCAAGTTTTGGAATAATCTGTGAAAATGATATTTATTTGTGAAAAACAAAATCCATGATATTGAACCGAAAAACGTTGAAATTTATTTAAGAACATTGAAATTTAATGTTACTTATTTGTATCGAACAAAGCAATGATATTTATCTAAGAAATTGTTAGTTATATGTATGCCCTAGAGGCCATTATTATACATGATTGTATATTATAGTGGATACTTGGACATATATAGAGATGACTTCTTGCTCGACATGATAGTATGCTATCTGATTGCTCTTTATCTTAACATGTACACTTGTATCATTATATTTTCTCTCCATTACATGTTGATAAAGCCCTTATGATGTGGACTTGACTATCAGAACTATGATGGAGATCATACTAGTGGGGCCAGGGTGGTCCATAAGTACATCCTTTAATTGTTTCTAGTCAAGAGAGTATCGAGACGGGGTATCGATATTCCAGAGTAGACTAGTGTGTACGTTTCTTGACTCTGTATGGGGCGATGGTTGATCTCACAGCCATTGGTGTTTGACATCAAAGATTGTACACAGGTGCTCATTGGAGAATGGGTACACCGAACGGAACTCGCCGAGAACTCCTAGATGGTATTATACCTATCGTCAGATAGCAATTCTCTAGTGACACTGGTATAGATTAGTCTGTAGACCCGAGATCGTCATAGAGTCTTGTGTGATTCCCACCGTGCTTTGATTTACTCCCTACCACGCTCAAGAGAGCGTGCAAACAGGTGGATTTTGGGTACAGTCCTGAGTCACATGGAGGCAATGAGCGATAGGAGGGGTTTCGTCTCTCCCGGCATTGGGAGTTGATGTTGTGCTATACTCGATTGGCTATAACAGGAAGTCCCTGGTCAGGGCTGATGGTGAGATTTACTGGTAAGTGTTATCAGTAGTTTCTCGACCCGTTATGAGCCTCACATTGGTATGACTAATCAAGTTATTTGGATCTGACGTTTACCACCCAAACTCGATATGCGACATATCAGACGAAGAGACCGGACTGTACGATAGTGTTACTTACTGGATTCACGGGAGTTTGGACAAGCTTGCTTGTTGATCTTCTGATCGCTCAATACCTGGATAGCTGTTACGTCCAGCTAGTACCGCTGACGGCTTGTAGGTAACTGATATGATCATTACCTACTGCTGGCGTATTGATGAGTGTTTAAAGTTCTACACAGAGGTTTCCTAGCTCAAGCGAAACGAAATAGGGCATATATGTGATATGTGTGGGGACCGAGATTAATATGTATATGTGATACCGTATTCTAATCTCGCGATATATGATATCAGTCGGTTATATGAGATATAGCCCGGTTATTGAATCAAGTGTTGATTTGATAAGTTGATATAAATGATATTAGTCGGTTATATGTGATATAGCCGGATTATTAAATTAAGTGTTGATTTAATAATTTAATATATAATTATATATTTGATATATTAATATATATTAATTAATATTAGCTCACTTAAGAATTTCTTTTCTACTAATACATTTAAATATATATGTGATATATATTAATGTATTTAATTTTGTGTCAAGCTAGATGATACATTGGACATGGGTGTATAGATCATACCAAACTAAAGATAATTTAGGGATTTAATTATTAGGGGATAAATCAAAATTAGGTGGAAATTGACATGGTTTAGGATGCTTGTGGAAGCATGTAGAAACCTTGACTTAGTCCATTAATTTTGTTTTACTCAAGATATTTATAAACCCAACCATTATTTTTAGCCATGGTTAAGTCTCTACAAATATCATTTGTGATATTTTCCCACCCATGGTTGAGATGGTTCACCACTTCATCTTCCTCTTCATCTTATTTTAGCTCTCTAGGTTTTCATGAGGTGAAGAAAGAATGAGAGAAAAATAATTCTAAAGTGAGCAAAATTTCTATTTCATCAATCTATACTAAACAAGACATTTAGTATAGCTTGTTTACTTCACTAATTCCTCAATCAGTGAAGATGTAGCTTGAGTTAGAGATTTTTCGACGTAAATCATCTTCGGCCTTGAAGATCTTTAAGCAAGCTCGTTCCTTTCGTCTAGTGGAGCCTAAGAAGAGTTTGGGGACCACTACTTGGAGCTAAGGGACCACTACATGGAGGTTTAGAAGTGAAGGACCGGTCTACAAAGATTGTATTCCTTATTCATTTAGTGTAAAGTTGTTTACATGCTTTAAATATCCTAATTCTCTAGTTAGATTTTTGGTTCGGGTTGCTTAGCACTCTAGATTTTTTGAAATTGCATACTTGATGCTTGCCGAAACCTAGCGAGGGTGCTAAAAGAACCCAGCAGTGGTATCAGAGCTAAGCTAGAGCATTAGAAGTCGTCTAGACGAAGTTGAAGTGTTCGATCGAACATCGAAACCCAAACTTTTCCCACTCTCTGGAAAAAATTTCAAATGTTGGATTTTTCCAGATTAAAAATTACCAGAAAATTGTGCAGGGTTTTGTATGGATCCCCAAGAAAAACGATGGCCCAACTTAACCAAACGGCCGCGCAACCGCGGCTAAATCATGGGTTTAGCCGCAGTTTCGCGGCGCTGTTGGTGAGGCAGGGAATGTGCCTTATTGTGATGATCCGTAGGTACTTGTGGCACATTCTGGGTATTTTTAAGTGTGACTTAAGTGTTGAGGTCACTGGGAATTTTGGGTGTTTGATAAATCGATCGAAATGATTAATATCGTTTAGATATCTGTGATTTGCGATACAATATTTGGAATCCACAATAATTAGTTTTGTGTAAACTAATTAGTGTTTTGTAAATTTAGCAATTTAGTCTCTTTTGATCGGTTGCCACATGGTTTTGATTCGGATCAAAACTCCATCGCAATCATGTAATATACGCGAACACTTGCCGGATAACACTAATATATAGCCACGCCCCATCACCCCGACTAAGTGACTTTAGGGAACCTCGTTGCCAAAAGCATCCGCTCGGGTGCTCGCGGCCGCGGTGTTCCGCTTAAGTGTACTTCGTCAACGGCATCGGGGGTGCGGCCGTCTACTAATGTTTCAGACGAGTATTCGATCAGTTGTCAGGAATTTTGTTGAATTGCCCGACTGGTTATTGAAAAGTGTTTTCAATTTGAGACTAAAATGCCGGGTTTATAACGTTAGGCATGAAATTCGAAATATGTGATATTCCAGGTTTATGATATCTAAGGAATTTATATGGTTAGACATGAAATCCGAAATATGTGATATTTCGGATTTATGATGTCTAAGGATGTTGCGGATTCCAATTATTGTAGTTTTCACTTTCTTTTCTGCGACCATAAGTGCAATATATGGTGTATCGCCGGTTTCGTTACTATACGTCAACGACAATTGGGAGACACATATTTACTTACGTTGATGACATGTGATCTTATGTGTTGCTGCGATATGTTATATTGGATCGTCGTGTTTGAATAGCTGGGTTTTTTTGCGTGAGATGAGAGTTTTTCATTTTCATTCATGTAAAAATTTGTATGTAATATTGTTTTATTGGGACACTTCCGGGTTGAGGATGATGTCACCATTGATGTATATTATTTACTTTTCCGCATTAGGATAGACCCAAGGCGGGGAGCACAAGTAACCGGATTCCACAGTCCAGTGGGAGACCATATCGAGGAGTCGAGTCCGGGTCTCCTAACTCTAGAATTGGTAGGGTTGCTTACCGCTCTTGTAGGGGTCTAGGGATGTGGGTTTGGCTATTCATCACGGCCGTGGAATCTGTGTTTTTTACTGGTTTGATTTAAAACACGGATCTCCTAATATATCCTATATTTCATATGTTGACTTCTGCTGCGATGTTTTGTGATGAGATCATATAACTGCGTGAGACGAATAATTTATATTATATATATTATATATAATAAACGTTACTTATGTTTTGCATCTGCGCGTCCTGACCCCGGTCTGCCGTTAGTTAACTAACCTAACGGTGCATGACGGGACCCCGTAGCGAATGCGGATGGCATAAGCGTACATTGTATTTTCGTTTCTTCTGTGATGTTTAAGAAACATAAATGATGGGACTTCATTAATGAGATTAATGCAAAGAAAAAAAATCTAAAGATGTTGTAAAATCAAATTTTCAAAAAGGTAGCTCTAGTTATTTCTTTGCATAGCGGTATTTTTTATGAATACCCAGCACCTCATTCGATGAGGAAAGAGCCGAGATCCCTTCACCGGGAATGACCTCTTTAGCAAAAACTAGTAAATGCTACAACCCACTCAGTTTGTTTTGAAAACTATTCGATTTTAAAAAGCGGAGCTTAAACCACTCCTTTTCAAATCACTCGATTCTACAATGATATCAAGTTCAAAACGTTAAAGGTTTTCATAAAAACTATTCGTAACCCTCCGTCATTTTAGGAAGTAGAGTACTTAGTATTCATACTACGTTTGTTGACCATAGTTAAGGCGTAGTGTACGGTAGCTAAGTGATGTCTTCCTACACAGCATATGATGCGATTAATTAGGACATTTATATGACTTTGTTGACCATAGTTAAGGGTCATATGAGTGGGTCCAATTAATCACGGAATAACGGGTAGAACTTGACTAGTGCTTATGATTTGTTGACCATAGTTAAGGTCATAATCCACTAGGGGCAAAACCCATATCGGGAATTTCAAGAGTTGAAATTTGCAATGAGATTGCATACCTTCTATGAGATAGTTGGATCCCGATATCCACTGCGAGTAAGAGTTACTCCTGAGAGAGTTTTCCACTTTACAATTAGCCGATTAAGTAGGTGTCTAAGAAAGATGTTAACGGGGTTACGCCCCTGCGGAAACGAGATTATTTAATTAGTTTCATGCGAAAGCACGGGGAGACTCCCTCGAGGTACCAATACCTGCTTAGCAGAACGATCGGCGAACTTGTAGGGTGTAATTAATCCCGGCTAGTCTTGCCTTTTAGGGTTTGAAGGAAGATTTGATAAAAACAGTGGGAGCCATCCAGATTAGATAAAATAATGACCAATCTAATCTTGCAAGAGCATACGCTAAAGTATTTTCTTCTCTCTTTCTGCAGGTAGCGACCAAGACACGCCTTAATCAAGATAATAATATTGATGTATTGATCGAACTCACTTGTTTATAGTGAGCTGAGGAACGTTGGTTCCGCTCTGTCTTATAATTGTTATAAGTATGAGCAGGAAATAAGGGAATATTTGGATTCCCACGTGCTGAGAGGGGGGTCCCGATGCTGAGAGGGGGGTCCCCTTGTCGGGAACCCCCGATAACAATTATTTTGAATTGTTTAAGGGGTTTTTCCACATATATGTGGTCTCACATATATATAACAAGTTCTTAATATGTTAATGATGCTATATGCATCAAATTGGGTTGGTATTGATCAAGTTATTGATCATTGACATGTTTATTAGGTTTAAATACTATAGAAGTATTTATCTTTTGGGAGTTAATTTTTTAATTCCATCAAATGCCCCCAACAAATGAATATACGCAATTTTGTGCATATATTCTATTGCATATATACATATATGTATATATATGCGCACACATATATATGCACTTGTATTGTGTGCATATATTAAGTCATCAAACTTAATAAAAAAACCCACTGGCCCAAGCTTTATAGGGCCAAGTGGGGGCCATGTGGCCGTGATCCAGCGGTTGCTAGATCACCCATTCGCCTCCTTCTCTCATTTAAACAGAGGAGGAGAGAAGAAACCTATCGGTTTCTTAATTTTTTTCGAAGGAAAAAGAATTCAAAGAAGAATTCAAAGGTTCTCCTCCTTCTTCCTCAACTTTTTCAACTTCGTCTTCATCATCATCAAGGTAGGCTTGATGATATTCATCACCGGAGTTTTCAAGTTGGACAAGGAGAAGTCTTTTAGACTTCACCGGCAACCCAGACTCGATTTCTATTGGAAATCGATATTTGAGGGTGATGAATCCTTATGGGTTCATCTAGCCATTAAGGAAATATTCCCCAAGGAAATTCTATGGAATTTCCATTAAATGGTTTCTCGGGAGGCCTCCCGATGCCTTTGCGAGGTCTCCCGATTGAGCATTGCAGGAGGGTTCCCGACTGAGCTATATTTGGTCGGGACCCTCTATTTTGACCCAGTTTTACTCGGTCAAGCTTCAATTTTGACTACTTTATATTTAGTTAGGATCTTTTTTCATACTTGGCTAAAATTTTGGCTAAGCGTGTTTTTATTAAGGATTTATTTTATAATTCTTTTAAACTTCTATAATGAAATATTTTAGACAAATCATCGTCCTCTTACGGGTTTGAAAAACTTTCAATGCCTTTTTTCACAAAAAAGACATGCTTTCAAATTTAATTTTGAATTCTTTACACATCTGTAGATACACATGTATCACATACGTAGAATTTAACACGCGTGTTTGCATTCTTGTAGTTTAGAATGTCGACTGGCAATGCAGCTGATAACACTACCCTTGTTCTTGAGAGCAATCAGCATGTTGCTCAAGCTGACATGACAGATCCACAAACAACTGTTCAGAATCAGAATTTGCTCAGTCCTACTCCCCAGGAACAGGACTTCACTAAAATTCCATCGAGAAGTCCGTCTCCAATGGATAGAGAAGAAGGACAAGTGGACTTTGAGGCTTCGGATACCGAGGAGACTCAAATGGAATCCGTGGCCAGAGACCGAACCTGCTTCTCTTATAGATGAAGAAGAACAAGTATCCGCGGCAGCTATTGAAGAATCGGCGAGAATATCTTTCCGTGAAGATCCATATATTTGGATTCGTACCGATGAAATTCCTTTCCACGAGCCTCATGAAGCTTTCGTGGAAGAGATTTGTGCTAAAGCGGAGCTTACTAATTTGAAGGAGAGGGCAACGCTACACAATTCTTTATTAGCTGGTAGCCTAACTTGGGGTGGATATTTCGAACGTCATCCTATTTCGAAGCCATTTGAAGTACAAGCAGCGGACAAAGATCGACTTTTCCATGATCCAGTTGAATTGTGTCCGTCTTTGCGGCTCTTTGAGGTGGAGCTTGACATATCTGGTGCCTTGAAACAACATCGTGATTGCGATCAGTGCTTTGTGGTGATAGCACCTCATACGATGTGTACGCCTACCAAGTATCCCGAACTATTGGGAAGTCTCATAGCGAGTGGGTTACAGGAACGCTGGTCTCCTGCTTTTAAATTCTATAATGTCCCCAGCTTCCGCTCAGGATATATATAATGGACCAAGTACATTCTACATTTTGAGTTTGAAGCTTCCTTCAGCCGGTATTTATGAAGCAGTATATTGCTCTTTCTTCTTTTATGCACCTGCCGGCTTTTCTCGTAAATTTCGATACCCATACCAACACAGCATATTCAACGATGGGAGAGCTTGGGATAACTATGCTAGACATTCGCGATTGTTTTGGGCTTCCAATCACAGGTGACACCTACGATGAATGCAATCCACCGGAGGAGTGACCCGAACTATCTATTGACATCCATGTCACACGATCCTCAGTTTCGATGATTTAGATCAAAACTTTATTTAAATGAATTCATATGTTACCGATGATATTTCCAAGTTTATATCTTGAGTACAGTTTGCAACAAAATATCCAACATCAAGCAAGATTGCGTACAATATGATTCTCACTTCAAAACGGTGATATGACATGATAACTCAATGCAAGCAACAATATGATGCAAGGCAAATCAGGATTCAATTATTTCTCAACATAACAAGTCAAGGAAATGAAGCTGATTGAAGAACCAAATTGAAGATATGAGTTGTGAGCAATGTATACATATTTAGGGAAACCACATTCCAAACCATTCCTAATGTCCTTGATGTCTTGTTCTCTTTTATTTCAAAGTTATCCATTGGAATTCAAACTCCCAAATCAAAGTTCAAATATGAGTTTCATGACAGAAGACTGACGTCAGTCACTGACGTCAGTAGCATTAATTTTTTGAACTACTGACGCCAACTCCACAATTCCAAAATATATCACTTACTAGATATAGTTCATCGATGTCTCCACAGATGTCAGATGAACAAACTTTTGTTCAATTGACGTCACTACTGACGTCAGTAGAAGGAATTTTCCTCTGGGGTAGACGTCATCCACTGAAGTCAGCTCGGGCAGTTTTTCCTGTTATTTTGAATTTTAAATTTTGAATTGAATGGAAACTTGTGCCAAATTTGTTTCTAACGTTCTTTAAACGGTCATAAACTGTTTTAGGACAATTTTTCACAGTTATTGGCAGTTACTATACTTCCCATTCGATTCCTTATAAATATTATTGAGATCTCACAACTTAGAATCAATTCATTCATTATAAATCTTTTTGAAAGAAATCTTCTCGTTTTTCGTGCTTTAACTTGTCCAAATTCTCATTTCATCCATAGGCTTAAACTTGTCCCAAAATTTCTCAAAACAATCTTTGTGCATAACCGGTCATAATCTTTGAGATCAATAGAATTGTGTGTGAGTGTTATCGTTCGTAATAAAACGATTGTAACCCACGAGAGGAGGGTTTCTCATTTGCTCGAATTGTGTATTCGGAGTGGAAAAAAAGATCTTCCTCGAGATGTGGATTAGAAAGGAAAGTACGGCTTTTCTAAAGAATCATGGGCTTGAGAAGAAGAAGACTTGTTTCTTAAGAAATCACAAGTTCGAGTGGTAAATCCTTGTGAAAAGGGATTTTTGTTCTTCACATTTCTGTGAAGTGGGGCTCGTGTACTTCACCAATATAGTGCAGAAATTCTGAGAAGGAGTCTCAGACAGGGACTAGCCTTAAGAGGTGGTGAACCCTAGTCAACAATTCTCAGTGTTTGTGATTGCTCTTGCTGTTTAATTTTTAGTACTTGTGATTGATTGCCATTTTAAATTTCTTTGTTTAAAACTTGTTTAAATATTTTCCGCAGAAACTTGGTAATCATTTTAATATATTAGTTAGAATTTTTAAATTTGCCATAGGAAGTATAGAAGCCTTATTCACCCTCTCTAAGGCTATTTTTACTATCAACGATACGTCCACCCTTCATGCAAAAATTTATACAATATTTATTATATCATCGCATGCGGAGATTCGCAAGTCACTCGTAGATCCGTCTCATTCAAACTCTGGATAATGTATTTCTTAGACAGAAAGAAATTGAAGCTCACTGACCGTTTCTTGATCATCTCAAGTCCATTTTCTAATGGTGAAATTCCTTGGCCGTCAATGCTAATTGTAGCTTCCACAATGTTGAACACAGCCCAAGACATTCGTCAAGATGCTAGGAGGGTCTTTCAGTTTGCTTGTGCTAGGTATCTTTTTGAGAAAAGATTAATCGGAAGTGATTTTCTCTTGAATGTAGACTGCTTAATGAACCCTACTTTCTTCAATAAACTAAAAGCCCCTGTGGCCATACGTTATCATGAATTTTTGATGTCGATTTGATGTAGGATGATTCCGTATAGACGAAAGAATTTGCTCAGTCTCGAACCTTATTACCCAAACCGACCCGGAGTTCAATTAGGCTTGACCTGCATTTTCTATATGAATTTCTTTCAATTCAAAGACCTATAACGCTGGAAGGTTTTAGGACAATGTTGGTATGAACTCCGACACTGTCATGCGAGAATCAAGTTGTCCATGCCTTCAATTTCACGTAAACTGACGGTCTCCCATAGACAGATCTTATATAAGGCGTCCGATGATAGCTATCGTTGAGCCTATCTCCGGAATGAGTCAAATTTCTAAAGACGGATCAAGTCCTACCGTCAGTTTTTCTATAGACGGCATCAGGAATCTTGCCGATTATCCGAATATAGCGGAAGCCTTCAGGGAGGTGATCCAAATGTTGGATTAATCGTGATCACTGTGTCTTTATCAAAGAGCGTGTGTGACTTCGTGGTCCGGAGGTGGCTACAATATCCTCAGATTTCGGATGATCAAATAATACGGGAATTTGTCTACTCCCTGAACCTTTTGAAAATATACGACAAGATGCCTGCCTAGAATCAGGCCTTTCAATCAAAAGTACAAACCAAGCTAGATGATTGTCGGTGACACCGGAGGAAGCTTGATATTAGTGCTGCTGAATCCATATTATACCAGGGGCTCCAACATGCTGAGCAATGGTGGAATCCTAGTGATGTCCCTGAGGCATGGCCTGCGACCGAACAATTCGATGGCCCAATTGAAACGAGTATTCATTTCTTTTGATGAAACAATGTATCATTATTTAACTTCTTTTCATTTATATTTTTGATTTAACCGTGTTTGCTTATCGGTCTGCAGGAGAAAGGCCTTCAGGAGGAGTGAAGGCAGAGTCTATTACACAAGGCATTCCTGCACAGGCATCCCCACTGTTTACCCTCTTTAGGACCTTTTATGAAATCAGCATTCATAATAGGTGGAGTTTAAATAAAAAAATATTTGTTTTTAAAATTGACCGGAAGGTCCTGGGTTCAAGACTTTCCATATATAGGCACAAACATCTATGGTGAATTATACTCTAGTGTCTAAATAATTATCTAGACATGATAGCTTGTTAGGTTGCTCGAAATTACATCATAAAGATCATATTTATAAATATAAAATACTTGCAAACATAAAATAATACAAGAAACAAAGAAATTTCATTGTATTGTATTTATATATGTGTACAATTTGAATGTAAATTACCTCAATATTGTTGTTGTTGTATTGCAAAAAGTAAAAAATTGTATGAAAACTCTAAATTAAGAGTTTAATTCTATACTTGGGGGCATTTTAATGTCGAATTTGACATATATGGATAGGCACCGTCCTGTGCAGGGGCCACATCATGGCAAAGTTTATCAAAGTAGGGGCACCCTATGTGGGGGCCACTAACATATCATGAAACAACCATCTTTCATTGCACAAAGTGCAAATTTTGGGACCTCCCGATGCCGGGAAGGGGTCCCGACATGTTGGGAGGGGGGGTCCTGAGAGGCCCATTTTTGGGGCCTCCCGACGTCGGGAGGGGGAGGTCTCGAGAGGCCTATTTTTAGGGCCTCCGGAAGTCAGGAAGGGGGTCCCGACCATCGGGGGTCCCGACCATCGGGATAGAGTCTCGGTGTGTTCACAGAAACGCCCAAATGGGGCTTTCTTTGATATATTTTAGTCAGGATGGAAGAAGTTTCTTTTATGAAACATCATCAAATAAAAATTCATGTATTTGAATTTCATGCATAACATAAGCATAATATATTTTATCATTCTTATAACTCTTGTGCAATATGAACACATATTTTGTGTTCAACAAGTGAACATCGTTTAAACCATATTCCAAATAAAGAATGCAATGCATTTAACTCTGAATTCCATTATACATATATGATTTTCATATCTCAAAAGAATAGGGTTTCCATATTCATATATATTTTATTATATATCATCGGGGTTTCAATTCATGCTTCTGCTTTATGAACAGAAATGAGGTTATTCCTATTTCCTGAATATGAAGAAGAAATAAGGTGACATATTTTATTTTTATGCAGGACATAGGTCATCCTATGTCCTAAGTTCAGTCCCAATTGTCAAGAATATGTGAATTCATGTTCTAAGAGTCCTTATCTTTTTCTTTATTGAAGAACTGAGGAATTCATGGTCATGGCCATCAAATTTCTCTATTTGAGGATGAAAACTATAGCAGTTTTCATGAAACTTTTATTGATCCTTGATCGGAGAGAGAGATAAAGATAGGGAGAGAAAGAAAGAGAGAGAGAGAGAGAGTATAAGGAGAGGATAATTGAGATTCCATTATTATATTTCCTACATTTTTCTTCTTCTTTTTCGAAAGATGAGAACACTTGCAAGTAATCTCCTCTAGAATCCTCTATATGGATCCCTTTTTCTTGATTTTAGAATTAAAAATACTTCTCTAAGAAGAAATATTAGTTATAAAACTACTCCCCATAATCCCAGAGTGAGTGGGGGGAGATAACCCCCACTCCCTCTTAAAAATAGGCTAAATCGTCTATTTTTATAGGGCTCCCTGCATTAAAAAGAGGTTCCCGACATCAAAAAGAGGTTCCCGACCTCAAAAAGGAGACTCCTGACACAAAAAGGCGGCTCCCGACCTCAAAACAGGGCTCTCGACATCAGAAAGGAGGCTCTCGACACAAAAATGGGGTTCTCGGAGCTCAAAGGAGGGGTCTCGGAGTAAAAAAGGGGCTCCCGATGGTCCAATTCTGCATGCATATGGTTCAATGTTTTGGCCTTAATTTTCTATAAGATAGTATAAACGATGCACTGTTTGATTTTTTGGAAACTAGACTCAATGGGCTTTCAAATGAATCCCCATTTGTCCCAATTGACTAAATGTGCAGGAATCTATAAGCCTTTGAACTCAGCCTATTTGTAGATACATACGTATCCAGTTTGAGTACTTATGATAATCAATATTTTTTTACTCCAACAAATGTTTTCCCTTCAATACTATATACACAACATGTATATATGAGTTGGATATATGTTATTAATGCATTTTGCATTATTTTGGTATCAACAAATGCCCCCCCGACAAGTAGTGTATACAATTTATCGCTTTGTATACACGATGTTGTCACATTCTCGCATTTGATGGACATAAGTTTGAGAAGCTTTAGTTTAGAGTAATTTCGGACATGAGTATTAGTTTACAGTCATTTTGAACATGGATATTAGTTTTACAGTCATCTCGGACGTAAAAGTCATTTGACGTCCCTTAGAACATATCTTTTAAATTGAAGTACTCATAGGACGAAATTTCATATATATTAGTGTAAAGTCATTTCGGACATGGGTTTTAGCTTACAACTATTTTGGACATAAAAGTCATTTGACGACCCTTAGAACATGACTTTTAACTTAAAGTCCTCAAAGAACGTAATTTCATATATATTGGTTTAAAGTCATTTCAGACACGGTCATTAGTTTTCAGTCATTTCGGACGTTAATATCATTTCGGGATTTATCCATGATATGTTTATGCAACTACGGGTCCTTATGATAATCTTTTGATGAGTATCCCTTAGGATAAATCTAAGATATCTAGATGCTGCCGTTTAAGTGTATCCGTAGGATGGATAACATTGTGGGATATTGAGCTAAAGATTTTAGTGAGTTTCCTTTTGGGATCAATCTCAGCTTCATCTCGGTATTTACGCAGTGCGGATATTTTACCGTGGGACGTATGAGATAGAACTTTTTTTGCGAGTTTTCTTTTGGGATTAATCTTAGTCATATCTTAGGTCTTGCTTACTTTGTTAGCATATCCACAGTGACTGGTGATAAATCATTCTGAGCCACCTCGTAAGAGTGTGCCCGATTTTTCTCGAGTCCGATCTGAAATCCAAAAATTTAGACAAAAACCATTATTTGTTTTGGTTTTGGATTAATTATAAATGCAGGGTAAAATGATGTAAGGAATTCTTTTGGGACTTGAAGTATCCTTTGGGACAAAAAAAAGTTTTTGGGACATAAAGAGTCTTTTGGGACGTAAAGAGTTTTTTGGGACGTAAAAGTTTTTGGACGTGTTGAGATCATTTTTCGCGTATGCGAATTGTGAAAGTTTAAGAATACAGAAACGTTTAGAATCTTATAGAATTAAATACTGCTATCAACATTTGAGATAAGCAAGTGATGAGTACGGGTCATCCTCAGGGAAACAATGTTAACAACGAATGCTTTAGACGAGTTATTAAAGAATGGTTTGAATTGTTTTGGAGTTTTGTTTATGATTTACAAGTTTTAAAGAATTAAAGAATAACTTGTTAGAAATGAAAATCGGATACCAACGAACGATTATAATCCTAAACTTCTTCAATCTATATCCTACCAAATACAGGTTGTCAATCTGTATTTAATAAGTTAAAGATCTTTAACTAGTTACTAACTTGGTGTTTGTGAGTATGAAATATCAAACACATACCGGTTAAAGTAGTGGAGCTTAAACCATCAAAACACACCAAAGCTAGCAACTAATTGGAATTATGCTAGAAATAAACTAAAGAGATGTGGATTAGGAGATTAATGGATTCCGAGTATAGGCAAGCCTTCCATACACAAATCTATACCCTTGGTTAGAAACTTATAAAATTAGAGGCTAATCCATCTCTTTACAAGATTTTCACTTAGGTTCCCTTATTCTTCCATTTCTTTACCTTATTACTAACTCTCATCTCAACCACTCATGACTTATTTCTATGTCCGAATTCAAGTCTCGGATCGAGAGATTCGTGCTTGCTTGTGATGAAGTTCAACTCTTAATAATAGTTGGATTAAAAGAATAGTTAGTGAATCAAACCTTTCATTAAAATACCATTGACTCATTCCTAGCAAGTAAAAAAAATACTAGCTAGGAATTAAACCAAAGAAAGAACAAACTAAAGAAAATACAAGCAATCATAAAAAAAGAATAAAAATGAAACACCATAAATAAGATAACTAAATAAGACATGAATTGAAACTAAGTTCAAAATATCAAACAAACACTTACTTTTAACTTGAAGATGAAGAACAATATTATAAGCTCTTGGAAGATGATGAATAGCTCCAATGACATTCTAAACTGAACTTGCACTAAAATACCCTAAACTATTACAAGCTAGAGCTAATTCCTAATACCAAATGCCTTCCAATGATTTACTATTTATAGAGGAAACTTTAGAGGATTTATACCAGTCAATGGACATGTGAAACACACAAGGGAGCTTCTGTCCAAAGTAGGGTCCAGTTGGCCACCAAACATAAGCTTGGGGTGGCCCAAGGTAAGTCTGGGGCGGGTCCATCGTGGAGTCTGGACTCTTGCTTCTTGTGGTGGTCTTGTGTACTCTTTTGCTGATTTTTGGTTCACTCTATTTTTGATAATTCACTCTGGTTTGCTCTCGAGTTTTTGGTCAACATTATCGTCTTATTTCGGCTTTTATTCACAATTCAACTCACACATGTTACATTCTTCTCCTCCACTCCTTATGATACTTATTTGACTCTTTTTTTCCAGCCAAGAAAAGAGAGAAGTCTCTCTTGTCAATTTCTAGAAACTTGTGGAGTGCACGTGGTTGATTTGAGTGGTTGTTGCACGTGTTGTGATCATTTTATCGTCCACGACCAATTGAACCCGAAAACGCATAGAATATGTATGTTTTGCACCAATTGTGCTTCAAAGACCTGAAAACCTGTAATCATGTACTCAATAGAAGTAAGTGGGTTAATAGAAATTGTTTATTAATATAATGATACAAAATAGGCAATATTATATGCAAATAATCATGCTGAACAGGACTTAAGGAGTCCTTTAGGACGTAAAAGTCGTTAGGAAGTAAAAAAGTATTTTGGAACGTAAAGAGTCCTTGGAATGTAAAAGTCTTTGGGACGTAAAGAAAGAATGGTTTTGATTCTATTTAGGGACGATAAAGGGACATGCTTATTGTCATTGGGAACATATGTTGAGAAATGTTGGAGCTTGAATATAGGGTAGAAGCGAAGAACGAAGAGCGGATCTTGTCTTTGTCCGTTATTTGCAACTAACAAATATTCAATTTCCAAAAATCCCGAACAAAATGACCCGATATGTAATCCTCAGAGAAGTTGTTGTTATTATCACTTCGCGGAACGTATTTGTTGCCTCTGTGTAGGAGAGCCTTTCGAAGAAGGATTTTCATTTTAGTTCAATAGTAGGAGCTGGCACTACAATGGGTTTCCCCCTGCCTAGTTTAGAGTCGTTTCGAACAAAAATTGAAAGGTTTATGGTCTCTTCGGATGATAATTGTGAAATTTTAAAATTTGTTACACAAAGTGACGTGATAAGTATGTGTGACAGGAGTGTCCACAATATACTTGTCAAGCAGAACGAGCTTGCCTTCTTGGTACTATTTTTGGACCTAATGTTTGAAAACCAAACATTGTTTGAGGGTATGCCGAGTCATTCAGTGATATGGGAAATATCTCTGATGATCTTTTTTATTTATATTTTCGAGCTTCTGTTCACACTAGAATGCTGCATTTAATACCGCTCATTATTATGCACATTTGTATATAGCTAGGTGCTTTTGATATGTGTTTACTACATGATTATAGGTTACAGGTTCTCAGTCCAAAACAACGCAAACCTTGAATAATCTCTACAGTTATGAAAAAATTCAGAACAACTGTAAAAAAATGGATAAAATCCAGGTTCTGGTCATCCACACCCATCAGGTGCCGCTTACCAGTACAAGAGACAAGATTAAACGATGGTCATTTGTGTCTGGGACAAGTATAAAGCATGAGGATGGTAGCACAAGGATTAAGGTGGTAACGCGGAGCTCAAGGGAGATTAAGTCCAAAAGGCAAAAAGAGTTGCCATTTTGGACTGTTGCAAATCTGAGAATATTCTGGAACTATTTTGCAAACTTGAACCTGTTAAACAGAAGAAAGCAACACGAGAACCCCACATGAAACATGGCGCACCAATTCCTCCAAACGACCGTGGAACCGTGAAAATATGGCTATAATGGAGGCGGATTCGCGGCCATACCAGAGTGTCTCGCGACTAATTTTCAGGGGTGTTTTTGTAATTGCATATAGCCTCAGAATATTGTCCCAGTGTTTCACTTCTTTGCTTATATATACTCCAGATGTGTGCCAAACCTTGGATGCTTTTACTTTCTTTAGGATTAGTGTTAGATTAGTTAGTTTTCTTTTTTTTTCTTCATCTATTCTCCATGAAAATATAGTGAGAGTTTTTGAGTGGACAATAAATGAAGATGAGAGTTTTTGTTACCTTGTATGTTTATTTTTTTGCACTGTATTTTAATTTTTAGTATATATTTTATTATTTGTTTGTTAACGTAGTTGTTGGTTTTATTCTTCTTCTTCTTCTTCTCTTCTAATCTCTATTTTTAAAGCCATGATACTTAATGGAGTCCCTTACTTAGGTGAGGGCCCAAATAGTTAGCTTACTATTTTTGTTCTAACAGTATTCTTCCATTCTTTCTTCTCTTCTTCTTGTTTTATTTTCTTTTCATGTGTGAGTAGTTTTCTCACTTGTTAGGGTTAAGGAAGGAAGGTATGAGCGACGGAAAAATCGCTTGTGCTTCTCTTCCCCAAACAATTTGAAATCGAATCTAGACCAAACAAAGGCAACTCTCTCCTTTAGGCGCGCTATCATGACAAATAACCGCGACCTAAGTTAAGAATTCCTTTACGCACACTATAACGTGACTTGTAGTTGTGACCTAATTGAAAACTTGTTATGTGTGTTTAGCCTAGGGTTGGAAATAAGAGTATGGAATGGACGGACAAGGGGCGCTAGGAATGGATTTAGCATAGGAAAGCTTGCTTAAACCCGCAAATACCATTTCTATGTCTTCCTAATCCCCGTACTTCCGATTATCCCAATATCATTTCAATGATGGCACAAGACAAGCACAAGATTAATTCCTAACTCTACTAACCAACCCTAATCCTAACAGGCTCTCTTGAACATAAAAATACAAACACTTAGGATAGAATTGAACAAACTTATACATTTTTACTTGACTTGTCTAAAATAAGAACGAAGAACTAACCATCTCCTAGTGGATGACTCGTACTCAACCGGCTAGCTACATATGAAACCGTCTGGATTGCGGTAAATAGAACAAGTATAACACATAGCAAAAATCTAACGATCAAATGGCGCCGTTGCCGGGGAGACAGTAACATATTTCTTTTTTGTTATCCGGGTTAATTTGTATGTGTGTGTGTGTATATAAATTTTAAAACCCCATATATAAAAAAACCATAAATATAATAAAAAACCATCTTGTTATTTTTGATAATTTTTGTGCGAGTATGCAGGGAAATCTGGGGCAAATCCATTGAACAAATCAAGAAACAGAAGCTTGGAACCTGAAGAACAGAATGAGGGGAGTGCACAAAAGAAGTTTGATGCTCCAATTCATCAATTAGGCGGTGGATCCGCGGCTAAATTTTTTCTTCTGAGCCCCAAATTTTTTTGTACGTCTTCTCCTTCTCCAGAAACCCCCTCTAAACTCCACTGAAATGTGTTTCTTGCAGGTTTCTTTGCTTAAATAGTGCCGCTAAAATAAAAAAAAGATTGTGTTGTCTTAATTTTTTTTATTGTTTTTCATCAAAAAAATATGGACTTTAAAGGGCTATATCACCAATTCAGATTGAGTAGGGATTTCATCACCCTTCCTAAGACCCCAAAAATCATAAAAAGCATACGCGTTATCTTGAGTTAATTAAAAAAATATCTAGACCAAACATATAAGGACTTGTCGCACTCATTTAGGACAAGTGAAGCTTGTGAGGAATCGGTCGTTTATCTAAACTTGATTTTGTGGTGTCTAGGCTAGATAAGCGAGAAGATAATTTTAAAATGCCCGTCTCACGATGATTCATGAGAAGAACCTTCCTTACCTCACTTATGCTTACCTGGCCACAATTGGCAGTGAAGAGACGATTCGAGAGTTATCCCGCAACTTGTCGTCTGGAAGTCTAGGAACGGTCCAGTTGGACTTTGAAGACTCTAGCTCTAGGTATTGCTTGTGCATATTGTGATTGTGATTATAATTGTTTGAAGTTTAGTCCCATAATTCTGTATTTTTTTTAAATTTTTTTTCCAACAAAATCCAAAACTCTAAAAAAAATTTCAAAAATTCAAAATTTATAAAAATTCACCCACCTTCCACCTTCTCTACTTTCCACTCCTATCATGGATACCCCTAACCGACCTACTCTTGCCGAACTTTGGTACTCTCAACCGGATATTTCGTCATACGGTTCTTGCTTTGGTAGAACTTCTAACGATCCATTCATACCCAGAATTTCTTTGCAAGATCGCATAGATGCTTCTCAACAAAACACTTGGACACCGCAATCCACTTCGTATCAACTGTTTTAACCTCTCACACCTTGTTACGTTAATACCCCTTCTGAAAGTTATGTGGAGACTCTGAAACCCATGTCTATTGCTGAGCACATTGATTAATCCCATACCTGATCTTTCATCCCTTTCACCACTCTGAATTCTTTAGGATAACAATTCCAATCACCTCATTATCAAAATGCCGATCCTAATCATGCCCATTCTACGCATCCTTTCAATTCCTATCAATCCTATCCGACTTTTACACATTCTTTATACATTTCTTCTGAACACCCATTTGGTAGTTTTACGTATCCAAACGAATTTGAATTTTTAGCTGAAACGCCTTCATAACCCATGTCTAGTCTTGAACAATCATTTGAAGAATTTTGGGTAGCTTCGTGCCGAAAGATGGATGAATTGAATGAGTCCATGGCCGTACTCATACAACCTAACGAACCAGCAGCTAGTTTCCAACTAGTTTAAAATTTTACAATATATGATGAGGCGATAGGACAATTTGATGATTTGAGTAGTGAAAGTGAGCAACCCACCCTTCGGAATCAAACCTACCCATTCCCAATTGATTTCCACAGCTCCGGTTTCAAAAATCTATCGAGTACACCAAATGATTCACCAATTGAGGATAGCATGTTTGATGAGTTATGTGACTATATAGTGCTTGATTTACCCGATTGTGAAGGGTCCATTTCAAATGAAACCGATGCCACTCCATTTGATCTCTACACCTCCGCTCTAGAAAAACAGCTGATTGAAAACTATGCTTTTGATGAGGTGTCTGAGAAATTTAACTTTTACTTGATTGAGGATATCGACGCTGGGGATAATTTGGATGATGAACCCACAATTTTGGATGAGTTTTTTTTTACCAATTCATCACATTCCTTCAACTCCATGTTGGCATCATCCCGAACCATTAACTGTATTTCCCGAACCCCATGTGCGTCTGGATGTTATTGATAATGATGAATGCATAGATGAGCTGAATGTTGAGGAGAATTTTGAGGATATCATCAAGGATGAGCCCGTTATTTTGGATGAGTCGGAAGTTCTGATTCATCACGTCCCTTCCATTGACTGTGAATATCCTCCTGAACACTTAACCGACACCATTCCTCGATCACTTTCCTCCACCTTTACATCGTTACCAAACTGCAAGACAACGTATCAACTTCATCTCTCATATCTGGTTTCCCTAGTTCAGTCGGCCCATATTTTCTTGTGAATCTTAAGCGGTTTAACCCTATTTCTCAACGGATTGATAAATTAGTACAGTTAGAAAATTCCAGTTTAACATCATTACAAACAATACTAATTTATTCAATCAAATTTCAACCTCAAGTTCGTGCTCCCCTCCGTTCTTCTCATCTACCGATACCGTATCCCATTTCCGCCTACACACGGTCTCGTGTATTCTTCATTTCTTTTCTCTACACGTTCTTTCTTCAACCATGGCATCATCATGATACAATTTTTGAATAGTTAGTATTAACTTTGGTCTGTGTAAGGCCTTGTATGGATTGCTGATGTTTCCCCCCTAACTTTGAACTTTAATGCTTGAACAGTGGAAACACCGTTTCACATAAGTTTGGGGAAAGGGCCTTTTTGTGTTTATATATTTTGTTTGCCTTTTCTTGTGTTATAAAAAAAGAGGGGGACCAACATATTTTGACTCCTCAACAATTTTGACCCTCTTTATATGGCATTACAGTGAGGGCACTATCAAGTTTAAGTTTGAGGGTGTGCTCGGTAAACTTTCCATCTTTACATTCATGTGTATATTTTGCATTCGCATACTTATTTAAAAACCCATAAAAACTGAAAATACTTATTTGAAAACCCATAAAAACTGAATTTTTTTTCCAAAACATAAAAAATTTGTCATCAAGTTAGGTAGTAGGGTAACTTAAATTTTATTCAGAAAATTTAGCTTGATAGGTTAGAAATAACTAAATTCTAAACTTAGGAATTGAAAACCTTAAAAATAACCCCTATTGAATTTAATCGTAGAAAATATATGTCCTTGTAGTTTTTTAGAAGTAATCTTGAGTTTAGTTCTTAAGTTAAGTTGAGATGAAGGGAAAATATTGAAATGTTTATTGAAGGATAAGTCTGAAAAATAGTTTCTATTTTTGAGTCCAAATTCAGAAAGTATATACCCTACAAACAACACTTACACGCACCTTGAAACCTGGGATTGTAGAAAATACCTAAAAATACATTTGCTTGAAAGCCTAGTATGAAAGAAAAAACGGTATTTATAACTAACTACTAAAAGAGCATCGCTGAAAAATATATCCGATCTTGAAAAGAAAAGAAAAAGAAAAAAAGAAAAGAAAAGAAAATATATATTTTGCAAGATCCGGAAACTACTATTTATGCCTAAATAAGCTCACACATTCGGTAATCGGCTGATTAGTGCCTTAGAAAGCAGTAGTAGTCGCATGAATGGTATGTGAGAAAATCCGCCCATCATTAATAAAAAGAAGTAGTACTAGGTATTAGGGTAAGGGTACTATAACTTGAATTGAATTCTTAAGTGCAGAGGTGAAATTTACACACACGTAGGGGTATACGATCGATATTTGGAGGAGATGTAGGAATAAAGAATAAGTCTTATGTTTTCCATAAAGATGATAAAAATTCCGTATTGGAGACTGCGCTTTAGAAGGAAAACTCAAGAGATGCTGAGGTCTTTATAGACTGACAAAACGTATGGGATCTTAGGTTGAATGAATAGGAGGTACGAAGAATACATTGCAGATATTTCTAACTTAGGATGATAGAGTTTCTAACTTAGATACTAAACCATAAGATGAGAATCGAGATTAACTTATGAAACTAGCTTGACGGGATTTTGTGGGTAGTATCCGCTAAAAACCCTTAGGAGACAACACTTCTCCTACTAGGGACACCTAGAGGATTAACGACTTGTTACACATGCTAAGTGCAACCGTAATGCCTACGATAGTGAGCTCAGGACTTTTTGAAAATAAAATGGTTTTTCTTGGGACGAGCAAAATATAAATTTGGGGATATTTGTTCACACCAGAATACTGCATTTAATACCGCTCATTCTTATGAACATCTGCATATAGGTAGGTGCTTTTGATCCATATTTGCTACATGATTACATGTTACATGTTCTCAGTCCAAAACAACGCAAACCATGCACAATCTCCACAGTTATGACAAAATTCAGAACAACTGCCAAAAACAGATAAAATCTAAGTTCAGGTCATCCACACTTGTCAGGTGTCGCTTACCAGTACAAGAGACAAGATCAAGTGATGGTCATTCGTGTCTGGGAAAAACACAGAGCATGAGGATGGCAGCACAAGGATCAAGATGGCAACGTGGAGCTCGAGGGAGATCAAGACTAATTGGATGCGAAAAAGTGTATATGTGTATATTGTAAATAACCACAATCAAGATGGTGTCGCAAATAGCTAGCCGCGATGAGTATGGGTCGTCCACAGGGAAACGATGAACTGTTTTTCTTGTTTTAGACGAGTTGATGGGAGAAAGGTGAAATTGTTATCGTTTTATACTAAGAAGATTTAAGAATTTTATAAGAGAAGGGCTTGTAAGGTTTATAGGATTTGATAGTTAATGGATGAAGTTAAAAATAATAATTCTTTTTTTCTTTTAATTATTTAATACTAGAGAGATATCAATGAACGTAGATTAGGGTTCTTGTAAGGAATTAGGGTTTCCCTCTACTGACCTTTGTTCTTCTATTGATCTCTATTTATCTCAAGCCCTTAACAAAATAATTATTAACGAATCTCAAAATCGTGGTCATGACTATCATGAAGTGATAGCGCACCTGATAGGAGGGTTAATATTCTTTTTGCTAAAATTTATAAAAATTAAAACTTTAAAAAGAATTCAAGTGATATTTTTCATCCATTATTCTACCCTATCCTACAAACCCTGGCAAGCAAGAATTTACTCGCTCATGGATATTAGCGTAGTAGAAGAAAGGTGGAAGAATACGGAACCCATAATTAAAATTAAAAACGCAGAAAGTAAATACAGAATGTAATTGCAGAAATTAATGCGGAAAGTAAAGCGCAGAAAGTAAATACGGAAAGTAAAGGGCAGAAAGTAAATGCGGAAAGTAAAATGCGACAAAATTAAAAGAAAAGACTGCCTTTATTGATTTACTAGTGCATTACAAAATTTATTACTGAAAAAAATAGATTACAAAACCCTAGTTTGTTCGCTACATCTCTCTCTCTCTCTTGAATTGAAATTTTGAATTGAATATTGAATCTTGAATGTTTTTGATAGACAGCTCTCGGTTCTTTATATAGTCTCTAGAATTAGAAACCCTAGAGGCTATATTGAAGTATGTAAAATTACGATCAAGACCCTGCAATTTCAGATCCTACGGCTGGCATCTGACCGCGGTTCCGCCGCCTATACCCAGCTTGACCGCGGATCCTTCGCCCCTTTGTGGATTACAAAATTAAAAGAAAAGACTGCTTTTATTGATTTACTAGTGCATTACAAAATTTCTTACTGAAAAAAATAGATTACAAAACCCTAGTTTGCTCGCTACATCTCTTTCTCTCTCTTGAATTGAAATTTTGAATTGAATGTTGAATCTTGAATGTTTTTGATAGTCAGCTCTCGGTTCTTTATATAGTCTCTAGAATTAGAAACCCTAGAGTCCATATTGAAGTATGTAAAATTATGATCAAGACCCTGCAATTTCAGATCCTACGGCTGGCATCTGACCGCAGTTCCGCCGCCTATACCCTAGCTTGACCGCGGATCCGTCTCCCCTTTGTGGATTTGTGCATCCAATTTTCTCGTGGCTTCTTCTCTCAATATTTAGAGGTCCTTCTGATACAAAGATTCTGAAAATATATCTTTTAGTCTTTGCCGTTGAGAGATTCTTCGATTTGCTCCTAATATTCAGCAGATTTGGTTTGGTGAATCGATTTGTCGTGGATCTCCCACTCATAGTTCATAAATGAGCTAATCTTATTATAATACCTGCAAAATATCTCAAATGGAAGGATCTTATCAACGTTCATGAATGAGAAATCATAGATCGAACTGCCGAATTGGAAAAATTGGATGTTATCATAGTATCAGCTAAGTTCACGGGCGCCCTTTGGTTTTTGCGCTTCCCGGAAGTCAAACAGGACTTTCCGGGACGCAAAACGAGGGGTCCGAATTTTTGTCGCTGACCGGAAGTCAATTTCGGCCCTTCTCTATTTTGAGGGATCCCTCATATTGATGATTCCAGGCTTCCCGGACTCGTAACAGAGAACAAGAAGAGGATCATCTTGTTAATAGCATTTATTTTATTTGAGATATTAGTCCAACCAATTAAATGATATAAGATCTTAAGAATATTGGTTAAGAATATTTGATATGATATGCATATATGATTATTTTATTTAAATGTGATACGCATATATTTTCCCTAATTATATTAATTATAAATTAAGAAATATATGATAATAATTTTTTTACAAATAAACCCACATATGTTCTTTATTTACAATTAACACCTTTTAGTAGTTAACAATAATAGGGAAAATGACCGTACAAATGTGCAGTACATATGATAATAAGAGTTTTCAGCGGATTACACCCACAAAATCCCAAAATAAAAGAAAGAAGACAAAAATTATATGCAAAGATAATGAACAAATAAAAGAAAAAAAAAACTTGAAATTAAGAGTTTCAAACTATACTATTTTTTTAGTTTCCATGAGCCCTATCTTAATGGTCTTGAAAAAAAGTCAGAAATCACATCATCCCTCAATAAAACTTTGTCTTTAGTCTTCCTCCTTATATTTCCTCCAAATATCGATCATATACCCCTACGTGTGTGTAAAAGACATCCCTACACTTGGAGAATTCAATTCAAGCTATCATACCCTTTGTCCACATTCCTTAGTATTTTTTAGTCGTTGATATTTTAGATGGATTCGCTCACACATTCTTCATGCGACTGTTAATACTTCTTGAGTTACTAACAACCGATTATTGAATGTGCTCAGTTATTAAGGCGTAATTAGCAATATCTTAGTCTTGCAACACTTAAGACTTAGCAGTGACTCCCAAACCAGTTGGTCTAAGGCACTAGGTGATAAGGCACCCTCGCTATATTTTTTATGCTGCCTTAAGTAATTACAAAACCAGTGTTCATTTTTCTGCACCATTTATATTTTATGTCATTTATATTTTATTAAATTATATTTTTTCCTTCATACTAAATCTTTTAGACAAGAGTATTTCAAGGTGTCCTCTACTATACCATGTTTCAAGATGTGTGCAAGTGCGTATAGTAGGGTATCAACGTTCAGAAGTTTGTACTTAAGAATAGAGATTATTTTTCAGACTTATTTCTATCCGCAGATTAGTGATTCCTTTATCTTACTAACCCCTGCGACAACAGCTTATGACTACGTATTACTAGCTTTATTTTAAAATATCTAATTTTCTTGCATTTCTTAAATCTCTTCTTCTCTTTCATATGTATTTTTCTCTTTTTAACTTTTATTTTCAAATTTTATTTTTATTATATATATATAGTGCCAAATGATATTTCAATAAACACATACCTCCCCCCAAACCTGTTTGCAGCAATGTCCTCACTGATGCTGTTGTTCGAGCGCAAAAACCTGTAGACTTAGGTGGAGAATAATATGGTCAAGAGATAGTCAAATTAAAAACCACCCCCAAACTTGTTCTTTGGCATGCACAAATATTTATTTATTTATTTATTTTTTACATACCTCCATTCTTAGATGAAACAGTGTTACCGAAACATGGAAGTGAGGCAGAGGAAAGTTAGTCGTGATAAAGCGACTCCTTTAGGAACAAGAGCTCCTTCTATGGGTCAGCGGAAAGTGCGGTTTTAATCTATGCCCATTTACTTGAAAATATAACCGTTTTAATATTTTCTACATCCACCGCACTGTGCAGGTACACATACCGTGTTGGATATAGTGCCCTCAAGGAAATTATTATGATCACAAGTAGGCGATTATGACGATTGAGAGAGGACCTATACAAGTATAACGGTCTTACTCGAGATGATAGTATGCTATCTGGTTTATCTTCATCATTGATGAAGCCCGTAGAATTGTTTTTTGACGACTAACATTATGATGGCGATCATATATGTGAGAGCTGGGTTGTCCATAAGCACATTCTTAAATGTCCCTAGTCGTGGGAGTATTGAGACTAGGCATCGATATTCTGGAGTAGACTAGTGTATACGCTTCTAGGCCCCGACAAGGGGCGGTGGCTGGTCTCACAAGCCATTAGTGTTGTGTCACCTAAGATTGTATATAGGTGCTCACTAGAGGTGAGTACACTGGACGGACTTGCCGAGAACTTCTAGATGGTATTATACCTATCGTCAGATGTAAGTTCTCAGGTGGCATGAGTACGGGTTAGTCCTTTGACTTGAAGTCGTCATTTGACTCATGTGATTTCCTACTGTACTTTGATTATTATCCTACCATGGCTCAAAGGAGTTGTGCAAATAGGTTTTAGTTGGGTACAATCCCGAGCCACATGGAGGCAGTGGTCGACTGTCAGGGATTCGTCTCTAATGATATTAGGAGTCGATGTCACGTTGTGTTCAGTTGGCTATCTCCAGAAATCTATGGCCATGGTGGGTGAGATTTACTGATAGTTGATCAGAAGTATCTCAGCTGGTGATGAGCTTGACTCAGATACGACTTATCAGATTAGTAAGGGTCTGACGTTATCCACCCGCTAGACCTGATATGCGATACTCTTTGATGAAGAGACCGGATTGTATGGAGATTTTGACATTCAGGCTCAGTAGGGTAATGGCGTACTTGATTATTGACCCCCCTTTCGACAAGTACCTGGGTAGCGGTTACATACAGTTAGTGTCGCTGATGTGCTTGTGGTTAAACCCACTGCCAGCATATTGTCGAGTCTTTAGATTCCCACACAGAGGGTTTTCCCGGTTTAGGCGACAGATGTAGGAGCCATACGTTGGTACGTGCAGGGGTCCAATTAAATACGTGTACACGATACACGGATTTTAATCGGACGGTTGATAATACTAGCCGGTTTAGAATTAAGCCGGATTATTAAATCAGGCTTTGATTTAATAATTTATATATGTATTTTGATACATATATTTTAGTATTATTGTTCACCATTTATTTTCTTTCTTTGGTGCCATCCGTATTTTTATACGGATATGCGTATATGTAGCGATACATATACCAGGTAAAGTATTCCGTATTTATACGGGAATGCTTCTTGAAGAAGGACACCTCATATTTGATTTCCTTTTTAGAAAATTAAATGGGAAATGAGGTGTAAAGTAAGATTTTAAATGAAGCATGGTTGCATATGTGTAGATTGGTATTGTTTTGGAATTTATTGTTGATTTGATTGGGTTCACTATTGAACCATGGTTCATAAATGCAAAGCCATCCATTCTTTGTTTCACTTGATGATTCTCTTCATGCTCCATGAGCTCATGCTTCATGCTTCCTCTTCTCTTTCAACTTCTTCTTCTTGCTCTCCATTTTTGAGTAAGGGTATTGAGAAAAAAATATTTAGTGAAGTATTCCTACATCACCGACCATCCAAACCTAGCGAGTTTGGATTGTCGGTTAGAACCTCCTCCGCATTTTCTCGGGTGGACCGTCTTCGGCAAGGGGGGTCGATTCTCAAGCGTGATCCCGGCGGCTACGAGCTTGGAGGGGTCTTCCATAATTAGATGGACACGAGACAAAGGTTGTAATTTCTCAACCATGCTTGTTTTAGATTTCTAGTTTAGGGTGTTTGAATCGAATTCTTGGGTTTGCGTGTCCGGTGCTCGCAAAAAGTGTTTATTTTCGATTTCGCCTCGCCCGCGGCCTCCACAGCGTGGGCGCTAGACTCCTACATGGTATCAGAGCCACCAAAACACCCTAAACTAGTGTTAGACGATGCTTTAGTTTCAAAACTGACAACTCCGATTTCGAAACCCAGTTTCTATCCAGAAAACATTTTTGTCTCTAAATTTTTTTAAACAAATGCAGAAGCTTAATCTAGACTAGATAGAGACACATAATGAAAATGAGCACATTCCATCATGTTTGGACCGGCAGAAATGGGGTTTTGACCGGCCTCACCTTTTTATAGTTCACTTTTGGAGCTCGTTTTCATGCTGTTTCTTGGATTTTGTAAATTGGTATTTTTTGTGTTGTTTGATTTGTCCCAAATTTCACTTTATGTCATCTTAGCTTTGGGACAACTCAGGAGTTTTAAAAACTCGAAACTTTTGGATCGTCGGTATCTGTGATGTTTTATATGTGTTGCTGAACATCGTCTAATTGCTATATGTTCATTTTGACGGGGTTGCACACATTTTGCTGTTGCTTGCTTCTGCGGTTATATATATCTGCTTATGGTTTGTGTGGATTGTCGTGTGGGATAGCCCTTAGTGCGATATTGATTGTACAGTTTTGATTCAGTTTGTATATTCATTGTTGCGGGGCGAGCGTTCGACATGTGGACAGTCGTTTCTGTCGTTATGTATATTCTTTTATTAGGGCTCGAATAGGTTGCGGTCGCTGTCACCCTTGTACATATATTTCATTTCCGTACTAGGATTGCCCCACGGAGAAGTGCTCCAATAGCCGAATTCTAGAGGGAAACGGGCCTGCATTTCATGGTGTTGAGACCGGTGGGCCTTACTTTAGAATTGGCGGGCTATTCGCCGCACTTATAAGGGGGATGCTTTATCATTACAAGTTAGAACTCTTTTTATAGGATTGACCCGTGAAGGGGTGCATAAGTCACTGGAATCTAGAAAGTGGCGGGTGACCGACTCACTTTATTGAAGGTATGTTACCCAGTTTCTAGAATTGGCAGGTGGCTTGCCACACTCGTAGGGGTCTAGGATTGACTTTGTATGGGCTATCCACACGACCGGGGAACGTCGCGTTTCATTTACGGCTTAAATGAGACGCGGGGCTCCTAGTTTATCCGCTATTCCATATTGTTGTTCGCATGCCTGTGATGACTATTATCTGCCTGCGATGTTGATATATATATATATATATATATATATATATATATATATATTTAGTAGACGCTTCTATATGTTTTGCATTTACGCTAATCCTGCCCCCGCTCTGCCGTTAGTTAAGTAACCTAAATGCGGATGGCATATAAAAGCATGTTATTTTGGTTGTTTCTTCTGTTGCTTGGAAACTTAAAATGATGAGAACGCATTATCTGAATAATGCAAGGAAAATAAACCCAAATGATGTTGTCGGAACCAATTTTAAAATTACTCGGTTTTCTTCAAAACCCATAGTCGTATTGCTTTGCATAGAGGTATTCGGTTAGGAATATCCCGCACCTCATCCTATGAGGTAAGAGCCTTGATCCCTTCTTTGGGAGTTCGTTCTTAAGCAAAAGTTTATCTTACTAGTTTTAAAAAGTGGAGCTTAAACCACTCCATTTCAAACCCACTCGAGTTCTTTCAATGATATCAAGTTCATTACGTTAAAGGTTTTTCACCAAAAACCAGCCGTAGCCCTCCGTCATTTCAGACGGGTAGTGCCTAGTATTCATGCTATGTTTGTTGGCCTTCGTCAAGGCATAGTGTATGGTAGCTATGTATTTCTTTTTTGTTGCATGGATATGCATTAATCTAGGACAGTCGTACAGTCTTGTTGGCCTTTGTCAAGGGTGAGTATGGGTGGGTTAAGATTAATCAGGACAATGACGGGTAGAACTTGACTTACGACTTATGATTTGTTGGCCTTCGTCAAGGTTATAAGACGCTTGGGACAAAAACCATATCGGGAGTTTCAAACATACGGAAAACTTTCCTAGTTTTCGCATACCTTCTGGAGTGTGGTAATTTTGGTCGGTTTCCGTCAAAGTTATCACACAATGATAGTTGGGTCCCAATTCCCACTGATGAGTATGTATTACTCCTCGGGAGACTTTTCATTTCACAATTAGCTAACCTATTAGGTGTTTAGAAAGTGTTGACGAGATTACGCCTCTGCGGAAATGAGGTTATTAATTGGGTCCGTGCAAAAGCATGGGAGACCTCCCTCGAAGTACCAACACCGGCCTGGCTGAACGGTTTAGCGAACTTGTAAAGTGTAAATGATCCCGACTTGTTCTCCTTTTAGGGTTTGAAGGAGAATTTGAAGAAATAGTGGGAGCCATCCCGATCAGATAAAATGATAACCAATCTGATCTTGATTGAGTGCATGCTGAGTGTTTCTTTTCTCTCTTTCTGGTACAGTGACCCATGACTTACCTTAAAAACTCATGAATCAATTTGACTGAACCTTTTTACACACTTTGGTTTTGGTTTGTCTTGATTAGCGACAAAGTCATATATATCCCTGCCACTCCTACTTTACCCTTTGCATTTCTTCAGAACACGTCGTATTGCTACAATGATCCATATTGCTTGGAACGGCCATCGTATATTACATACGAACTCGAAGAAGTTACTTCAGTCGAGAATGGCCACAGGTTCTAAAGAAATTGAATAGGATTATTCAGTTGTCTCTTCCTTTTACCTTCTTTCAGGATGCGAGAGCTCCTTGATTAGGAGAGTACACCTGTTACGCTTATTGGATAGTCTTCATCCAAACCTCAGGCTGGTGCCGAAAGGTAGGTAAGGAAGAAAACCAGTTAACGTAGGGATGGTGTGTAGAAGGTAAGAAGTAGAGACATAAAGGAACTGAAGTGAGGGAAAAGGAAATTGCGACTACTATCATGAATCTGAATAATGGAAAATGCACTACTAAGAATACCTGATCATCCCCTATGAAACATTTTCATGTTTCAGTTTTTCTGTGTACATGTAAAAGAGAACTGTTTTTCCAATTAATTCTAACTCCAGGGTAAGTATTTACCAGATTTGGATCTCATATCTGTACGGTATTACAAATGATGAGTAGGATTAGAATATTGGAAAATGGGCGATTTGATCCTCAATATCAAAATTGTTGCAATTGGTGATATTGGATTAAATCGTCTGGCTTTTGCCTGACAGCAAATATTTGGTTTCGAATAACCTTATTTTGCACCAAGTTTTAAAATGAAATATATGTACCTTTATTTTTATAAAGTGAGATATACATTTTGAAAATTGTGTTGTAAACATATACCTTTATCAGTTGAGGATAAGGTAAGGTGCATTGAATAACGGTGTAAGACATTCTTAACCAAGATGCAATTTTCAATTTACAAAACACAGAATTTGAGTTGGTATACTCTCGGGATTTATACATGGAAATGTATGTTGTCCAGTGTCCTTCAGGACAAAGAAGTTGGTACTCTTACTTCATTCATTACCTATGAGTTTTCTGGTTTTAGACACGCATTCGTAGTAATGCAAAGTCAAAGATTTCGAGAAGTTCGTATTTATAAGAATAAAGTAGAGAACCATACGTTGAAAGTATCAGGATTCTTCGAGGTGATCAAAGATGTAGATACTTATATTAGGTATTCCATCATAATAATATCGAGAAATTGATTCTCTCACAGGTTACTCATCCGTGGACGTGGTCCATGATAAGTAATGTTGTATTGGCCTTTTTCCATTAGGTGATATGCACTGGAAATAGCTGCCTTGATTTTATATGGATATAGAATGGTTATATATGTTGAGGTTGTTAAGATATGGAGTTATCTGGTTTTTGTTTAAAAAGCAGAATCCAGACAAACTTGAGGCATGCTTCGGTAATGGCGGTTTGTGGATTATCCCGAGCATTCACTGGGATTTTGTTTCTACCATTTACAAGATCAATAGTTACATTGTTCTTGACTCGCCACCATTTTATAAACGGATATTTTTGCAAAAGAAACTAGTGGCAGTATGGTAGAATTGGAAGTGATTCCAGAAACATAAACGGTTACCGAAAATTTAGTAGAACTAAGGATTCAATTGGACTTGACAAACTGTTAGCCACTCCGCAGATTCTAGTAGGTGATATCAGACACCCGAGAGATACTTTGGTTTTCTTATAAACGGTGACAGGGTGGTCAGCATCATGGTGATGATGACCCTACTAGTTATCAGCAGGTCATATGAAGTGGTAACTTCCAGGTGACCAGATGCTTCATATCCAAGATGGACTCCACACACTTCAGTAAATTATGGATTTTGGATTTTGCTGGGTGCTCCTCAGGGGGTAAAACCCATTAGGAGCAAGTAGATCTTTCAAGATCTGTGCAGGTGGAAATGTACTAACCTAATAAGGCTAGACTTGTTGTAAAGAGTTTTCATTTAATACCCTTTTTTGGATTGTGATGAGACTTTTACTTTAGTGTCTATGCTGAAGTCCATACGGATATGACTTGATACTACTATTCCCCCTACTTGTTATTAGCAGGTCATAGAAGGTGGTAACTTCCAGGTGACCAGGTATTTCATACCCGAGATGGACTATACGCATTTCAGCAAGTTATGAATTTTGGATTTTACTGAGTGCTCCTGAAGGGGTAAAACCTATTAGGAGAAAGTAGATCTTTCGAGATCTGTGCATGTGGAAAGGTACTAACCTAATAAGGGTAGACTTGTTGTAAAGAGTTTTCATCAAATACCCGTTGTGAATTGTGATATGACTTTTACTTAAGTGTCTACGCTGAAGTCCATATGGATATGATTTGGCGCTGATGCAACTCACGGCTATGGTATCCGGCAGGTAGTTGACATAATGTCTTTCCAAATGGGATTTTGGAAGTGGACGTGTATATGACTCTGTCAGAGGGTTATCGTAGTCAGTGGGAGCAGCGGAAGCGCATGTTGTTTATGTCTATTCGTAAACTGAAGCATGGATAGCGGAGACGGGTCATCCATTTTGATGTGATAGTCAAGTTGATTGACTTCGTCAAAACAAAAAGTGAACCTAATAAGAAGGATGTAGCGAGTACTGTCCTGGGATTTGGATAACATACTCCAGATAGGAAGAGATGTTCCTGTACTACAATCGGTCGAACTTTGGTAGTTACACAGTATTTTCTCCACGTTGGATATGGATAGTATATCAGGAATTCTGGTGACTAGATCTAGATTTGGGATGATTCCTAAATCGGGTACTTAGAAAGCATTCTAAAAGTATTTTAGAATGGATAACTCCTGACGTGGTTGTGTACCCGCTGGTGATGGAGTCAGCCTCTTTAAAGAGATGTCTTCTAGACTGATGAAGAGAGGGACTGGCATGAATGGTATATCATTTGCTCAGGCAATTGAGTCAATCATGCAATGTCTTGTACAAGACCAGATTGATAATTCTGGTTTTAGATCTAGATTTGGGAAGTTTCCCAATCGTGTACTTGGACAGCATTCTAAAAGTATTTTAGAATGGACGACTCCTGGCGTGGTGTACCCGCAGGTGATGGAGTCACCCTCTCTAAAAGGATGTCTTTTAGACTGATGAAAAGAGGGGCAAGCATGAATGACACATCATTTGCTTAGGCAATTGAGTCAATCATGCAAAGTCTTGTACAACACCAGATATTTCCTTTGCACTAGTTGCAACAATAAGATATTAATCCAATCCTAGAGAAACAATGGGAAGCAGTAAAGAACATATATTGATGTTCTTGGTATAAGATAATGGCAGCCTCCTCTGGGAGTCGGTTATCAGTTCAGGCTTCCAAGTAGATGAACCATGTATATATAAGAGGTTGTAAAGAGTAAGTTTGTCTTCCTCGTATTGTACGTGGATGGCATACTCTTGATAGGAAACGATGTTTCTATGCTATACTCGGTCAAGCTCTTCTTATCAAAAAAGTTATTCATGACAAATCTTGGTAATGCCTCCTACATCTTGGGGATAAAGATCTATAGAGATAGATCTAAATGGATGTTGGGATTGTCCCAATCCAGGTTCATAGACACCATACTAAAGAGGTTTAGTATGGAAGATTCTAAGCATGGTAATGTACCTGCTTGTTTAGGAATCACTCTCTTTAAAGAGATGTCTCCCAAGACTGATTTGGAGAGGGCTCGCATGCAAGGGATACCCTATGCTTCAGCAGTCAGGTCAATCATGTATGCGATGTTATATACTAGACTAGCTTACTCACTAGGTGTAGTGAGTAGGTATCAATTAGATCCAGGGTAGAAATACTGGATAGCTGTGAAGAACATTCTTAAGTACTTGAGAAGGACTAAAGAGATATTCTTGGTGTATGGTAACGGTGAACTCCAGGTGGAGTCTTTAACCGATTCAAGTTTCCAGAGTGATAAGGACGAAAGTAAGTCGGTCTCGGGTTTTTTCTTCACCCTCAGTGGAGGGACGGTATGTTGGAAGAGTTGTAAGCTAGATATTGCAGCAGACTCGACGATGAAGGCTGAATACATCGCTGTGAATGATGCTGTCATAGAGGCTGTCTGGATGAAGAAGTTCATGAGATGAACTTGGTGTGGTTCCTACCATTGAGCATCCAATACCTGAGTATTATGATAACAATGGAGTTGTGGCTTTGGCCTACGAACCCCGGTCCCATCAGCGATCCATACATATTCTTAGGCGGTATCACCTAGTCAAAGAGATAGTTGATCTCCGGGAGATCTAGATCAGGAGAGTTGACACAGAGGATAACACAGCGGATCCACTCACCAAGGCCTTCCCCCATATGCTAATCGAGAGACTTTTTAGGATGTTGGGTATGAGATACTACAACAACTGGCCTTAGTACAAGTAGGAGATTGTTAGTGATATGTATGCCCTAGAGGCCATTATTGTATGATATAGTGGATGCTTGGACATATATATGGAGGACTTTCTTTCTCGACAAGATAGTATGCTATTTGGTTTCCTTTATCTTAATATGTTCACTGGTATTATTATACCGTTTCTCATATACATGTTGATAAAGCCCTTAGGATGTTGGCTTGACTACCAGGACTATGATGTGGACGGGCACAGCAGCTACATGGACCCCTTCCTTTATGTTGTTGCCAGCGCTTTCCCGGGCCGAGCCGATTTTGAATCTGTTTCCTCAAACGAAGGAGCCTTCTTGTGCCCTACTTTACTCCTTGAAATTGCTGCAACAAAGAGGATTTTCTCAGCCAATGGAAATTCAAAGTAACGGGCGAGAACCCGCATTATTTTATTTGGAAGTTCTGTTAGGGCAGCTATCAATTCTTTATTTGAAGTTCGCAGTTTAGTGAGAAGATCTTATTCTGATGGGTCGTATGAAGTCGGCTTCCAGCTTGGGACTAAATCAGTCGGTATTATTGATCATACTACTAAGACCTGGGTAGTCCACAAGCAGATCCTTCAATTGTTCCTAGTTGAGGGTATATCGAGACAGGGCATCGATACACCAGAGTAGACTAGTGTGTACGTTTCTTGACCCTGTATGAGGGCGATGGTTGATCCCATATCTATTGGTGTTTGACATCAAAGATTGTACTCAGGTGCTCATTAGAGATTGGGTACACCGAACATGACTCGCCGAGAACTCCTAGTTGGTATTATACTTATCATCAGATAGCAGTTCTCTGGTGACACTATTACAGGTTAGTCTGTAGACCCGAGATCGTCATAGAGTTTTGTGTGGCTCCCACTGTGCTTTGATTTCCTCCATACCACGGCTCAAAGGAGTCATGCGACCAGGTGGATTTTGGGTACAGTCCCGAGTCACATAGAGGTAATGAGCGATAAGAGGGGTTTCGTCTCTCCCGGTATTGGGAGTTGATATTGCGCTATGATCGATTGGCTATAACAGTAAGTCCCTGGCCAGGGCTGTTGATGATATTTACTGGTAAGTGTTAACAGTAGTTTCTCATACCGTTATGAGCCATACATCAGTATGACTTATCAAGTTCTTAGGGCCTGACGATACCACCCCTAGACTCGATATGCGACAGATCAGACGAAGAGACCAGACGGTACGGTAAGTGTTACTTATAGGCTTCATGGGAGTTTGGACAAGATTTCTTGTTGATCTTCTAATCTCTCAATACTTGGGTAGCCGTTACGTCCAGCTAGTACCGCTGACGGCTCGTGGGTGACTGATATGATCATCACCTACTGCTGGCATATTGACGAGTCTTTAAAGTCCTACACAGAAGTTTTCTGGTTCAAGAGAAACGAAGTAGGGCACATATGTTGATATGTGCGGGGGCCTGATTAAATACGAGTATGTGATACCGTATTCTAATCTGGCAGTTATTTGTTATCGGTTAGGTTATATGTGATATAATCAGATTATCGAATCAAGTGTTGATTTGATAATTTGATATACAGATAAATGATAGTAGTCGGTTATATATGATATAACAGGATTATTAAATCAAGAGTTGATTTAATAATTTGATATAATTATATATTATCTAATATTATTAGCTCACTAATTATTCTTCATAATATGTATATTATTAATATATATGTGATATATATATATATATATATATATATATATATATATATACATATATAATGAAGCATGTTGTTTACCGCCGAAAACAGAGACGAACCGGGATGCATCGTCTTGCCTGAATTTGGGGGGGGGGCAGATACTATTTGGGTTTATCCGTTCACCTCTCCGAAGATACCAAGTTGATTTATGGCACAGTATATCGGAGGTTTGGACGGATGCGGCCGTTGTAGCAGACTTTGTCAGATTCCTCCTCGTTTACGAGTGGTTTTTGATTATGGGGACGCTCTTCCCTGCAGGCGTAAGCCCCTGCAGTTAATTACGTTACCGCGTAGCGATAACCACTTTCTCCTGCTTCGGATATTCACTTCGTGTCGTGTGTGCTTGTTTTATTTTTTGGTTACCCGTGGATTGTATACGGAGACTAATTTATGTTGTCTCCCATAGGCCGTGGATTAGTCCAAATCCATATTTCTTATATTTGGGGTTTTTATTTAAGAACCGTTAATCTGTTTTGAGATTAAGATCGACTTAAATGTATGTGAGCATTTAGGGCTCGATTAGTCTTTTGTAAAGGATACGTTAGTCCAATTTGAGACTAAGATCTACTTAACAAGGTTCTAGGATTATTTTTTGTTTCAGATCCAACAAGAGAGTATTTGGGCTCTGTTGTCTTAGTTTAGGAACATTTCGGTCCATTATCACCATTTTGGGGGCGAAGTTCTAGTTCGAGGACATCTCGGTCTATTGATCACCATTTTGGAGGTGAAATTTTAGTTTAAGGACATCTCGGTCCATTGATCACCATTTTGGAGGTGAGGTTTTAGTTTAAAGACGTCTCGGTCCGTTGTTACCATTTTGGAGGCAACAGTTAGTTTAAGGACGTTTCGGTCCGTTTTTAGTTTAGGGGCATCTCGGTCCATTGCCCATCTTGCATGCACGTGTATTTGTTACGTGACGGGATGAACAACGATGATATGGAATGCACCCAGTTTGGGGTGCGGTCTGATTTGAGGTGTACACATCAGTACAACAAAAAGCTATTGGTTGTCGGGACCCGCCACTTCTCTGAAGACGTTGAGGAATTACAACGACATGTATCAGAGGTGTTGAGAGATGTAACCTTGAACGAATTCTCGTGTTTGGGGGAAAAGGGATTAATGGTAAACCCAGGAATCATTAGTTGTATTTTGAGACTAAGATTTCCCCAGGGAATGTAGGATGAATATCATTTTGGGATATCATCAGTTGGAAGATCGATAGTCGTATTTGGGACTAAGATCAGTTTGGGAAGTAATGAGCACATAGGCTCGGTTGATCTGAATTAAGGAGTTTCTACTCTCAAGGGACCTAACCAACTTGGGCTTGGTCCACTCAGTTTTCTTTTTATTTGAAAAAGAGTGCTAAGCACTTGTTTAGACTCAATCCCTTTTTTGTGCAAAAAGTGTTGAGCACTTATGTAAGTTCAGACGCTTACATATAATCATGTGGGGTTTTCAGTCATGAGAGTTGCCCAATAAGTGTTAAACACTTTGCCCATTTTGTCTTTATATGGAGTGCTAAGCACTCTTTATGGTACCCACGTGTGAAGCACGTGAGGTGCTAGGCGCTGCCTAGTAAGTGCTAAGCACTATCGAGTTCTTTCTTAGAGCCCACATGAGAGGTACGTGGGGTGCTGGGTGCTGAGCGTCACCCACTAAGTGTTAAGCGCTCCTGAGTTCTTTTGTAGCACCCACATGAAAGACACGTGGGGCGCTGGGCGCCACCCACTGAGTGCTAAGCACTCCTGAGTTCTTTTGTAGCGCCCACGTGAGAGGCACGTGGGGCGCTGGGCGCTGAGCGCCACTTCCTGAGATCTTTTTATTCTGTGGCGCCCACGTGAGGGGCACGTGGTGCAGTAGGTATTGAGCGCCGCTCAATGAGTGCTAGGCACTCTTATAGCGCCCATGTGAGGAACACATGGGGCGCTGGGTACAGAGATCTCTTTTTTTTCTTTCTTAAATGATCTACAGGATCTTTATCTACTTTTATTTACCTAAAATTTTCAAGAAGAGAGTTATTATTGCTCGAGAATTTAATTCTCTGTTTTTTTGAAACTTTCTCTCTTTTTTTTAAGCTTATGGGGGGGGGGGGGCTCTCTCCCAGACTTGAAGTCTTGGGTCCTTTATATAGTAGGGGCAGTCTTGGGGATTTTACCCACCGTTGGATTTTTGATCCAAGGACTTCTGTTTTATAGAAAGTATTTTCTTGTTTTTAACAAGATTAGGGAAATATTTACCCATACATAATTTATTCTGTAGATTGGTGATTCTTTAATCACCATTGGATTTTTAATCAAACGGTACTCTGTTTACAGAGGGCAATCTTTCTTGTTTAGAAAGATTTGAGGAATATTTCCTCTAAACAGAATTTAATTCTACATCCTGATGATTTATCGTCTCCATTGGATCTTTGATCCGACGACACTATTTAACAGAGAGTAAAATTTAATTCTACTGGGCGCCGGTGCTCACGTGTTGTGCACGTGGGCGCTGCTTAAGATTTTTGTATGCATTGCACACTGGCGCCACTCATATAAGAGTTTTTATCTCAGGCGCTGGCGCCCTCATGGAATGCACGTGAAGTGTCACTTCTTGAATTTTGAACAAAACTTTGCTCTTTTATCAGGGGAAATAAATGCCCCCCACCATTGTGCTCACGTGGCTCACACGTGAGTGCAGCGGTGGCACATTTTCTACCGTTTGATCTTCTTAGAAGTTCAACCGTCTTCCTGTGCTTATAAGTAGGGCATTTGTCTCTTGAGATGACTGATGTTCATCTTCCCTAGCCTTCTTCTTTCTCCGAGAATTTAATTCTCTTTCCTGAGCTCAGATCTCTGTCCAAGGAAACTCTTTTAGAGTCAAAATTCTGTCAAAATTTGGTAAGGATTATGACCAAAGTCTTGAAGAAATCTTTTCATGTTCTATGGTTTTAACCCATTAAAAAAGCTTTGCTCTTCTTTTACAAAGAATCTCTTAGTGTTCTAAGATTTTTTTTCTTGCAGATCTTGAAGATCTTTAGGGTTTTATCCCGTTAGAAAGCTTTTCTTTTAAAGGTTCTGGGATGTTATCCCATTATTGTTAGTTATATTTATGCCCTAGAGGCAATTACTGTACATACGATGTATATTGTAGTGGATGCTTGGACATATATAGGGAGGACTTTCTTGCTCGACATGATAGTATGCTATCTGGTTGCTCTTTATCTTAACATGTACTCTGATTGTCTCTATGTTATATGTTGATAAAGCCCTTAGGATGAGTACTTGACTACCAGGACTATGATGCAGATCATACTAGTAGGGACAGTGTAGTCGCTAAGTACATCCTTCAAATGTTCTTAGTCGTAGGTGTATCGAGACAGGGCATCGATATACCAGTGTAGACTAGCGTATAGTTTCTCGATCCATGAAGATGGGCGATAGATGATCCCATATCCATTGGTGTTTGACATCAGAGACAGTATACGGGTGCTCAGTGGAGACTGGATACACTGAACGGACTCGTCGAGAACTCCCAGATGGTATTATACCTAACGTCAGATGGCAGTTCTCTGGTGACACTGGTACATGTTAGTCTGTAGACCCGAGATCGTCATAGAGTCTTGTGTGATTCCCACTGTGCTTTGATTTCCACCTTACCACGTTCAAGAGAACGTGCAAAACGGTGGCTTTTGGGTACAGTCCCGAGTCACATGGAGGCAATGAGCGATAGGAGGGGTTTCGTCTCTTCCGGTATTGGGAGTTGATGTTGCGCTGTGCTCGATTGGCTATAACAGGAAGTCCTTGGCCAAGGCTGCTTCAGAGATATACTGGTAAGTATTATCAGTAGTTTCTCGACCCGTTATGAGCCTCATATCGACACGACTTATCGAGTTACTGGGGTCTACGTTTTCCACCCCTAGACGAGATATGCAACATATCAGACGAAGAGACCGGACTGTACGAGTAGTGTTATTGATTGGATTCATAGGAGTGTGAGCAGGCTTGCTTGTTGATCTTCTGATTGCTCAATACCCGGGTGGCCGTTACATTTAGCAGACCGCTTGCGGCTTATGGGTGTTTGATATGATCATCACCTACTGACGGTGTATTGACGAGTCTTTAGAGTCCTACACATGGGTTTCCTGGCTCAAGAGAAACGGAGTAGGAGCACATATGTGATATGTGTGAGATTGAGATTGATACGATATGAGATACCGTATTCTATTCTCGCGATGTGTGACATGAAAGGTTATATGTGATATAGCCGAATTATCGGATCAAGTGTTGATTCGATAAGATGTTACATTATGATATTAGTCGGTTATAGATGATATAGCCGGATTATTAAATCAAGAGTTGATTTAATAATTTAATGTATAATTATATATTAGATATATTACATTACATTAACTAGTATTAGCTCACTTAAGATTTCTTTTCTCACTAGATTGTGCACATTGTATATATGTGATATGTATATTTGTGTACATATTTTGTGTCATGCTTGATACATGCAAGATGGGTGTATGAGACTTATACCATGCTATGGTTAAATTAGGGTTTCGATTATTTCTTAAGTTATTACAAAAGAGCAAAATACTTGGTCAAAGTTTTCAAGCTTGGAGAAGCTTGTAGAACTTTGTCAAGGTCAACTCTTTTGTCATTCCTTAGGATATTTTTCCTTGACCCAACCCTTAACCTTACACCTTGGTTAATTCTCTACATGAGTTAAGCATGCTGATTTAACTCACCCATGGTTACATAATTCATTTGGATGAATTATTAACTTGAGTTCATCATCTTCTTCTTCTTCTTCCTCCTCAGAAGCTTTCTAGCTCTAATGGAGTTATAAGAAAAAGCGTGAAAAAATCAATTCTAAAGTGAGCCTACTTCCTACTTCATCATCCTCTACTACTTGCCATTTAGTATAGAGCGTTCTCTTCACAAAGTTCTTGACCTAGTGAAGAAATAGCTTGGGTTAGTGTCTCCTCGACGTAGATCACCTTCGGCCTCGAAGTCATCGAAGCAAGCATGTTCGTTTCTTCGTGGAGCCTCTCTAGAGTCTGGAGTTTACGATCGCAGCGAAGGGAACTTCTACACGGAGCTATTGAAGTGAAGGACCGGTCTACAAAGGTTGTATTCCTTTCTCTCTTTACTTATTGCAAAGTGTTTGCATTAGATTCCGTCGATTTCTAGCTAACGATTCATAGTTAGGGTTAGCTAAAACGGCAAATTTTTGAATTTGGCATGGACGATGCCTCCCGAAACCTTGCTTCCGTTTTGAGTAACCCTGCAGTGGTATCAAAGCCATGCTAGAAATTAATACGGATTTTGTTAGAATTATGAAACCGAAAAACCTCCGAAACTTGAAACACTAAAACCATGTTTCTGTCGATTTTAAAATCAGCTCAAAAAATTTTCCAAACAAGTACAGAATCATATTTGGGCAAATATAAGATCATGGGAGAAAACTGGGACTATGTGCTCGGATTTTGGCCGAGCACATGGCCACAATTTCCGAGGAGGCCGGCCCCCAGTGGGTATTTTGGTTCCAATTTTTTCCATGCATTTATCTCTGTGTTTTGGTGTTTCAGGTGTTGTTTATTTTGGCTAATTTTGCATGTGATGTATTCTTACACTATAAGCAATTCGGAGTGTTTTGTATTCATAGTTTTAATATTGTTTCGGGTTATTCACGTATTGTTTAGGCGAAGTTAAAAAGTTCGATCGAATGTCAAAAACCCATTTTTCCAAGTTTAACGTATTCAGAAAAACATGCAAGTGATTCTGTGGACCCTCTAGAAGAACGTAAACCTTAACTCAATTATGTGGCCGTCAAAACCGCCACTTGAACCCTAGGGTTTGTTGTAGTTTAGCGTTGTCACATGTGAGGCGTTGGTTTGACCCTTCTACGGCTGGTTCTTAGGTACCGTGGCATCTTCTGGGTATTATTAAAACTGTGCTCAAGTGTTGAGCTGCCCGGAAATTGTGGGACTTTGATGAATCGATCGAAGAGTTTATCGTCGTCCGGATATTATGTGATGGGATACAATATTTGGAATCCACATGTAGTTATGAGATAACTAGTTTGAATGTTATAAATCTAGCAGTTTGGTCTCAATTGATCGGTTGCCACGGGATTTTGATGAGATCAAAAGTCCGTCGCAATCACGTAGTGTACGCGGATACTCACCGGGTAAACTTAATAGATAGCCATACCCCAAAGCCCCGACCAAGTGACTGTAGGAGAACCCCGTCGCCAAAAGCATTCGTTCGGGTGCTCACGGCAGCGGTGTTCCACCTTAGTGCACTTCGTCGACGGTATCAGGGGGTGCGGCCGACTACTAAATTTTCCGATGGGCATTTGATCAGTATGTCGGGAATCTTGTTGAATTGCCCCACTAGATATTGAAAAGTGTTTTCGAGATCAAGACTAAAATGCAGGGTTTATAATTGTTAGGCATGCGATGTCTAAGGAATTCATTTGGTTAGGCATGCGATGTCTGAGGTGTTTGCGGATTCCAACTGTTGTAGTTTTTCACTTTCTTTTCTGCGACCGTAAGTGTAATATGTGGTGTATCGCCGGTTTCGTTGCTATATGTCAACGACAATTGGGATACACATATTTACTTACGTTGATGACATGTGATGTTATGTGTTGCTGTGATATGTTATATTGGATCGTCGTGATTGAATAGCCGGGGGTTTTATGTGAGATGAGAGTTTTTCATTTTCATTCATGTAAAATTCATTGTATGTAATATTCTTTTATATTGGGACACTTCCGAGTTGAGTATGATGTCACCATTGTATATTATTTACTTTTCCGCATTAGGATAGACCCAAGACGGGGAGCACAAGTAACCGGGTTCTAGGGTCAAGTGGGAGACCATCTCGAGGAGTGGAGACCATCTCGAGAAGTTGAGACCGGGTCTCCTAACTCTAGAATTGGCAGGGTTTCTTGCCGCTCTCATAGGGGTCTAGGGGTGTGGGATTAGCTATTCATCACGACCGTGGAATCCGTGTTTTATACAGGCTTAATTTAAAACTCGAAAATCCTAGTATATCCAATATTTCATATGTTTTATTCTGCTGCAATGTTCTGTGATGAGATCATATTACTGCCTGAAACGAATGCTTATATTATATATATATATATATATATATATATATATGATATGATATATATTATATATTACTTCTTTCGTTTCAGATGTGATGCTTGGGAAGCATAATAAATGGGACTTCATTCATGAGATTAATGAAACAAAAGAAACCTAAAAGATGTTGTAGAAACTTGTCTCGAAAACTGGTAGCTCTAGTTCTTTCTTTGCATAGCAATATTCCTTGTAGAATATCCAGCACCTTATTCGATAAGGAAAGAGCCGAGATCTTTTCACCGGGAGTGACCTCTTTAGCGAAACTAGCAGATACTAAAAACTCGGTTTGTTTTTTGATTGCTTTTATGGTTTTTTCTTTGCATAGTAGTATTTGTGAAATATCCTGCTCCTTATTCGATAAGGAAAGAGCCGAGATCTCTTCACCGGGAGTGACCTCTTTAGCAAAACTAGTAAAAGCCTAAAAAACACTCCTTTACAAAATCACTCGATTCTACAACGATATCAAGTTCATTACGCAAAGGGTTTTCTTAAAAACCTGTCGTAGCCCTCCGTCATTTCAGATAAGTAATAGTTAGTATTCGTGCTGCGTTTGTTGACCTTGTCAAGGCGTAGTGTGCGGTAGCTGATTAGTGCTTATCTGCATAAGCGCATGATGCGATTGGATTAGGGTAGTCGTGCGACTTTGTTGACCTTGTCAAGGGTCGTGCGGGTGGGTTTAATTCAATCAGGAAATGACGGGTTGAACTTGACTTGCGGTCTATGGTTTGTTGACCTTGTCAAGGTCATAGATCGCTCGGGGCAAAACATTATCGGGAATTTCAAGTGTTGAAATTTGCAATGAGATTGCAAACATCCTATGAGATAGTTGGATCCTGATACCCACTTCAAGTAAGAGTTACTCCTGGGAGAGTTTTACACATCACAATTAGCCGATCAACTAGGTGTCTAGAAAGGTGTCAACGGGGTTACGCCTATGGGAAAACGATGTTTATTTTAATTAGGTCCGTGCGAAAGCATGGGGAACCTCCCTCAAAGTACCGACACTGGCCTGGCTGAAAGAATGGCGAACTTGTAAGGTGTAATTAATCCCGGCTAGTCTTTCCTTTTAGGGTTTGAAGGAGGATTTGACTAAAACAGTGGGAGCTATCCTGATTAGATATATTAATAATCAATCTAATCTTGCAAGAGCATACGCTGAGTGTTTTCTTCTCTCTCTCCAGGTAGCGACCATGTCACGCCTTAATCAAGATAATAATACGGATGTATTGACCGAAACGGCTTATTATACTGAACTAGGGAACATTGGTCCCGCTCCAACTTATAATTGTTATAAGACCGAGCAGGAAATATGGGATTACCAGGATTCCCGTGCCGCCCAAACGAAGAAAGTTCTTGATGATGCATCTTCTTCGGGTGTGTTCATTACAGAGAACTGTTTCTCAGTATTCTTTACATCCTGGGTATGAGATACCGGATCAGGATCCCGCAAATGTAATCTGTTACATGGGCTACAGAAAGGTAGAAAACTGAGAACAGGTGAAAAAGTTTCAAGAGTTGGAAACGGTGCAAGTGTTGTAGCCAAGTTTGTTGGCAGTTATCACCCTGTATTACCAAAATACATTGATTCTGAACGAATGTTATTAGATACCGAACCTGATATACAACATCGTATCAGTCTCTTTATTTAGTAAAGAAGGATATAATTTTGTATTGTTGGATAATGTTTTGAACATTTCCAATATCAAAAGTTGATCGGTTCAGGCACGTTATCTAAAAGCATATACGTTCTAAATCAAACTACAGTTCTTAACGTACAGAACACACACAAGGGGAAGAGTTCAGAAATGAACGAATCCTTCTTGAGGCATTGTAGACTAGGTCATATCAATGCGACCCGACTAGCTGAAGTTACATAAAGATGCATATTTAAATCAGTTTGAACTTACATCTTGTGAAACTTGCCAGTCATGTCTCAAAGATAAGATGACCATAGCTCCGTTTATTGGAAACAGAGAAAGAGTTATTGAACTCTTGGGATTGATACATGATGATGTATGTAGGTCCCCTGTCTACACATGCCAGGACTGGTTCTTTGTACTTCATTACATTCACCGATGATCTCTCAAGTTTCGGACATATGTTCCTGTTGAAACACAAGTCTGAAGCTTTTGAGAAATTTAATGAATATAAGTTAGAAGTAGAGAACAAAAACGGGTATAAGTATTATGTCCTTTGATGAGATCAGGAAGGAGAATACTTGAGCATGGAATTCCTGGACTATTCTAAAGGAGAATGAGATTCTCTCTCAGCATTACTCCTCCGTATACACCACAGCATGTCGGTATATCGGGGCGGAGCAATCGCACCCTATGTGATATGGTATGCTCTATGATGAGTACTACTGAGTTGCCTATTTCCTTTTGGGGGTTATGCACTTGAGAAGCTGCATACCTATTGAATAGGGTTCCAATCAAATCAGGTGCCTACCATTCCATATGTGATATGAAATGGGAAGAGCATATCTCTTAAGTATGTTAAAATTTGGTGTTGTTCGGCCTATGTCTAAAAGCAGAATCCGGACAAGCTCGAGGCAAGGTTATTTCTGTGGAAGTTTGTTGGATATCCCAAGCATTCGCAAGGGAATATCTTCTACCCCACTGAGGAATAAAAAGTGTTTTGTTTCTCAGCATGCCACTTTTGGGAAAGGGAATTCCTTGTGAAGAAATTAGTGGTCGTGAGGTAGAACTGGAAGGAGTTCCAGCTATACAAATTGCAGCTGATGATTTGGTAGAACCGGAGGATTCAATAGCTCCCAACAAACCTCAGTCTCTCCGCCGATCTAGTAGGGTTCCTCATCCACCTGAGAAACACTTTGGTTTTCTCTATGACAGTGGGAGCGAGGATTGCATCATGAGATGATGACCCAACTAGTTTCGAGCAGGCCATCAGGAGTAGGGACTCTGTGAGAATGGCTGGATGCTAAGTGATTTGAGATGGAATCTATATACACCAACAAAGTACGGACTTTGGTTACTTTATCTGAAGGGTTAAATCCCCATCAGGAGCAAGTATATCTCGAGAAGATTACTTGGTGTACATGGAAAAGTTAAGACTTTCAAAGCTAAGACTTGTTGCAAAAGGTTCTCGTCATCGACCAGCTATGGATTATGATGAAACCTTTTCTCCGGTCCCTATGGTTAAGTCCATCCGGATCCTACTTTCTATTGCTACATACCATGACTACGATATCTGGCGGTTGGGTGTCATGACTGCATTTCTAAATAGTGATTTAGAAGAGAACGTCTATAAGTACACAGCTAGAGGGCTTCATAGATAGTAGGAATAGAGGAAACGTGTGCAATTTTCTTTACGGGTTAAAGCAGGCATCACGGAGTTGGAACATCTGTTTTGATGTGGTAGTCAAAGAGTTTGACTTCATCAAAATGGTAGATGAACCTTGTATATACAAAAAGGTAGTAGGGAGTATGGTGGTGATCCTCGTATTGTACATGGATGACATACTCTTGATAGGGAAGGAGTTTCCTATACTACGCTCGGTCAATCTCCTCTTATCACAAGGATTCTCTATATAGGATCAAGGTGATACCTCCTAAATCCTGGGTTTTTGATCTATGAGATAGATCCAAGTGGATGTTAGGATTCTCACTAGGTGTAGTGAGATGGTATCAATCGATCCTGGAGAGAATCACTGGATAGCTTCCAGGGTGGTAAGGTCGACTGAATGTCAGTCACAGGCATTGTTTTTACCCTCAGTGGAGGGACGGTATGTTGGAAGAGTTCTAAGCTAGATACCGTGGCATACTAGACTATAAAGGCTGGATATATTGCTACCAAGGATACTACCAAAGAGGTAGTCTGGATGTATATAAGTTTATGAGATGAACTTCATTCCTACCATTGTGTGACAATGGAGTTGTGGCTTTGGCCTAAGAACCCTCGTCCCATCAGTGATCCAGACATATTCTTAGACAGTATCACCTGATCATGGAGATGGATGATCTCCAGGGAGATCGAGGATAGGAGAGTAGACACAGAGGAGAACAGGGCGGATCCACTCACAAAGGCCTATTTCCCAGTAGAGACTTTTATAGGATGGTTGAGTATAGGATACTTCAACCACTGCAGATTGTTGGGTATGAGATACTACAACAGATGGCCCTAGTGCAAGTGGAAGATTGTTAGTTATATGTATGCCCTAGAGGCCATTACTGTACATACGATGTATATTGTAAGGGATACTTGGACATATATAGGGAGGACTTTCTTACTCGACATGATGGTATGCTATATGGTTGCTCTTTATCTTAACATGTACTCTGATTGTCTCTATGTTACATGTTGATAAAGCCCTTAGGATGAGTACTTGTCTACCAGAACTATGATGTAGATCATACTAGTGGGGACAGTGTAGTCGCTAAGTACATCCTTCAAATGTTACTAGTCGTAGGTGTATCGAGACAGGGCATCGATATACCAGTGTAGACTAGCGTATAGCTTCTCGACCCATGAAGATGGGCGATGGATGTTCCCATATCCATTGGTGTTTGACATCAGAGACAGTATACGGGTGCTCAGTGGAGACTGGGTACACTGAACGGACTCACCGAGAACTCGCAGATGGTATTATACCTAACGTCAGATGGCAGTTCTCTGGTGACACTGGTACAGGTTAGTTTGTAGACCCGAGATCGTCACAGAGTCTTGTGTGATTCCCACTGTGCTTTGATTTCCACCTTACCATGTTCAAGAGAACGTGCAAAACGGTGGCTTTTGGGTACAGTCCCGAGTCACATGGAGGCAATGAGCGATAGGAGGGGTTTCGTCTCTTCCGGTATTGGGAGTTGATGTTGCGCTGTGCTCGATTGGCTATAACAGGAAGTCCTTGGCCAAGGCTGCTTCAGAGATATACTGGTAAGTGTTATCAGTAGTTTCTCGACCCGTTATGATCCTCACATCGACATGACTTATCGAGTTACTGGGGTCTAACGTTTGCCACCCCTAGACGAGATATGCGACATATCAGACGAAGAGACCGGACTGTATGGGTAGTGTTACTGATTGGATTCACAGGAGTGTGAGTAGGCTTGCTTGTTGATCTTCTGATCGCTCAATACCCGGGTGGCCGTTACGTTTAGCAGACCGCTTGCGGCTTATGGGTGTTTGATATGATCATCACCTACTGCCGGTGTATTGACGAGTCTTTAGAGTCCTACACAGGGGTTTCCTGGCTCAAGAGTAACGGAGTAGGAGCACATATGTGATAAGTGCAGGACCAAGATTGATACGATATGAGATACCATATTCTATTTGTAGGGTTCCTAGGCACTCTTGTGAAGGTTCATAAGGCATCAAACATGCCCGGATAAAAATTTAGACGTGCCGAACAACCCAAAGCCGGGATCTTTGCTAGATTATTAGGGTTTAGCATGCAAGATAATATCTTTTTATCTAAGTGTGAGGGATTACAACCTTTGTAGTCCGCTCCTTCGCTTCAAAAGCTCCGAGTAGAAGTCCCTTCGCCGCGATCCTCGATCTCCCGGACTCAAGAGAGGCTCCACGACTCGAACGATCCATGCTAGCTTGAAGTGTTCCAAATCTCCGATGATCTACGTCGAAGTTGCAATAACTCAAGCTTTCTCACTCTAAAGAGATGAACACAGTAATCTCATTGGCTAGATGAGATGAGGATGAAGGAGTAGTATTTATGCTTTCTTTTTAATTCATTTTCTCATAATTTTTCATCACAAAATGAATTTCTAGTGAGCTCAAAATCAAGAGAGAAGAAGATGATAATGGAAATGATAATTCCTTTTGTGATGAATACAAATAAAAGTATATGATTGATTTATCAACCATGGTCAAGGATGAGTGGCTAATAGTTTGTAGAGAATAAACTAGAGTTAGGGTTTGGTTGGGTTAGCAATGAGTCATCAACAAATATCTTAACCATGACAAAAGAAAAAGCTTCTAGAATGTGCAAGAAGAAGCTAACCCTAATCAAACCCTAATCCCTTTTAATCATCCTTAAACATGTTTAATAATAAATCATATCATGTCACAATAATATATATCACATATATATTATATATTTGCAACAAAAGAAAATAATACAATTAACATATATCGCATATATATCAATGTATCATCCAGTGAGAAAATGAAATAATAAAGCGAGCCAATATTAGATAATGTAACACAATATATCATATATATTATTATACATTAAATCATCGAATCAACACTTGATCCGACGATCCGGCTATATCGAATATTACCGACTAATATATCATGTACCGATTCATCGAATCAACACTTGATCCGATGACCCGGTTCATATCTAAATATCACGAGAATATAATACGGTATCTAATATCGCATTATTCTCGGTCCTGCACATATCACATATGTGCCTCTACTCCATTTCGCCTGAGCCAAGAAACCTCTGTGTAGGACTCTAAAGAATCGTCAATACGCCGGTAGCTGGTGATGATCATATCAAACACCCACAAGCTGCAAGCGGTCAGCTAAACGTAACAGCCACCCAGGTATTGAGCGATCAGAAGATCAACAAGCTAGCCTGTGCGTTCTCCTGTGAATCCAATCAGTAACACTCTCGTACAGTCCGGTCTGTTCGTCTGATATGTTGCATATCAAGTCTAGGGGTGGTATACGTCAGACCCCAGTAACCGATAAGTCGTGTCGATGTGTGGCTCATAACGGGTTGAGAAACTACTAGTAACACTTACCAGTAAATCTCTATATCAGCCCTGGCCAGGGACTTCCAGTTATAGCCAATCGAACACAGCACAACATCAACTCTCTATACCGGGAGAGACGAATCCCCTCCTATCGCTCATTGCCTCCATGTGATTCGGGACTGTACCCAAAAGCCACCGTTTTGCACGCCCTCTTGGACGTGGTAAGGTGGAAATCAAAGCACAGTGGGAATCACACAAGACTCTATGACGATCTCGGGTCTACAGACTACCCTGTACCAGTGTCACCGGAGAACTGCCATCTGACGTGTGGTATATCACCATCTGGGAGTTCTCGGCGAGTCCGTCCAGTGTACCCAGTCTCCACTGAGCACCCGTACACCATCTCTGATGTCAAACACCGATGGATATGGGATCATCCATCGCCCATCATATGGGTCAAGATGCGTATACGCTAGTCTACTCTGGTGTATTGATGCCCTGTCTCGATATACCCTCGACTAGGAACAGTTATAGGATGTACTCATCGACTACCGTGGCCCCACTAGTATGATCTCATCATAGTCCCAGTAGTTGAGTACAGATCCTAAGGGCTTTATCAACATGTGAGAGTAAGACAGTAAACCATTACAAGTCAACATGTTAAGATAAAGTGAAACCAAATAGCATACTATCATGACGAGCAAGAAAGTCCTCTCTATATATATCCAAGCATCCATTATAATATACATCATATGTACAACAATGGCCTCTAGGGCATATACATAACTAACAATCTCCCACTTGCACTAAGGCCAGCTGCTGTAGTATCTTATACCTAGCATCCCAAATAATCTCTCAAACTGTATCTGGGGAATAGCCTTCGTGAATGGATCCGCAGTGTTGTCCTTCGTATCTACTCTCCTGACCTCGATCTCCCGGCGATCAACTATCTCCCTGATCAGGTGATACCGCCTCAGAATATGTCTGGACTTTTGATGGGATCTGGGTTCCTTGGCCAAAGTCACAGCTCCATTGTTATCGCAATACAGAGATATTGGATGCTCAATGGATGGAACCACACCAAGTTCACTAATGAACTTCTTGATCCAGACAGCCTCTTTGGCAGCATCGTTGGCAGCGATGAATTCAGCCTCCATCGTCGAGTCTGCAACGGTATCCTGTTTGGAACTTTTCTAACATACCGCCCCTCCATTGCGGGTAAAGACAAAACCCGAGTGCGACTTAGAGTCGTCCTTATCACTTTGGAAGCTGGAATCGGTAAAGGACTCCACCTGGAGTTCTCCGTTACCATACACCAAGAACATCTCCGTAGTCCTTCGTAAGTACTTGAGAATGTTCTTCACAGCTGTCCAGTGACTCTCTCCAGGATCTGCTTGATACCGACTCACTACACTTAGTGAGTATGCTACATCGGGTCTGGTACATAGCATCGCATACATGATAGAGCCTACTGCCGAAGCATAGGGTATCCCTTGCATGTGAGCTCTCTCCAAATCAGTCTTGGGAGACATCTCTTTGGAGAGAGTGAGTCCAGAGATCGTGGGTTGGTTCCCACGCTTGGATTCTTCCATGCTAAACCTCTTTAGTATGGTGTTAATGTACCTGGATTGGGACAATCCCAGTATCCGTTTAGATCTATCTCTATAGATCATGATTCCCAATATGCAGGAGGCATCACCTAGATCTTTCATTGAGAATCTCTGTGATAAGATGAGCTTGACTGATTGTAGCATAGGAATATCATTTTCTATCAAGAGTATGTCATCCACGTATAATACGAGAAAGACAACCTTACCCTCTGCTACCTTCTTATAGATACAGGGTTCATCTATATTTTTGATGAAGTCAAACTCTTTGACTACAACATCAAAACAGATGTTCCAACTCCGCGATGCTTGCTTTAACCCATAAATGGATTTAAGCAGCTTGCACACCTTTCTGCTGCTCCCACTATCTACGAAGCCCTCTGGCTGAGTCATGTACACGCACTCTTCTAAATCACCGTTTAGAAAAGCGGTCTTAACATCCATTTTCCAGATTTCGTAGTCATGGTATGCAGCAATGGCAAGTAAGATCCGGATGGACTTAAGCATAGCCACTGGAGAAAAGGTTTCGTCATAATCCACACCCGGTCGTTGACGAAAACCCTTTGCTACAAGTCTAGCTTTGAAAGTCTCAACTTTTCCATCTACACCAAATTTCCTTTTAAAAATCCACTTGCTCCCAATGGGTTTTACCCCTTCAGGAGCATTTTCCAAAATCCATACTTTATTGGTGTACATGGATTCCATCTCAGACCGCATTGCATCCAGCCATTTCACAGAGTCACCACTCGTGATGGCCTGCTCGAAACTAGTTGGGTCATCATCATCCATGATGCAATCCTCGCTTCCACCATCAATGAGAAAACCGTAGTATCTCTCAGGTGGACGAGAAACTCTACTAGATCGGCGGAGAGGCTGGGGTTCGTCGGGTACTACTGAATCTTCTGGTTCCAACAAATTATCAGTTATAGTCTGTGGTGCTGGAACCTCTTCCAGCTCTACCTCTTCGCCACTAATTTCTTTTGCAAGAAATTCCTTTTCCAAAAAGGTGGCATATTGAGAAATAAATACTTTTTGTTCCTCACCGTGGTAGAAGATATATCCATAAGAATCTTTTGGATATCCTACAAACTTACATAAACCTGATCTTGCCTCGAGTTTGTCCGGATTTTGCTTTTTAACATAGGCCGGACAACCCCATATCTTAACTCGTTTAAGAGATGGTCTCTTCCCATTCTATATCTCATATGGAGTGGTAGGCACCGATTTAGTTGGAACTCTATTCAATAGATATGTGGCTGTCTCCAGCGCATAACCCCAAAAGGAGATAGGTAACTCAGCAGTGCTCATCATAGAGCGCACCATATCTAATAGGGTGCGATTCCTCCGCTCCGATACACCGTTGTGCTGTGGTGTATAAGGAGGAGTAAGCTAAGAGAGAATCCCATTCTTTTTTAGATAATCCCGAAACTCATTACTTAAGTATTCACCTCCTCGATCAGATCGAAGAATCTTAATACTTTTGCCCGTTTGATTCTCTACTTCGTGCTTATATTCTCTGAATTTCTCAAAAGCTTCAGACTTGTGTTTCATCAGGAACACATGTCCGAATATAGAGAGATCGTCAGTGAATGTAATGAAGTAGGAAGAACCGTTCCTGGTATGTGTAGACATGGGACCGCATACATCACTATGCATTAGTCCTAAGAGTTCAGTAACTCTTTCTCCGTGTCCACTAAACGGAGCTTCGGTCATTTTTCCTTTGAGACATGAATGGCAAGTATCATAAGATGATAATTCGAACGGATTCAAATAACCATCCTTATGTAACTTAGCCAGTCGTGTCGCATTGATATGACCAAGTCTACAATGCCACAAGTAGGATTCGTTCATATCTGAACTTTTCCTCTTGTGTGTGTTTTGTATATTCAGAACTGTATTCTGATTTAGAATGAATATGCCATTATGTAACGAGCCTGATGCAATCAACTTTTGATCTAGGAATATGTTCATAACATTATCCTTTACTACAAAATTATATCCTTCTTTACTTAATAAAGAAAATGATATAATGTTGCACATCATGTTCGGTATATAATAGCACTCATTTAGAATCAGTGTATTACGACTTGGCAATACAAGGTGATATTCGCCAACTTCTTTGGCTGCAATACTTGCACCGTTCCCTACTTGAACGGAATGATCACCTTTTGCCAGTTCTCTACCTTTACGTAGCCCATGTAACAATTTACATATGTGGGATCTTGATCCGGTATCTAATACCCAGGACGTAGGATGAACTGAAAAACAGTTCTCAATAACTAACACACCTGAAGAAGATGCATTAATATGCATGTTCTTTTGGGCGGCTTGAGAATCCAGATATTCTTCTGTTTCCTGTTTAGTCTTATAACTCTTATAAGATAGAATGGGTCCAACGTTCCCTTGCTCAGTACAATAATCGGGTTCAGTCAATACATCCATATTATTATCTTGATTATGGCCTGACATGGTCGCTACCTGGAGAGAGAGAGAAGAAAACACTTTAGCGTATGCTCTTGCAAGATTAGATTGGTTATTATCTTATCTAATCAGGATGTCTCCCACTGGTTTTATCAAATCTACCTTCAAACCCTAAAAGGTAAGATTAGCCGGGATTAATCACACCCTACAATTTCGTCAATCTTTCAGCCAGATCAGTGTCGGTACTTTGAGGGAGGTTCGCCGTGCTTTCGCACGGACCTAATTATAGTAAACCTCGTTTTCTCAGAGGCGTAACCCCGTTAACACTTTTCTAGACACCTACTTGATCGGCTAATTGTCCTGTGTAAAACTCTCCCAGGAATAACTCTTACTCGCAGTGGGTACCGCGATCCAACTATCTCATAGGAGGTATGCAATCTCATTGCAAATTTCAACTTTTGAAATTCCCGATAATGCTTTTACCCCTAGTGTCTTATGACCTTAACTATGGTCAACAAATCATAAGCACTAGTCAAGTTCTACCCGTCATTTCTTGATTAATTTAGACCCACCCACATGACCCTTAACTATGGTCAACAAAGTCATATGACTGTCCTAATTAATCACATCTTATGTTTATATAGGAAAACATCACTTAGCTACCGTACACTGCGCCTTAACTATGGTCAACAAACGCAGCACGAATACTAAGTACTCTATTTTCCTAGAATGACGGAGGGTTACGCAGGTTTTTCAGAAAACCCTGAGCGTAATGAACTTGATATCGTCGTAGAATCAAGTGTTTTTGAAAAGGAGTGTTTTTGAGGCTTTTTCTTAGTTTCGCTAAAGGGGTCACTCCCGGTGAAGGGATCGTCGGCCCTTTCCTCATCGAATAAGGTGCAGGATATATCATATATACCGCTGTGCAAAGCAAAACACTAAAAGCATTCAAAAGACAAACCGCGTTTTGTAGCATCTGCCAGTTTCGCTAAAGAGGTCACTCCCGGTGAAGGGATCTCGGCTTTTCCCCCATCGAATAAGGTGCAGGATATATCATATATATCACTGTGCAAAGCAAAACTGTAGCTACCCTTTTTATGAAGTTTTGATTCTGCAACATCTTTAGGTTTCTTTTCTTTTTATTAATCTCATTAATAAAAATCCCATCAGCTTATGCTTCCTAAGCATTACAGAAGAAACGAAAGCAGTAATATTTATATATCAGCATATATATATAGTATAAGCATTCGTCTCAGGCAGTAATATGATCTCATCACAGAACATTGCAGCAGAAGAACATATATGAAATATTGGATATACAAGGACGTCCGTGTTTTCAATACGAGTCTGTATAAAACACGGATTCCACGGTCGCGACGAATAGCCAAACCCACATCCCAAGACCCCTACGAGAGCGGCAAGTAACACTGCCAATTCTAGGGTTAGGAGACCCGGTCTCGACTCCTCGAGATGGCCTCCCACTGGACCCTAGAACCCGGTTACTTGTGCTCCCCTCCTTGGGTCTACTTAATGCGGAATAGTAAATAATATACAAGGGTGACATCAACCTCAACCTGGAAGTGCCCCAAATAAAAGAATATTACATTACAAATGAATTTTACATGAATGAAAATAAAAACCCTCATCTCACATAAAACCCCCGGCTATTCAGAACACGACGATCCAATATAACATATCACAGCAACACATAATATCACATATCATCAACGTAAGTAAATATGCGCATCCCAATTGTCGTTGACATATAGTAACGAAACCAGCGATATCATATATTACACTTATGGTCACAGAAAAGAAAGTTTAAAACTACAACATTTGGAATCCACAATCACTTTAGATATCGTAAATCCGAAATATCATATACTTCGCATTTCATGCCTAACTCTATGAATTCCATATATTGTATCACATTCCAGATAAATAGACAGTATTAAACTTTTCGAACAGATAATCAAATACCCAAAATTTCCTAAAGTGCTCAACACTTGAGCGAAGTTCAAATAATCCCATAATATGTCACAGTACCAGTGATCCAGCCGTAGAAGGGTCAAGCCAACGCCTCACATGTGGCACGCCGTACTGCCCCAAACCCGAAGGTTCAAAAGGCAGTTCAAGACGGTCACATAATCGAGTTAAGGTTTGTTGTCTTTTAGAGGGTCCACCGATTAACTTGTACAATTTTTCCGAAAGATTTAAACCCGATAAAAATTCAACACTTGAAAATTTACCGTGCCAGGAAAAAGTGAGTTAATGATATTCGTTCAAATAGTTTAACAGTTTCTAAATATCCGGAAATAATAACGAATTTAAATTTTCCGATCGAATCTACTATTACAAAACAAACCCCAGATCACTCAACCTTTGAGTCAATATAAAAATACCAGAAACTATAAAAGCACAAATAAAGAATTACTGTGGGACAAAAAATGTCCAATCAAACAATAAGGCCGTGGAACCGCGGCCCAAGCAGGCAATGGCCGTGATTTCGCGGTTGTTTGTACGGATTACAGTCTCGAATTTCACAGTTATTCTTATTTTTATCTGCTGTATTTTTCAGGTATTTTTAATTCAGAAAAAATCCAAATTTTAAAAAATTTCCAGAGAGGGGGTTATTTTCGTCGGTTCGGGTTCGATCGGAGTTTTAACTTCGTTAACACATCGCCTAATGCTCTAGCTAGGCTCTGATACCACTGTAGGGTTCCTAGGCACTCTTGTGAAGGTTCATAAGGCATCAAACATGCCCGGATAAAAATTTAGACGTGCCGAACAACCCAAAGCCGGGATCTTTGCTAGATTATTAGGGTTTAGCATGCAAGATAATATCTTTTTATCTAAGTGTGAGGGATTACAACCTTTGTAGTCCGCTCCTTCACTTCACAAGCTCCGAGTAGAAGTCCCTTCGCCGCGATCCTTGATCTTCCGGACTCAAGAGAGGCTCCACAACTCGAACGATCCATGCTAGCTTGAAGTGTTCCAAATCTCCGATGATCTACGTCGAAGTTGCAATAACTCAAGCTTTCTCACTCTAAAGAGATGAACACAGTAATCTCATGGGCTAGATGAGATGAGGATGAAGGAGTAGTATTTATGCTTTCTTTTTAATTCATTTTCTCATAATTTTTCATCACAAAATGAATTTCTAATGAGCTCAAAATCAAGAGAGAAGAAGATGATAATGGAAATGATAATTCCTTTTGTGATGAATAGAAATAAAAGTATATGATTGATTTATCAACCATGGTCAAGGATGAGTGGCTAATAGTTTGTAGAGAATAAACTAGAGTTAGGGTTTGGTTGGGTTAGCAATGAGTCATCAACAAATATCTTAACCATGACAAAAGAAAAAGCTTCTAGAATGTGCAAGAAGAAGCTAACCCTAATCAAACCCTAATCCCTTTTAATCATCCTTAAACATGTTTAATAATAAATCATATCATGTCACAATAATATATATCACATATATATTATATATTTGCAACAAAAGAAAATAATACAATTAACATATATCGCATATATATCAATGTATCATCCAGTGAGAAAATGAAATAATAAAGCGAGCCAATATTAGATAATGTAACACAATATATCATATATATTATTATACATTAAATCATCGAATCAACACTTGATCCGACGATCCGGCTATATCGAATATTACCGACTAATATATCATGTACCGATTCATCGAATCAACACTTGATCCGATGACCCGGTTCATATCTAAATATCACGAGAATATAATACGGTATCTCATATCGCATTATTCTCGGTCCTGTACATATCACATATGTGCCTCTACTCCGTTTCGCCTGAGCCAAGAAACCTCTGTGTAGGACTCTAAAGAATCGTCAATACGCCGGTAGCTGGTGATGATCATATCAAACACCCACAAGCTGCAAGCGGTCAGCTAAACGTAACAGCCACCCAGGTATTGAGCGATCAGAAGATCAACAAGCTAGCCTGTGCGTTCTCCTGTGAATCCAATCAGTAACACTCCCGTACAGTCCGGTCTGTTCGTCTGATATGTTGCATATCAAGTCTAGGGGTGGTATACGTCAGACCCCAGTAACCGATAAGTCGTGTCGATGTGTGGCTCATAACGGGTCAAGAAACTACTCGTAACACTTACCAGTAAATCTCTATATCAGCCCTGGCCAGGGACTTCCAGTTATAGCCAATCGAACACAGCACAACATCAACTCCCTATACCAGGAGAGACGAATCCCCTCCTATCGCTCATTGCCTCAATGTGATTCGGGACTGTACCCAAAAGACACCGTTTTGCACGCCCTCTTGGACGTGGTAAGGTGAAAATCAAAGCACAGTGGGAATCACACAAGACTCTATGACGATCTCGGGTCTACAGACTACCCTGTACCAGTGTCACCGGAGAACTGCCATCTGACGTATGGTATATCACCATCTGGGAGTTCTCGGCGAGTCCGTCCAGTGTACCCAGTCTCCACTGAGCACCCGTACACCATCTCTGATGTCAAACACAGATGGATATGGGATCATCCATCGCCCATCATATGGGTCAAGATGCGTATACGCTAGTCTACTCTGGTGTATCGATGCCCTGTCTCGATATACCCTCGACTAGGAACAGTTATAGGATGTACTCATCGACTACTGTGGCCCCACTAGTATGATCTCATCATAGTCCCAGTAGTTGAGTACAGATCCTAAGGGCTTTATCAACATGTGAGAGTAAGACAGTAAACCATTACAAGTCAACATGTTAAGATAAAGTGAAACCAAATAGCATACTATCATGACGAGCAAGAAAGTCCTCTCTATATATATCCAAGCATCCATTATAATATACATCATATGTACAACAATGGCCTCTAGGGCATATACATAACTAACACTATTCTCACGATGTGTGACATGAAAGGTTATATGTGATATAGCCGGATTATCGGATCAAGTGTTGATTCGATAAGATGTTACATTATGATATTAGTCGGTTATAGATGATATAGCCGGATTATTAAATTAAGAGTTGATCTAATAATTTAATGTATAATTATATATTAGATATATTACATTACATTAACTAGTATTAGCTCACTTAAGATTTCTTTTCTCACTAGATTGTGCACATTGTATATATGTGATATGTATATTTGTGTACATGTTTTGTGTCATGCTTGATGATACATGCAAGATGGGTGTATGAGGGTTATTGTTAGTGTACATGCCCTAGAGGCCATTACTGTATCATACTAGTTTGTATATTACTTAATGGAAGCTTGGGATATTCACAGTTGTATAGACAATCTTGCTCAAAATAGTAGTATGCTACTTGGTTTGTTTCTACTTTAATGTGTGCATATGTTTCTTTTAGCATATCGCCTTTACATATTATTGGAGCCCTTAGGATCTTTGCTTGATTACCAGCGTTGTGATGGCGGTCACACTAGTGGGGGCTGGGTAATCTACAAGCACATTCTTATACAGGTCCCTAGTCGTAGGATTATCGAGACAGGGCATCGATACTCCGGAGTAGACTAGCGTATGCGCTTCTCACCCCAGCAGGGGAGATGGTCTGTCCCACAGCCATTAGTACGTCGTACTTGAGATAGTATGCGGGTGCTCGTTAGGTTACGAGTACACTGGACAAGACTCGTCGGGAACTGTTGGTTGGTACTATACCTATCGTCAGTTATCAGTTCCCAGGTGACATGAGTACAGCTTAGTCCGTTGACTTGACACTGTCACTTCGCCTCGAGTGTGTTCCCACTATTCTTAGATTGCTACCCTACCACGGCTCAAATGAGTCATGCAAACTGGTAGCAGTTGGGTGCAGTCCCGAAGCACTTGGAGGCAGTGACGGTTAGACAGGATTCGTTTCTCCCGGTATTGGGGGTTGATATCGCACTGTGTCTAGGAGAGCCATTACACAAAGTCCCTGGCCAGGGCTAGCGAGATATACTGGTAGCGTTTCCAGTGTTATCTCAGGGTGTTCTGGGCTGCACTCCGACATGACTTGTACCGCTATTAGGGGACTGACGTTTACCGCCCCTTAGGCCCGCCATGCGATACTCTTAGACGAACAGACCGGACTGTACGGAGATTGTCACATTCAGGCTCAGTAGGAGTTCGGATGGGTTCACCTTGTCAGTCTTCTTATCGGCATCTACCTGGGGACCGTTACGTACAGCTAGTACCGCTTGCGGCCTGTGGTTGAACCCACTGCCAGCGTAGTGTCGAGTATTTAGAGTCCCACACAGAGGGTTATTCGCCTTTGGGCAAAACAGAGTAGAGGTCGCATGGTTTTGCGACGGGGTTCGTTCACATCCGCGCACTTGTGCACGTTTGGTGTCCGGACAGTTATTACTAGCGGGCTTTGGTTTAAGCCAGATCCTAGTATATGTTTTGGGATTGGTTTTATCTCATTGTATTCGTGTTCCTCGGAACATGGATGCGGGTGTGTATGCACAGTTGACAGAGGCAGAGGCAGAGGATTCTCATTAGGGTTGATGACCGTTGTCCCTTTCCAAACCCTAATGAATATGTGAAATATGATTAATGATATTAATTAAAGATAATTGTGTTATGGTTAGGGTTGTTGACCATTTGAATTTGGTTGATTTGTTCACCCATGTTGACAAATTGACCATCATCATTTCACATGAAAGATGCTCTTTGATTCTTGCAAAAATTCATTAAATGTGAAATGATAATGGTCATTTCAAATAAACCATCACAATTATCTTTGATTAATTATTAATTTTTCATAATTCACATATATGTGAGAATGGTTGATAATTATCCTCATTCTCTCTTGCTCATTCTCTCTCATCCAAAGCTCATCCTCTTCCTCTCTCTCAAAGCTCTCATCTCTCATGTGTTGAGAACCATTTTCTTTTGAGATAAAACACCAAAACTCCTCTCTACTCATTCTAGGGTTCTAGGTTTAGCAAGCCAAGCACTTTAGTTACCTCTAGGTTGAGGTAGGAGCTCAAGGTAGATGCCCTCGGGTGGATCTTTCTTCGGCAAGAGAAGACGACAAGGAGGAGCCGTTCAACCCACTCCAAGGAGCAAGAAAAGAAGGAGTTCAAGACTTAGGTATAACCCTCTAACCGAGTAGTTAGTTTGCTAGGTTTTTGTTTAGCAAAAATTCTCTTTTCTAGTCCATGTTACCTTGAGTTTAAAAATGGTTTTTTTACCTTTTCCGCCTCCCCGTAAGAACCGGGGTAGGTAACGTGGACTTACAGTGGTATCAGAGCCTAGCTAAACAACAACTAGTATGTTAGCAAAGTATTTAGAATTTCGATCCGGAAAAAAATCGCAAAACTCATCCGAAAACCATACTTTCTGCCGATTTTTAAAACTACTTTAAAAATAATTCCACATACTTTAAAAATCGGCTCAGGGTTTTTTTAAGAACAGTCAACAAAAATGAGCCACTGACTCGGTCAACGCGCTGCGGAGCCGCGGCTAGAACATGCATCTCGCCGCGGATCCGTGGCCGAGTTGACTCGACCGTGACTCGTCTTTGCTGCAGTTTACTCAGTGTTCTGTTTTGGGATTTTTAGGATATGTTGTTTCTGCCCAGAATTTCCAGAGAACAAATTTGTGTTCGGGGTAGTTGCAAATCCGTATTTTTGATCGAAGTTCTGTAGACTTTAGCTAATGGGTTATATTTGTGATGTGATATATGCACTGAACGTCAACTAATCGCTATACGTCGATTAGTGGGGGTTGTGCATATCTGTGATCTGTAATGTTGATGGATTGTGTATATGAACTCGTTGGATTGTCGTGGATGAATAGCCGGGGTTTTGTGAGATGAGAGTTTTCTTTATCTTTCATTTGATGTAATATGTAAATTGATGTAATATTATTTTTATGGCCGCACATCCGGGATGAGGTTGTAGCCACCATTGTATATTATTTCTTTTACTGTTTTTGCTCCTAGGATAGACCCAAGGTGGGGTACACAAACTACTGGGTACCTCGAAGTGCCGAGTGGCCTACTCACGTTGTTGAGGGAGGTTGCTTCACTTCGGGTACTTGGCGGGTAGTTTGCCGCACCCGTAGGGGTCCAGGGTGGGGTTTGGCTATTCATCGCGACCGTGTAATCCGTCTTTTGTTGCAGGCTCGAACGAAACGCGGATTCCTAATATATCCAATGTATTCATCTGTGATCTGGAATGGCTATCATTGCATCTGAAGAATATATATATATCTATATATGATATCTAGTAGGCGTTGCTTATGTTTTGCATCCGCGCTAGTCCTGCCCCCGCACTGTCGTTAGTTAAGTAACCTAACGGGTGATGACGGGGCCCTGTGGCGAATACGGATGGCATAAGCGTACGTCATATTTTCGTTGTTTTCTGCAATGGTAGGATTAATTGATGGGACACATTAAATTAATGCAAAAAAAATAAACCAAAGTAAAGTCGTTGGAACAATTTTAAAACCACTCGGTTTCTTTTCAAAACTGAAAACTTTTAAAAACGCGGAGCTTGAACCACTCCCTTTAAAAGCTATCCCGTTCCTTCGATTATATCAAGTTCACTACGTTCACGGTTTCGCCAAAACCATTCGTAGCCCTCCGTCATTTCATATGGATAGTCAATAGTATTCAAGCTGTGTTTGTTGGCCAAAGTCAAGGCATAGTGATTGGTAGCTATTGGATATTCATATGTAGCATAGATAGATGCGTTGGTTTGGGACAGTCGTACTGCCTTGTTGGCCAAAGTCAAGGGTAGGTACGGGTGGGTTCAAATTAACCTGGAAAATGACGGGTAGAACTTGACATGTGACTTATGATTTGTTGGCCAAAGTCAAGGTCATAAGAGCATGGGGCAATAATCCACATCGGGAGTTTCTAAAGAAACTAAAACTTGCTAGTGCTGCATACCATTTGGAGTGTCATGATTCTGGTAGGATTCCTTCAGTTTTATCACACGATGATATTTGGATCCCGATCCTACTGTGAGTATATGCTACTCCTCGGAAACTTTCTCACTTAACGATCAATGCTATAAACCAAGTAGGTGTCTAGAAAGGTGTTAGCGGGGCTACGCCCACAGGGAAAAGAGGTTATTTAATTAAGGAACTTCGCGAAAGCGTCGTAAAACCTCCCTCGAAGTACCAACACTGGCCTGGCTGAACGGTTAAACAAGTATTGTACGGTGAGATTGATCCCGACTAATTCTTCTTTTTTGGTTTGAGGAAGTATTCGAGAAACAGTGGGAGCCATCCTGTTTACACAAACTAAAAATTACTCTAAATTTGCAAGAGCATCATGCTAAAGTGTTTCTTCTCTCTCTCCTAATTGCAGCGACCAAGGATCATGACCGGCCTTAAGTTACTACTAGATAAAAATATATTGGCAGGGCCAAACTATAAAGATTGGCTCAGGAATATCAAAATGGCAATCACTTATGACAAGTTGGGGGTATCTCCTTACCACCACAGCTCCCCCTGTCCCAGGTCCTCAATCCAGCGTCACGGATAAGAAAATCCGTAAGACATGGGAGATTGATTGCGCGAAGGCCAAGTGCCTCGTGCTTGCCTCTATGGACAATGAACATCAGAGGAGGCACGAGAATATGGACCTCGAATCCATATTTCTTCATACCGAGGATCTGTATGGAGAGCAATCCCGTATCGCCAGATACGAAGTCTCGAAAAAGTTGTTTTTGGCGAGATTGGCCGTCGGATCATCCGTAGCAGAATACGTGCTTAAGATGATTGGCTACATTGAAGATCTCGCGGACCTAGGGACCACGTTAGAGAACGAGCTCTACACTGACTTGATTCTCCAGTTCCTTCCTTCCACTTACGCCCAGTTTATCCTGAACTTCAACATGCAAGGAAAGGAAGTTGAACTTTCAGAACTCCTAAACATGTTGAGGAGTGCAGAGGGAACCCTACAGAAAGTAAGGGAAACATCCACTTTGTTTGTTGGAGGAGCTTCCTCTTCCAGGTCCAAGGCGAGAGCCAAAGGAAGGAAGAAGAAGGCCCCTATCAAACCAAGGGGCAGTGTTAGTAAAGTGGAAGCCAAGGGAAAGGCAAAAGTAGCAAAGGTAGCGGGAAAGCTTGTGGGAAAGGAAGAGTGCTTTTACTGTCACAAGAGTAGACACTGGAAGAAAGATTGCAGGGCTTGGAAGGCTAGAAACCAGGACCCGAAGCAAGTTGTGGCTTCGGCTTCAGGTATGTATGTTATTGAAAATTGTCTATCAATAAACTCTACTTCCTTGGTATTGGATACCGGATCAGGATCTCATATCTGTAATTCTTTGCATGCACTGAGAAAGCGTAGGGTTTTGAAGGCAGGTGATATGACCCTCAGAGTTGCAAACGGAGCTAGCATGGATGCTGAGTCCGTGGGGGACTATCGCTTGGGATTGTCAGATGGACATGTTTTGGTTTTACGTGATTATTATTTTGTACCCAGTTCGACTTGTAATATCATATCTGTATCTTTAATGTCTAAAGAAGGTTATGATTTTGCATTTGTAAGTAATGTTGTAAACATTCACCTTAATCATGTTCTGATTGGGTCGGGTACATTAAGCAACGGAATATACGTATTGAACCAACCACAGATTTTCAATATCCAGAATACACACAAAAGAAAGTCTCCAGAAATAAATCATGCTTTCTTATGGTATTGTAGACTGGGTCACATAAATGAGACAAGCTTAACTAAGTTGCATAAAGAAGGATATTTGGACCCGTTCGAATATCAATCATATGCAACTTGTCAATCATGTCTCAAAGGAAAGATGACAAAGACTCCGTTCACTGGACACGGAGTAAGAGCGAGCGAGCTCTTGGGACTCGTACACAGCGATGTATGCGGTCCAATGTCTACACATGCACGAAGTGGTTATTCTTACTTCATTACTTTTACGAATGATTTTTCAAGGTACGGATATGTCTTCTTGATGAAGCATAAATCAGAAGCCTTTGAAAAATTCCAGGAATACAAGAATGAAGTAGAAAAACAAACAGGCAAAAGTATCAAGAGACTGAGATCTGATCGAGGTGGTGAATACTTGAGTGCCGAGTTCCAGGGTTACCTAAAAGAGAATGGAATTCTCTCTCAACTTACTCCTCTATACACCCCACAACATAATGGTGTATCGGAGAGAAGGAAACAAACCCTATTGGATATGGTACGTTCCATGATGAGTAATGCTGAGTTACCGCGATCATTCTGGGGATATGCACTAGAATCAGCTGCATATCTTTTGAACCGAGTTCCAACTAAGACAGTGCCTACCACACCATATCAGACGTGGAGTGGGAAGAAACCCTATCTTAAGCACATTAAGACATGGGGATGTCCAGCTTTTGTCAAAAAGCAGCATGCGGACAAACTCGAGGCACGCTCATTACAGTGTAAGTTTGTGGGATATCCAAAGAACTCCAATGGATATTTCTTCTATTGCGCAGAGGAACAAAAGGTTTTTGTTTCTCGTCATGCCTGCTTCTTGGAAACTGAATTTTTGGAAAATCAGATAAGTGGGAGCGCAATAGAACTGGAAGAAATTCCAGAACCACAAGCTATTACTGAAAGCTTAGTAGAACCAGAAGGTTCGAAAAAACATGACATTCCTGCGCCACTCCGCAGAAGTCGTAGGCAGTCTCATCCGCCCGAGAGATACTACGGTTTTCTCATAGACGGGGATAGAGAGGATTACATCATTGATAATGAAGAGCCGACTAGCTTCTAGCAGGCCATTCAGAGCGCTGACTCGGTAAAATGGCTGGTTGCAATGCGGACCGAAATGGAGTCCATGTACACCAACAAAGTATGGACTTTGGACGTTGCTCCAGAAGGGGTAAAACCCGTAGGCTGCAAATGGATCTTCAAAAGGAAGATTGGTGTAGATGGACAGGTTGAGACCTATAAGGCTAGACTTGTTGCAAAGGGTTTCCGTCAAAGACCTGGTTTGGACTATGACGAAACCTTTTCTCCAGTGGCTATGCTCAAATCCATTCGGATCCTTCTTACCATTGTTGCCTTTCACGATTATGAGATTTGGCAGATGGACGTAAAGACCGCTTTTCTAAATGGAAATTTAGAGGAGTGTGTCTATATGGACCAGCCAGAGGGTTTCATTCAGAGTGGGAGCGGCGGGAAGGTGTGCAAGTTACTTAAGTCCATTTATGGACTGAAGCAGGCATCACGGAGTTGGAACATCTGTTTTGATGAGACAGTCAAAGAATTTGACTTTATCAAAAATCCAGATGAACCATGCATCTATAGTAAAATTGTAGCACGGACTGTCGTATTCCTCATTTTATACGTGGATGATATTCTCTTGATAGGAAATGACATTCCTATGCTACAATCTGTCAAAGGGTTCTTGTCACACATGTTCTCCATGAAAGACCTGGGTGATGCCTCTTACATTCTGGGGATTCGGATCTATCGTGATAGGTCCAAGAGCATATTAGGACTTTCACAGTCCAGGTACATCGACACCATACTGAAAAGATTCAGTATGGAAGATTCCAAGCGCGGTAATTTACCGGCTTGTCACGGGATCACCCTCTCCAAAGAGATGTCTCCCAAGACTGATTTGGAAAGGGATCGCATGTCTATTATACCCTACGCCTCTGCTGTAGGCTCTATAATGTATGCGATGTTGTGTACCAGACCAGATGTAGCTTATGCACTGAGTGTGGTAAGCCAGTATCAGTCAAACCCTGGGGAGAAGCACTGGATAGCGGTAAAGAACATTCTCAAGTACCTGAGAAGAACTAAGGAGATGTTCTTGGTGTATGGCGGAAAAGACCTCCAGATCGAGGCCTTTACTGACTCCAGCTTCCAGAGTGACAAGGATGACTCCAAATCCATGTCAGGTTATGTCTTTACCCTCAATGGAGGGGCGGTGTGTTGGAAGAGTTCCAAACAGGAAATCGTTGCTGACTCGACGATGGAAGCGGAATATATCGCTGCATCTGATGCCGTAAAAGAAGCCGTCTGGATGAGGAAGTTCTTGATAGAACTTCAGGTGGTTCCGTCCATTGTTGATCCAATACCTCTGTATTGTGACAACAACGGGGCTATAGCTTTAGCGAAGGAACCCAGGTCCCATCAGAAGTCCAGACACATCTTGAGGCAGTATCACCATATCAGGGAGATCGTGGATCGCCGGGAGATCGAGGTTCGGAGGGTTGCTACAGAAGATAACATTGCAGATCCATTCACGAAGGCCTTACCCCAGACTCAGTTCGAGCGGCTGATCAAGATGATAGGTCTTCGATACGCCAGTACATGGCCTTAGTGCAAGTGGGAGATTGTTAGTGTATATGCCCTAGAGGCCATTATTGTATCATACTAGTTTGTATATTACTTAATGGAAGCTTGGGATATTCACAGTTGTATAGACAATCTTGCTCAAAATAGTAGTATGCTACTTGGTTTGTTTCTACTTTAATGTGTGCATGTGTTTCTTTTAGCATATCGCCTTTACACATTATTGGAGCCCTTAGGATCTTTGCTTGATTACCAGCGTTGTGATGGCAGTCACACTAGTGGGGGCTGGGTAATCTACAAGCACATCCTTATACAGGTCCCTAGTCGTAGGATTATCGAAACAGAGCATCGATACTCCGGAGTAGACTAGCGTATGCGCTTCTCATCCCAGCAGGGGAGATGGTCTGTCCCACAGCCATTAGTACGTCGTACTTGAGATAGTATGCGGGTGCTCGTTAGGTTACGAGTACACTGGACAAGACTCGTCGGGAACTGTTGGTTGGTACTATACCTATCGTCAGTTATCAGTTCCCAGGTGACATGAGTACAGCTTAGTCCGTTGACTTGACACTGTCACTTCGCCTCGAGTGTGTTCCCACTGTTCTTAGATTGCTACCCTACTACGGCTCAAATGAGTCATGCAAACAGGTAGCAGTTGGGTGCAGTCCCGAAGCACTTGGAGGCAGTAACGGTTAGACAGGATTCGTCTCTCCCGGTATTGGGGGTTGATATCGCACTGTGTCTAGGAGAGCCATTACACAAAGTCCCTGGCCAGGGCTAGCGAGATATACTGGTAGCGTTTCCAGTGTTATCTCAGGGTGTTCTGGGCTGCACTCCGACATGACTTGTACCGCTATTAGGGGACTGACGTTTACCGCCCCTTAGGCCCGCCATGCGATACTCTTAGACGAACAGACCGGACTGTACGGAGATTGTCACATTCAGGCTCAGTAGGAGTTCGGATGGGTTCACCTCGTCAGTCTTCTTATCGGCATCTACCTGGGGACCGTTACGTACAGCTAGTACCGCTTGTGGCCTGTGGTTGAACCCACTACCAGCGTAGTGTCGAGTCTTTAAAGTCCCACACAGAGGGTTATTCGCCTTTGGGCAAAACAGAGTAGAGGTCGCATGGTTTTGCGACAGGGTTCGTTCACATCCGCGCACTTGTGCACGTTTGGTGTCCGGACAGTTGTTACTAGCGGGCTTTAGTTTAAGCCAGATCCTAATATATGTTTTGGGATTGGTTTTATCTCATTGTATTCGTGTTCCTCGGAACATGGATGCGGGTGTGTATGCACAGTTGACAGAGGCAGAGACAGAGGATTCTCATTAGGGTTGATGACCTTTGTCTTTTTCCAAACCCTAATGAATATGTGAAATATGATTAATGATATTAATTAAAGATAATTGTGTTATGGTTAGGGTTGTTGACCATTTGACTTTGGTTGACTTGTTCACCCATGTTGACATATTGACTATCATCATTTCACATGAAAGATGCTCTTTGATTCTTGCAAAAATTCATTAAATGTGAAATGATAATGGTCATTTCAAATAAACCATCACAATTATCTTTGATTAATTATTAATTTTTCATAATCCACATATATGTGAGAATGGTTGATAATTATCCTCATTCTCTCTTGCTCATTCTCTCTCATCAAAAGCTCATCCTCTTCCTCTCTCTCAAAGCTCTCATCTCTCAAGTGTTGAGAACCATTTGATTTTGAGATAAAACACTAAAATTCTTCTCTACTCATTCTAGGGTTCTAGGTTTAGCAAGCCAAGCACTTTAGTTACCTCTAGGTTGAGGTAGGAGCTCAAGGTAGAGGCCCTCGGGTGGATCTTTCTTCGGCAAGAGAAGGCGACGAGGAGTAGCCGTTCAACCCACTCCAAGGAGCAAGAAGAGAAGGATTTCAAGACTTAGGTATAACCCTCTAACCGAGTAGTTAATACTTGTAGTTAGTTTGCTAGGTTTTTGTTTAGCAAAGATCCTCTTTTCTAGTCCATGTTACCTTGAGTTTAAAAATCGTTTTTTACCTTTTCCGCCTCCCCGTAAGAACCGGGGTGGGTAACGTGGACTTACACTTATACCATGCTAGAGTTAAATTAGGGTTTTGATTATTTCTTAAGTTATTACAAAAGTGCAAAAGACTTGGTCAAAGTTTTCAAGCTTGGAGAAGCTTGTAGAATTTTGTCAAGGTCAACTCTTTTGTCATTCCTTAGGATATTTTTCCTTGACCCAACCCTTAACCTTACACCTTGGTTAATTCTCTACATGAGTTAAGCATGATGACTTAACTCACTCATGGTTACATAATTCATTTGGATGAATTATTAACTTGAGTTCATCTTCTTCTTCCTCCTCCTCAAAATCTTTCTAGCTCTAATGGAGTTATAAGAAAAAGTGTGAGAAAATCAATTCTAAAGTGAGCCCACTTCCTACTTCATCATCCTCTACTACTTGCCATTTAGTATAGGGTGTTCTCTTCACAAAGTTCTTGACCTAGTGAAGAAATAGCTTGGGTTAGTGTCTCCTCGACGTAGATCATCTTCGGCCTCGAAGTCATCGAAGCAAGCATGTTCGTTTCTTCGTGGAGCCTCTCTAGAGTCTGGATTTTACGATCGCAGTGAAGGGGACTTCTACACGGAGCTATTGAAGTGAAGGACCGGTCTACAAAGGTTGTATTCCTTGCTCTCTTTACTTATTGCAAAGTGTTTGCATTAGATTCCATCGATTTCTAGTTAACGATTCATAGTTAGGGTTAGCTAAAACGGCAAAATTTTGAATTTGGCATGGACGATGCCTCCCGAAACCTTGTTGCCGTCTTGGGTAACCCTGCAATTATTCTACAGAGCTTGGTTCTGAAAAATTTTGGGAATTTTATTTCCTCTCTAATTTTCTTAACAGATTTGAAATCTATTTGCAGAGCACAATTCTCGAGGGAGTTTAACTCCTGAGTCCAATAATGTTTTCTCATTAAATGAGAACATTAAATGAGAATCCTTTTGGATTCTATTTTTAATGAGTGACTGCCCCCTCATTGATGGGGTGTCACCTTGATTTTGTGGGGGCACCTGTCCTTTTTTTTTAACTGTTGTGCAGTACAATTTTAAGTGACAAAGAATGTTAAGGCATTAATCATTGCGTCAATAGCCGACTCCTTCCTTTTTCTGTAGGTACTATGGCTTCCGATTCCTCTTTCCCCTTTGTACGTTCAGAAAGCACTTTTGCTGACACGCCCATAGATCGGGAAGTCTTCGCGCTTATTAAGGATCATGACTCAGAGCAAAAATCTCTTCATCTGTGGGGGTCATGGAATAGTCAGATTATCCGGGGTCGGCGCAGTTTTTCTAGTGCAGCACCTTCGGAGCCAATCTCAGCGATTCATTATGCTGACCTGCCTCAAGTGACTTACGCCATGGAAGAGGTCAACTGGACCTCGGAAGGTCGCCTTCAGCCTTCCATGGCATCGATACCCATACATCCACCGATGGCCTTAGACATTTTAGGGCGACGTATATGCCAAGGAGAGTCGCGCCCTTAGGGGCAAGTTTACATAATAGGATTGACTCCACGTCATTCGACCGACAATCTACAATGGGCCCGGTATATCCTGTTGGCCAAGAAGTCATTGCTATTAAAGACCGGGTTGTACCCCGCAATCTATGTGTCTCTCTTTCACTACCATGCTCCTCATGTGTGGTGGATCAAGTCCTTTTTGGAACAGTAGAACATCCTGACCCATACCTTTCTCTTATCAGATCGGGAGGTTTCGATTTCATTAAAAGAGTTCACGGAGATCTCCAGTTTACCCGTCAGAGGAGAGCACTATGAGGAGATACTTCCCCTTGATGAGTAAATCTTTGCCACTAAGTCAGTGGTAATGGGCCTTACCCCGGAGAACGCCATTCAACATCAATTCCCCAGCTTGATCAAGGTGTTGAACATGTATGAGAATTTATTCCTGGAGTCTGGTGGTCACGGGGTTAGCTTCACGGATTTTATCGCCCGCTTTCTTCGTCCGGAAGTTCAACAGGCTGCGAAATTCGCCAAATTCGACGAGCCGTTCGGATTTGGTTTGGATAATTTGCCAACGACAGAGGCGGATCAAAAGAATTTCTTTATTCGAGACACTCCATTCGTCCCCTTTGCAGAGATCGCTGCTCCGAATGTTGATGAAGAGACGTTCTTTTTAGGGTTCATTGGCCTGTGGTTGAGTTGGTTCGCGCTTTCGATGCACCCCTGCTACATGAGGCCATCTGTTTTTTATCCGGCTCATCGCATCGTTGCAGGGACGCGCGTGGTTGTTAGGATCGCAGGGTTAGCTCATCTAGTCCATGGCCTGAGTTTAGCGGCTGACACTACTCAGCCGGGGGTAAAGCCCGTGTATCTCCCATTGCATTACTTCAAATCATAGGTCGAGATGCACATGCTGGGTGCCTTTGGTGTTCATAAACAACCCCGATTCTATGAAAGCTACAACTTCCTCCGGGTTATGCATCTTGTTGACGCTTCCGCTCCAGAACCGTCACAGCGAGAGGCTCGACAATTACTCCTTCGAACACGCATGGTTGGGGACAGTATGACTTTTGTCGATAGAGCCTTGACTATCGGCAAAGAATCCACCAAGGTGGTCCAACCGTTGCACGATAATTTTAAGGATGGGGCTTCTGTGTTGAGGGCCCGGGAGGTTATGCACCTGTACTCTATTAAGCCGGGCTTCCTAGTGTTTAGACAGAATGCCTCGGTGCTGTTCATGAGGTACAACCTGCACCGCTTTGCTCAGCAATTGGGTTATAATCAAGGTGTTCCTCTTGAGGCGTTTTTAGTCTAGCCGGTTGCTACAGAGGAAGGTATTCGCAGCATGATGCATCATTTTATGCGATTAAATATGGGGTCCCATTTCCTGGTCAGCGAGCCGAGCTATGTGCCGAAAGCTTCGAATGCTCACGTGGCATGGTACCAGCATGCAACGGGTGCTGTTGTCAGGGAGGAGAGGCGGTTGTTACTCAATCACAAGGATGCCATCCCAGCCGGTAATCCAGTGGTCCCTTTGAAGAGACGAGCCGTCGTTCGCCCTTCTTAATGAGAAATCACTACGGATATAGTCCCCCGAGCTTTTCCTTTTAAGCTTCATCCGGATGTTCCTGCGACTGCGGTAGCCATGGCATCCCCAGAATCGGGCATTGGTTCGGAGATCGGGACCCGCCGTCCGAAGAGGCCTGTCAAGCGAAAGCTTTTATTGTCGACTGTTAGTGTTAGTTCGCAGAAGAAAAAGAAATCTCTATTCTCTGTTGATGTCGTATTCGTCCAGGAGCCCCATGCTCCCTACAGTGAGGGCTTGTGCGAATATGGCACCAATGAGGGTTTGTTTGACACGCCTGCAACTGATACCGATCTTCAGGCTCCCCTTGCAGCTTCCGAGCGACTGGCTCGCGAGGAAGCATCGTTGGTATCTATTACGGAGTCGGGTATACTTCATTTACATTCTTCTGCATCTATCCTTTCTCCCCTTATTATGCTTTATCAACGCTTTCTTCTTTAACAGGTATTTCTGCCGAAGAGGCTCTCACGGCTTCCCTCAAGACGTTTGAAAAGGAAGAGAGGCTTCGCGCCACCTTGGGTCTTGGTATAATTCGCTTCACTACACCTTTTCTCTTTTAGTTCCTTCTATTCATGGTCTAACTCTTTTCTTTATCTTGCTGCAGGGACTACCAAAACCCAGGTTGTTCCAAGTGTAATTCCAATCCTAGGTTGTGACGCAGAAAATCATCCAGAGCCACCGACTACGACCGAGGCCATCCCGAAGCCACCACTGGAGGCGTTGCTGAAGAAGCCGATGATGGACGCCATAGCGGCTCTGGAGGAAGAGCTCAGTTCGGACGACGACATCCCCCTGTCGGAAGTTTTAAGGAGGCCAGTTCTCACAGTTCAGGCCGAGAGGAAGCGCAGAAAGCATGCGGTGAGGGAATGCGACTCTGTCTTGGCCGCGGGTGCAGGTTCAAGTAATGTTCCGCCTGCTGACATTCCTTCGGCGGACGTTCCTTCTGCCCTGTCTATTGCCCATAGACAGGTTGTGCGTATAGCTCGTGAAGAGAGTGAATGACTACTTTAAGGTAGAACAATGACGGTCCCTGTAGGGATGCTAGGCACTGCCACAAGGGTCTACGAGGCATCAACTATGCCCGATTTAAAAATTAGCCGTGCCGAACAACCCAAAGCCGGATCTTTAAACTAGAGTTTATGCGAAAACAAACATGTTAAACACTTTAACACTAAGTGAGAGGGATTACAACCTTTGTAGATCCGGTCCTTCACTTCTTAAGCTCCGTGTTGAGGTCCCTTCGCTGCGATCATCGTGTTCCGGACTCTCAAGAGGTTCCACGAAGAGAAAGATGCAGTCTTGCTTCCGATCTTCGATAACAAAGATGATCTACCTTGAAGTTTCTTTAACACAAGCTAACACTCACTAAATGAAGTGAACACTCTCATCTAAAGGGCAAGGGTAGATGAGGATGATGAAGTAGGATTTTTGCTCTCATTTGTTTTCTTATTCTCACTCATTTTTCATCAAAAAATCAAAGCAAGAAAGCTTTTCATGAAGAACTCAAGCAAGAAGAAGATGAATAATGATTAGAATCCATTTGTGATGAATAATGAAAAGAAGATAATGATTAATTATGCAACCATGGTCAAATAAACCTTTGTAGAGATTTAACTAGGGCTAGGGTTTGGGTTGGGTTAAGAATGAGTCACTTGAAAATATCTTACACAAAACAAAAAGGAAAACCTTCTAGAAGGTTCATGAATGAACTAACCCAAATCAAACCCTAATCTTGTTTAATCTCCACTAAACATGTTGCATTAGTAATCATATCATGTTACAATATTATATATCACATATATAATATTTATTGTAACAAAATAAAATAATACAATTAACATATATCGCATATATATCAATATATTACCCGAGTGAGAAAAAGAATCTTTTAGTGAGCTAATATTAGTTAATGTAATTTAATATATCATATATATTATTATACATTAAATTATCGAATCAACACTTGATCCGACAATCCGGCTATATCGCATATAACCGACTAATATATTATTTACCGATTCATCGAATCAACACTTGATCCGATGATCCGGCTGATATCAAATATCGCGAGAATATAATACAGTATCTCATATCGCATTATCCTCGGTACTGCACATATCACATATGTGCTCCTACTCCATTTTGCCTGAGTCAAGAAACCTCTGTGTAGGACTTTAAAGAATCGTCAATACGCCGGCAGTAGGTGATGATCATATCAAACACCCACAAGCTGCAAGCGGTCAGCTAAACGTAACAGCCACCCAGGTATTGAGCGATCAGAAGATCAATAAGCAAGCCTGTACATTCTCCTGCGAATCCAATCAGTAACACTCCCGTACATTCCGGTCTCGTCGTCTGATATGTCGCATATCTCGCATAGGGGTGGTAAACGTCAGACCTCAGTAGCTTGATAAGTCGTGTCGATATAAGGTCTATAACAGTTCGAGAAACTACTGATAACACTTACCAGTAAATCTCAGCAACCCTGGCCAGGGATTTCCAGTTATAGCCAATCGAACACAGCACAACATCAACTCTCTATACCGGGAGAGACGAATCCCCTCCTATCGCTCATTGCCTCCATGTGATTCGGGACTGTACCCAAAAGCCTCCTTTTTGCATGCCCTCTTGGACGTGGTATGATGGAAATCAAAGCACAGTGGTAATCACACAAGACTCTATGACGATCTCGGGTCAACAGACTACTCTTTACCAGTGTCACCGGAGAACTGCCATCTGACGTGAGGTATAATACCATCTGGGAGTTCTCGGCGAGTCCGTCCAGTGTACCCAGTCTCCACTGAGCACCCGTACACCATCCTTGATGTCAAACACCGATGGATATGGGATCATCCATCGCCCATCATATGGGTCAAGATGCGTATACGCTAGTCTACTCTGGTGTATCGATGCCCTGTCTCGATACACCCTCGACTAGGAACAGTTATAGGATGTACTCATCGACTACCGTGGCCCCACTAGTATGATCTCATCATAGTCCCAGTAGTCGAGTACATATCCTAAGGGCTTTATCAACATGTAACATAGAGACAATAAGAGTACATGTTAAGATAAAGTACAACCAGATAGCATACTATTATGTCGAGCAAGAAAGTCTTCCCTATATATATCCAAGCATCCATTACAATATACATCGTATGTACAGTAATGGACTCTAGGGCATACATATAACTAACAGTCCTTAATAATAGCTCCTCCCCCTTTCTATTTATTTTACATACGCATTCTTATTTACAGGACCAAATTTGGATGATGGCGTGATAGGTGAAGCGCCGGCAACTAATGAGCATGAATCGTCCAATCTTTCTCTGGACTCTGGGACCATTCCAACTGCCGCTCTTTCCCCCTGTGGATCTTTGATGTCGGTGGGTGATGCAAGCATTACGATAGCCCTTGTCGAATCAGGGGATGAAGCTGTGGACGTTGAATCTGCTCTCCCAATGGAAACCGAAGAAGCCGTCACAGTTGGTGATGCTTCGGGCATGGTTTCGGTTTCTGACTTGTCAGGTATTACTACGGTTATTATCCTTGAGTTTTTAAATCCTGCTAAGCATCTCTGATGATATTTTCTTTGTCTTGAGTATAGGCGCAATAAACCCTGAAGTTGTACTGGCCGAAGAATTACCACCGGTCACTGCCTTGACTGTCACAGTTCCTTCTGTGCCTCCCCAAGTTTTGGAAGGTAAGGGTTTCTCATTTAGTTGCTTTATTATAGATACCAATTTTCTTTGCCTTAACCGTATATTGTCGCAACCTTACAGGAGTGCTCTTTGACCACTTATACCAAGTGCTACACCCGCACTTTTCCTTCCAATCGGAAGTCATTCTCTCTTCCAGCAGTGATCAGTATATTCTTTGTTTAACGTTTCTCCTTTTTGTGAGTAAACTTTCTACTGATAAGCCTTTCTTATATTGAGCCCAGTATCACAGTTCAAAGGAGGGAGCGAAGGAATAGCCAAGCCTCCGAAGCTCCCTATTTTGCCACCTTCAATAGCTGGTATGGTAGATTTCGTCTGTCAGGTGTCTTCTTTGTCTTTCAAGTTGAAATCTGACCGTAATTTATTTTGCAGCGATTACACCGGCTTCATTTCCTTTTGAGTCCCGTATTCACATGCCCATGGGGACCTTCGCTAAACGTCCATCTTCCAGGGGCGCGGTGACTAGCCGGCGAATGTTAAGCGATTTTATCGAGGATCTTGACACCGAGGTTCTCGCTTCTGCTACGGATTTTGCCGAAGAAGTCAATCCAATGCTGGCGACGCTCATGAATTTCCATACTGAAGACCTCATCGGTTCTTGGGTTGATTATTGCAGGAAGATCGAGACTTGACTACATGAGATTGAGCTTAAGCGCCTCGCTCCTGAGGTATTGACTTTGAAATCGTAGCGAACCGCGTGGATCGAGCAGAGTGTCGCTTTCATTCGATATTTTGAATAAGAGGCGACTCTAAGGCGAAAGGCGTATGAGACGGCTTCCGGTGAATCCGTCCAATTGCGTGCCCAAATTGAAGCGAATGCCGCGCAGCTGAAAGATATTTTTGAAAACCTCCAACGATGTATTTCTGACGGGTTAGCGCTAAAGCAGAAGCTTGACTTCACTGAGCGGGTCACGCAAAGTTGAGAAGCTACCAAACGGGAAATTTCTGAAAATCTCTCATCTTGCTTGCAACAACGAGCTCAAATCGAAGCGGAGCTACCCGCCGTAGCTGAACACGAGGAGGAATGGTGATTGGTCTAAAAAACTATCTATAACCACAATCAAGAACGGCGTTGCATGTAGCTAGCCGGTGAGTACGGGTCGGTCCACAGGGAAGTTGTGAATTTCCTAATCGCACTAACGAGTTAATTCCGATGGGTGTTCGGATTTCTTATTAAATCTAAAAACTAAATCTATCATTTATCTAGGGAAAAGAATTAAATTTAACTAGGGCAAGGAATTAAAGATCTAACTATCTAACTAGGGCAAGGAATTAAATTTAATCTAGGGCAGAGAATGAAAAATTACCTAGGGCAAGAATTGAAATCTAAACTAGGGTAATTAAATAAATCTACTTACTTTACAGATGGCTCTCTTCAAACATTTACACAGGGTTGTCAGATCTGAATAGATGATATGAAAAGAGGCATCGATGCTCTCCAAAAGAATTCTAAATTTTATTCATAAAAAGAGGCATAGGGATGCATAGGGAGGCATAACCTTTACAATGATTTAGAGTTCCTATTTATAGAGGATAGGAAACCCTAGGTTACAATTGATTCGCATGTCTACATTTACCAAAATATCCTTAGGAAGACCTAGTCAAAGTAGACTTCAAGCTTTGGTAAAATTTTATGTCTCTGTCTCTTTAAAAAGGAAGTATTGGGCCTTGAAATTTCCTTTGTGGGCTCTTCTGTCTTTGAGCTTCCTTATTATTTGGTTCTTTTATTAAAATAGCTTCTATGTTTCTTCCAGATCTCCAGTGAATAATTGCGGTGGACTTTTAACCGTTCGCTTTGTAATGTTGGACCTTGCATTGCCTTATACTTTTTGAATTTTATCTTTGATGTAGGCTTGATCAAGAGTCTTCTGTTTGTTGGTCGAAGTCCACTTTTGCATCGTCTTTTCATCGTTTTCACTGTTTTCTGTTCAAGAACCTGTAACCTGTAATATGTAGCAGACATGCGTCAAAAGCACCTGTTTATTTATAAAACGAATAAGAATGGGGAATATAATAATACAATATTATGGTATGAACAATTACCCCCAAACTTATCTTTTGCTCGTCCTCGAGCAAACTTATTTTTTATTCTCGACAAAAAACCTAACCGCACTTTCGCAGGAAACGCGATTGCACTGAGCACGTGCAACAAACCGTTAAACCTCTAGGTGTCCCTAGTAGGAGGAGTGTTGTCTCCTGAGGGTTTTCGGCGGATACTACCCACAAAATCCTATCAATTCGGCCCATTAACTTTAATTCTCCAATTAGGTCTTCTAACAAGGAATTCTATTATCGTCGACTCGTAAATTATCCACCCATATTCTTCACACGTCCTCATTATTTAACTTTAGATTATATATGTTCTATAGACTTACTTAGCTTTCGGCATCTCTTAAGTTTTCATTCTAGGGTTCCATCTCCACTTAGGAATTTTTATCAACTCTACTAAAGATACAAGTTCTATTCTTCATTCCTTTCTCTCATCTAAACTCCAATCACATATCCCTACGTGTGTGTATATGTCACCCCTACACTTGGAAATTCAAATCAAGCAATCATACCCTTGTCCGTTGTCCAAAGTACTTATTAGTAGGTGAATTTTTAATTGAATTTTTCTTACACATCCTTCATGCGACCGTTAATACTTCTTGAGGTACCAACAACCGATTACAAGATGTGTTTGCACATTAAAGCGTAATTCCTAGTCTTGCAACACCCAAGGCTTTAGCAGTGACTCCCAAACCAGTTGGTCTAAGGCACTAGGTGATGAAGCACCCTCGCTAAATATTTTTCTATTTTTGCAGCCTTAAGTAATCACAAAAACTAGTGTTCATTTTTTTATTCTTTATTCACACTTGTATTTTTTTTCATTTTCTTCGTACTAAGGACTTCAGACAAGAGCATTTCAAGGTCTCCTCTACTATTCCAAGTTTCAAGGTGCGTGATTGTGCAAATTATAGGATATACATTTTCAGAATCTAGACTTAAGCTAGGAACTATTTTTCAAACTTATACTCTAATCAATACTTTTCCTTTGTTTCGACTTAGCCCAAGAAGTGAACTCAAAATTTGCCTATTTCTAAATAAACTACAAAGGCATATACTTTCTATCGTTAAACTTTAAGGAAGGTTATTTTTAGGGTTTTTAATTTACTAAGTCTAAGATATAGTTGTTCCTAGCCAGTTAACCTATTTGTCAAACTCAAGTCAAATATGCCAAAATTGAATACAATAATTTTAATAATTTTTGAAAATTTTCAATTTTTATGGGTTTAAAAATAAGTATGCAAATGCAAAAATATGTACAAATGAATGCGAAGGAAGAAGACGTACCGAGCATATCCCCAAACTTAAACTTGACAGTGTCCTCATTGTCATGCTACACCAAGAGCGTCAAAATGCCGGCACTCCCCTGTTTATTTATTTATAATAATTTTTTTTATTTTATTGTTTTGAAATTTTTTTGTTATTATTTTATAGAAAAAGAAAACAAAAAATATATGTACATATATACAACAAGGTTCCCCCCAAACTTAAGCTTGGCCTTACACAAGCCAAAGGTTAGCACCAACCATTCAAAAATCTTATCGTGGTAATGGTCGAGTTGGTGAAAGAATGGGGTGGAAAGAAAAGAAATGAGAAGCGCACGAGACCGTGTGGAGGTAGAAACGGGATACGGTCTCTGTGGTGGAGTAGAAAGAAGTAGAGTACGATCTTGAGGGTGTAAATCGAGTAAATAAATTAGCGCTATTTGTGATGACCGATGTGTTAAAAGCGATTGTGCTAACCTATCAACCCGTCGAGAAATGGGGTCAAATCCCTCAAGATTCGCAAGAAAGCATGGGTATGCCGAACGTGGTATAGGAGGTGAAAGCGTAACGGTCACTTGCACGGTCGGAACAATGGAAGGTAGGGAAGGGAGTGAATTAGGGATAGTCTCATTCTCACCGTAGTAAACTGTCTCGAATTGGAAAAATTCCATTAATGGTTCGAAACAACTGTAAGCAACTGAGTCTGATGGTTCAACTAACTCATCTGAAAATGTAAAAGACTCAAACTCGGGCGGTGAGTCATCAACATTGTCCGAAAAAGTGAAACGCTCGTACATGTTATCGTCTGTGAGAACTGTGTTAGATTCAAAGAGAAATTTTTCAAACTCACAGTCTTCAAGCATGATATTAGGCGTGGTCGGAACGATGGAAAGGAGGGAGGGTGATTTAGGTAAAGGTCCAAGAGGATGAATTGGAAAATCCGACACATCAAACAAAAATGGTTCAACCTCAATATTATCCTCACCACTCTCCTCAATACTATCCTCATAATTCTCTTCAAAATTTAGCTTATCCATGCCATTATCATCATAATCAAAACCCATATGAAGTTCGGGAGAAACAATTAATGACTCGGGATGATGAATTGGACATAAAATTTCAATCAAATCGACGGGTTCATCATCCGAAATATTCCCGGCGTCTATATCCTTAATCAAGTGAAAATCAATATTTTCTGACACCTTATCAAAAGCATGGATATTTATCAATGTAGGTTCTAGAGTGGAGGTGTAAAGGTCAAACGGATTAAGTGTGGTTTCACTCAAATGGGGTTCTTCATAATCTGGCAAATCAAGCACTACAAAGTCACACAACTCGTTATTTTGGACGTAAGTTTGAAAATTGGAGTTGTTGGATTCAATTGGGTATGGGTAGGTTTGATTTGGAAATCCTTTCACATTCTCACTCCGTCCAACCGCCTCCTCATACATTGAAAAATTTGGAGCTAGCGGGAAACTAGCTGCCTGTTCACTAGGTTGCATAAGGGCGGCCATGGACGCTTCCACATTCATAACCATTTTGTTTGTTGCTAAGATATAAGCCTCCAACGACTCTTCCAAACTAGACTTGGGTGGTAAGGGGGTTTCGGTAAATGATTTGAAATTGTGTGGATATGTGAAACTCCCAAAAGGCTGTGTAGAAACAGTGTCTAGTGACGGTGGGAAAGTCGGGTAGGACTGGTGGGAAGTGGATGGTTGGACAGGATTAGGATCAACATGTGGATAAAAAGGTGGATGGACTTGTTGATTCCTAGAACTAGATGAGGGGAGAGGGGTGAAAGATCGGCTATGAGATTGAGCAATATGCTCAGCAATGGACATCGGTTTAGGAGTCACAGCAGGACTTGAAAAAGCGGTATCAACTTATGAAGGTGGTAAAGGTTGACATGGTTGACACAAAGTGGGTTGCAAAGTCAAACTGTTTCTCCTAGACGCTTCTATTTGATCTTTCAAAGATATTTTTGGCATGGAGGGATCTTCTTTAAATCGACCGAAACAATTGACGTAGGACGCAAAGTTAGGTTCGGGATACCAAAGTTCGGCAAGAGATTTATGATGTGGGGTACCCATGATAGAAGAATGAGAAAAGAAAGAAGATTGGAGTGCACGGATTTCTTAGCGACAAAAGTTGCAAGTCTTTTTATAAAAAATTTCCTCTTATTTTTTATTTGTTTTGCAAAAATTTTCGATAAAGGGCTTAGACAAAAATGCAATCAACCAGAAATGCACAATCAGGCCGAGATCTAGGGTCACCTAGGTCAGCTAGACAGCTTCTAACTGTTCCAAAGGGGTAGAAATAGGACCTCAAACCGCCTCTTCACCGCCAATTGCGGCCAGGTAAGTGCCAGGAAAGTGGGAGGCTCCCCGCTACAAGTAGCGGTCCTAATTAAGTAACCACTTGCCTTGACACACTTGTCTAGACACCGCAAAGTCAGGTTAGGATAAACAGCTGATGCCTATAACTAGTCCTCTGTCCTATTGAGTTCGAAGTCCTTAGGGCCGAGTCTAGTATTTTTTTAATTAATAGATGGTCAATGCATATGCCTGTGATTTCTAGGGTCCTGGGAAGGGTGATGAAATCCCCACCCAATTTGAATTGGTCAAAAGCCCCTTAAAGTCAGTTTCAAAGATATGCAAAACAGAAAAATCACTTGCAATCAAAGATTTTTATTTTATGCGGCACAAAGAATCCTGCACAAGATTTATTATTTGGAAGGGGGAAGATTTTTTTAAGCGCAAAGAATCCTGCAGGAGATTTTACAGAAGATATATCGAGATTTGCATAGGAGGAGAGAGAAAACTCACAGAGATTTGCAGTGGCGGAACTGTTTTTTTTTTCAAGCCCTGAACCGACCAGGGCGCGGTGGTTCCGCGGCCAGAAGGTAGGTCGCGCGGCATTTTTTTTTTTGGGACCAGATCGCCGCGATTCTTCTTGTTTGACTCGGTCCTCTAAATTTCTTCTGTTCCTCGGTTGTTGTGATCTTCTGTTTGTTCGGATTTGATATTTGCTGTTTTGATCTCTGTAGATTTCCAGATCCAAATTTGTTCGTAGATCCTGCAAAATTCACAAAAAAATACCCTTCCCAAAAATAACAGATGATATAATTTTATATTTTTTTGATTTTTCAGTTTTTATGATATTTTTTAATAAAGATTAACCCGAAATTGCAAAAAGGAAATAACACGCCTTCCCCGGCAACGGCGCCATTTGATTGGTCTCAAAAACTATCTATTACCGCAATCAAGAACGGCATCGCATGTAGCTAGCCGGTGAGTACGGGTCGGTCCACAGGGATGTTGTGAATTTCCTAACGCGCTAACGAGTTAATTCCGATGGGTGTTCGGATTTCTTATTAAATCTAAAAACTAAATCTATCATTTATCTAGGGAAAAGAATTAAATTTAACTAGGGCAAGGAATTAAAGATCTAACTATCTAACTAGGGCAAGGAATTAAATTTAATCTAGGGCAGAGAATGGAAAATTACCTAGGGCAAGAATTGAAATCTAAACTAGGGCAATTAAATAAATCTACTTACTTTACAGATGGCTCTCTTCAAACATTTACACAGGGTTGTCAGATCTGAATAGATGATATGAAAAGAGGCATCGATGCTCTCCAAAAGAATTCTAAATTTTATTCATAAAAAGAGGCATAGGGAGGCATATGGATGCATAGCCTTTACAATGATTTAGAGTTCCTATTTATAGAGGATAGGAAACCCTAGGTTACAATTGATTCGCATGTCTACATTTACCAAAATATCCTTAGGAAGACCTAGTCAAAGTAGACTTCAAGCTTTGGTAAAATTTTATGTCTCTGTCTCTTTAAAAAGGAAGTATTGGGCCTTGAAATTTCCTTTGTGGGCTCTTCTGTCTTTGGGCTTCCTTATTATTTGCTTCTTTTATTAAAATAGCTTCTATGTTTCTTCCAGATCTCCAGTGAATAATTGCGGTGGACTTTTAACCGTTCGCTTTGTAATGTTGGACCTTGCATTGCCTTGTACTTTATGAATTTTATCTTTGATGTAGGCTTGATCAAGAGTCTTCTGTTTGTTGGTCGAAGTCCACTTTTGCATCGTCTTTTTATCGTTTTCACTGTTTTCTGTTCAAGAACCTGTAACCTGTAATATGTAGCAGACATGTATCAAAAGCACCTGTTTATTTATAAAACGAATAAGAATGGGGAATATAATAATGCAATATTATGGTATGAACAATTAACCCCAAACTTATCTTTTGCTCGTCCTCGAGCAAACTTATTTTTTATTCTCGACAAAAAACCTAACCGCACTTTCGCAGGGAAACGCGATTGCACTGAGCACGTGCAACAAACCGTTAAATCTCTAGGTGTCCCTAGTAGGAGGAGTGTTGTCTCCTGAGGGTTTTCAGCGAATACTACCCATAAAATCCTATCAATTCGGCCCATTAAATTTAATTCTCCAATTAGATCTTCTAACAAGGAATTCTATTATAGTCGACTCGTAAATTATCCACCCATATTCTTCACACTTCCTCATTATTTAACTTTAGATTATATATGTTCTATAGACTTACTTAGCTTTTGGCATCTCTTAAGTTTTCATTCTAGGGTTCCATCTCCACTTAGGAATTTTTATCAACTCTACTAAAGATACAAGTTCTATTCTTCATTCCTTTCTCTCATCTAAACTCTAATCACATATCCCTACGTGTGTGTATATGTCACCCCTACACTTGGAAATTCAAATCAAGCAATCATACCCTTGTCCGTTGTCCAAAGTACTTATTAGTAGGTGAATTTTTAATTGAATTTTTCTTACACATCCTTCATGCGACCGTTAATACTTCTTGAGGTACCAACAACCGATTACAAGATGTGTTTGCACATTAAAACGTAATTCCTAGTCTTGCAACACCCAAGGCTTTAGCAGTGACTCCCAAACCAGTTGGTCTAAGGCACTAGGTGATGAAGCACCCTCGCTAAATATTTTTCTATTTTTGCAGCCTTAAGTAATCACAAAAACCAGTGTTCATTTTTTTATTCTTTATTCACACTTGTATTTTTTTTTCATTTTCTTCGTACTAAGGACTTCAGACAAGAGCATTTCAAGGTCTCCTCTACTATTCCAAGTTTCAAGGTGCGTAATTGTGCAAATTGTAGGGTATACATTTTAAGAATCTAGACTTAAGCTAGGAACTATTTTTCAAACTTATACTATAATCAATACTTTTCCTTTGTTTCGACTTAGCCCAAGAAGTGAACTCAAAATTTGCCTATTTCTAAATAAACTACAAAGGCATATACTTTCTACCGTTAAACTTTAAGAAAGGTTATTTTTAGGGTTTTTAATTTACTAAGTCTAAGATATAGTTGTTCCTAGCCAATTAACCTATTTGTCAAACTCAAGTCAAATATGCCAAAATTGAATATAATAATTTTTATAATTTTTGAAAATTTTCAATTTTTATGGGTTTTAAAATAAGTATGCAAATGCAAAAATATGTACAAATGAATGCGAAGGAAGAAGACGTACCGAGCATACCCCCAAACTTAAACTTGACAGTGTCCTCACTGTCATGCTACACCAAGAGCGTCAAAATGCCGGCACTCCCCAGTTTATTTATTTATAATAATTTTTTTATTTTATTGTTTTGAAATTTTTTTGTTATTTTTTTATAGAAAAAGAAAACAAAAAATATATGTACATATATACAACAAGGTTCCCCCCAAACTTAAGCTTGGTCTTACACAAGCCAAAGGTTAGCACCAACCATTCAAAAATCTTATCGTGGTAATGGTCGAGTTGGTGAAAGAATGGGGTGGAAAGAAAAGAAATGAGAAGCACACGAGAACGTGTGGAGGTAGAAACAGGATACGGTCTCGGTGGTGGAGAGTTCTTCCGATGTGAGAGTTAAACTCTTAGATACGGAGGAGATGCTATGATCTCTCTTATTTTTATTTACCTTGAGGAGAAATCGTTCTCGTCTTGAAGTTTAAGATCAACTTAAATGTTTGTTAAGGATACATTAGTCTAATTTTAGACTAAGATCTACTTAACAAGGTTTTTGGATCATTTAGATCCAACGAAAGAGCGTTTGGGCTCTATTATTTTAGTTTGAGGACGTTGCGGTCCGTTATTAGTTTAGGGACGTTGCGGTCTTCAGATCACCATTTTTGAGGTGGGGGTTTAGTTTAAGGACGTTGAGGTCCACAGTAGTTTAAGGACGTTGCGGTCCGTTATTAGTTTAGGAACGTTGCGGTCTGTTATTAGTTTGGGGACGTTGCGGTCCATTATTGCTGGTTGTCAGGACCCGCCACCTCTCTGAATACGTTGAAGAATTACAACGACATATATCAAAGGTATGAAGAGATGTACCCTTGAACCAATGAATGTTCATCAGGGACATGGTAGTCCTGTTTGGAACTAAGGCCAATTTAGAAGAAGACATATGGGCTCGGTCAATTTAGGGTTTGGCCAATCTTGGGCTCAACCCACTTGATTACTTATTTGGGCTTGATTCCCTTTCAATATCAGCACTGCTGAGCATTGACTTGGGTTCTGACACCCTTTTCTTTTTGTATTATTTATATTATTTTACATGGATTGTCAAACAATTTATGGCACCCACGTGCAGAGCACGTGAGGAGTTTGGCGCTGAGCACCAAACTTTGAGTGCTAGGCGCTTCTTATTAAATAGCGCCCAAGTGAGGAGCATGTGGAGCGCTCGGCGCTGAGCGCCAGACTTTGAGTGCTAAGTGCTTCTTATTAAATAGCGCCCACATGAGTAGCACGTGGAGTTCTCGGTGCTGAGCGTCAAACTTTGAGTGCTAAATACCGAGTTTTCTGTTCTGCTCGATTCAATTCTCTGAGAATTAGATTCTCACTTGTGAAAGACTTTGTCTTATAGATCTGAGATCTGAAAAAAGAACTACGTTCTTTCGATGTGAGAGTTAAACTCTTAGATATGGAGGAGATACTATGATCTCTCTTATTTTTATTTACCTTGAGGAGAAATCGTTCCCGTTTTGAAGATTGAAGTTTATGGGGAGGTTCTTCTCTACAAGACTTGAAGTCTTGGGTCCTTTATATAGTGGAGGCTGATTTGTTGATTCAGTTAAGGAAATCTTTCATTGAGAGATTTCTTAATTGATTTGGGAATTTTATCCACCGTTGGATCTTTGATCCAAGGACTTCTGTTTTACAGAAAATATTTTTCTTTTTTTTAACAAGATTGGGAAAATATTTTTCATACAGAGCTTATTCTGTAATTTGGTGATTTTTTAATCACCATTTGATCCAATGGTGCTCTGTTTTACAGAGCATAATCTTTCCTGTTTAGAAAGATTTGAGGAGTATTTCCTAAAGCAGAATTTAATTCTGTGCTTTGTTGATTTATTTCCGTTGGATCTTTGATCCAACGGCAGAGAACTTTTATTTCTGGTGCCAGCGCCCTCGTGCGGGGCACGTGAGGTGCTGCCTCAGAGTTTTTAACTCTTGGCGCCGGCGTCCTCGTGCTTTGCATGTGAGGCGCTGCCTCAGTTCAAATTTTGAACAGAGCCTTGCTTTCTTATTGGGGGGAAACAGGGAACCATCAAGACTTGGAGCTAGGAATTTTTCCATGGCTCCGTTTTTTTTACCCTGGAGCCTTTGTTAACGTCGTATCTGCATCCTGCTGGAGTGAGAAGGAACGCCGCTGTTGACATTGCGTCTGCTGTGACGAGATGAATGTTGAGATAGTCTTTAGGTTGTTTTGTGAACCATCATGACTTGGCTTTCCCTTTGATGGAGCCTGGTGGGAAAATATGGTTCCCTTTTCTTTTGTGCCCATGGATTGTATACAGGGGTTGATTTGGACACACCTGTAGGGCCAAAGTTTAATTTCATTTTATTTCTTTCCGTAATGCTCTATCATTTCAGCTTTTTATATCGTGAAAGTCGTGATTGCTCAATCATTTCGGCTTTTTATCGCGGTGCCCAATCATTTCGGCTGTTTTTTATTTTTACTCGTTGCTTTTTATTGCGAGTTGCCCAAACATTTCGGCTTTTTGCATATATTTTGCTCGCTGATTTTTTTTGCGAGTTGCCCCATCATTTCGGCTATTTCATATGCATCTTTTTTGCTCGCTGATTTTTGTTGCGAGTATGGAACTTGAGATCTGATATCAATCCTGGCATCAGCATCGCTGCGACTGAAATATTGCCAGGAGCGAATCATCATTTGCCGTGAAAGGACTTGAAAATTGACACATGTTCAGGCATCATCATCGCTGCAACTGGAATATTGCCAGGAGCGAATCATCATTTGTCGTGAAAGTACTTGGTGTTTGACACCGATTTAGGCATCAGCTGCAACTGGGATATTGCCAGGAGCAAATCATCATTTGCCTTTGCTGATTTGAACAAAGGTGGCTTAGCAAACAGGGTTAGGATCTTGCTGACTAAGACTTTTTGACTTTATGAGCCGTAAGGGTCTCATAAAGGTATTTCTTCCTACGAGTCATGAGGATCTCGTTGTTAGTTATATGTATGCCCTAGAGGCCATTACTGTACATAGGATGTATATTGTAGTGGATGCTGGGACATATATAGGGAGGACTTTCTTGCTCGACATGATAGTATGCTATCTGGTTACCCTTTACCTTAACGTGTATGCTGATTGTCTCTCTGTTACATGTTGGTAAAGCCCTTAGACTGTACTTGACTACCTGGATTATGATGCGGATCATACTAGTGGGGACATGGTAGTCCATAAGTACATCCTTCAAAGTCCCTAGTCGTGGGTGTATCGAGATGGGGCATCGATATACCAGAGTAGACTAGCGTGTACCTTCTCGACCCATACAGATGGGCGATGGATGATCCCATATCCATTGGTGTTTGACATCAGAGGAGATATGCGGGTGCTCAGTAGAGACTGGGTACACTGGACGGACTCGCCGAGAACTCCCAGATGGTATTATACCTCACGTCAGATGGCAGTTCTCTGGTGACACTGGTACAGAGTAGTCTGTTGACCCGAGATCGTCATAGAGTCTTGTGTGGTTCCCACTGTGCTTTGATTTCCATCTTACCACGTCCAAGAGGGCGTGCAAAACGGTGGTTTTTGGGTACAGTCCCGAGTCACATGGAGGCAATGAGCGATAGGAGGGGATTCGTCTCTCCCGGTATAGGGGGTTGATGTTGCGCTGTGTTCGATTGGCTATAACAGGAAATCCCTGGCCAGGGTTGCTGAGATTTACTGGTAAGTGTTACCAGTAGTTTCTCGAACAGTTATAGACCTCATATCGACACGACTTATCGAGCTATTGGGGTCTGACGTTTACCACCCCTAGGCGAGATATGCGACATATCAGACGATCAGACCGGACTGTACGGTAGTGTTACTGGTCGGATTCACTGGAGTGTGAGCGGGCTTGCTCGTCGATCTTCAGATCGCTCAATACCCGGGTGGCCGTTACGTTTAGCAGACCGCTTGCGGCTTGTGGGTGCTTGATATGATCATCACCTGCTGCCGGCGTATTGACGAGTCTTTAGAGTCCTACACAGAGGTTTCCTGGCTCAAGCGAAACGAAATAGGAGCGCATATGAGATATGTGCGGGACCGAGAATAATGCGTGTATGTGATACCGTATTCCATTCTCGCGATGAATGTATCGAAAGGTTGTATGCGATATAACCTAGTTATCGAATCAAGGGTTGGTTCGATAAGCCGATACATAGAATACTAGTCGGTTATATGCGATATGACCGGATCGTTAAATCAAGTGTTGATTTAATGATTTAATGCATAATTATATATTTGATGTATTACTTTGCATTAACTAGTATTGGTTCACTTTAAATGGATTTTCTCACTCGGATTGTACACATTGTATATGTGATGTACTTTTGTGCACTTGATTGTATCATGTTTGATGATACATGTTTAACTATAGTTAAGTGTAATGGATTAAGCCATGGTTAAACTAATGATTAGGGTTTTCTATTCTTACTTATTTATTTATTTATTTTGAATAAATAAGAAAAGAATGGTTGCTAATTTTGGAGTTTAGTTGAAGCTTCATGAAGCTTTGACTTTGTAACCATTCTTGTCTTCATCTTTAACCCTAACCATTAATCTAACCTTAGTTAATTCTCTACACTTGACCATGGTTCTAATATGATAAGTATTCATTTTCTTTTCCAATTATAATTATCTTATCATATTATTCTTCTTCTTCTTCCTTGCTTCAAGTGAAGAAAAGATTACCTCATCAATGGTGATTGATGTTTTTGAGTGAGAAATCCAATTCTAAAGTTAACCCACTTCCTATTTCTTCATCCTCTACCTCTTGCCAAGTAGTAGAGTGTGTTTCCTTCACAAGTTTCTTGACTTGGTGAAGTCGGAGCTTGATTTAGCGATGCCTCGACATAGATCATCTTCGGCATGGACATCGACGACCTAGCTCGCTTATTCTCCGATGAAGTCGACGCTAGAGCCCGGATTTGATTTGGACAGCGGAGAGGACCTCATCTCGGAGCCGTGGAGGTGGACAAACGGATCTACAAAGGTTGTATATCCGTATCCCTTAGTTAATTGTTAACTAGTTAGTTTTTTCGCCTAGAATTCTAGCAAACGATCCGTAGTCGGGTCTCTCGGCACCTAGATTTTTTGAAATTGGCATGTTCGATGCCTTTAGAGACCTCACTAGGGTGCCTAGGAACCCTACAGTGGTATCAGAGCCTAGCTAGAGCCTTAGGCGAAGTCCAGATGGAATTTGAAGTCCGAACGAACCCGAAACCCGATCACAATCATGCTCTCTGGTCATTTTGTAAAATCTGGGATTTTTCCATATTAAAAATTCCCAAAAAATTCAGCAGGGAATTTTATGAGATACTGTGAAGCACGTGTTGATAACTCATCAAATGAGGCGCGGAACCGCGGCCCCCACCATGGGATGCGCGGCGGTTCCGCGGCCACTGTATTGAGTTACCCCACGTGGGTTGCACAGTAATTCATGTTTTGTGCTGCTGAGTCTTCTGGAAATTTTAAATAATTTTTCCAGAGTTGAATTTTCTGGGTTGTTTTGGGGATTCGAATGTTCGATCGGATTATCAAATTTTGTCTTTGTGGCCTTCCGGATAAATTTTAGAATATGTTAAAAAGTTCGACCGGATATAAATACCCAATTTTTCCCCTGTCGGGAAATTTCCAAGTGTTGGATTTTTCCGTAGTTTAACGACGTTCTAAGTAGTGCAAGTAACGCGATGGACCCTCTAGAAGACAACAAACCTTAACTCGATTATATGACCGTCTTGAACTGCCCTTTGAACCTTCGGGTTTGGGGGAGTACGGCGTACCACATGTGAGGCGTTGGCTTGACCCTTCTACGGCTGGACCGTCGGTACTGAGGCACGAACTGAATGTTGTTAGACTTATTTCATGTGTTGATCTGTATCGGGAAAACTTGGGTGTTCGATTGTTCAATCGGAAAGTTTAACATTTTCTGTTTATCTGGAATGGGATACAATAATTGGAATTCACACGAAGTTATGAGATAACTGAATGAATGTTATAAACATAGCAGTTTAGTCTCACTTGATCGGTTGCTACGGAATTTTGATGTGATCAAAAGTCCGTCGCAATCACGTAGCGTACGCGGATACTCGCCGGGTAAACTTAATAGACAGCCTCACTCCATAGCCCCGACCAAGTGACTGTAGGAGAACCCCGTCGCCGAAAGCATCCGTCCGGGTGCTCGCGGTAGCGGTGTTCCGCCTTGGTGCACTTCGTCGACAGTATCAGGGGTGCTGCCGCCTACTAAAGTTTGCGACGAGCATTCGATCAGTTTTTCGGGAATCTTGTTGAATTGCCCGACCTGGTATTGAAAAGTGTTTTCGATAATGAGACTAAAATGCGGGGTTTATAATTGTTAGGCATGCGATGTCTAAGGAATTCATTTGGTCAGGCATGCGATGTCTGAGGTGGTTGCGGATTCCAACTGTTGTAGTTTTACACTTTCTTTTCTGTGACCGTAAGTGTAATATGTGATATCGCCGGTTTCGTTGCTATATGTCAACGACAATTGGGGTGCGCATATTTACTTACGTTGATGACATGTGATGTTATGTGTTGCTGGATATGTTATATTGGATCGTCGTGTTTGAATAGCCGGGGGTTTTTATGTGAGATGAGTGTTTTTCATTTTCATTCATGTAAAAACTTGTATGTAATATTCTTTTATTGGAGCACTTCCAGGTTGCGGAAGTTGTCACCGTTGATGTATATTATTTACTTTTCTGCACTAGGATAGACCCAAGGAGGGGAGCACAAGTAACCGGGTTCTGGGGTCCAGTGGGAGACCAACTCGAGGAGTCGAGTCCGGGTCTCCTAACCCTAGAATTGGCAGGGTTGCTTGCCGCTCTCGTAGGGGTCTAGGGGTGTGGGATTGGCTATTCATCACGAACGTGGAATCCGTGTTTTATACTGGCTCGTATTGAAAACACGGACGTCCTAGTATATCCAATATTTCATATGTTTATTCTGCTGCGATATCTGTGATATGATCATGTGATGTTCTGTGATAGATACAGTATATAGTATATATGATATATTATATAGACGTTACTTATGTTTTACACCCGCGCTAGCCCTGCCCCGCTCTGCCGTTAGTTACCTAACCTAACGGTGCACGAGGGGACATCGAGGCGAATGCGGATGGCATAAGTGTACGTCGTATTTATCTGTGATGTTTAGGTACTTTAAATGATGGGACTTCATTAATGTGATTAATGAAATAAAAGAAACCTAAGATGTTGTAGAATCGAATTTCAAAATAAAACAGGTAGCTACAGTTCTTGCTTTGCACAGCGGTATATGTGATATATCCTGCACCTCATTCGACGAGGAAAGGACCGAGATCCCTTCACCGGGAGTGACTCCTTTAGCAATAACTGGCAGATGCTACACACTCGGTTTGTCTTTTAATTGCTTTTAAGTGTTTTTGCTTTGCACAGTGATATATATGATATATCCTGCACCTCATTCGACGAGGAAAGGACCGACGATCCCTTTACCGGGAGTGACTCCTTTAGCAAAACTAGAAAAGCCTCAAAAGCACTCCATTTCAAAATCATTTGATTCTACAACGATATCAAGTTCATTACGCAATATGTTTTCAGAAAAACCTGTCGTAGCCCTCCGTCATTTCAGATAAGTAGTAGTTAGTATTCGTGCTACGTTTGTTGGCCTGCGTCAAGGCGTAGTGTGCGGTAGCTAACTGGTGCTTATCTGCATAAGCATATGATGTGATTGGATTAGGGTAGTCGTGCGACTTTGTTGGCCTGCGTCAAGGGTCGTGCGGGTGGGTTTAATTCAATCAGGAAATGACGGGTTGAACTTGACTAGCGGACTATGGTTTGTTGGCCTGCGTCAAGGTCATAGGACGCTAGGGGCAAAATATTATCGGGAATTTCAAGTGTTGAAATTTGCAATGAGATTGCATACCTTCTATGAGATAGTTGGATCCTGATACTCACTGCGAGTAAGAGTTACTCCTGGGAGAGTTTTATACATTACAATTAGCCGATCAAGTAGGTGTCTAGAAAGGTGTCAACGGGGTTACGCCTCTGGGAAAACGAGGTTTACATTAATTAGGTTCGTGCGAAAGCACGGGGGACCTCCCTCAAAGTACCGACACTGGCCTGGCTGAAAGATTGGCGAACTTGTAGTGTGTAATTAATCCCGGCTAGTCTTTCCTTTTAGGGTTTGAAGGAAGATTTGATAAAAAGCAGTGGGAGCCATCCTGATTAGATAAAATAATAACCAATCTATTCTTGACAGAGCGCACGCTGAGTGTTTTCTTCTCTCTCTCTCCAGGTAGCGACCATATCACGCCTTAATCAAGATAATAATACGGAAAATTGACCGAACCCGCTTGTTATTCTGAGCTGGGGAACGTTGGTCCCGCTCCAACTTATAATTGTTATAAGACAGAGCAGGAAATTGGGGAATATCAGATTTCCCGTGCTGCCCAAACGAAGAGAGTGCATGCTAATGCATCATCTTCGGGTGTGTTCATTATACAGAACTGTTTCTCTGTAACCTCTACGTCCTAGGTATGTGATACCGGATCAGGATCCCAGATATGTAATCTGTTACATAGGGCTACAGATAGGTAGAGAACTGAGAACGGGTGATAAGTTTCATGAGGCAGAAAACGGGGCAAGAGTTGCAGCCAAGTCTGTCGGTCACTGTCACCCTGTATTACCGATACATTGATTCTGAACGAATGTTATTAGATACCGAACCTGATATACAAAATCATATCAGTCTCTTTATTAGTAAAGAAATGATAAAATTTTGTATTGTTGGATAATGTTTTGAACATTTCCTATATCAAAAGTTGATCGGTTCAGGCACGTTATCTAAAAGCATTAAGGTTCTAAATCAAATTACAGTTCTTAGTATACGGAACACACACAAGAGGAAGAGTTCAGAAATGAACGAATTCTTCTTGAGGCATTGTAGACTAGGTCAGATCAATGTGACCCGACTAGCTAGAGTTACATAAAGATGCATATTTAAATTAGTTTGAATTTACATCTTGTGAAACTCGCCAGTCATGTCACAAAGATATAATGACACTAGCTCTGTTTATTAAAAACTGAGAAAGAGTTTGTAAACTCTTGGGATGATACATGTTGATGTATGTAGATCCCCAGTCTACATATGCCAAGACCGGTTCTTTGTACTTCATTACATTCTCTGATAATCTCTCGAGATTCAGACATATGTTCCTGTTGAAACACAAGTCCGAACCTTTTGAGATATTCACAGAATATAAGTTAGAAGTAGAGAACCAATACGGGTATAAGTATTATGTCCTATGATGAGATCAAGGAGGAGAATACTTGTGCACGGAAATCCTGGATTATTCTAAAGGAGAATGAGATTCTCTCTCGGCATTACTCCTCTGAATACACCATAGCACGATGGTATATCAGGGCGGAGCAATCACACCCTATATGATAAGGTGTGCTCTATGATGAGTACTACTGAGTTACCTATTTCCTTTTGGGAGTTATGCACTTGTGAAGCTGCATACCTATTGAATAGGGTCACAATCAAATCAGCTGCCTACCGCTTCATATGTGATATGGAAAGGGAAGAGCCCATATCTTAAGTTAGTTAAGATTTGGGGTTGTCCGGCCTATGTCTAAAAGCAAAATCCAGACAAGCTCGAGGCAACGTCTGTTATGTAGAAATGGAAATGTTCCATCTATACAAACTCCAGCTGATGATTTGATAGAACCAAAGGATTCAGTAGATTCCAACGAACCTCAGCCTCTCCGCCGATCTAGTAGGGTTCCTCACCCACCTGAGAGATACTTCAGTTTCTCTATGACAGTGGGAGCGAGGATTGCATCATGAGATGATGACCCAACTAGTTTCGAGCTGGCCATCAGGAGTGAGACTCTGTAAGAATGGCTGGATGTTTAGCGATCTGAGATAGAATCCTTTTACACCAACAAAGTATGGACTTTAGTTGCTATATCTGAAGGGTTAAATCCCCATCAGGAGCAAGTATATCTTGAGAAGATTACTTGGTGTACATGGAAAAGTTGAGACTTTCAAAGCTAGACTTGTGAAAGGTTTTTCGTTATCGACCAGGCGTGGATAATGATGAAACCTTTTCAAGCATCTATGCTTAAGTCCATCCAGATCCTACTTGTCACGGCTACATACCATGATTACGATATCTGGTGGTTGGGTGTCATGACTGTTTTTCTAAATGATGTTTTAGAAGAGTGCGTCTATAAGTACACAGCCAGAGGGCTTCGTAGACAGTGGGAGCAGCGGAAACGTGTGCAAGATGCTTTATAGGATAAAGCAGGCATCGCGGAGTTGGAACATCTGTTTTGATGAAGTAGTCAAAGAGTTTGACATCATCAAAATGGTAGATGAACCTTGTATATACAAAAAGGTAGTAGGGAGTATGGTGGTGATCCTCGTAGAGTACGTGGATGACATACTCTTGATAGGGAAGGAGTTTCCTATGCTACGCTCGATCAATCTCCGCTTATCACAATGATTCTCCATATAGGATCAAAGTGATACCTCCTAAATCCTGGGTTTTTGGATCTATGAGATAGATCTAATTGGATGTTAGGACTCTCACTAGTTGTAGTGAGACGGTATCAACCGATCCTGAGGAGAATCACTGGAAGGGTTCCAGGGTGATAAAGACGACTGAATGTCAGTCGCAGGCATTGTCTTTACCCTCAGTATAGGGACGGTATGTTGGAAGAGTTCCAAGCTAGATACCGTGGCATACTAGACGATAAAGGCAGGATACATCGCTACTTAAGATGCTACCAAAGAGGCTGTTTGGGTGTATAATGGTTCATGAGATGAACTACGTTCCTCCCATTGTGTGACAATGGAGTTGTGGCTTATGCCAAGGAACGCAGGTCCCATCAGTGATCCAGACATATTCTAAGGCAGTATCACTTGATCATGGAGATGGTTGATCTCCAGGGAGATCGAGGTTAGGAGAGTAGACTCAGAGGACAACACAGCGGATCCACTCACAAAGGCCTGTTCCCAGAGAGAGACTTTTATGGGATGGTTGAGTATGAGATACTACAACCACTGCTACAGATGGCCCTAGTGCAAGTGGGAGATTGTTAGTTATATGTATGCCCTAAAGGCCATTACTGTACATAGGATGTATATTGTAGTGGATGCTGGGACATATATAGGGAGGACTTTCTTGCTCGAAATGATAGTATGCTATCTGGTTACCCTTTACCTTAACGTGTATGCTGATTGTCTCTCTGTTACATGTTGGTAAAGCCCTTAGACTGTACTTGACTACCTGGATTATGATGCGGATCATACTAGTGGGGACATGGTAGTCCATAAGTACATCCTTCAAAGTCCCTAGTCGTGGGTGTATCGAGATGGGGCATCGATATACCAGAGTAGACTAGCGTGTACCTTCTCGACCCATACAGATGGGTGATGGATGATCCCATATCCATTAGTGTTTGACATCAGAGGAGATATGCGGGTGCTCAGTAGAGACTGGGTACACTGGACGGACTCGCCGAGAACTCCCAGATGGTATTATACCTCACGTCAGATGGCAGTTCTCTGGTGACACTGGTACAGAGTAGTCTGTTGACCCGAGATCGTCATAGAGTCTTGTGTGGTTCCCACTGTGCTTTGATTTCCATCTTACCACGTCCAAGAGGGCGTGCAAAACGGTGGTTTTTGGGTACAGTCCCGAGTCACATGGAGGCAATGAGCGATAGGAGGGGATTCGTCTCTCCCGGTATAGGGGGTTGATGTTGCGCTGTGTTCGATTGGCTATAACAGGAAATCCCTGGCCAGGGTTGCTGAGATTTACTGGTAAGTGTTACCAGTAGTTTCTCGAACAGTTATAGACCTCATATCGACACGACTTATCGAGCTATTGGGGTCTGACGTTTACCACCCCTAGGCGAGATATGCGACATATCAGACGATCAGACCGGACTGTACGGTAGTGTTACTGGTCGGATTCACTGGAGTGTGAGCGGGCTTGCTCGTCGATCTTCAGATCGCTCAATACCCGGGTGGCCGTTACGTTTAGCAGACCGCTTGCGGCTTGTGGGTGCTTGATATGATCATCACCTGCTGCCGGCGTATTGACGAGTCTTTAGAGTCCTACACAGAGGTTTCCTGGCTCAAGCGAAACGAAATAGGAACGCATATGAGATATGTGCGTGACCGAGAATAATGCGTGTATGTGATACCGTATTCCATTCTCGCGATGAATGTATCGAAAGGTTGTATGCGATATAACCTAGTTATCGAATCAAGGGTTGGTTCGATAAGCCGATACATAGAATACTAGTCGGTTATATGCGATATGACCGGATCGTTAAATCAAGTGTTGATTTAATGATTTAATGCATAATTATATATTTGATGTATTACTTTGCATTAACTAGTATTGGTTCACTTTAAATGGATTTTCTCACTCGGATTGTACACATTGTATATGTGATGTACTTTTGTGCACTTGATTGTATCATGTTTGATGATACATGTTTAACTATAGTTAAGTGTAATGGATTAAGCCATGGTTAAACTAATGATTAGGGTTTTCTATTCTTACTTATTTATTTATTTATTTATTTTGAATAAATAAGAAAAGAATGGTTGCTAATTTTGGAGTTTAGTTGAAGCTTCATGAAGCTTTGACTTTGTAACCATTCTTGTCTTCATCTTTAACCCTAACCATTAATCTAACCTTAGTTAATTCTCTACACTTGACCATGGTTCTAATATGATAAGTATTCATTTTCTTTTCCAATTATAATTATCTTATCATATTATTCTTCTTCTTCTTCCTTGCTTCAAGTGAAGAAAAGATTTCCTCATCAATGGTGATTGATGTTTTTGAGTGAGAAATCCAATTCTAAAGTTAACCCACTTCCTATTTCTTCATCCTCTACCTCTTGCCAAGTAGTAGAGTGTGTTTCCTTCACAAGTTTCTTGACTTGGTGAAGTCGGAGCTTGATTTAGCGATGCCTCGACGTAGATCATCTTCGGCATGGACATCGACGACCTAGCTCGCTTATTCTCCGATGAAGTCGACGCTAGAGCCCGGATTTGATTTGGACAGCGGAGAGGACCTCATCTCGGAGCCGTGGAGGTGGACAAATGGATCTACAAAGGTTGTATATCCGTATCCCTTAGTTAATTGTTAACTAGTTAGTTTTTTCGCCTAGAATTCTAGCAAACGATCCGTAGTCGGGTCTCTCGGCACCTAGATTTTTTGAAATTGGCATGTTCGATGCCTTTAGAGACCTCACTAGGGTGCCTAGGAACCCTACACTTAGATAATGCATTGCATTATTTATTTTTGGTCTATTAAACCTGTGCTAGGACTTTGCCCACACTTAGATAATGCATTGCATTACTTTCTATTTTTGTTTGGACTGGGCTCTGCCCTTTTATAAATGACGCAGAAGCATCAATTTTATTTGGGCTCTGCCCTTTTATTGCTTTGCAATTTATTTTGGCCTGCTAGGTCTTTTGATTTGGGCCTGGCCATTTGAGAAATGCATTGCATTCGTCAGGCGCTTTGCGCCAATCAGGGAGCGCAAGCGCTTGTGGTGACGACACGTGTCATGCAAGCGTAGTGCGCTGTGCTTGCGCTGCTGACACGTGGCGTACCTTGGTGAGTTGCGCCAATTACAGAGAGCAAAGCTCTATCTTAAAGAGCATAGCGCAATTAGTTGACACGTGGCGCTTTCCCAAGAGCGCAACAGCACAGTTTGGAGGTGCAAAGCACTAAGAATCTTTTAAATTCAAGAACAGAAGTGCGAAGCACTATTTGATTTCTTGATCTAATTTAGATCAAAGAAAAATAAGTTTTTCTTGTTTTTCTTATCTCAGAGAACCAAAGGTTCATGAAAAGTGCAAAGCACTATTTATTTTTTTTTGTTTTTTATTAAAGATCATTGATCTTGTTTTTAGATCTATGATCTGTTCATAAGAGAACTTTCTCTTTCTCTAAAGGTTTTTACCTTTTTTGTTCTTGAGGAGTTCTTCAGAGTTCTCTTTTTTTCTTCCAGAAAATGTTGATGCCTTTGAATTGAGCTTTAGGGTCCTTTTTATAGTGCCCATAAATTTGTTAAAGAGATCTTTCTCTGAGTGATTTGGGGAATCTCCCCCACCGTTGGATCTTTGATCCAAAGGCTTCTGTTTTACAGAAGAAAATCTTCTTGTTTCAACAAGAATAGAAAGATTTCTTTGAAATCTTAATTTTGTTTGGCGCAGACGCCCCGGCGCGTGACACGTGTCATGCAGCGCACAGCGCAGCGCATCTGTGCTAACACGTGTCGCACAGCGCACAGCGCAGCGCAACTGCGCGAGCGCATCTGCGCTGACACGTGTCGCGCAGCGCAGTGCTTGCGCAACTGAAGCGTTGCTTCCTTTACTTTTTTGTTTTAAAAGAGCCTTGCTCTGATTGGGTGCGCTGCTTTGGGCGCTACGCTGATGCGTCTGCGCCTGACACGTGGCGCGTTGCGCACAGCGCAAAAAATCTGAAGCGTTGCTTCATTTATTTTAAATTTTCAAAGCAAAGCTTTGCTCTGATTGGGGAAAGATGAAGCGTTGCTTCATCTCCCGTCTTGGAATTTGAACAGAGCTTTGCTCTAATTGGGGTAAACAAATGCCCCCCCACCATTGCGCTTACGTGGCCTCCAAACGCAAGTACAACGGTGGCAGAATCCCAACCGTCGCGGCAGCTTTTTGGAAGTTGAAAGGGCACTTGGTGCCTATAAATAGGACCTTTGGTCCTTCACAGATGATCATCATCTCCAAAAATTTTATTTTCAGAACCTCAGAGCCCTGCTCTTGTTTTTAAGAACTCTTAGATTTTCTTTAAAAGGAACTATTTAGGTAAGAATTAGTCTTGAATTAAATCAATTTTAATTAATAGAGCTTTGCTCTTATAGATCTTTGATCTAAAGAAACCCTTCTGGGGTTTTCACCAATAGAGCCCTGCTCTCAAGAATCTGTTTCAAGGTTTCTTGACCCATGAACAGAACCTTGCATCTTTGTCAAAACATAGATCTCTTTGATCTAAAAATGATGAACTTTTAAGAGTTTGAATATGAATAATGAAAATTAAAAATGGAGTTCTGTATTTTAATGGACTATATCATCTTTTAATAATAGTGATCTCAGAATCTTGGGGGACTTCTTTAAATTTCCCTTATTAGGATTTTGATAGTCACTCCTGTTCGTAGAGCATTGCTCTCGAGGGGTTTAACTGTCTGTGCTCGTTTTTTAACAAGAATTCGCTTAATCAGTCGGTCTGCTAATTCTGTTGATTTTCTTTCACAGGAACAATGGACGCCCATATGTATGCTCTTAATGAGATCATCTCTTACGGGGACATCCGCCGACTTGGCCGCTCTCAGAATCGAGAGTTCACAAACGCGGAGTGTGCTGAAATTATGAGCCGCTTCGACGCATACAATGGTCCACTGCTCCCCCGGCGTTCCTCCCTCCTTAAGCTTATCGTGGGAGCCATCTGGGAAGCGCTTCCCATATTCTGTTCCGGCGTGCCGCTTAGGGCGTTGGATGCCGCTGAGGACAAGGTGCACTCGGTGTACCTATTGAACTTTATCTCGAAGAGACGGCGAGACAGTCTTATCGATCTCTTGCACGAGGTCTTTCAACAGTCTGCCATAATCGCTGCTTATCAGAGGGTGGAAGACATCACGGGGGACCCTGACGCTTGTGCTCGCGAAAGAAAGCACACTAGGATGGTCCGCGAGACCTGGAAAGTAATAGATATAGTCGCTTTTGAATTCCTCAATCCATGCCCTGGATCTGAGGTTATTCCATTGTAACTTTCGTTTATTGCTTTTATGATTGTAAGAACTTTGGGCAATATTAATGAAAATTTTTGTTTTTCCTAGCCTGTCTTATCTTTTGTTCTGAGTCTTTTGCCCATGCATGAATGAATGTGTTTTGAATGCTTGATCAAATGTAAATCGGATGCTCTTTCTGTTGCTTTTCTTCTTTCTCAGCATGTCGACACAATTAGCATACACTAGAGTAGGCCTCTTGATTTCTTTACAGGATAGCGATGGCTTAGGTCGCAGGTTTAGATCTGCCTCCTAAGACTTTTCAACTCTTTGAGCCGTGAGGGTCTCATAGAGACTTTTCTCCCTACGGATCGAGAGGATCTCGTAGGTGGTTTTTTCTCCTTAGGAATCGTGATGATTCCTAAGTGTGGTTTTCTCTTATAAGTCGTAAGGATCCTATAAGAGAATTTTTCCCTCTTACGAGTCGAGAGGACCCGTAAGCGGTTGTTTCCCTCCTCGTCGAAACTCGACTTTGGAGAGTGAGATCCGTGAATAGTATGCAAGAGACCGTTTAGATCGACTTGTAGGGTCCCATTGTTCAGGAAGCAAGTTTTTTAGTCCCTGCTGCCTGAGGCTTCATCTTGAAAGTTGAGACGAATCGGGAATTTTTTCGCGGAGACACTGGTTTCTCTGCGAACCGACGTGAATCAGGAGGCTCTCATCAAGGATTGTCTGTTTCCTTGAGTTGAGGTGTTTGCTAGGGATTATTTGTTTCCCTAGCTCCAAGAATTATTTGTTTCCTTGGGGTTTGAAACGAGTCGAGAATTTCCCACGGAGGCACTGGTGGCTCTGCGAGTCGACGCGGATCAGGAGGCTCTCGTCAAGGAGTGTTTGTATCCGTGAGTCGAGGAATTTGCTAAGGATTATTTGTTTCCCTAGCGCCAAGGATTATTTGTTTCCTTGGGGTTTGAAACGAGTCGAGAATTTCCCACGGAGGCACTGGTGGCTCTGCGAGTCGACGCGGATCAGGAGGCTCTCGTCAAGGAGTGTTTGTATCCGTGAGTCAAGGAATTTGCTAAGGATTATTTGTTTCCCTAGCGCCAAGGATTATTTGTTTCCTTGGGGTTTGAAACGAGTCGAGAGTTTCCTACGGAGACACCGGTTGCTCTGCGAGTCGACGCGGATCAGGAGGCTCTCGTCAAGGAGTGTATGTATCCGTGAGTCGAGGAATTTGCTAAGGATTATTTGTTTCCCTAGCGCCAAGGATTATTTGTTTCCTTAGGGTTTGAAACGAGTCGAGAATTTCCCACGGAGGCACTGGTTGCTCTGCAAGTCAACGCGGATCAGGAGGCTCTCGTCAAGGAGTGTTTGTATCCGTGAGTCGAGGAATTTGCTAAGGATTATTTTTTTCCCTAGCGCCAAGGATTATTTGTTTCCTTGGGGTTTGAAACGAGTCGAGAATTTCCCACGGAGGCACTGCTTGCTCTGCGAGTCGACACGGATCAGGAAGCTCTCATCAAGGAGTGTTTGTATCCGTGAGTCGAGGAATTTGCTAAGGATTATTTGTTTCCCTAGCGCCAAGGATTATTTGTTTCCTTGGGGTTTGAAACGAGTCGAGAATTTCCCACGGAGGCACTGGTGGCTCTGCGAGTCGACGCGGATCAGGAGGCTCTCGTCAAGGAGTGTTTGTATCCGTGAGTCGAGGAATTTGCTAAGGATTATTTGTTTCCCTGGCGCCAAGGATTATTTGTTTCCTTGGTGTTGACACGGATCGAGAATTTCCCGCGGAGACACTGGTTGCTCGGCGAGTCGACTCGCATCAGGTTTTTCTTCGGAGTTGGGATGGATCATCGAGATCTGGCTTCGTTTTCTGGGGGAGCCTGTTGGGAAAGTATGGTTTCCTCTTCGTTTTGCGCCCTTGGATTGTATACAGGGATCGATGTGATCTTAATTGTAGGGCCAAAGTTTTATCATCATTTTTTATTTCCGCGATGCTCTATCATTTCAGCTTTTATATCGCGAAGGTCGCGATTGCCCAATCATTTCGGCTATTTTTCGCGGTGCCCAATCATTTTGGCTATTTATTTTATTTTTACTCGCTGCTTTTTATTGCGAGTTGCCCAATCATTTCGGCTATTTTGCATGCATACATTTTACTTGCTGTTTTTTTATTGCAAGTTGCCCCATCCTTTCGGCTATTCCGTATGCATGTGCGGCCTACTGGCTTTCCGCCGTAAATTTGAAATTAGACACCGATTTCGGCATCAGCACCGCTGCAACTGGGATATTGCCAGGAGCGAATCATCGTTTGCCTCTGTCGATGTCGAACAAAGGTGGCTTAGCGAACAGGGTTAAGGTCCTGCCAACTAAGGCTTTTAACTTCATGAGCCGTAAGGGTCTCACAAAGGTATTTCTCCCTACAAGTCGTGAGGATCGTGTAGGTGTATTTTCTCCTTAGGAATCGTGAGGATTCCTAAGTGTATGTTCCTCTGTAAGTCGTAAGGATCCTACAAGAGGGTTTTCTCCTTGTAAGTCGAGAGGACTTATAAGGGTTGTTCATCATGCGCACATATCCCCAGTCACAGATGGGACTTGGTTAGGGAAATGTTTATTCGCGCCCGTGGATTGTATACAAGGGCCAGTATTGGACCACTTGTAGGGCAATATCGGAAGTTGTGGTGGTTGCTTAAGCACAGGTTTAGGTCTCTGTAACTTAAGACTTTCAACTCTTATGAGCCGTGAGGGTCCCATAAGAGAGTTCTCCTTACGAGTCGTGAGGATCTCGCAAGTGTATTTTCTCCTTAAGAATCGTGGGAATCCCTAAGTGTGTTGCTTCCTTGTGAGTCGTAAGGATCTCACGCGGGTGGTTTCTCCTTACAAGGTCGAGAGGACCCTATAAGTGTCCTTTAACGAGGTTGCGCCCTTTCAGGTTTTCATAAACACTCGCCGGTAGCCCTGCTGTTTTTACTCACGGAGCCCTTTCGGGTTTTCATCCGTGCCCTTTTTGCTTATGGACATACCATTTTTTTAATTTTATTTTTATATGTTTTTTTTACGAGGCCGCGCCCTTTCGGGTTTTCACGAACACTCGCCGGTAGCCCCGCTGTTTTTACTCACGGAGCCCTTTCGGGTTTTCATCCGTGCCCTTTTCGCTTATGGACACACCTTTTTTTTAATTATTTTTATGTGTTTTCTTTTTTATATCTCATCAGCCTAAAAGATGCTGTGGTAGTAGTTTAAAGACGTTTCCGTCTGCTATTAGTTTAAGGACATTTCGGTCCGACGTTTGAGAAGGCTGGCTACTGTTGATAAAGTTTGAGCTTAGGAAGATAGCGAGCGGACATAGTCGTCGTCATCTACCATTGACCTAGGCTGTGGCTCATTAAGCATAGTATTTCTTTAGGAAGCGACCGTTTATTGGCCTGAAAGGCCTTTCACCGTGCATGTCCATGAGTAGATAGGCCCCACCCTGGTAGGCCTTATCTATGATGTATGGGCCTTCATAGTTTGGCTCGAATTTTCCTCGCTTGGCGCGATTGGGGATCATAGGCCTTTTGACCACTAGCACAAGTTTGCCTTGGCGGAATGTCCTCGGTCGGGTCAATCTTTCATATGAGCGCGTCATCTTTGCTTTATAAGCTTCCAGATTTTGCTGTGCTATGAGCCGGGTTTCATCAAGGGCGTCAAGCTCCTCAAGCCGAAGGTGAGCATTTTCTTCGTCCGTTAGCTCGTAGTGGACTGCCAATCGTAGAGAGGGTAACTCTATCTCGAGGGGGAGTACTGCTTCTGTACCGAACACCAACACGTACGGCGTTGTGTTCGTGGCCGTCTTGAACGTAGTTCGATACGCCCAAAGAGCTTCTTGCAGTCTTTCATGCCAGTCCTTCTTATTTCGGGACACCGTTTTCTTTATGATCTTTGTCAAGGTCTTGTTGAAGGCCTCGGCTAGACCATTAGCTCGCGGATTATAAACCGAGGAATATCTCCAGTCTATATTGTGCTGTTGCATAAAGCGACTGATCTTGTGGCTTCTGTAAGCTGGCCCGTTATCGGAGATGATCCGTCCCGGAGTTCTAATCCGATATATGACATGTGTCTTGAAGAAATGGAGGATATTCTCCGTCTTAACTTCCCTCAGTGGTACCGCTTCTGCCTATTTGGAGAAGTAGTCAGTCGTCGCTAGGATGAAACGATGTCCTCTAGACGATGCTGGTTCGATGGTACCGACTATGCCAGTCCCCCACATTTCGAATGGCCAGCTAGCCACCGTTGGATGTAGTGGATTTGGATGCTGGTGGATGAAGTCCCCATGAATTTGGCATGAGTGGCATTGCTTCGCATATTCGAGGCAGTCCTGAATCATCGTAGGCCAGTAGTAGCCCATCTGTTTTATCTTCAACGTCATCTTTGGGCCCGCTTGGTGAGAACCGCAGAGTCCGTCATGAACTTCCTGGATGACCCTTTTCGCTTCGTCAGGTCCTAAGCATCTCAACCACAGAGAATCAAATGACCTCTTGTACAGAGTATCATTGACGAAGGCGAAAGACAGAGTTCGTTTCATGAGCTGATGTCTTGTGGACGCTTCTTCAGGCATTCGGTGGAACTTGAAGTAATCTATGAAGACTTCTCTCCAATCCCCGGTATTTTCCCAACATTTTACTTGCAGGGTCGTCCGCTCGCTCGCTCCCTTTTCTTCGGATGATTCCGGAGATATTTCTGCTGGGGCAAGCACTCGACGGCTTTGTACCACGATTCTAACGTCATCAAGGTTCCCGTCAGCCAGTTCTTTAGCAAGTTTGGCCAACGCGTCTGCTTTGCTGTTTTCCGCGCGCGGTATGTTCTCCAAAGTATAAGAGGGAATTTGGGTCAACAATTGTTGCACCTTTTCGCATACTTCACCAACTCCGGTTTGCACATTTGGTAGTCGCCGTTTACTTGACTAACGACCAGCTGGGAATCTCCGTATATGAGGGGGTTTTCAATTCCCATGTCAATGGCGATCTCGAGGCCTGCTATCAGAGCTTCGTATTCGGCTTCATTGTTTGTCCTCGCTCTGTTAAGGAGAAAGCAATGCGCATTATCCCTCTTTGTGGAGTTACGAAGATGAGGCCTACCCCCGATTTGATTATAGGGGTACTTTGTTTGCGCTTCTTCACGGAAGATGCTCCGTCGAAATAAAGCTCCCATCGGGTATTATCACCGTCGATCGCATCAAACGCATGTTCGTCTGGAAGATCGCAGTTTAAAGGAGAGTCGGCCGGTATCGGATGCTCAGCGAGGAAGTCGGCGATGGCCTGGCCTTTCACTGTCTTGAGAGGTTGATATATTATCGAGAACTCCATCAAGAGCAGGGCCCATTTAGCGAGGCGTCCCGTCAATATGGCCTTTGACATCAAGTATTTAAGGGGGTCCACCTTTGAAATGAGACGGACCTCATGTGCCAACGCATAGTGCCTGAGCTTTGTTATCGCGAAGATCAACGCCAGGCAGTGTTTTTCAATGGGGGAGTAGTTGCTTTCTGCCCCCAGTAGAACTCGACTTAAGTAGTAGAGTGCTCTTTCTTTCCCTTGGTCGTTCTCTTGTGCCCATAACGCGCCTAAAGAACCTTCGAGGGCGGTTGTGTAAAGAATGAGGGGCTTTCCCTTGACCGGAGCAGCCAACACCGGCGGGTTATGCAGGTATTGCTTGATTTCATTTAGCGCGCTTTAGCATTTCTGGTCCCAGACGAACGAGGTTCCCTTCTTCATCAGGTGGCTGTAAGGACGGCACTTACCTGAAAGATTGGCTATAAATCGCCGTATGTATGCGATCTTCCCTTGGAGAGATCGCAACTGTTTGAGGGTTCTCGGCGGAGGCATTTCTATGATCGCTTTGATCTTTGACGGATCTATTTCAATGCCTCGGTGTCGAACAATGAATCCCAGGAATTTGCCTGAGGAAACACCGAATGCACACTTGAGGGGGTTCATCTTCAAGTTATATTGTCGAAGGCGTTGAAATACAGTCTTCAAATGCTCGAGATGTTCCTCGTATGATTTGCTTTTAACCACGAGATCGTCGATATAGCATTCGACGATTTCGTGTATAAGGTCATCGAAGATCTTCGTCATGGCCCCTTGGTAGGTGGCACCGGCGTTCTTTAGACCGAAAGGCATTACCTTGTAACAGAATATACCCAGAGGAGTCCGGAAAGCGGTGTGCTTCTGGTCTTCGGGATCCATCTTTATCTGATTATACCCTGACGAGCCGTCCATAAAGGAGAAAACCTCATGAGTGGACGTATTGTCTATCATTAGTTCGGTGACTGGCACTGGGAAATCGTCCTTCGGGCAGGCTTTATTGAGATCCCGAAAGTCCACGCATATGCGCACTGTCCCATTTTTCTTCATCACCGGGACAATGTTGGCGATCATTCAGGGTATTGAACTTCCTGGATGAAGCCAGAGTCGATTAACTTTTTGACCTCGGCATTGATGCTCATTTCAAGCTCGAGCCGCATTCTTCTCGGCGCCTGTTTGACTGGCTTGACATCCGGAGATATTGCCAATCTGTGCACAGCAATTTCTGGATCTAATCCCGGCATTTCGGAGTAGTTCCATGCGAAACAATCTTTATGCTGTAGGAGCACGTCCTTTAACGCAGATACCCTTTCTTCAGATAGTAGCTCGCTGATGAATGTCGGTCGTGGATCGTTTGCCGTCCCCAACTCAATTTTCTTGAGGTTATCTGCAGTGGTATGGATTCCATCTTCCAGCTCTTTTGGCGCAGGCGGGAACTCTGAGATTACCCCATCGTTGTTGTTTTCGAAGCTCCAAGGAAGGTCATCCATGTTCTCGGGCTCTTCTTTTGACATCGTTATTACGTGACAAGTATGGATTCGCTTCCAATCCCAATGCAGAACTGGTTCTCCTTTCGTAGCCCTGGGTTCATGCTTCTGTGGCGGTGCTACCCTCCAGTTGTCAGACAGAGTAAATTTGCCAAGCTGATACTGATCTTCGACCCAATTCTTGAAGGTGAAGCAGTCCTCGAGAGGGTGCCCTACCACTCGGTGATAAGAGCAATAGTTTGGGCGTGAGACTTCGCCTGCTTGTTCGGGGTGTTTAGACTCCGGCAGTGTAAGCATCTGATGTTTTAGAGCAAGATCAAGTATCTTCTTCGTCTTATCCCGAGGAAAAGAGTATGCTCGACCCATTTTCTTCATGAGGGATAGATCAATAACGCTCGACTCCCGTTTGCGTGGCTTCTTAGCCCTGCTTTGTTGCTGTTGAGCGCCTTTTTGGCTTTCCGACTTATTTCTGCTTTTGCGTCGAGCCTTCTTTAAAACAGGTTGACAAGGAGCGGCATTTTCATCTTTGACGGCCTGTTGAAGGAGGCGTTGCGTTTTGGCTTTCTCGTAGATAGCCATTTCGCGGTTATGGTCGTCTAGGACTTTTTGACCCGCTTCCTTTATAAGCTTGTCCATTTGTTCTTCGAACGACGGACTGGGCACTTTTGCATCTGGAATTTTCACTGTCTCAAGATTAGCGTCCTCCCATTGAGCATCCGCCTCTTCATCGAAGTCATACATGACATAGTAGCTGTTTAGTAGCTCTCGTTTCTTTGACCGGATGTATCCAAGTCCAATTGTTTCCATTCTCCCATTAGGCAGTTTGCGTTGAGTCCCGAGAACGTTCCAGATTTTGTCATAGAACTTGGCTTTTCGAACGGTCTGCTTGAAGGATATCCCCTGGCGTTTCAGCAGCTTTTTCAAACCCTCCGTATAATATCTGGGAAGACGGATAGGCTAAAGCCTGTCGAGCGTAGGATCCGCGCCATGCCAGATTTCTTTTTCCACTTTGGTTTCTTCAGAGCGGTAGAACAGAATTGCTTTCTCGCTCTCTCGCCTGGGAGGGATATAGAATGTTTGCAGCTCTTCTACATTGTAAATATTAAGTGCATCCAGTTCTTTATGGTGTTTAAGCGGCACCATGGCAACTTGCAGACTTTGCTCTTCGTCAGCGGACGTTCGTATGGAAGGTCGAGCAGAGAATACAACACGGATCTCATCTTCCGAGTCGCTACCAAAGATCAATGTAGGAGTGGACGGTCATAGCTTGTTGTGTTGGGGCGGACCCGAATACACTATCTCCTCTTCCTCCTCGGTATCACTGCCGAAGACAGGGATGGTGGCATTAGCTTTATTCTCCGGCTTGTGACACCTTTCTGCATCTTCGAAATCCGGTAAGAAGTATTTGGCATCTTCGTATTTGCGGACTTCGTTGACAGAGAACGGGTTCAGTTCTCCCGTCACGGTATACTCGAAACCATCCTTAAAATACTTCATACACTGATGTTGTGTAGAAGGGATGATGTTGTACTCGTGTAACCATGGTCGGCCGAGCAAAGCGTTGTAGCATGTCTTGGCGTCTATGACGTGGAACTTAACATCCGTAACGAGTAGCCCGAAGCGTAGTGTCAGTATCACAGACCCAAGAGTTCTTGATGACTGGGAGTCGAACCCGGAGATGGTGATCTTGTCACGAGCAAGGTGCTGGACGCTCATGCAGATTTCTTTTAACACCCGCACGTTGAGGAGATTAACGGAGGATCCATTGTTGATCAGGATTTTGCTTATCTTAATATCGCGGTAGTATCCTGAGACATAAAGGGGGCGGTTGTGTTCGCACGTCCCAAGGAGAAGGTCCTCGTCGCCGAAAGTGACATCGGCTGTGTGCACTTCCTCCAACTCATCCTTCATCTTTTCCTCGGCCAGGCATGCTTGGAATTGTTCCGGATCTTGGAGTGCCTTGATCAACGAGTCTCTCGCCTCCTTTGATAGCAAAAGGGCGTCAAGAATGCTGAGCTGTGAGGGTAGTTTTCTCAGGTGCGCTAGGACGTTGTAATCCACCTTATTCTTCTTCGGCTGGTTGTTGGCGCTTAGCTCCTCCAGAACATGGTCATCTAAGACGATATCTTCTGAGACCTTTTCTTTCCCTTTATCTTTTCTGTTTGAGGGTCCGAGATTCTTTTCAGGCAGCGTCCGATTCCGCAGCCGGATATTTTCCCAGACCTTCGGCTCTTCTTCTTTTCCCGAAGTGGATTCTTTAAAGAGAGGGGAAAGTTCCAGCTCTTCATCAGAATCACTCCCGAATGTAGGCACTTGTGACCCGCCAGTGTTAACCATGCGACAATTGCCAGTAGTTCTTTTAATCCCTTCGGTCGTATTTCTTTGCTCTCGACGAGTTTGACGCTTTTCCCGCTTAAAGCGTTGTCGATGAGCAACATATCCTTTCCACCATTTATCGAAAGCTTTGCACTCTTGAGTGGGGTGCGAAGTTTTTTGATGATATAAGCAATAGGAGGGGTATGTTTCCACTTCACCGGTGATGTTTCCTTCGGAGGATGGTAGCTTCATGCCCATTGATATGGCCTTAGCAAACTTTTTCCTCATCTTGAATTGTCTTTTGTCGGTAGCGGAGGTGTTTTGCTCCAGCGGGATCGTCTCAGCTCTTTCATCAAGTCGCTGGCGCTTGGCCCTTTCAAATATAGCCGTCTTGCGTTCTCGATCAGCTTTACTTTTCAATCGAGCTTCGTTAAGGAACGCGTCAATCATTTCATCTGATAGCTCCGGAAATTTTGGTTCAAGATCTGCCCCCAGCGCTTCGGTACAAGGAGTTTCCTCATCGTCCATGAACGAATGGAAAATCACATGACAGCTCGCCACGCATTCTTCAGATTCATCAGGTGAACTTTCTCCCTCACCTTCTTCTTGAAAGACGTGATTGAGGAACTCTTGGAATGTAATGGGAGTCCGTGCCTTCTGGTTGTATTCCTCCAGCTCGTCAATTTGTTTTTGCAGGTCCGTGCGCTTGTCGCCAGGCTTCACGGGCTTCTTTGACTTCTTTTTCTTCTTCTTCGAGGATTTTGACGGCTGGTTGAGAGTGCTTGAGCCACCACCATCGGTCTTTGGAGTTGGACGTGGCTTCAACATCCCTTCAATGACCTGCGGTTCCAACGGGTTCTTCCACTTGATCGCTGGACATGTCTGAAGATTGTTTAGCATCCTCTTTGTCTTGGCTGATAATACAACCTCCCAAGGAGCTTCTTCAATGACGGAGCATGTTGCCCCCGGCATATTCGTCCCCTTAGAGGTGTGGGGCTGCGGGGGATTCACCTTCCATTTGTCAGATAACGCGAACTTGCCCTGTCGGTACTGGTTTTCAAGCCAATTTTTGAAAATGTAGCAGTCTTCGATCGGATGGCCTAGTACTCGATGATTAGGACAATAGTTGGGCTCGTTGACGTCACTTGGTTGCAACGGACGTTTTGGATCCGGCAGATTTATGAGTCTATTGCGCAATGCCAGCTCGAATAACCTTCTCGTTTTATCGCGGGGAAACGAGTAAGGATGCCCTAGTCTCTCCTCAAGGTCTACGTATGGGCGCATATTATTTTGACACACAACCGGCTTCGAGTTGCTCGGTTGTTGTTGAGCATTAGCGACGACGATCGCTTTTCCCTTCCCTTTGTCATTTCGGGAGTCCGGCTTTGGAAGAGGGGGTTTATGGCCCATTTGATGCATTTGCGCTAGTTTGTCAATCAAGGCCTGGAAGGTAGTTGGCTTGAAAAACATCATAAATTGTGAGATGGTTGCTTGCGGATCAAGGGTTCACACAAACATACCCACCGCGGGAGCTTCTTCAATGCGCTGCTCACACTTCGACCATAAGTTCCGCCATCGTATAGCGTACTGAACCCACGTCTCACCTGGCTTTACCCTGGCGTTAATCAGTGCCGTCATCGGGGTGCGTTCACTGGCGCTTGCAAAATGCTGAGTAAACAGCAGCTCCATCTCTGCAAAGGTTTTACTAGAGTCGTTCGGGAGCTTAGAGTACCATTCGAACGCCGTATTTGATAAGCTTCCAACGAACTGGCGAAGCAACAGCTTGTCGTCACCGCCGGTGTTGCCGTAAAGTGCCCTGAACTGGGCAACATGCTGATAACGATTGCCCGTCCCCTTGTAGACATGGAACTTGGGAATTGTATAACCTGGCGGGTACTTAATTTGATCGTACCAACTCGGATATGGCCGTCCCGTTTTTACGACCTGGCCGGCTGCTTCGGTCGCATGATGAACCCGTATTTGTTGGGCGATATATTCATCCAAATCAGCTTTGGAGATTGTATCCTCCTTAGCCATCGACAGAGCTGGTGGAGGATTTAATGTCTCTCCCCTATCGTCCCCAAGGACGATCGGGGGCTCTTCGGCCGGAGGATCTTGTTGTATCATCATCCCTATCATGTCTTGGAAGAGGAGGCCCATACGCTGTATGTTGGCTGCTTGTTCAGCAGCCTCTTTGTCCTTCTTCTCCAATATCCGACGAAGGAATTCAGCGTCGGTTTCTTCCTCCTGACGTTCGTCCGAGGATGTTTCAGGGTTTTTTTTTGGCCCTGTAAGTGCGGCCATAGCGTTCATCATTTCTTGGAGCTTCTGTTGCTGCTCCTGCACCATGGTCACTGATCGCTTAAGCGGTCGATGACCCGTAGATATGCGACTGTCCTCTGTACCAGACGCCACATAGACGGTATGCACTACGATGCCCCCTGACTTAGGGCGTTTGGGTGCACCACCTCTGATATTTGTCGTTGGCGCGGGGGTTTTCTCCGGCCTTCTTCTTTTGTGGGCTGTTGAAGTTGAAGGGGCCGTTGTAGTGGGCACCATAGCGATTGTTGTCCCATGCTGTTTAACAGGACGGTCTTTTTCTTTTTGCACCTTCGTCTACTTTTTTTGACGAGAGTGATCTGGGTCGATCACGGAGTCTTGAACCCTTCGCCAAACCTTGTATATTTTTGAGGACAGCTGTTGAGGGGGCTGTTCTTGCTTTGTTTCTGGAACTCTTTCAGCGGGCGGAGGAGATCTTTTCAATGTAGCGGTTGGAGAATTCTTACGTACCCTCCTCAGCAGTTCAAAGCTGTTCCCAGTTGGAACAGCAGCGTTGACTTCCACCACTGGAGCCGGTGGAGTTAGCCCTGAGGGGGAGTTTCCCCCTGTCTTCCTTACTCGTCGCCAATGGCGACATCGAGCATGACGAGCCGTTGGGACTGGCTCGGAGATTGAGATCGCTTCTTTTTGCCCCCTGTCTGAATGAGGTGCCGCCGGTGTTAACCTCTTAAAGACTGAGGTTGTTTTTTGAGGGGTGATATTCAACCTGTCGAAGATGGATCCTCAAGCAGGGGCAGGAGCATGAGTCGCCAGTCTTGAAAAGACTGACTCTCTGACAGGGGAAGCCGCCTTGACGACTTCTGGAGCAGCAGTTATTGCTTTCCTTGGGACAGCCAGTTTAGAGTTGTGATTTAGCCTGGTGAAAACAGAGGCTGTCGGTTTGGTAGCGGGCGACTCGTTGACAGGGGCCGTCGTAGCAGTGAGCCGGTCGAAGACCGACTTTTTGTTCACTTTCGGTGCAGGTATTGGCGCAGAGAAGCTTGTAGGCGGGATCATGGTCCCGAAAAACAGGCCGGTGGTGGCCTGGGTCACCTGGTCTACCGGCAGAGCGAGGAAGGAGGCCGCTTGGGGCCTATATGCTACACCTCCGGGGGAGGTGGAGCGTCTGTTGCAGTGGCATTTCTAGCAGTTGGTGCAGTTAAAGGCTATTGAATCTTGAGTTCTGCGCCAGAAAAAAGACCAAATCTTAGTAACTTGAAATCCGAAGGCAACCATTTAACAAACCGCGATCGGTTCGCGAAGACGACACACGAAGTGTGGAGTGGAAAGAGGAAAAGGTCCCACCGGGCGTGCCAGAATCTGTTCCCCCCCGAACGACGCGGCGGAGACGCGATAAACGTCTTGCCTGAGATTCGGGGCAGATGCTATATGGTTTTATCCGTCCACCTCTCCGAAGATGCCAAGTTGATTTATGGCACCGTGTATCGGAGGTTTAGACGGATGCGGTCGATGTAGCAGACTTCATCAGATTCCCCCTCAGGGTGAGGGGTTTTTGATTGTAGGGACGCTCTTCCCTACAGGCACAAGCCCCTGCAGTTAATTACGCTACCGCATCACGGTAACAACTTTCTCCTTCTCCAGAATTTCACTTCGTGTCGTGGGTGTTTGTTTTGTTTGTGGTTGCCCGTGGATTGTATACGGAGACTGAGTAATGCCGTCGCCCGTAGGACATGGATTAGTCCAAATCCGTATTTACTTAGATTTGGGTTTTGTATTTTAGTTCAAGGATACGTTAGCCATATTGAGGCTAAGATCAACTTAAACGTTCGTTAAGGATACATTATTCCTGTTTGAGACTAAGATCAACTTAACGTGGTGATCCGTTTATTATATGGCCGTCAAGACTCGTCACCTCTCTGATATCGTTGAAGGATTACAACGATAGGTGTCAGAGGAGTTCAGAGATGTACCTTCGAACCAGAGTTGATTTGGAATTTTATAGTCCATTTGAGTGTTTAAGGATACGTTAGCCATGTTTGGGGCTAAGATCAACTTAAACGGGACCGTTTAGATCCGGCAAAAGAGCACTTGGAGGCTCTATTGTTCCAGTTTAGGGACGTAGTGGTCCATGTTCCAGTTTAAGAACGTGGCGGACTAATTCCAGTTTTAGGGACGTGGTGGTCCGTATTCCAGTTTAGGGACGTGGTGGTCCGTATTCCAATTTAGGGACGTGGTGGTCCGACATTAGTTTAAGGACGTTTCGGTCCACGAGTTTAAGGACCCCGCAGTCCATATTGATGTGTGGTCGTCGGGACCCGTCACCTCTCCGACGTCGTTGAAGGATTACAACGATGGGTGTCAGAGGAGTTCGGAGATGTACCCTCGAACAGGTCGTGAATTGATTTAAAGAGCAGCTGTGCTCAGTCAACTTAAATTTGAGGACTTACGGACAAAATTGGGCTAAGTCCAGTTGAAAATGTTCAACACTTTTATTTATTTTTGGTCTATTAAACCTGTGCTAGGGCTTTGCCCACACTTAGATAATGCATTGCATTACTTTCTATTTTTGTTTGGACTGGGCTCTGCCCTTTTATAAATGATGCAGAAGCATCAATTTTATTTGGGCTCTACCCTTTTATTGCTTTGCAATTTATTTTGGCCTGCTAGGTCTTTTGATTTAGGCCTGGCCTTTTAAGAAATGCATTGCATTCGTCAGGCGCTTTGCGCCAATCAGGGAGCGCAAGCGCTTGTGGTGACGACACGTGTCATGCAAGCGTAGTGCGCTGTGCTTGCGCTGCTGACACGTGGCGTACCTTGGTGAGTTGCGCCAATTACAGAGAGCAAAGCTCTATCTTAAAGCGCATAGCGCAAGTAGTTGATACGTGGCGCTTTCCCAAGAGCGCAACAGCGCAGTTTGGAGGTGCAAAGCACTAAGAATCTTTTAGATTCAAGAACAGAAGTGCGAAGCACTATTTGATTTCTTGATCTAATTTAGATCAAAGAAAAATAAGTTTTTCTTATTTTTCTTATCTCAGAGAACCAAAGGTTCATGAAAAGTGCAAAGCACTATTTAATTTTTTTTGTTTTTTATTAAAGATCATTGATCTTGTTTTTAGATCTATGATCTGTTCATAAGAGAACTTTCTCTTTCTCTAAAGGTTTTTACCTTTTTTGTTCTTGAGGAGTTCTTCAGAGTTCTCTTTTTTTTTCCAGAAAATGTTGATGCCTTTGAATTGAGGTCTAGGGTCCTTTTTATAGTGCCCATAAATTTGTTAAAGAGATCTTTCTCTGAGTGATTTGGGGAATCTCCCCCACCGTTGGATCTTTGATCCAAAGGCTTCTGTTTTACAGAAGAAAATCTTCTTGTTTCAACAAGAATAGAAAGATTTCTTTGAAATCTTAATTCTGTTTGGCGCAGACGCCCCGGCGCGTGACACGTGTCATGCAGCGCACAGCGCAGCGCAACTGCGCTAGCGCATCTGCGCTGACACGTGTCGCGCAGCGTACAGCGCAGCGCAACTGCGCTAGCGTATCTGCGCTGACACGTGTTGCGCAGCGCAGTGCTTGCGCAACTGAAGCGTTGCTTCCTTTACTTTTTTGTTTTAAAAGAGTCTTGCTCTGATTGGGTGTGCTGCTTTGGGCGCTGCGCTGATGCGTCTGCGTCTGACACGTGGCGCGTTGCGCACAGCGCAAAGAATCTGAAGCGTTGCTTCATTTATTTTAAATTTTCAAAGCAAAGCTTTGCTCTGATTAAGGGAAGATGAAGCGTTGCTTCATCTCCCGTCTTGGAATTTGAACAGAGCTTTGCTCTGATTGGGGTAAACAATGTTGTTTTACAAAGCGGCTGATTTTATGACTCCTGTAGGCTGGTCCATTATCCGAGATTATCCGTCATGGAGTGCCAAACTTGTAGATGACATGTGTCTTAAAGAAATGGAGAATATTCTCCGTCTTCACTTCCCTTAGTGGTATTGCTTTCGCCCACTTAGAAAATTAATCGGTCGTGGACAGTATGAACCGGTGTCCCTTAGATGATGCTGGTTCGACGGGGCCAATTATGTTAATTCCCCACATTTCGAATAGCCAGCTGACTACCGTTGGGTATAGCGGATTTGGATGTTGGTGGATGAAGTCCCCGTGAATTTGGCACGAGTGACACTGCTTCGTATATTCGAGGCAGTCCTGAACCATTGTGGGCCAATAATAACCCATTTTCTTGATCTTTAGCTTCATCTTTGGCCCGGCCTGATGAGAACCGCAGAGTCCATCATGAATTTCTTGAACGACTCTACTTGCTTCTCTTGGCCCTAAGCACCTTAGCCAAAAACCTTTAAGCGATCTCTTTTATAGAGTATCATTGATGAAAGCGAAAGACAGTGCCCATTTCATGAGCCAATGTCATGACAACGCGTTTTCGGGCGTTGGATGGGATTTGAAGTAGTCTATGAAGACTTCCCTCCAATCTTTGACCTTTTTTTCATCTTTTATTTGAAGGAGTACTTGTTTGGTCGTTTCTTTTCCTTCAGATGGCTCCATTGAATCCTCTGAAGATATTTCTGTTGGCACGAGAATCCGGTGGCTTTGCACAACGATCCTAACGTCATCGAGGTTTTCGTCAGCCAGCTCCTTCACAAGCTTGGCTAATGAATCCGCCTTACTATTTTCTGCACGCGGTATGCTTTCTAGGATTTAGGAGGGGATTTGTGTCAGCAGTTGCTTCACTCTCCTACCATATTTTATCAACTCTGGTTTGCACATCTGATAGTCGCCATTTACTTGGCTAACAACTAGTTGGGAGTCTCCATATATGAGGAGGTTTTCGATTCCCATATCGACAACGATCTTAAGACCCGCTATCAAAATTTCATATTCAGCCTCGTTGTTTGTTCTTGGTTCCGTTAAGGAAATGGCGAAACGCATTATCCCTCCTTGCAGAGTCACGAAGATGAGGCCCATCTCAGCTTTGATTATAGGGGTGTTATGCTTTCGCTTCTTCATGGAAGATGCTCCATCGAAGTAGAGTTCCCATTGGACATTATTTTATTCCTTCTCCCCTTCGATTTTGTCGAACGTGTTTTTGTCTGGCAATTCGCAATTTAAGGGAGAATCGGCTGGTATCGGATGCACAACGAGAAAGTCGGCGATGACCTGACCTTTCACTGCCTTAAGGGGTTGATACATTATCGAGAACTCCATCAAGAGGAGGCCCATTTGGCTAGCCTTCATGTTAGTATGGATCTTGACATCAAATATTTGAGAGGATCCACTTTTGATATGAGATAGACCTCATATTCCAAGGCATAGTGTGTGAACTTCGTTATAGCGAAGATTAGTGCCAGGCAGTGCTTTTCGATAGGGGGTGGTTGTTTTCTGCCCCTAGGAGAACTCGACTCAAATAATAGAGAGCTCTTTCCTTCCCCTGGTCGTTCTCTTATGCCCATAATGCTCACGTAGAGAACCTTCCAGGGCTGTTGTGTACAGGATAAGGCGCTTTCCCTTAACCGGAGCGGTCAGTATCGACGGGTTCTGCAGGTATTGCTTGATTTCGTCCAGTGCACTTTGGCATTTATGATCCCATACGAACGGGGTCCCTTTCTTCATTAGATGGCTGTAGGGGAAGCATTTTCTAGAGAGGTTGGCTATGAACCGCCGAATATACGCGAGCTTTCCTTGGAGAGACAGCAGTTGTTTAAGAGTTCTCAGTGTGGGCATCTCCGTAATTGCCTTAATCATTGATGGGTCAATTTCGATACCTCGGTGCCGTATGGTGAATCCCAGTAATTTTCCTGAGGAGACTCCAAACGCACATTTGATAGGATTCATCTTCATATTATACTTACGAAGACGCTGGAACACTATGTTTAGATGTTCCCAGTGCTCCTCGTACGATTTGCTTTTCACCACAAGGTCGTCAATATAGCATTCGACAATCTCATGTATGAGGTCATCGAAGATCTTCATCATGGCTCTCTGGTAGGTAGCACCTGCGTTCTTCAGACCGAAGGGCATTACATTATAGCAGAATATACCCAATGGAGTCCGGAAGGCAGTATGCTTTCAGTCTTCAGGATGTATTTTTATTTGGTTGTATCCTGGAGATCCATCCTTGAAAGAGAAGACTTCATGAGTAGATGTGTTGTCGATCATCAACTCGGTAACAGGTACTGGGAAGTCATCCTTCGGACAAGCTTTGTTGAGGTCCCGAAAGTCCACGCAGATGCGCACTGTCCGATTTTTCTTCATCACCGGAACAATGTTAGCGATCCAATCAGGGTATTGAACTTCCTGGATGAAGACGGAGTCAATTAGTTTCTTAACTTCAGTGTTGATACTCATCTCAAGTTCGAGCCGCATTCTTCTTGGTGCCTGTTTGACTGGCTTGACATCCGGCGATATGGCCTGTTTATGTACCGCTATTTCTGGATTTAGTCCCGGCATCTCGAAATAGTTCCATGCAAATCAGTCTTTATATTGCATGAGTACATCTTTTAAAATATCCACCTACTTTTTAGACAACAGCTAATTGACGAACGTGTTGGTGTGATATGCCCTAGAGGCCATTATTGTATAGTTCTAATTTGTATATTACATTTTGGAAGCTTGGGATATATACACGGATTTATGACAGTCTTGCTCGATATAGTAGTATGCTACTTGGTTTGTATCTATTTTAATATGTGTATATGTTTTTCTTAACATATCGCTAATACATATTGATAGAGCCCTTAGGATCTTTGCTTGACTACCAACGTTGTGATGGCAATCACACTTGTAGGGGTTGGGTAGTCTACAAGCACATCCTTATACAGGTCCCTAGTCGTAGGATTATCGAGACAGGACATCGATACTCCAGAGTAGACTGGTGTGTACACTTCTTGTCCCAGCTGGGGAGATGGTCTGTCACACAGCCATCAGTACATCGTACTGGAGATAGTATGCAGGTGCTCATTAGGTTATGAATACACTGGACATGACTCGTTGGGAACTGTTGGTTGGTACTATACCTATCGTCAGTTAGCAGTTCCCAGGTGACATGAGTACAGCTTAGTCCGTTGACTTGACACTGCTGCTTCGCCTCAAGTGTGTTCCCACTGTTCTTAGATTACTACCCTACCACGGCTCTATTGAGTCGTTCAAACAGGTAGTAGTTGGATGCAGTCCTGAAGCACTCGGAGGCAGTGGCGGTTAGATAGGATTCGTCTCTCCCGGTATTAGGGGTTGATATCACGCTGTGTTTGGAGAGCCATTACACAAAGTCCCAGGTCAGGGAAAGCGAGATTTACTGGTAGGTACTCCAGTAGTTTCTCTGGTGTTTTGGGCTACACTCCGACACGACTTATACCGCTATTAGGGGACTGACGTTTACCGCCCCCTAGGCCTGATATGCGATAATCTTAGACGAACAGACCGGACTGTACAGTGATTGTCACATTCAGGCTCAGTAGGAGTTCGGATGGGTTTTTCCTCATCGTCCTTCTTATCGACATCTACCTGGGGACCGTTATGTACAGCTAGTACCGCTTGCGGACTGTGGTTAAACCCACTGCCAGCGTAGTGTCAAGTCTTTAGAGTCCCACATAGAGGGTTGTTCACCTTTGGGCGAAACGAGGTAGTGGTCGTATGGTTTTACGGCAGGGTTCGTTCACATACGCGTACTTATGAGTGTTTCATGTTCGGGCAGTTGATACTAGTGGGCATTGGTTTAAGCCAGATCCTAGTATTTGTTTTGGGATTGGTTTAGTCTCATTGTATTCGTGTTTCTTCAGAACACGGATGCGGGTATGTATATACAGTTGACAGAGGCAGAGAGGGAGACACCTCATTAGGGTTTTGGCCATTGACTTGATTAGAAGCCTAATGAGAAGGAGGAAATTATTTAATAATTATTATTAGAGATAATTGTCATGGTTAATTGGTTTGACCATTTGACCTAGTTGACCATTGTTGACTTAGATATTTTCTTGAGCATGCTTAGCATTTAATGTGATATGATAATAGTCAAATCAAGTGAACCATCACAATTATCTTAATAATTCTAATTATTCTTTTTTTCTCATATGAGCTTCATCCTCTCATTATCTCATTATCTTTCTCTCTCATGGTTTGCTCTCTCCTCTTCCTCTCTCAAAGCTCTATTGTTTCATATGTTGAAAATCAAGAGTCTTTGAGATAAAGCCACCAAAACACTTCTCTACTCACTCTAGAGTTCTTAGTCCACCATGCCAAGCACTCTAGTTATTTCATTGTTGAGGTTGGAGCTCAAGGTAGAGGCCTTCGGGTGGATCTTCTATGATATAGAGAAGCCGGTGAGGAGGAGCCATCCATAACCACTTCAAGGAGCCCACAACAAGGAATACCATAAGACGAGAAGGAGTTCAAGCTTTAGGTATAACTTCTTAACCTAGTAGTTAAAGCTCCATTTTAGTTTGTTAGTTTATGTTTAGCAAAGATCCTTATGGCTAGTTCATGTTACTTAGTAAAGAAAATTTTTAATTTTACCTATTCCGCCTCCCCGCAAACTACCAGAGTGAGTAATTTGGACTTACATTGGTATCAGAGCCTAGCTAAACCAAAGCTAATGTTAGTGTATATGCCCTAGAGGCCATTACTGTATCATACTAGTTTGTATATTACTTAATGGAAGCTTGGGATATTCACAGTTGTATAAACAATCTTGCTCAATATAGTAGTATGCTACTTGGTTTGTTTCTACTTCAATGTGTACGTGTGTTTATTTTAGTATATCACCTATACACATTAGTGGAGCCCTTAGGATCTTTGCTAGATTACCAGCGTTGTGATGGCAGTCACACTAGTGGGGGCTGGGTAATCTATAAGCACATCCTTATGCAGGTCCCTAGTCGCAGGACTATCGAGACAGGGCATCGATACTCCGGAGTAGACTAGCATATGCGCTTCTCATCCCAGTATGGGAGATGGTCTGTCCCACAGCCATCAGTACGTCGTACTGGAGATAGTATGCGGGTGCTCATTGGGTTACGAGTACACTGGACAGGACTCGTCGGGAACTGTTGGTTGGTACAATACCTATCGTCAGTTATCAGTTTCCAGGTGACATGAGTACAGCTTAGTCCGCTGACTTGACACTGTCACTTCGCCTCGAGTGTGTTCCCACTGCACTTTGATTACTACCCTACCACGGCTCAAAGGAGTCGTGCAAACAGGTAGTTTTTGGGTGCAGTCCCGAAGCACTTGGAGGCAGTGACGGTTAGACAGGATTCGTCTCTCCCGGTATTGGGGGTTGACATCGCGCTGTGTCTAGGAGAGCCATTACACGAGTAGTCCCTGGCCAGGGCAAGCGAGATATACTGGTAGGTTTCCAGTGTTATCTCAGGGTGTTCTGGGCTTCACTCCGACACGACTTGTACCGCTATTGGGGGACTGACGTTTACCGCCCTCTAGGCCCGCCATGCGATGTATCAGACGAACAGACCGGACTGTATGGAGATTGTCACAGTCAGACTCAGTAGGAGTTCAGATGGGTTTCACCTTGTCAGTCTTCTTGTCGACATCTACCTGGGGACCGTTACGCACAGCTAGTGCCGCTTGCGGTTTGTGGTTAAACCCACTGCCAGCGTAGTGTCGAGTCTTTAGAGTCCCACACAGAAAGCTATTCGCCTTTAAGCAAAAGAGTAGAGGTCGCATGGTTTTGCGACAGGTCGCATGGTTTTGCGACAGGGTTCTGTCACATCCGTGCACTTGTGCACGTACAGTGTCCGGACAGTTAACACTAGCGGGCTTTGGTTTAAGCCAGATCCTAGTGTACGTTTTGGGGTTAGTTTTATCTCGTATGTATTCGTGTTCCTCGGAACACGGATGCGGGTGTGTATGCACAGTTGACAGAGAGACAGAGGCAGAGTATTCTCTTTGGGGTTGTTGACTGTTGACTGTTGACAGTTGACTGTTGACCATTGACTTTTGCTTAACCCTAATGAGAATAAGATATATGATTAACATTAATATTAATTAAGTATTATAGTGACATGGTTGTTGAGGGGTTGACTTTGTTGACTTGTTGACTTTGTTGACCGGTTGACTAGGTTGGACTAGTTGACCATCATCATGACAATGGCTATCATTCCATGGCAAAGACTTTTGCTTGCTTGTTTATTTATGCAAAATGAGTGCATGAAATGATATAGCCATTTTGACTTAAACCATTTACACAATACTTGATTACTATTTTTGTGATGATTACTTTTGGATTATGAGAGGTGAGAATGAGAAGAGTATGGTTCATTCTATCATTTTTCTTTCTCTCTCTTGAGCTCTCTCATTTCTCAAGCTCTCCCTCTTCCTCTTGCTCTCTCTACCTCAAGGCAAACCATTCTCATGTGTTGAGACTCATTGCCTTAGAGATAAAAAGACACCAAAACATTTCTCTACTCATTCTAGTTCACAAGGCCTAGCAAGCCAAGTGATCTAGTTTCTTCAAAGTTCGAAGAAGAAGCCAAAGGTAGAAGCTTTCGGGTGGATCCATCTTCGGCGCAAGGAGACGACGAGGTGAGGCCGATCCGTACACCGGGAGGAGTCGAAGACGAAGGAGTTCAAGAAAGGTATAGCCCCCTAACTGAGTAGGTAAACTCTTGTTAGGTTGTTAGCTAGTAGTTTAACAAAGATCCGTATTGGTAGTCCATGTTACCACCCTCTTGAAAATCGTTTTTTACCAATTCCGCAACCCCGTAAGTACCGGGGATGGGTAGCATGGACTTACAGTGGTATCAGAGCCTAGTTAAACTCTATCTAACATGTTAGCAAAGTAACTAGAAGATCGATCAAAGAAAAAGTCACGAAACGAACCCGATATGTCAAGTTTCTGCCGATTTTTTTCTGTTCAAAAACTGATAAATTTCATCTTAAAAATCGGCTCAGGCTTTTGTTTAAATAACCACAAAATTTGGTCTCACGAACCGATCAAAGCGCCGCGGAAACGTGGCGGGAGCACGCTCCCGCCGCGGTTCCGCGGCCGAGTTGACTCGGCCGAGGTCCAAATTTAGTGCAGTGTATTTCTGGGGTTGTTTTGGGATTTTTGGAATATGTCTTTTCAGCCCAGATTTTCCAGAACGAAAATTTTGTGTTTGGGGCCTAAAAATCCGTATTTTTGATCGAACTTCTAAAGACTTAAGCTGACGGGGTTTTCTGTGGTGTGATATTTGTATTGAACGTCTGCTAATCGCTATATGTCGATTAGTGGGAGTTATACAAATCTGTGATCTGTAATGTTGTTGGAACGTGTATATGAATTCATTGGATTGTCGCGGGTGAATAGCCGGGGGTTGTGAGACGAGAGATTTCTTTTCTTTCAATTCATGTAAATTTGTAAATTGATGTAATAATTATTTATATGGCCGCACAACCGAGTCGGGGTTGTAGCCGTCATTGTATAATTCCTATTTACTGTTTTTGCTCCTAGGATAGACCCATGGAGGGATGCACAAACTACCGGGTATCCCGAAGTGACGAGTGGCTTACTCATGGAGTTGAGGGAGGTTGCTTCGCTTCGGGTACTTGGCGGGTAGTTTGCCGCACCCGTAGGGGTCTTGGGTGGGGTTTTCGCTATTCACCGCGACCGCGTAATCTGCTTTTCGTTACAGGCTCATATGAATTGCGGGTTCCTAGTATATCCAATGTTTTCATCTGTGATCTGAAATGACTATCATTGCAATATATCTATATATGATATTATTTAGGCGTTGCTTATGTTTTGCAGCCGCGCTAGCCCAGCCCCCGCACTGTCGTTAGTTAAGTAACCTAACGGGTAATGAAGGGGCCCCGTGGCGAATGCGAATGGCATAAGCGTACGTCTTATTTTGGTTGTTTTCTGCAATGGTAGGATTAAATGATGGGACGCATTATAAGAACTAATGCAAGAAAAATACGCATTAAAAGAACTAATGCAAAGAAAAATAAACCAAGTAAAAGTCGTTGGAACACTTTCAAAAACCACTCGGTTTCTTTTCAAAATAACTTTTAAACGCAGAGCTTAAGCCACTCCTTTTAAAAGCTATCTCGTTCCATCGATCATATCAAGTTCACTACATTCACGGTTTTGCCAAAACCATCCGTAGCCCTCCATCATTTCAGTTAAATATTCGGTAGTATTCAAGCTATGCATTTTGACCTCATGCCAAGGCATAGTGATTGGTAGCTGCCGGATATTTATCTGTTGCATAGATAGAATGCGTTGGTTTGAGACAGTCGTACTGCCATTTTGGCCTACGTCAAGGGTAGGTACGGGTGGGTTCAAATTAACCTGGATAATGATGGGAAGAACTTGACATGTGACTTATGACATTTTGACCTCACGCCAAGGTCATAAGAGCATGGGGCAAAAATCCACATCGGGAGTTTCATAAGTACTGAAACTTGCTAGAGTTGCATACCATTTGGAGTGTGATGATTCTGGTAGGATTCCTTCAGTTTCGTCACGCGATGATATTTGGATCCCGATCCTACTGTGAGTATATACTACTCCTCGGGAAATTTCTCACTTAACGATCAATGCTATAAACCAAGTAGGTGTCTAGAAAGGTGTTAGCGGGGCTACGCCCCCAGGGAAAAGAGGTTCTTAAATTAAGGAACTTCACGAAAGAGTTGGAAAACCTCCCTCGAAGTACCGACACCAGCCTGGCCGAACGGTTAAGCAAGTATTGTACGGTGAGAGTGATCCTGACTAATTCTTCCTTTTTGGTTTGAGGAGGGATTCGAGAGACAATAGGAGCCATCCTGTTTAGACAAACTAAAAACCACTCTAAACTTGCAAGAGCATCATGCTGAGTGTTTCTTCTCTCTCTCCTAATTGCAGCGACCAATCAACATGACTGGACTTAAGTTACTTCTAGATAAAAACATACTGACAGGGCCAAACTACAAAGATTGGCTCAGGAATGTCAAAATGGCAATCACTTATGACAAGTTGGGGTATTTCCTTACCACCAAAGCTCCCCCTGTCCCAAGTCCCACCTCCAGCGTCGCGGATAAGGAAATCCGTAAGACTTGGGAGATTGATAGCGCGAAGGCCAAGTGCCTCGTACTTGCCTCTATGGACATAGAACATCAGAGGAGGCACGAGAATATGGACCTCGAATCCATATTTCTCCATACAAAAGAACTGTATGGAGAGCAATCTCGTATCGCAAGATACGAAGTGTCGAAGAAGTTATTTTCGGCAAGGTTGGCCATCGGATCATCGGTAGCGGAACACGTGCTTAAGATGATTGGCTTCATTGAGGAGCTCGCGGAACTTGGGACCACGTTAGAGAACGAGCTCTATACGGACTTGATTTTCCAGTCCCTTCCTTCCACTTACGCCCAGTTTATCCTGAACTTCAACTTACAAGAGAAAGAAGTTGAACTTTCAGAACTCCTCAACATGCCGAGGAGTGCAGAGGGCACCCTACAGAAAGGTAGGGAAACATCCACTTTGTTTGTAGGAGGATCTTCATCTTCTAGGTCCAAGGCGAAAGCCAAGGGAAAGAACAAGAAAGCCTCCGCCAAACCAAGGGGCGGTGTTAGTAAAGTGGATACGAAGGGAAAAGCAAAAGCAACAAAAATAGCGGGGAAGCTTATAGGGAAGGAAGAGTGCTTTTTCTATCATAAGAGTGGACACTGGAAGAATGATTGCAGGGCTTGGAAAGCCAGGACACAGGAACTGAAGCAAGTTGCGGCTTCAGCTTCAGGTGTGTATGTTATTGAAAACTGTCTATCAATAAACTCTACTTCCTGGGTATTGGATACCGGATCAGGATCTCATATCTGTAATTTTTTGCAGGCGTTGAGAAACCGTAGGGTTTTGAAGGCAGGTGGCATGACCCTCAAAGTTGCAAACGGTGCTAGCATGGATGCTAAGGCCGTGGGGGACTATCACCTGGGGTTGTCAGATGGACACGTTTTGGTTTTGCGTAATTGCTATTTTGTACCCAACGCAACTTGTAATATCATTTCTGTATCTTTGACTTCTAAAGAAGGTTATGAATTTGCGTTTGTAAGTTATGTTGTAAACATTCACCTTAATCAAGTTCTGATTGGGTCAGCTACATTAAGCAATGGTATATACGTATTAAACCAACCACAGATTTTCAATGTCCAGAATACAAACAAAAGAAAGTCTCCGGAAATAAATCAGACTTTCTTATGGCATTGTAGACTGGGTCACATCAATGAGAGAAGGTTGACGAAGTTACATGCAGAAGGATATTTGAATCCGTTCGAATATCAATCGTTTGCCACTTGTCAACCCCGTCTCAAAGGAAAGATGACAAAGACTCCGTTCACTGGACACGGAGTAAGAGCGAGCGAGCTCTTGGGACTCGTACACAGCGACGTGTGCGGTCCAATGTCTACACATGCGCGAAGCGGTTATTCTTACTTCATTACTTTTACGGATGACTTTTCAAGGTACGGTTATGTCTTCTTAATGAAACATAAGTCCGAAGCCTTTGGAAAATTCCAGGAATATAAGATTGAAGTAGAAAAACAAACCGGCAAAAGTATCAAGATTCTAAGATCGGATCGAGGTGGTGAATACTTAAGTGCCGAGTTCCTGGACTATTTAAAAGAGAACGGAATTCTCTCTCAGCTTACTCCTCCATACACTCCGCAACATAATGGTGTATCGGAGAGACGGAACCGGACCCTATTGGATATGGTACGTTCCATGATGAGTAACACTGAGTTACCGCGATCATTCTGGGGATATGCACTAGAATCAGCTGCATACCTTTTCAACCGAGTTCCAACTAAGACTGTGCCTACCACACCATATGAGATATGGAGTGGGAAGAAACCCTATCTTCAATATCTGAAGATCTGGGGATGTCCGGCTTTTGTCAAAAAGCAGCATGCGGACAAGCTCAAGGCACGCTCAGTAGAGTGTAAGTTTGTGGGATACCCAAAGAATTCCAGGGGGTATCTCTTCTATTACGCAGAGGAACAAAAGATCATTGTTTCTCGTAATGCCCATTTTCTGGAACACCAGTTCTTAGAAAAGGAAACAAGTGGGAGCGAAATAGAACTGGAAGAAATTCCAGAACCACAGACTATTACTGAAAGCTTAATGGAACCAGAGGGTTCAAAAGAAAATGACATTCCTACGCCGCTCCGCAGGAGTAGTAGGCAGTCTCATCCGCCCGAGTGATACTACGGTTTTCTCATAGACGGGGATAGAGAGGATTGCATCATAGATTATGATGAGCCAACTAGCTTCTAGCAGGCCATTCAGAGCGTTGACTCGGTAAAATGGCTGGATGCAATGCGGACCGAAATGGAGTCCATGTACACCAACAAAGTATGGACGTTGGACGTTGCTCCAGATGGGGTAAAACCCGTAGGATGCAAGTGGATCTTCAAAAGGAAGATTGGTGTAGATGGACAGGTTGAGACCTATAAAGCTAGACTGGTTGCAAAGGGTTTTCGTCAAAGACCTGGTTTGGACTATGACGAGACCTTTTCTCCAGTAGCTATGCTGAAATCCATTCGCATCCTTCTTGCCATTGCTGCCTTCCACGATTATGAGATTTGGCAGATGGACGTAAAGACCGCTTTTCTAAATGGAAATTTAGAGGAGTGTGTTTATATGGACCAGCCAGAGGGTTTCATTCAGAGTGGGAGCAGCGGAAAGGTGTGCAAGTTGCTTAAGTCCATCTATGGACTAAAGCAGGCATCGCGGAGTTGGAACATCTGTTTTGATGAGACGGTCAAGGAATTTGGCTTTATCAAAAATCCAGATGAGCCATGCATCTATAGTAGATTTGTAGCGAGAACTGTAGTATTCCTCGTTTTATACGTGGATGACATTCTCTTAATAGGAAATGACATTACTATGCTACAATCTGTCAAGGGGTTCTTGTCACACAGGTTCTCCATGAAAGACCTGGGTGATGCCTCATACATTCTGGGGATCCGGATCTATCGTGACAGATCCAAGAGGATATTAGGACTTTCACAGTCCAGGTACATCGACACCATACTGAAAAGATTCAGTATGGAAGATTCCAAGCGCGGTAATCTACCGGCTTGTCACGGGATCACCCTCTCCAAAGAGATGTCTCCCAAGACTGATTTGGAAAGGGATCGCATGTCTATTATACCCTACACTTCTGCGGTGGGCTCTATAATGTATGCGATGTTGTGTACCAGACCAGATGTAGCTTATGCACTGAGTGTGGTAAGCCGGTATCAGTCAAACCCTGGGGAGAAACATTGGATAGCAGTAAAGAACATTCTCAAGTACCAGAGAAGGACTAAGGAGATGTTCTTGGTGTATGGCGGAAAAGACCTCCAGATCGAGGCCTTTGCTGACTCCAGCTTCCAGAGTGACAAGGATGATTCCAAGTCCATGTTGGGTTATGTCTTTACCCTCAATGGAGGGGCGGTGTATTGGAAGAGTTCCAAACAGGAAACCGTTGCTGACTCGACAATGGAAGCGGAATATATCGCTGCTGCAGATGCCGCAAAAGAAGCTGTCTGGGTAAGGAAGTTCTTAACTGAACTTCAGGTGGTTCCGTCCATTGTTGACCCAATACCTCTGTATTGCGACAACAACGGGGCTATAGCTTTAGCAAAGGAACCAAGGTCCCATCAGAAGTCCAGACACATCTTAAGGCGGTATCACCTGATCAGGGAGATCGTGGGTCGCCAGGAGATCGAGGTTCGGAGAGTTTCTACAGAAGATAACACTGCTGGTCCACTCACAAAGGCCTTGCCCCAGACTCAGTTCGAGCGGCTGATCGAGATGATAGGTCTTCGATACGCCAGTACATGGCCTTAGTGCAAGTGGGAGATTGTTAGTGTATATGCCCTAGAGGCCATTACTGTATCATACTAGTTTGTATATTACTTAATGGAAGCTTGGGATATTCACAGTTGTATAAACAATCTTGCTCAATATAGTAGTATGCTACTTGGTTTGTTTCTACTTCAATGTGTACGTATGTTTATTTTAGTATATCACCTATACACATTAGTGGAGCCCTTAGGATCTTTGCTTGATTACCAGCGTTGTGATGGGAGTCAAACTAGTGGGGGCTGGGTAATCTATAAGCACATCCTTATGCAGGTCCCTAGTCGCAGGACTATCGAGACAGGGCATTGATACTCCGGAGTAGACTAGCGTATGCGCTTCTCATCCCAGTATGGGAGATGGTCTGTCCCACAGCCATTAGTACGTCGTACTGGAGATAGTATGTGGGTGCTCGTTGGGTTACGAGTACACTGGACAGGACTCGTCGGGAACTGTTGGTTGGTACTATACCTATCGTCAGTTATCAGTTCCCAGGTGACATGAGTACATCTTAGTCCACTGACTTGACACTGTCACTTCGCCTCGAGTGTGTTCCCACTGCACTTTAATTATTACCCTACCACGGCTCAAAGGAGTCGTGCAAACAGGTAGTTTTTGGGTGCAGTCCCGAAGCACTTGGAGGCAGTGACGGTTAGACAGGATTCGTCTCTCCCGCTATTGGGGGTTGACATCGCGCTGTGTCTAGGAGAGCCATTACATGAGTAGTCCTTGGCCAGGGCAAGCGAGATATACTGGTAGGTTTCTAGTGTTATCTCAGGGTGTTCTGGGCTTCACTCCGACACGACTTGTACCGCTATTGGGGGACTGACGTTTACCGCCCCCTAAGCCCGCCATGCGATGTATCAGACGAACAGACCGGACTGTATGGAGATTGTCACAGTCAGACTCAGTAGGAGTTCAGATGGGTTTCACCTCGTCAGTCTTCTTGTCGACATCTACCTAGGGACCGTTACGCACAGCTAGTGCTGCTTGCGGTCTGTGGTTAAACCCACTACCAGCGTAGTGTCGAGTCTTTAGAGTCCCACACAGAAAGCTTTTCGCCTTTAGGCAAAAGAGTAGAGGTCGCATGGTTTTGCGACAGGTCGCATGGTTTTGCGACAGGGTTCGGTCACATCCGTGCACTTGTGCACGTACAGTGTCCGGACAGTTAACACTAGCGGGCTTTGGTTTAAGCCAGATCCTAGTGTACGTTTTGGGGTTGGTTTTATCTCGTATGTATTCGTGTTCCTCGGAATGCGGATGCGGGTGTGTATGCACAGTTGACAGAGAGACAGAGGCAGAGTATTCTCATTGGGGTTGTTGACTGTTGACAGTTGACTGTTGACCATTGACTTTTGCTTAACCCTAATGAGAATAAGATATATGATTAACATTAATATTAATTAAGTATTATAGTGACATGGTTGTTGAGGGGTTAACATTGTTGACTTGTTGACTTTGTTGACCGGTTGACTAGGTTGGACTAGTTGACCATCATCATGACAATGGCTATCATTCCATGGCAAAAACTTTTGCTTGCTTGTTTATTTATGCAAAATGAGTGCATGAAATGATGTAACCATTTTGACTTAAACCATTTACACAATACTTGATTACTATTTTTGTGATGATGACTTTTGGATTATGAGAGGTGAGAATGAGAAGAGTATGGTTCATTCTATCATTTTGCTTTCTCTCTCTTGAGCTCTCTCATTTCTCAAGCTCTCCCTCTTCCTCTTGCTCTCTCTACCTCAAGGCAAACCATTCTCATGTGTTGAGACTTATTGCCTTAGAGATAAAAAGACACCAAAACATTCCTCTACTCATTCTAGTTCACAAGGCCTAGCAAGCCAAGTGATCTAGTTTCTTCAAAGTTTGAAGAAGAAGCCAAAGGTAGAAGCTTTCGGGTGGATCCATCTTCGGCGCAAGGAGACGGCGAGGTGAGGCCGATCCGTACACCGGGAGGAGTCGAAGATGAAGGAGTTCAAGAAAGGTATAGCCCCCTAACCGAGTAGGTAAACTCTTGTTAGGTTGTTAGCTAGTAGTTTAACAAAGATCCGTATTGGTAGTCCATGTTACCACCCTCTTGAAAATCGTTTTTCACCAATTCCGCAACCCCGTAAGTACCGAGGAAGGGTAGCATGGACTTACAGCTAACAGTTCAAACAACAAGTTAAACTACGAAAATGAAACGACCCAAAACATCGATGCCTAGATCTGAGTTTCTGTCGATTTTTTTATAGGACTCTAAAAATTATTTTAACAAGTACAGAGTGCTATTTGAACTGGTAAAAGACCACAGAACAAAAATTGGACACTTCCTCGTAAACTGGGCCGACCACAGGGCCTTATTTTCCGGCAACCTCGGTTTGAAATGGGAGGAAGTGCTTCATTTTTTGTGTGTTGCTTTTTGACCTAGATCTAGGGCTTCAGGAGTAGTTTTTTTTTTCCAATTTTGACTTTACTGGAAATTATTCACTTTGGCATTTAACGGGTGTTTCGAAGTCACTGTTTAATGTTGTTTGATGTTTCATGTTCTGTATAATGTGTTTCAAACGTCGACTAATTGCTATACGTCGATTAGTTGGGGTTGCACATTTCTGTGATGCTTATATTAGTTTGTGGATATGAACTTGTTGGATCGTCATGATGGATAGCCGGGGATGTGAGATGAGGGATTTCATTTTTCATTCGATGTAAATTTGTAAAATGATGTAATATTATTTCATGGTCGCACATCCGGGTTGAGGTTGTATCCACCATTGTATATTATTTTTTTCACTGTTTTTTCTTCTAGGATAGACCCAAGGTGGGGTGCACAAACTACCGGGTAGTTTGAAGTGCCGAGTGGCCTACTCACTTTGTTGAGCGAGGTTGCTTCACTTAGGGTATTTGGCGGGTAGTTTGCCGCACCCGTAGGGGTCTAGGGTGGTGTTTGGCTATTCATCGCGACCGTGTAATCCGTTTTTCATTACAGGCTCGAACGAAACGCGGATTCCTAGCATATCCAATGTGTTCATCTGTGATCTGGAATGACTATCATTGCATCTGACGAATGTATATATCTATATATGATATCTAGTAGGCGTTGCTTATGTTTTGCATCCGCGCTAGTCCAGCCCCCGCTCTGTCGTTAGTTAAGTAACCTAACGGGTGATGACGGGGCCCAGTGGCGAATGCAGATGGCATAAGTGTACGTCATATTTTCGTTGTTTTCTGCAATGGTAGGATTAATTGATGGGACGCATTATATTAATGCAAAGAAAACAAACCAAAGTTGAATCCTTGGAACAATTTCAAAACCACTCAGTTTTTTCAAAACAGCAAAACTTTTAAATGTGGAGCTTAAACCACTCCTTTTAAAAAGCTATCAGGTTCCTTCGATTATATCAAGTTCACTATGTTCACGGTTTCGCCAAAACCATTCGTAACCCTCCGTCATTTCAGTTAAATATTTAGTAGTATTCAAGTTATGTATTTTGACCTTTGCCAAAGCATAGTGATTGGAAGCCGCTGAATATTTATCCATCGCATAGATAGATGCGTTGGTTTGGGACAGTCGTACTGCTATTTTGGCCTTCGTCAAGGGTATGTACGGGTGGGTTCAAATTAACTTGGATAATGACGGGTAGAACTTGACATGTGACTTATGATATGTTGGCCTTCGTCAAGGTCATAAGAGCATGGGGCAAAATTCCACATCGGGCGTTTCTAAAGAAACTGAAACTTGCTAGTGTTGCATACCATTTGGAGTGTGATAATTTTGGTAGGATTCCTTCAACTTTATCACACAATGATATTTGGATCCCGATCCTACTGTGAGTATATGCTACTCATCGGGAGATTTTTCACTTAACGATCAATACTATAAACCAAGTAGGTGTTTAGAAAGGTGTTAGCGGGGCTACGCCCACAGGGAAAAGAGGTTATTTAATTAAGGAACTTCACGAAAGCGTCGTAAAACCTCCCTCGAAGTACCGACGCTGGCATGGCTGAACGGTTAAGTAAGTATTGTACGGTGAGAGTAATACTGACTAATTCTTTTTTTATGGTTTGAGGAAGGATTCGACAAATAGTGGGAGCCATCCTGTTTAGACAAACTAAAAACCACTCTAAACTTGCAAGAGTATCATGCTAAAGTGTTTCTTCTCCCTCTCCTAATTGCAGCAACCAACATCATGATGGGCCTTAAGTTACTATTAGATAAAAATATATTGACAGGGCCAAACTACAAAGATTGGTTCAGGAATGTCAAAATGGCAATCACTTATGACAAGTTAGGGTATATCCTTACCACTAAGGCCCCAGCCGTCCCAGGTCCAGAATCCAGTGTGGCGGATAAGGAAATCCGTAAGACCTGGGAGATTGACTGCGCGAAGGCCAAGTGCCTCATGCTTGCCTCTATGGACAATGAACATCAGAGGAGGCACAGGAATATGGATCTCGAATCCATATTCCTCCATACTAAGGAACTATATAGAGAGCAATCCCGTATCGCAAGATACGGGACCTCGAAAAAGCTGTTTCAAGCGAGGTTGGCCGTCGGATCATCTGTATGGGAACACGTCCTTAAGATGATTGGCTACATTGAGGAGCTCGCGGACCTCAGGACCACGTTAGAGAATGAGCTGTATACAGACTTGATTCTCCAGTCCCTTCCTTCAACCTACACCCAGTTTATCTTGAATTTTAATATGCAAGGTAAAGAAGTTGAACTTCCGGAACTCCTCAACATGTTGAGGAGTGCAGAGGGCACCCTGCAGAAAGCAAGGGAAACACCCGCTCTGTCTGTTGGAGGAGCTTCCTCTTCTAGGTCCAAGGCGAAATCCAAATGAAAGAAGAAGAAGGCCCCCACCAAACCGAGAGGAGGTGTTAGTAAAGTGGAAGCCAAGGGAAAGGCAAAAGTAGCGGGACCTACAGTGGAAAAGGAAGAGTGCTTTATTGTCATAAGAAAGGACACTGGAAGAAAGATTGCAGGGCTTGGAAGGTCAAGAACCAGACCCGAAGCAAGTTGTGGCTTCGGCTTCAGGTGTGTATGTAATTGAAAACTGTCTGTCAATCAACTCTACTTCCTGGGTATTGGATACCGGATCAGGATCTCATATCTGTAATTCTTTGCAGGCACTGAGAAACCGTAGAGTTTTGAAGGCGGGTGATATGACCCTCAGAGTTGCAAATGGAGCAAGCATGGATGCTGTGGCCGTGGGGGATTATCACTTAGGATTGACTACTGGACATGTTTTGGTTTTGCGCAACTGTTATTTTGTACCCAGTTCGACTTGTAATATCATATCTGTATCTTTAATGTCTAAAGAAGGTTATGATTTTGCATTTGTAAGCGATGTTGTAAACATCCACCTTAATCACAGTTTGATTGGGTCGGGTACATTAAGCAACGGTATATATGTGTTAAACCAACCGCAGATTTTCAATATCCAGAATACACACAAAAGAAAGTCTCCAGAATTAAATCATGCTTTCTTATGGCATTGTAGACTATGTCACATCAATGAGACAAGGTTAAACAAGTTACATAAAGAAGGAATTTGGATCCGTTCGAATATCAATCTTATACAACTTGTCAATCATGTCTCAAAGGAAAGATGACAAATACTCTGTTTACTGGACACGGAGTATGGGCGAGCGAGCTCTTGGGACTGATACACAGCGACGTGTGTGGTCCAATGTCTACACATGCAAGAGGTGATTTTTTCTATTTCATTACTTTTACGGATGATTTCTCCAGGTATGGACATGTCTTCTTGATGAAGCATAAATCCGAGGCCTTTGAGAAATTCCAGGAATATAAGAATGAAGTAGAAAAACAAACCAGCAAAAGTATCAAGACACTGAGATCTGATCGAGGTGGTGAATACTTAAGTGCCGAGTTCCTAGATTACCTAAAAAAGAATGGAATTCTCTCTCAGCTTACTCCTCCATACACACCACAGCACAACGGTGTATCGGAAAGACGGAACCGAACCCTATTGGATATGGTACGTTCCATGATGAGTAAGCTGAGTTACCGCGATCCTTCTGGGGCTATGCACTAGAATCTGCTGCATATCTTTTGAACAAAGTTCCTACCAAGACTGTGCCTACCATACCATATCAGATGTGGAGTAGGAAGAAACCCTATCTTCAATATCTGAAGATATGGGGATGTCCAGCTTTTGTCAAAAAGCAGCATGCGGACAAACTCGAGGTACGCTCAGTGCTGTGTAACTTTGTGGGATACCCAAAGAACTCCAGGGGGTATCTTTTCTATTACGCAGAGGAACAAAAGGTTTTTGTTTCTCGTCATGCCCACTTTCTGGAACATCAGTTTTTAGAAAAGGAAATAAGTGGGAGCGCAATAGAACTGGAAGAAATTCCAGAACCACAAGCTATTACTGAAAGCTTGGTGGAACCAGAAGTTTCAAAAGAAAGGACATTCCCGCACCGCTCCGTAGGAGTAGTAGGCTTTCTCATCCACCTGAGAGATACTACGGTTTTCTCATAGACGGGGATAGAGAGGATTGCATCATTAACAAAGATGAGCCGACTAACTTCCAGCAGGCCATTCAGAGCACTGACTCGGTAAAATGGCTGGATGCAATGCGGACCGAGATGGAGTCCATGTACACCAACAAAGTATGGACTTTGGACATTGCTCCAGAAGGGATAAAACCCGTAGGCTGCAAATGGATCTTCAGAAAGAAGATTAGTGTAGATGGACAGGTTGAAACCTATAAGGCTAGACTTGTTGCAAAGGGTTTTCGTCAAAGACCTGGTCTGTACTATGACGAAACCTTTTCTTCAGTGGCTATGCTCAAATCTATTTGGATCCTTCTTGCCATTGCTGCCTTCCACGATTATGAGATTTGGCAGATGGACGTAAAAAACGCTTTTCTAAATGGAAATTTAGAGGAGTGTGTCTAAATGGACCAGCCAAAGGGTTTCATTCAGAGTGGGAGCAGCAGGAAAGTGTACAAGTTGCTTAATTCCATTTATGGACTAAAGCAGGCATCACGGAGTTGGAACATCTGTTTTGATGAGACGGTCAAAGAATTTGACTTTCTCAAAAATCCAGATGAACCATACATTTATAGTAAGATTGTAGCACGATCTGTTGTATTCCTCGTCTTGTACGTGGATGACATTCTCTTGATAGTAAATGATATTCCTATGCTACAATCTGTCAAAGGGTTCTTGTCACACAGGTTCTCCATGAAAGACCTGGATGATGCTTCTTACATTCTGGGGATTCAGATCTATCGTGATAGATCTAAAAGGATGTTGGGACTTTCGCAGTCCAGGTACATCGACACCATACTGAAAAGATTCAGTATGGAAGATTCAAAGCGCGGTAATTTACCGGCTTGTCACGGAATCACCCTCTCCAAAGAGATGTCTCCCAAGACTGATTTGGAAGGGGATCGCATGTCTATTATACCCTACGCTTCTTCGGTAGGCTCTATAATGTATGAGATGTTGTGTACCAGACTAGATGTAGCTTATGCACTGAGTGTAGTAAGCCGGTATCAGTCAAACCCTGGGGAGAAGCACTGGGTAGCGGTAAAGAACATCCTTAAGTACCTGAGAAGGACTAAGGATATGTTCTTGGTTTACGGCGGAAAAGTCCTCCAGATCGAGGCCTTTGCTGACTCCAGCTTCCAGAGTGACAAGGATGACTCAAAATCCATGTTGGGTTATGTCTTTACTCTCAATAGAGGGGTGGCCTGTTGGAAGAGTTCCAAACAGGAAACCGTTGTTGACTCGACGATGGAAGCAGAGTATATCGCAGCTTCTGATGCCGCAAAAGAAGCAGTCTGGATAAGGAAGTTCTTAACAGAACTTCAGGTGGTTCCGTCCATTGTTGCTCTAATACCTCTGTATTGTGACAACAATGGGGCTATAGCTTTAGCGAAGGAACCCAGGTCCCATTAGAAGTCCAGACACATCTTGAGGCAGTATCACCTGATCAGGGAGATCGTAGATCGCCGGGAGATCGAGGTTCGGAGGGTTGCTACAGAGGATAACACTGCAGATCCATTCACAAAGGCCATTCCTCAGACGCAGTTCGAGAGGCTATTCGAGATGATAGGTCTGCGATATGCCAGCATATGGCCTTAGTGCAAGTGGGAGATTGTTAGTGTGATATGCCCTAGAGGCCATTATTGTATAGTACTAGTTTGTATATTACATTTTGGAAGCTTGGGATATATACACGGATTTATGACAGTCTTGCTCGATATAGTAGTATGCTACTTGGTTTGTATCTATCTTAATATGTGTATATGTTTCTTTTAATATATCGCTAATACATATTGATAGAGCCCTTAGGATCTTTGCTTGACTACCAACGTTGTGATGGCAGCCACACTTGTGGGGGTTGGATAGTCTACAAGCACATCGTTATACAGGTCTCTAGCTGTAGGATTATCGAGACAGGGCATCGATACTCCAGAGTAGACTGGTGTGTACGCTTCTCGTCCCAGCTGGGGAGATGATCTGTCCCACAGCCATCAGTACGTCGTACTGGAGATAGTATGCAGGTGCTCATTTGGTTATGAGTACACTGGATAGGATTCGTTGGGAACTGTTGGTTGGTACTATACCTATCGTCAGTTAGCAGTTCCCAGGTGACATGAGTACAGCTTAGTCCGTTGACTTGACACTGCTGCTTCGCCTCAAGTATGTTCCCACTGTTCTTAGATTACTACCCTACCACGGCTCTATTGAGTCTTGCAAATAGGTAGTAGTTGGGTGCAGTCCCGGAGCACTCGGAGGCAGTGGCGGTTAGATAGGATTCGTCTCTCCCGGTATTGGAGGTTGATATCGCGCTGTGTTTGGAGAGCCATTACACAAAGTCCCTGGCCAGGGCAAGCGAGATTTACTGGTAGGTACTCCAGTAGTGTCTCAGGTGTTTTGGGCTACACTCCGACACGACTTATAACTCTATTAGGGGACTGACGTTTACCGCCTCCTAGGCCCGATATGCGATACTCTTAGACGAACAGACCGGACTGTACGGAGATTGTCGCATTCAGGCTCAGTAGGAGTTCGGATGGGTTTTTCCTCATCGGCCTTCTTATCGACATCTACCTTGGGACCGTTACATATAGCTAGTACCGCTTACGGCCTGTGGTTAAACCCACTGCCAGCGTAGTGTCGAGTCTTTAGAGTCCCACACAGAGGGTTGTTCACCTTTGGGCGAAACGAGGTAGAGGTCGTATGGTTTTACGGCAGGGTTCGTTCACATACGCGTACTTGTGCGTGTTTCGTGTTCAGGAAGTTGATACTAGTGGGCTTTGGTTTAAGCCAGATCCTAGTATTTGTTTTGGGATTGGTTTAGTCTCATTGTATTCATGTTTCTTCGGAACACGGATGCGGGTATGTATGTACAGTTGATAGAGGCTGAGTGGGAGACACCACATTAGGGTTTTGACCATTGACTTGATTAGAAGCCTAATGAGAAGGAGGAAATTGTTTAATAATTATTATTAGAGATAATTGTCATGGTTAATTGGTTTGACCATTTGACCTAGTTGACCATTGTTTTCTTAGATATTTTCTTGAACATGCTTAGCATTTAATGTGATATGATAATGGTCAAATCAAGTGAACTATCACAATTATCTTAATAATTCTAATTATTCTTTTTTTCTCATATGAGAGCTTCATCCTCTCATTATCTCATTGTCTTTCTCTCTCATGGTTTGCTCTCTCCTCTTCCTCTCTCAAAGCTCTATTGTTTCATGTGTTGAAAATCAAGAGTCTTTGAGATAAAACCACCAAAACACTTCTCTACTCACTCTAGGGTTCTTAGTCTAGCAAGCCAAGCACTCTAATTACTTCATTATTGAGGTTGGAGCTCAAGGTAGAGGCCTTCGGGTGGATCTTCTATGATATAGAGAAGCCAGTGAGGAGGAGCCATCCACAACCACTTCAAGGAGCCCACAACAAGGAGAAGTATCACAAGAAGAGAATGAGTTCAAGCTTTAGGTATAACTTATTAACCTAGTAGTTAAATCTCCATGTTAGTTTGCTAGTATATGTTTAGCAAAGATCCTTATGGCTAGTTCATGTTACTTAGTTAAGAAAAATTTGATTTTTACCTATTCCGCATCCCCGCAAACTACCGGGGTGAGTAACATGGACTTACAGAACGTGGGTCTCGGCTCATTTCCGTGCCCAAGTCGATTTTCCTCAGGTTTGTCTGCCGTGGTGTGTATCCCATCTTCCAGCTCTTTTGGTGCTGGTGGAAACTCTGAGATCACCTCCTCCTCGTCCTCATTTACAAAGCACTTGAAGAAGTCATCCATATTCTTGTGATCTCCCTCCTTTGAGAGTGTTATCATATAGCAAGTACGAGTTTGCTTCCATTCTTGGTGTAGAGCTGGTCCCGCCTTCGCGATAGAGGTTCTCTTTGGCTCATGCTTTCGCGGTGGGGTCACCCTCCAGCTCTCGGATAAAGCGAACCTGCCCTGTTGATATTGGTCTTCGACCCGGTCTTTAAAGGTGAAGCATTTTTCAAGAGGATGTCCTATTGCTCGATAATAGGAGCAATAATCCGGGTGATGGACCTCATTTACCTGTTCGGGGTACCGAGACTCCGGGAGCTTCATCATCTGATGCTTGATGACAAGGTTGAATTTTTTCCTTGTCTTGTCTTGAGGAAAGAGTATTCCCGACCCATTTTCTTGATGAAAGACGTATTCCAGCTGAATTTTTCTTGGTTGCGTGGCTTCTTGTATTCGCTTCATTGTTTTAGAACATCATTCTCATTCTCCACCATGTTTTTGCCTCTGTTTTGGGCTTTTTCCTTATCGTGAGAACGTACAGCGGGCTGAGGACAAAGGGCATCATAATTTTCCTTTTCCGCAGACTGCTGAATGAGATGCCGAGTCCTAACCTTTTCATAAATAGCTATTTTGCAGCTGTGATCATCCCGAATCTTTTGACCGGCTTGCCTTATTATCTTGTCAACTTGCTCTTCGAACGACAGACTTGACTTTCTTATAGCAGGATTTTGCTTCGTTTCAACGTCACAGCTATCTGGAAAAGCATTCTCTTCTTCACCGGAGTTATTTATAACGTAGCAGTCATGTAATCGCTCCCGTTTCTTGGACTGAACGTATCCAAGCCCAGCCGTCTCCATCCTCCCGTCGGGCATCTTTCGCCGAGTCCCAGAAATGTCCCAAATCTTGTTGTAGAACTGGGCTTGTAGAGCGGTTTGTTTGAAGGGTACGCCTTGACATCTTAATAGCCTTTTCAATCCCCCTGCATAATATTTGGGTAGACGGATTGGTTGAAGTCTGTCAAGTGCAAACTCGGTACCATGCCAGACCTTCCTCCACTCTGGTCTCCGTAGATTGATAGAAGATGATCGCCTTTACACCTCTTTTCCTGGGAGGGACGTAGAAAGTCCGCGGCTCTTGTACACTATATGTATTGAGCGCATCAAGTTATTTATAATGCCGCGGTGGAACCATGGTGATTTGTAAACTCTGATCAGCTCCAGTAATGGTTTGTGCTGACGGGCGAGTGGAGAACAAGGCATTGGTCTCGTCCTCAGAGTCACTACCGAAGACCAAAATAGGAGTAGATGTTCTGGGACTGTTGCATTGGGGTTGCCCCGAGTAGACTATTTCCTCATCTTCCTTGGTATCGCTCCCAAAGATCGGGATGATGGCGATGGCTTTTTGTTTATTCTCCGACTTATGACATCTTTCCGTGTCTTTGAAGTCTGGTAAGAAGTTCTTTGCATCTTCATATTTTCGGACTTCGTTTATGGAAAATGGATTTAGCTCCCCTATAACTGTGTACTCGAGGCCGTCTTTGAAATACCTTATACACTGGTGTTGTGTAGAAGGGATGACGTTGTACTCGTGTAACCAAGGCTGGCCGAGCAGAGCGTTATAGCAAGTCTTGGTGTCGATGACATGAAATTTGATGTCAATGATGAGAAGCCCAAAGCGTAATGTCAATATTGTGGAGCCAAGCGTCCGCGATGAATGAGAGTCGAACCCGGAGATGGTAATTTTATCCCGAGCCAGGTGCTCAACGTTCATGCAAATCTCCTTCAACACCTTCATGTTTAGAAGGTTGACAGAGGACCCATTGTCAACCAGGATCTTCCTTATCTTGATGCCGTGACAGTACTCAGTGACATATAGAGGACGGTTGTGCTCGCACGTTCCGAGGAGGAGATCTTCATCACCGAATGTAATGTCAGCTGTATGAACCTCTTCCAGCTCGTCCTTCATCTTTTCTTCTGCCAGGAAAGCTTGGAACTGATCGGGCTCTTGTAATGCTCTGATCAGAGAATCTCTTGCTTCTTTGGATAGGAGGAGAGGATCCAATATGCTCAGTTGTGAGAGTATCTTCTTCAGATGTGCCAGTTCATTGTAATCCACCTTGTTTTTCTTAGGTGGATCCTTGACTGCGAGCTCTTTGACGACTCTATCATCGAGGGAAATTTCCTCAGGGACTTTTTCCTTCCCCTTGTCTCTTTTGCTCGAACCTTTGTTTGTAGGCCCGAGGTTCTTTTCAGACAGCGTGTGGTTACGCAGCTGAATATTCTCGCAGTTCTTCTCCTTTTCTTCTTTTTCGGAGGTGGATTCTTTGAAGAGAGGGCCGAGGGTTATTTCTTCCTCAGAATCGATCCCGAATGTAAGAACTTGAGATTTTCCTTTCGTCGAACTGGTATCAACCATATGACACTTTCCAGTCATTCCTTCACACTCATCTGTTGCGCTTCTTTGCTGTCGACGAGCTTTGCGCTTCATCCGCTTGAAGTGTTGTCGGTGAGTAACGTATCCTTGCCACCACTTCTTGAAGGCATTGCACTCTTCGGTGGGGTGTGTGACCCTTCGATAATATAAGCAATAGTTTCGTTTCGTCAAGGCACATGATCCCAGGAGTGTTTTCCACGAGAGAAGGCAAACTCATTCCTATTGATAGGGCTTTGGCGAACCGCTTCTCTGCTTTGATCATGCTTTTGTTTGTAGCAGGTGTGCTTTGGTTTGGTTAGAGTACTTTATGGCTCATCCTTACCGCGGCTTCTTTAGCCTGATGCCGACGCTTGGCCTTTTCGTATATGGCCATTTCACGTTCTCGGTCAGCTTTGCTCTTTTGAAGGGCTTCGTTTAGCATCCTGTCAATTAGGCCTTCTAACAGCTCCGAGGATTTTAGCACCAATCCTGCCCCTAGTTCCTCTGCAATACTTTCCGACAGCCGAGAGAGTTTCTTCGTTATTTAACGACATAATCTTCAGTTTCTCCCGACGAGCCATTTCCCTCATCATCGTTACTATCTCCATTCTCAAGTATATGGTTGGGAAACTCTTCGAAGGTGACTGGGGTCCATGCCTTCTGGTTGTACTCCTCCAGCGCTTCGATGTACTTTTGCAGGTCCGTGCGCTTGTCGTCAGGCTGCACGGGCATCTTGGTCTTCTCTTTCCCTTCGAAGACTTTGAAGGCTTGACCTGGGTGTTTTGCCCATTGTTAGCAATTTTTGATGTGGGACGCGGTTTCAACATCCCCACAATGATCTCGGGATCCAGCGGGCTTTTCCACCTGATCGCTGGACATGCTTGAAGATCTTTCAGCATTCATTTTGTTTCAGCTGAAAGGACGAATTCCCACGGTGCTTCTCCCATAAATGAACATGATGCCCCCGGAATATCCACCTTTTTAGGAGCATGCCTCTGTGGCGGGTTCACCCTCCAGTTCTCAGAAAGCGCAAATTTCCACCATTGATACGGGTCCTCGATCCAATTTTTGAAGATGTGGAAATCTTCAATTGGGTAGCTCACCATTCTGTGGTAGGAGCAATAATTGGGGTTGTTGACGTCACCGAGCTGCGGTGGACATTTTGGGTCCGGCAGAGTGATGAGTTTGTTGCGCATTGCCAATTCGAACAATCTCCTTGTTTTATCATGGGGGAATGAGTAAGCACGTCCTTACCTCTCTTTGAGGGATTGGCGCGGGCGCGCATTGTTTTGGCGAGCAATCGGTTTTGGGTCACTCGGTTGTTGTTAAGTGTTGGCAATGAAGGTCGCTTTCCCTTTACCCTTTACATTCCGAAGGTCCATTTTTTGAAGAAGAAAGCCCGTGGCCCATCTGATCCATTTGGGCTAACTTGTCGATCAGAGCTAGGAAGGTAGTCGGCTTAAAGAACGTCATAAACCGGGACACAGTCGCCTGAGGATCTAGAGTCCCTATGAAAATGCCTACGGTCGGAGATTCTTCGATGCGTTGTTCGCATTTTGACCATAGGTTCCGCCACCGGATTGCGTATTGAACCTAGGTCTCTCCTGGCTTCACCCTGGCGTTGATCAACACTGTGATCGGGGTGCGCTCGCTTGTGCTGGTGAACTGCGGCATGAATAGCAATTCCATTTTCATGAATATATTGACGGAGTCATTTGGGAGCTCCGAGTACCATTCAAACGTTGTTTCTGACAAGCTGCCAACGAACCGGCGAAGCAGCAATTTGTCGTCGCCTCCAGTATTGCTGCATAAAGCTCTAAACTGAGTGACATGCTGATGCAGATTGCCTGTCCCCTTATACACATGGAATTTGGGGATCGTATATCCCGGCGGGTACTTGATTTGATCATACTAGCCCGGATACAGTCGCCCAGTTCTGACAACTTGGCCAGCCGTTTCACTCGCTTGATGAGCTCGTATTTGTTGAGCTATGGAATCAGCAAGGGTAGCTTTGGAGATCATTTCCTCCCTGGCTGTCAATAAAGCTGGAAGAGGGTTTGATGTTTCCCCTCTGTGGTCCTCGATAATTATCAGCGGGTCTTCAGCTGGAGGTTCTGGTTAGATCATCATTCCAACCATGTCTTGGAACAGGAGTGCCATCTGTTTTATATTAGCCGCTTGTTCCACGGCCGTCTTATCCTTTCTTTCCAGTACCCTTCGTAGGAACTCTGTGCCGGTCTCCTGCTCCTGGCACTGTTCAGATGCCGTTTCCGGGGTTTCTTTCTGCCCTGTGAGTGATGCCATTTTCGTCAGCATCTTCTAGAGCTTCTGTTGCTGCTCCTGGGCTTTTGTTAACGATCGAATTTACGTTCAATGACTCATGGAAGCATGGCTCTCCTTTTTTCCGAAAGCCATGTAAACCGTGTGCATGATCATGCCCCTAAACTAGGGGTGTTTCATTCCAGCGCCTTTGGAATTTGCCGAAGGCAGCAGGGTTTTCTCCGGCCTCCTCCTTTTATGGGAGGTCGAGGTCAAAGGAGCCGTTGTAACAGGCACCTGTGTAGAGGAAGTCTATCGCGGTATGGTGGAGGGATGGTCATCTTCTAGCTGAGCCTTCGTTCTCTTCAGTCAGTGAGAGTAGTCTTTATTGATCACAGAATCTTGGACTTTCCGCCAGACCCTGTGGATTTAGGAGGACAGCCGCTGAGGGGGCTACTCCGGCTTTTCCTGCTTCATATTTTCAATAGGAAGTGGAGATTTCTTCAACACTGCGGTTGGGGAGTTCTTTCGCACCCTCTTAAGCGGTTCAAAGCTGTTCCCGGTTGGAACGACAGCGTCAACTTCTACCATTGGAGCTAGTGGAGTAAATCCAGAAGGGGATTCTCCCCCAGCTCTTCTCACTCGGCGCCAGTGGTGATGTCGAGCGTGCCTCGCCAATGTGACCACCTCAGTTGTGGAAGCGGCTCCGTCATGCCCCTGCTTTGGTTAGGGGTTGCTGTTGGTGCCAGCCTGTCAAAAACTGACGTCCGTTGAGAGAGAACGACCAATCTTTCGAAGGCCAATTTTCTTGTAGGGGAAGAACCTTTGACGACTTCATCCGCAGCAGGAGTTGGAAGGACTATTCGTTTTGGGATAGCCCTTTTGGGTATCGCAAGCTTCTTTGCGGGCCCACTTGACTTTCGACTCAGCCTGTTGAAGGCTGAGGTGGCAGACTTGGACGACCCATTGAGAGGGGCCGTGGTGGTTGTAAGTCGATCGAAGACCGACTTCTTTGGAGCTTCTTGTGGTGGCACTGGGGCGCTGAAGCTTGCTGGCGGGAGCATGGTCCCGAAGAACAATCTAATGGTGGCTTGAGTTACCTGCCCCACCGGCATTGAAAAGATGGAGGTCGTATTGGGCACATATGTCACTCCTCCTGTTGGGACGGAGCGGGAGTTGCTGTTGCAGTTGGTGCAGCTGGAAGCCATTGATGTTCACTTCTTCTTTCTGCACAGGAACAAGACACCAAATCTTAGTGCCTCGAATCCAAGGAAACTGCGATTTTGTTCGCGAAACACGACACACAAAGTGTGGAATGGAAAGAGAAAAAGGCCCCACCGGGTGTTCCAGGATCTGTTTACCGTTGAAAATAGAGATGAATCGGGATGGATCGTCTTGCCTGAATTTGGGGCAGATACTATTTGGGTTTATCCGTCCACCTCTCCGAAAATGCCAAGTTGATTTATGGCACCGTATATTGGAGGTTTGGACGGATGCGGCCGTTGTACCAGACTTCATCAGATTCCCCCTCATTTACGAGGGATTTTTTATTATGGGGACGCTCTTCCCTGCAGGCACAAGCCCTTGCAGTTAATTACGTTACTGTGTAGCGATAACCACTTTCTTCTTCTCCGGAAGTTAACTTCGTGTCGTGTGTGTTTATTTTATTTTTTGGTTACCCATGGATTGTATACGGAGACTAATTTATGTTGTCTCCCATAGGCCGTGAATTAGTCCAAATCGGTATTTCTTAGATTTGGGGTTTTTATTTAAGGACCGTTAATCTGTTTTGAGATTAAGATCGACTTAAATGTATGTGAGCATTTAAGGCTCGGTTAGTCGTTTGTTAATGATACGTTAGTCCAATTTGAGACTAAGATCTACTTAACAAGGTTTTAGGATCATTTTTTATTTCAGATCCAACAAGAGAGCATTTGGGCTCTGTTGTCTTAGTTTAGGGACATTTCGGTCCTCTATCGCCATTTTGAAGGCGAAGTTCTAGTTTGAGAATATCTCGGTCTGTTGATCATTATTTTAGAGGTGGGATTTTAGTTTAAGGACGTCTCGGTCCATTGATCACCATTTTGGAGGTGAGGTTTTAGTTTAAGGACGTCTCGGTCAGTTGTTGCCATTTTGGAGGCAACGATTGGTTTAAGGACGTTTCGGTCCTTTGTTAGTTTAGGGACATCTCTGTCCATTGTCCATCTTGCGTGCATGTGTATTTGTTACATGACGGGATGAACAACGATGATATGGGATGCACCCAGTTTGGGGTGCGGTCTGATTTGAGGTGTACACATCAGTGCAGTAAAAAGCTGTTGGTTGTCGGGACCTGCCAACAACCAATTCTCTGAAGACGTTGAGGAATTACAACGACATGTATCAGAAGTGTAGAGAGATATACCCTTAAACCAATTCCCATGTTTGGGGGAAAAGGGATTAATGGTAAACCCAGGAATCATTAGTTGTATTTTGAAACTAAGATTTCCTCAGGGGAATGTGGGACGAATATCGTTTTGGGATATCATCAGTTGGAAGATCGATAGTCGTATTTACGACTAAGAACAGTTTGGGAAGTAGTGAGCATATGGGCTCGGTTGATCTGAATTAAGGAGTTTCTACTTTCAAGGGACCTAACCAATTTAGGCTTGGTCTACTCAGTTTTCTTTTTATTTGAAAAAGAGTGTTAATCACTTGCTTGGGCTCAGTCCATTTTTTGTGCAAAAAGTGCTGAGCACTTATGTAAGTTCTGACGCTCACATATAATCATGTGGGGTTTTCAGTCATAGGAGTTGCCAAATAAGTCTTAAACACTTTACTCCTTTTGTCTTTATATGGAGTGCTAAGCACTGTTTATGGAGCCCACGTGCGAAGCACGTGAGGCGCTAGACGCTGCCTAGTAAGTGCGAAGCACTCTTGAGTTCTTTCTTAGCGCCCACGTGAGAGGCACGTGGGGCGCTGGGTGCTGAGCGTCATCCACTGAGTGTTAAGCACTCCTGAGTTCTTTTGTAGCGCCCACATGAGAGGCACGTGGGGCACCACCTACTAAGTGCTAAGCACTCCTGAGTTCTTTTGTAGCGCCCACGTGAGAGGCACGTGGGGCGTTGGGCGCTGAGCACTACTCCCTGAGATCTTTTTATTCTGTGGCGCCCACGTGAAAGGCACGTGGGGTGCTGGGCGCCACTCCCTGAGATCTTTTTATTCTGTGGCGCCTACATGAGGGGCACGTGGGGCACTAGGCGCTGAGCGCCGCTTAATGAGTGCTAGGCACTCTTGTAGCACCCATGTGAGGAACACGTGGAGCGCTGGATACCGGGCTCTCTTTTTTTTCTTTCTTGAATGATCCACAGGATCTTTATCTACTTTTATTTACCTAAAATTTCCAAGAAGAGAGTTCTTCTTTCTAGAGAATTTAATTCTCTGTTCTTTCAAAGCTTTCTCTTTTTTTTTAAGCTTATGGGGGGGGTTCCTCTCTCTCAGAGTTGAAGTCTTGGGTCCTTTATATAGTAGGGACAGTTTGTTGATTAGCTCTGAGGAAATCTCTCGTTAAGAGATCCCAAATGATTTGGAGATTTTACCCACCGTTGGATCTTTGATCCAAGGACTTCTGTTTTACAGAAAGTATTTTCTTGTTTTTAATAAGATTAGGGAAATATTTACCCATACAGAATTTATTCTGTAGATTGGTGATTCTTTAATCACCATTGGATTTTTAATCCAACAGTACTCTATTTTACAGAGGGCAATCTTTCTTATTTGGAAAGATTTGAGGAATATTTCCTCTAAACAGAATTTAATTCTGCATCCTGATGATTTATCGTCTCCGTTGGATCTTTGATCCGACGGATCTGTTTAACAAAGAGTAGAATTTAATTCAACTGGGCGCCGGCACTCACGTGTTGTGCACGTGGGCACTGCTTAAGATTTTTGTGTGCTTTGCACACTGGCACCACTCATATAAGAGTTTTTAACTCTGGCGCTGGCATCCTCGTGGAAGGCACGTGAGGCGTGGCCTCTTAAATTTTGAACAGAGCTTTGCTCTTTTATTGGGGGAAATACATGGCATGATTTTCTATTTATTGGAAATAGAAAATGAGGTGGAAAATGAGGAGGAATGGTGAGGCATGGCTTTTCATATTTCTTTATTCATTTCGGATCACTATAGAAGTATGGTTGCTATATTATATTGGATATATTTTCATGCTTCAATGAATGAGCCACTAGTTAAGCCATTCTTCACTTGAAGTTGAGAGTTAGTTATTTTTCCTTTCTTGAGCTCATGAGATGAGCTCTTGCTCTCTCCCTTTTTCCTCACCTCCACCATCAAGCTCTAAACCCTCACATGTGATGTGAACCATAGAGCTTGAGCATCCTAGTGAGCATATAAAACCCCTACTTCACCATCCTACACATCATTAGCACTCTAGTGTAGTGTGTTTCCTTCACTAAAGAGTTTAGTGAAAAGATAGCTTGGATTGGCGGACTTCGGGTGGATCATCTTCGGCACAAAGATCATCGGAGGAAGCTTGCACCAACTCGAAGTGGAGCCTAGTGGAGTCGCGTGGACTACAACCCGGAGCTTTAGAAGAGAAGGACATGATCATCAAAGGTTGTAGCTATCCTTCCCTTCTCTTAGTTTTCATATCATCACATAGTAAACCCTAATATTATAGTAAAGATCTTGGTTAGTGTTCGTTAGCACCCGAAATTTTTAAAATTGCATGTGTGATGCCCGTTTAAACCCCGTCGCGGTGCAAGTGTACACTTTCAATATGACCCTCAGGGTTGCTAACGGAGCGAGCGTGGATGCTTTGTCCGTAGGGGAATATCACATAGGATTGATAAGTGGACACATTTTGGTTTTGCATAACTGTTTTTGTGTATCTAGTTTGACATGTAATATCATCTCTGTATCTTTACTTTCTAAAAAAGGTTATGATTTTACATTTGTAAGCGATGTTGTAAACATCCATATTAATCATGGTTTGATTGGGTCCGGTACATTAGACAACGGTATATACGTATTAAATCAACACCAAGTTTTCAATGTCCAGAACACACTTAAAAGAAAGTCTCCAGAATTAAATCAAGCTTTCTTATGGCATTGTAGACTAGGTCACATCAATGAAACACAGTTGATGAAGTTACATAAAGAGAGATATTTGGATCCGTTTGAATATCTGTCTTATGCAACTTGTTAATCATGTCTCAAAGGAAAGATGACAAAGACTCCGTTCACTGGACACGGAGTAAGAGCCACCGAGCTCTTGGGACTCATACACAGCGACGTGTGTGGTCCAATATCTACACATGCAAAAAGTGGTTATTCCTACTTCATTACTTATACAGATGACTTCTCAAGATATGGACATGTATTCTTGATAAGACATAAATCCGAGGCCTTTGAGAAATTCTAAGAATACAAGAATGAAGTGGAAAAACAAACAGGCAAAAGTATCAAGACACTTCGATCTGATCGAGATGGTGAATACTTAAGTGCCGAGTTCCTGGATTATTTAAAAGAGAATAGAATTCTCTCTCAACTTACTCCTCCATACACACCTTACTACAACGGTGTATTGAAAAGAAAGAACCGCACCTTATTGGATATGGTACGTTCCATGATGAGTAACGCTGAGTTACTGCGATCCTTCTGGGGTTATGCACTAGAATCAGCTGCATATCTTTTGAACAAGATTCCTACTAAGTCTGTGCCTTACACATCATATGAAATGTGGAGTGGGAAGAAACCCTATCTTAGGTATCTTAAGATATGGGGATATCCAGCTTTTGTCAAAAACTAGCATGTGGACAAACTCGAGGTACGATCGGTACTGTGTAAGTTTGTGGGATACCCAAGGAACTCTAGGGGGTATCTTTTCTATTACACATAGGAACAAAATGTTTTTGTTTCTCAGCATGCCCACTTTTTGGAGACTCAATTTCTTGAAAAAGAAATAAGTGTGAGCGCAATAAAACTGAAATAAATTCCAGAACCACAAGCTATTGCTGAAAGTATGGTGGAACCAGAAGTTTCAAAAGAACCGGACATCCCTACTCTACTCCGCAGATCTAGTAGGTAGTCTCACCGCCCGAGAGATATTACGGTTTTCTCATAGATGGGGATAAAAAGGATTGCATCATCAATGATGATCAGCCAACTAGTTTCCAGCAGGCCATTACGAGCAGAGACTCGGTAAAATAGATGGATGCAATTCGGAACGAGATGGAATCCATATACACCAACAAAGTTTGGACTTTGGACATTGCACCTCAAGGGGTAAAACCCGTAGGCTGCAAATGGATCATCAGAAAGAAGATTAGTGCAGATAGACAGGTTGAAACCTATAAGGCTAGAATTGTAGCAAAAGGTTTTCGTCAAAGACCTGGTTTGGACTATGATGAAACATTTTCTCCAGTGGCTCTGCTTAAATCCATTCGAATCCTTCTTGCCATTGCTGCCTTCCATGATTATAAAATTTGGCAGATGGATGTAAAGACCGCTTTTCTGAATGAAAATTTGGAAGAGTGTATTTATATGGATCAGCCAGAGAGTTTCATAGAGAGTGGGAGCAGCGGAAGAGTGTGCAAGTTGCTTAAATCCATTTATGAATTAAAATAGATATCACGGAGTTGGAACATCTGCTTTGATGAGACGGTCAAGGAATTTGACTTTATCAAAAATCCAGATGAACCATGCATTTATAGTAAGATTGTATCAAGAACTGTAGTATTCCTCGTATTGTACGTGGATGGCATTCTTCTAATAGGAAATGACATTCCTATGCTACAATTAGTCAAAGGGTTCTTGTCACAGAAATTCTCCATGAAAGACCTGGGTGATGCCTCCTACATTCTGGGGATCCAGATCTATTGTGATAGGTCTAAGAGGATGTTGGGACTTTCACAGTTCACGTACATCGACACCATACTGAAAAGATTTAGTATGGAAGATCCCAAACGCGATAATCTACCGGCTTGTCACGAGATCACCCTCTCCAAAGAGATTTCTCCCAAGACTGATTTGGAAAGGGATCGCATGAATATTATACCCTACTCTTCTGTGGTAGGCTCTATATTGTATGCAATGTTGTGTACCAGACCAGATATTGCTTACGCACTGAGCATGGTAAGCAGGTATCAGTCAAACCCTGGGGAGAAGCACTGGATAGCAGTTAAGAACATTCTCAAGTACCTGAGAAGGACTAAGGATATGTTCTTGGTGTACGGCAGTATAGACCTCCAGATCGAAGCTTCGCTGACTCCAGCTTCTAGAGTGATAAGGATGACTCCAAATCCATGTCGAATTATATCTTTATCCTCAATGGAGGGGCAGTTTGTTGGAAGAGCTCCAAGCAAGATACCGTTGCTGACTCGACGATGGAGGCAGAGTATATCGTTGCATGTGACGCCGCGAAAGAAGCAGTCTGGATGAAGAAGTTCATTACAGAAATTTAGGTGGTTCTGTCCATTGTTGATCCAATACCTAATTATTGTGACAACAACGGGGCTATAGCTTTAGCAAAGGAACCAAGGTCCCATCGGAAGTCCAGACATATCTTGAAGCGGTATCACCTGAACAAGGAGATCGCGGACCGTCAGGAGATTGAGGTGCGGAGAGTAAATACAGATAACAACACAGCAGATCCACTCACAAAGGCCATTCCTCAGACCCAGTTTGAGAAGCTAATCGAGATAATAGGTCTGCGATATGCCAATACATAGCCTTAGTGCAAGTGGGTGATTGTTAGTGATATATGCTCTAGAGGCCATTATTGTGTAGTACTGGATTGTATATTACATTTTAGAAGCTTGGGATATACATAGATATAATAACAGTTTTTCTCAATATGATAGTATACTATCTTGTTTGATTCTATCTTAATATGTGTATGTTTCTTTTACCATATCGCCAATACATACTGATAGAGCCTCTTGGATCTTTGCTTGACTACCAGTGTTGTGATGGCAGTCACACTAGTGGCGGCTGGGTAGTCTACAAGCTCATCCTTAAGCTTGTCCCTAGCCGTAGGATTATCGAGACAGGGCATCGATACTCCAGAGTAGACTATTATATACGCTTCTCATCCCAGTCAGTGGAGATGGCCTGTCCTACAGCCACTGGTATGTCGTATCAGAAATAGTATACATGTGCTCATTGGGTTATGAGTTACACTGGAGGGACTCGAAGGGAACTGCTGGTTGGTATTATACCTATCGTCGGTTAGCAGTTCCCAGGTGACATGAGTACAAATTAGTCCGTTGACTTGATATCGCTGTTCAGTCGAAAATATTGCAATCTTTAATATAACAATTTCCGCACTTTTCTAATCATCTAATGATAGTTGTTATAAATATAACATGTATTACAAGTTCGACTGGAAAATATCAAATACCATGTGTTATACATTATAATCAACATTCTTGAAGGAAATTGTATGTTTATTATTTCACGCATGATATTGTATATCTCCACATTCTTCATTTAGATTTTTGAGCAGAAATTTATTTCAGGACAGATATCGGAATCGCAAATTCGCCGACAAAATGCAGCAAATCAAAGAGTTAAATTCTGGCAGAAATTCAGAGGAGATAAAAGGATTCCAGAGATCAACACAAGAAGATAGAAGAATTTTGAAGGCACAAACTCACCAAACGGCCGTGGATCCGCGGCCGAGTTAGGGCATCGGTTGACGTGAATTCTCCAGAAGCTTCATTGCAATGTTCTAGCATATTGAGAACGCTTCATTATAACAACCTTGTTCTGGAAACTTCCTTACAACAACCTAGCTTCTTGAGGAAGCTTGATAACTACCTTATTCTATAAGTTTCCCTAAAACTACCTAACTTCTTCGGGAAGATTAACCTAGCTTCTAGTGGAAGATTGGTGAAGGGCTATAAAAAGGGATCTAAGCCTACATTAATGGGTTATTATTGATGGTAGTTGATTTCTAGTACTCAATCCAAAACCAAATCCAATTCAATTCCAAATCAAGATCCAAAATCAAGAATCGTTGAGAACAATATCGAGCGACGACACTCAAAGATCCTTTACGTGAAGCCGATCGTCATCAAGAGCACGAGATCCTCGACAGGTCCAAGTCTCACGGAGATCGAGCAAAGCGAATTTCGACGGAATAGTTACCTTTTCAAGGGGGCAATCGAGAGCAATTCTTGTAATCTCGGATTGAAGGAAAGTGTAATTAGAAGTTGATTAATAAAGGTGATCATTTGTTAATTCTCGCTTTCTTTAAATTTTCGCATTATGAAATTTCTAATTGTTGATTCTTCTATTTTCATGATGCGTGAGTAAATCTCCTCTTGCTAGGGATTCGAAGGAATTTAGTAGATCAAATGGCGAGGAAATCCTAAACTCATCTTAAGTCTTATGAGAATTATGAACTTTAGGAAAAAGAATCGTCAACGACCAAATTTGCAGCAAGATCACCGTTATTGATAATTTCGTTGCAATTTGGGATTAAATGATTGATGATTTTCTTTGCTAAAGGCTAGATTTGAATGGTGATCAATAAATGGACAAGGGATAGTGAAGGAGAAACCCTAGTTTCTTCAAAAGATCCTTAATCTTTATTTATCACCATCGTTCTAGCTATAATTCATCAATAGATAAGATGAGTCATTTTTAGTATTCATCTTTACTACTAATTCCTATCGAATCCTACAAGCTATTCTTCAATTTTCTTGATAACTAAAATTGATATTGGACATTTCCTTGATTACTAATTCTTGAACACTTTCTTGATTTTCTTGAAATGATAAACTCAATTAAATCTTGAAATCTTTTTCTTGAATTTTCTTTACTATTTTCTTTCAACTCAACTAAAGAAAGAACGAATAAATACACGAATCTCAGTGGACGACCCGTACTCATTAACGAACTACATCGACACCGTTATTGATTGCGGTTATAAATTCTTTGATTGTGATTATACTTTTTATATCAAATGACGAATTTTCATATCAATCAAATGGCGTCGTTGCCGGGGATCCGTGCGTAATTTGTGCGTTCTTGCTCTTTGAGTTGAAATATTATTATTCCATCAAAATTTAAATCAAGATTCGCATCGTGTGCTTAACGATTAGTGTATGAATTTTGCAAGGAAATATGGAATCATTAGAGCAGTGAGAGAAAGATTCTGTAGCATTCAGGAAGTCCAGAGGATCAATAGGAGCACCGGTAAAATTTTTTGTTCAAAGATCATCCAAGTTAGCCACGGAACCGCAGCCATAAGCGTGTATTGACCGCGGAAGCACGGTAGTGTTGCTGAATTGGTGCTTGAATTTTCTCTCGTATATTCTCTACTTTCTTATCTCCCCTCTGTGCAATAATAATTTTTCTGCAGGATTCTTTGCAAAAATTCGCCGCGCTCAAAAGCAAAAATTCGCCGCGCACAAAAACAAAATTTCTTGTTGCGTTTCTTGAAATTGGTTATTCGTACATATTTTAATACGGAAATTAAGGGCAAAGACCAAATTCAGATTAGGTGGGGATTTCATTACCCTTCCTAAGCCCCAAAATTCACAAAACTGGCATCCGCATCACCCTTATTAACTAAAAAAATATCTAGACAAGACTCTAAGGACCGTCGCGCTCAATTAGGACAGAAGAAGGTCGTGGGTAATCTATTGCTTATCCGCATTTTTTGTGGTGTCTAAGGCAAGTGTGTTTAAGGCAAGTGGTTACTTAATTGGGCCCGCTACTTACGTAGCGGATACCTCTCACTTACCTGACACTTACCTGACTACAGGAGGGATAAAGAAGTAGTAGAGAATTTATCCTGTGATTTGTCTTCTGGAATTCTAGGAGCGGTCTAGTGACTTGACCTAGGTGACTTTAGATCTAGGGTTGATTATGCATTTTGTTTTGTGATTTTTTTTTCTAAATCCATCCTTTTTTCAAAACCAACCTTTCTTTTTAGTTCTTTTATAAAAAATATAAAAATAATTAATTAACGCTGCCACTTGCGCTAAACCCGCTTAGTGCATGCTCGGCTGGACAAGGGATTCTAGTGCCCGTCTTGTCCGCATTTCTCTTATCGACTCCGAAGTCGGTAATTCTACATCTTCTTTTTCCCCATCCACCATATCGACCGTGATGGACGGATTTCCATCAAAATTTAATAACACCACTCTGCCACCGTCCGCAGGTGCGCAGAACCTACCGCGCATCTCACTCCAAGAGAGATGCTGCCCTATTCGAGGTCCCCTTTCTACTTGTCTTTCTATTCCACTAGCCAATATGGATAATTTCGAAATCAAACCACACTATATAAATCATTTACCTAAATTTCACGGTCTCGAGTCTGAAGACGCATACATTTTTATTACCAAATTTGAAAATGTATGTGCTATGATGGGCACTTCTCAACTTTCTGTGGATACTATGCGTTTACATCTTCTTCCGTTCACTTTGTGCGATTTAGCCAAAAAATGGCTTTATAACACAGCTGCGCACTCAATTTCCAACTGGGATGAATTCGTGATAGCATTCCTTAAGAAATTTTATCCCAATCATAAGACCGCCCGTGTCCGTAGCGAAATCAATCAATTTACCCAGTTTCCCAATGAACAATTTTGGAAGTGTTTTGAATGATTCAAGAATCTGCTAGTCCAATGTCCTCATCACGGAATCCATAGATGGGATCTGTTCCGAATCATTTATGGGGGCATTAATCCAACAACAAAGCAGATGCTTAAATCCATGTGTCAAGACAATTTCATGTCTAAAGACGATAGTGAAGCTTGGAAATTTTTAGAAGATTTTGCTGGAAAAACTTTGCAATGGGAGAGTGTTAGCCAACCATCGTCTAGGGGAGGTATCCATCTACTTGATGTTTTCATAGTAATCAAAGCTGAAATGGCAGCAATGCAAAAGAAACTTGAAGCTATGGAACACAAATTTTTATTAGCCTCCCTAAACCATGTCACACTCCCCAAAACCGTGTGTGGATGTTGTTCCGATCCATCACATTTGATGGAAGAATGTCCTTTGAATTCTCCGTTTCAAGGTCAAGAACACACTAATGCTGCTTTTCAGCAACGACCTAAAAACGATCCTTATTCTTCCATTTAAAATCAGGGTTGGAGGAATCACCCTAATTTTGCTTGATATCAACACCAAACTCAAAATACGGTTCCAAACCAAAATAACTTTCAAAGGGTTTCTCCACAGTAACAACACCACCACAAAACCAGCACCCCTTTCAACCACAAACTTTTCAAAATCTAGCCAACACTTCTGCACCGTTTAATAATTCTTTGCAATTGGCCGGTACCGATAATTCATCTTCACTCGAACGAACCTTGGATTTGTTTATGAAACATTCCATCCAAGTGTCGGCTGATATAAGGTCTTCTATCGATGATATAAAGAAGAACTCTGCCTCCCACGGTGAGAGTATTAAATCGATAGAAGCACAAATTGCACGATTAAATGCCGAAATGAGTGCTAGAGAGAAAGGGAAACTTCCATCTCAACCCCTACCGAATCTTGGGCACTCACAACACTACAATGTGAATGCCATTACAACGTTGAGATCTGGAAGAGTGCTGAATAATTAAGTCGGTGAACAGATTGATAATGATGAAATAATCAATGACACCCCGGCTTCCACTTCCACTTCTGATCCCACTTCGTCTAGTCAACCATCTTCTTTCGAGCCTATTCTGCATTTTCCCCAAGGCTCGAACCCTCCCCCACCTTCTTTGAGTCCATCTCACTCGATCCCAACTTCAATTCTGGAATCTGTTCCACCCACACGACCTTCTCCAATGTCGGACCCAGCTCTTATTGCTAAAACTCCTTATCCGAATAGGTTAAGGGGAAACAAACAAATTCCACATATGGAGAAGATTATGGAAATGTTTAAACAGGTTAACATAAATATCCCTCTCTTAGATGCTATACAACAAGTTTCGGCTTATGCGAAAATCCTTAAGGACTTATGCACTAGGAAGAGGAAGACTCAAGTACCCAAAAAGGTATTCATGACGAATAATTTAAGCACGGCTTTTACCCCACAATTACCAAAGAAACGTAAAGACCCTGGCTGTCCTACAATCTTTATTTCTATTAGGCATTAAAATATTAACCGTGCTTTACTCGACCTTGGCTCTAGTGTTAACCTGCTTCCATACTCTGTTTACGAGCAGTTAGGGATTGGGGAGTTGAAACCCGCTCGTTGTACTCTCCAGATGGCAGACCGATCCATCACCAAACCTAGGGGTGAGCTTGAGGATGTGTTGATAAAAGTCGGGGAATTTATATTCCCTGTGGACTTTATTATTTTAGATACACAACCTGTAGCAAACCCACGAAACCAAATTCTGGTGATTCTCGGTCGACCCTTCTTAGCCACTTCTAATGCTGTCATTAACCGTCGAAACGGTTCTATGAACCTATCCTTTGGGAAAATGAAAATTGAGCTTTACATTTACAAGATAGGAAGTCAGCCATCTGAACCTTCTGTTCATATTCTTGATGTCTGTTCTGTCCATGAGATAGCTCCCGAAAGCTGCAAGGCTGATGAACTTTGGTTTGATGATCTCGATGATATTATCACATCATTGTTTGTTCTTGCACATTATTGTGAGGACACCTTTGACGAGTCTACCCCTGAGTTTGAACCTTCTCACTCATCACAAAAGTCAGTCACACTTTCCGAGTCTGTATCCTTTACAGGCTATGAACTTCTTCGAGAATCCGAATGTCATTCACTTACCCCACCTTCTATTGTCTCCCCGCCGACATTAGATCTCAAATTGTTATCTTCTCATCTTAAATATGTATATTTAGATGAGAATGAGTCTTTGCCTGTGATCATATCCGCTTCTCTGTCCTTAGAGCAAGAGAATGCTCTTTTGATGGTCTTGAGATCTAACCGGCAAGCATTTGGTTGGACAATGGCTGACATCAAAGGGATTAGTCCCTTGATTGTTGAACATCATATACATTTGATGGATGAAGCCAAGACAACCTGAGAACCACAAAGACGGTTAAATCCCGTCATGAAGGAGGCGGTAAAGAATGAAATCGTCAAATGCCTTGACAGTGATATCATTTACCCAATCTCTGATAACCAATAGGTAAGTCTTATTCATGTAGTCCCTAAGAAGTCTGGCATCACAGTCATAACAAATGAGGCTAATGAGTTGATCCAGACATGCACCCAAACTGGGCGGCGTGTATGTATTGATTATAGAAAACACAATGCCGCAACGAGAATAGACCACTTCCCTCTACCTTTCATTAACTAGATGTTGGAACGATTAGCTGGACATGAATATTATTGTTTCATAGACAGATACTCTGGCTATAACCAGGTCCCTATTGCCGAAAAGGATCAAGATAAAACCACATTTGCTTGTCCTTTCGGTACATTTGCTTATAGAAGCATGCCCTTTGGGTTATGCAATGCTCCTGCTACATTTCAGCGGTGTATGATGGGGATATTCTCGGACATGGTCGAGAACTTTCTGGAGATTTTCATGGACGATTTCTCGATATTCGGGGACTCTTTTGATGATTGCCTATCTCACCTTAACGCAGTTCTTAGTCGTTGTAAGGATAAGAACTTAACGTTGAATTGGGAAAAATGCCATTTCATGGTCCAAGAAGGAATCGTGCTTAGACATGTCATTTCATGAAAAGGAATTGAGGTAGACAAAGCTAAAATAGATGTCATCCATAACCTTCCTCATCCCAAATGCGTCAAAGATATACGATCTTTCCTTGGTCATGCATGATTTTATAGGAGATTCATTAATGATTTTAGCAAAATTGCTAGACCCTTAACTCTCCTCTTGGCTAAGGATACCACATTTCACTTTGATTCGGAATGTGAGGCTGTTTTTGAATCACTTAAAAGATCTCTCACTACAGCCCCCATTCTATCATCTCCCGATTGGAACCTCCCGTTTGAACTTATGTGTGATACATCAGATTTTGCTATTGGTGCACTTAGGACAGCACATTGATAAAATGCCACATGTGATTTATTATGCAAGTAATACCTTGAATGATGCCTAAATTAATTATACAACCACTGAGAAAGAACTCTTGGCAGTTGTATTTGCATTAGAAAAATTCAGGCCTTACTTGATTGGCTCACCAATTATGGTTTACACTGATCACTCCACCCTAAAACATCTTTTATTGAAGAAGGATGCTAAAGGCAGGTTAATACGATGGATCCTATTATTACAAGAATTTGATCTTGTCATTCGAGATAAGAAAGGATGTGAAAACGTAGTAGCTGACCATCTTTCACGCATCTCTTCTTCACCAACTGTGATCTTGCCAATAAATGACTCTTTCCTGGACGAACAACTCTTGACTGTATCCGGTGAACCTTGGTTCGTGGATATTGTGAATTATCTAGCAACGGGACTGATTCCTAGTGAATGGTCTAAACAAGACAATTATCGATTTCTATCCCAAGTAAAGCATTTTTACTGGGATGAACCTTATTTGTTTAAGTATTGTCCTGACCAAATCATTCGCAGATGTGTTCCCAATGATAAATTCAAGAGTGTTTTGTCTTTCTGTCATGATCAGGCATGTGGAGGTCACTTTGGTCCATGTAAGACGGCAAAGAAGGTTTTGCAATGTGGTTTTTACTGGCCTACATTATTCAAAGATGAATTTGATCTTTGCAAAACCTGTCCACAATGTCAAAACACGGGTCGGATTTCTAAAAGAAATGAGATGCCTCTTCAACCGATATTGGTTGTTGAAATTTTTGACGTTTGGGGTATTGATTTTATGGGTCCTTTTTCCAACTCTTTTGGGAATTTGTACATCTTGTTAGCGGTTGATTATGTCTCGAAATGGGTGGAAGCAAAACCATGTCGCACTAATGACAACAAGGTTGTCATTAAGTTCCTTAAAGAAAATATCTTTTCACGATTTGGACACCTCCGCGCTATCATTAGCTACAACGGGACACATTTCTGTAATCGGTCTTTCGAGAATTTGATACAAAAATATGCAATCAACCACAAACTTTCCACGCCCTATCATCTCCAAACGAGCGGGCAAGCTGAGATTTCAAATAGGCAAATCAAACAAATTTTGGAGAAAACAGTTTCTAAAACCCGGAAAGATTGGTCAACCAAATTGACGGATGCTCTTTGGGCATTTCGTACCGCATATAAGACTGATCTTGGTATGTCTCCTTATCGCCTAGTGTTTGGAAAGGCTTGCCACCTTCCGGTCGAGATCGAACATAAAGAAATGTGGCCCATTAAAGGACTTAATTTCGATTTGAATCAATCTTGCAACTTTCGGAAGCTACAATTAAATGAGCTAAGCGAACTCCGCAATGAAGCTTACGATAATGGGGTGATAGTAAAGAACCGGACTAAGGTATTTCACGATAAAAATATTTTAAGAAAAACTTTTACCCCAGGACAACAAGTCATTCTTTATGATTCCCATCTCCATCTTCATGCGGGTAAGCTACGATTTCATTGGAAAGGACCATTTGTGGTGCGGTACGTCTATCCGCATAGGGCAATTGAAGTTGAAAATAGAAAAAACGGTGTAATTTTCAAAGTGAATGGGCATACATTAAAACCGTATTTTTCCACTAACCCCACGGAGGAGCTCCTGTTTTATAGGAGCCACTTTATAATGACTAATTTTCCTCCACCTCACATCCATATCTCGGTAATATTGTCTCATCTTTAGAATGGAGGTGAGTCATTAAAAAAAATAAAAATAAAAATAATAAAAATAATAAAAATAAAAAATAAGTTTGGGGGAAGATTTTCACGTTCATTTATTCTTATTCCCGTTAATAACTTTTCCTCCCAAGCCTACAGGTTTTTGAGATTTAAAAAGAGACAACAGTGAGGACACTGCTGTAAACAGGTTTGGGGGAGATTTGTGCTTATTTACACATCACTTTGCATCATACTATGCATAAGCACAAAATTTTCAAACAAAAAATTCATTTATAATGAAAGGTTAGAAAGTGAAAAAATTACATTTAAAAGATTGAAAAAGTTTTAAAATACCAAGAAAGTTAGATGTTTTCTTAAATGAAACTAGCAATAAGTAGTTATGAGCCGTTGCCCTAAGGGTTAGTAAGATGAAGGAAGTCACTAATCTGAGGATAAAAATAAGTCTGAAAAATAGTTTCTATTCTGGAATCCAAACATCTGAACGTTGATACCCTACTATACGCACTTACACACGTCTTGAAACTCGGGATAGTAGAGCATACCTTGAAATGCTCTTGTCTAAAAGCCAAAGTACGAAGAAAATAATAAATGAAGCATAAAATTATAAAATGGTGAAGAAAAATGAACACTGGTTTTGTATAAAAAAATATAGCGAGGGTGCTTCATCACCTAGTGCCTCAGACCAACTGGTTTGGGAGTCACTGCTAAGCCTTAGGTATTGCAAGACGAGAAAATTGTTAATTACGCCTAATATGTAAGCACATTTAGTAATCGGTCGGTTAGTACCTCAAGAAGTATTAATGGTCGCATGAAGAATGTGTGAGCAATTCCATCTAAAATATTCACTGACTAAAAAGTACTAAGGTAGATGGACAAGAGTATGATAGCTTGAACTGAATTCTCCGAGTGTAGGGATGTCTTTTATACACATATAGGGGTATATAATCGGTGTTTGGAGGAAAGTTGGGGATGAAGAATAAAGACGATGTTTTATTAAGGGATGATGTGATTTCCGACTTTTTTTTCATGACAATTAAGATAGGGCTCATTACAACCGAAAAGCTAGTGTAGTTGAAAAACTATGATTTTCAAAGTCTTTCCTTTATAATTCTTATCTTTATATGAAACTTTCACAGTCTTCCTTTTATTATAGGATTTTGTTGGTGCAATCCGCTGAAAACCCTCAGGAGACAACACTCCTCCTACTATGGACACCTAGAGATTTAAAGGCTTGTTGTATGTGCTCAGTGCAATCGTGTTGCCTACGAAAATGTGCTAGTTAGTTTTTCTTTTCTCCTTCTCTTGAATAAAAGAAGTTTTCTCGGGACGATCAAAGTCAAGTTTTGAGGAATTTGTTCAGTCAAAAATATTTCAATCTTTAACATAACAATTTCTTCACTTTTCTAATCATCTAATGATGGTTGTTATAAATATAACACGTATTACATGTTCGTCTGGAAAATATCAAATACCATGTGTTATATACATTATAATCAACATTCTTGAAGGAAATTGTATGTTTATTATTTCACACATGATATTGTATATCTCAACATTCTTCATTTAGATTTTTGCGCGGAAAATTATTTCAGGACAGATATTGAAATCGCAAATTCGCCGACAAAATGCAATAAATCAAAGAGTTAAATTCTGGCAGAGATTCAGAAGAGATAAAAGGATTCCAGATATTAAATATAAACCTAGAGATCAACACAAGAAGACAGAAGAATTTTGAAGGCACAAACTCTGTAACACCCGAGCCCAATACTACTAATTTCTGTTACTGTTTGAGCATTAATGTGGTACTCAGTTCATTTGGCTTGCCTGTTTGTTACTTACTGTAAAATTTTATCTGGCAAAATCATTTCTGCATATAACATATTTTAGCTTCTAAAATGAAATTAAAAATATCCATCTTGGCCTACTCGACACCCCTAGCCTTGTGGTAGCGTCCGTGCATCGAGTTCTCATCCCGTTCGGTGAAACGGGAAAGTTTGGACGGCTACGCGCGTGTACAGGTGTCCGTCTTGGGGGTATGCTTTTTAATCATATAACACTTAATTTTAAAAATTGGAACCCGCTTAAAATTCTATTATTTCAATTTCGAATTTTTGGACCCAACCCGGGCGCGATTTGGAAATATTTTATTTAGCGCCAAAATCCCAAATTTCTATAATCTTTAAAACCTTATTTATTTCGTTATCATTAACCAATCATAATACTTTTAAAAGATTAAAGATTTTGACGAACAGTATAAATCTTTGCTAACTTTCTTGCTCAGCCAATCGTGAGGCTGGGAATCTTTCCGTGGGCCCCAGCTCCTCATATATATATCTCTCTCTCTCTAACCCTTTTCTCTCTCTCTCTCTCATATATATTTCCCTTTCCTTCATTTCTTTCAAACGCGAGAATTGTACTATCGCGAGAAAACCCATCACGAGCCTCAACCCTAGCCACTTTCACCGTCGCCGCCGCAGCCCCGACGCCGGCGCCAGCGTCACCGTTGTTAGTTATATGTATGCCCTAGAGGCCATTACTGTACATTGGATGTATATTGTAGTGGATGCTGGGACATATATAGGAAGGACTTTCTTGCTCGACATGATAGTACGCTATCTGGTTGCACTTTATCTTAACATGTATACTTTCTGTCTCTCTGATTACATGTTGATAAAGCCCTTAGGATGTGTACTCGACTTCCAGGACTATGATGTAGATCATACTAGTGGGGCCTGGGTAGTCAATGAGTACATCCTTCATTGTTCCTAGTCGTGGGAATATCGAGACGGGGCATCGATATTCCAGAGTAGACTAGCGTATATCTTCTCGACCCATGTGATGGGCGATGGATGATCCCATATCCATTGGTGTTTGACATCGAAGATGGTATGTGGGTGCTCAGTGGAGACTGGGTACACTGAACGGACTCGCCGAGAACTCCCAGATGGTATTATACCTCACGTCAGATGGCAGTTCTCTGGTGACACTGGTACAGCTTAGTCTGTTGACCCGAGATCGTCATAGAGTCTTGTGTGTCTTCCACTGTGCTTTGATTTCCACCCTACCACGGCTCTACTGAGTCGTGCAAACAGGTGGTTTTTGGGTACAGTCTCGATTCACATGGAGGCAATGAGCGATAGGAGGGGATTCGTCTCTCCCGGTATTGGGGGTTGATGTTGTGGTATGCTCGACTGGCCATAACAGGAAATCCCTGGCCAGGGTTGCAGTGACCTACTGGTAAGTGTTATCAGTAGTTTCACGAATGTTATGGACCTCACGTCGGCATGACTTATCAAGCTACTGGGGTCTGACGTTTACCACCCCTAGGCGAGATATGCGACATATCAGACGAACAGACCGGACTATACGGTAAGTGTTACTGGTTGGATTCACAGGAGTGTGAGCGGGCTTGCTCGTCGATCTTCTGATCGCTCAATACCCGGGTGGCCGTTACGTTTGGCAGACCGCTTGCGGCTTGTGGGTGTTTGATATGATCATCACCTGCTGCCGGCGTATTGACGAGTCTTTAGAGTCCTACACAGAGGTTTCCTAGCTCAAGCGAAACGAAATAGGAGCGCATATGAGATATGTGCGGGACCGAGAATAATGCGTGTATGTGATACCGTATTCTATTCTCACGATGAATGTATCGATTGGCTATATGCGATATAACCTAGTTGTCGAATCAAGGATTGATTCGATAAGCCGATACGTTGGATACTAGCCGGTTATATGCGACATGACCGGATCATTGAATCAAGTGTTGATTTAATGATTTAGTGTATAATTATATATTTGATATATTACTTTGCATTAACTGGTATTGGTTCACTTTAAATGGATTTACTCACTTGTATTGCACATTGTATATGTGATATATTTTTTTGTGCACATGATTGTATCATGTTTGATGATACATTCTAGCTTGGTTTTTGTGTTAAGTATTAAACCATGGTTAGTTAGTGGTTAGGGTATCATTTTATTTATCTTTATCATTTATTTATTCTTTTTGTTTATTTTGGAAAAAGATAAATGATAAAGAGAAAGATAAATGGTGGACTTGGTTTGTTTTTTTGTTGAAGCTTCTTGAAGTCTTGAATAAGTCCACCATTCTTGTCTTTTCTTTAACCCTAACCACTCATCTAACTTTGGTTAAATCTCTACACTAAACCACGGTTGAGATTATGATAAGTATCATATTGTTTTTATTTTTTTAATGAGACTTATCATATCTTCTTCTTCTTCTTCATCTTCTTCAACATGAAGAAAGCTAGTGACCATCACTGGCAACTAGTGAAATCAAGTGAGAAATCCAATTCTAAAGTTTACCCACTTCCTATTTCTTCATCCTCTATCTCTTGCCAAGTTGTATAGGGTGTTTCCTTCACAAGTTTTCATAGCTTGGTGAAGTTGGAGCTTGTTCTTGTGATGCCTCGACGTAGATCATCTTCGGCATCGAACCGACGATCAAGCCCGCCCATTCTTCGATGATGCCAATGCTAGAGTCGTGAGTTCGATTTGGACAGCGGAGGGAGATCATCGTGGAGCTTAGGAAGTGGTGGACCGGATCTACAAAGGTTGTAGCCCCTTTCCTTTAGATACATTTCCGTTTACATGCTTGTTTCACCTAGATATCTAGTAAACGATCCGTATTAGGGTTTGTAGGCACCCTTAAAATTTGATTTGTGCATGTTTGATCACTTGTGAGACTCCATTAGAGTGCCTAGGAACCCTACAACCGTCACCCTCGCCTCCACCTCCTCCTCTCAACCTCAACCCTTGTCTTCTCCCCCGCGCACCGTGCACGACAGCGACCACCTGCAATCTTCCCTGCAGTCACCTGAGACGTCACCCGCGACCACCTGCGCCGCCCTGGTCGTTGCCGACGATCACCTGACCCCAAGTGATCGCCTCTGTAAGTGTTTCCCTTCTCTCCTCCTCTCCTTCTCCCTCTCTTCATTTCAAAACTGAAAACCTGCGGCTGGATCTTTCTGCAGATCGCCAGAGATGCCATTCTCGCCGCCGTCGACCTCACCGTCGTTGCTAGTGCCCTCTGGACCAGTGAGTATTCCCCCATCTTCTTCTTCTCTGGTCATTTCCTTCTTTCCAAGATCTACACCCGTTCGAAACCCTATTCACTGTTTTGTGCTTGCCGGAATCCGGCCGTGCCGGCGACGTGTCCCGACGATCCAGCAGAGTACTCTGACCCGTGTGGTTCCTTGGTTCGTTGTTTGGGTTCAATCCATGAACCGTGCGTTCGTCGCGAGTTTCACCGCCGACGTTACGTTTCGTTCTTCCCGGTTCGTGACCCGTCGAGGCAAGTACCCTTTGCTACATGCTATACAGTATAATTATATATGTATTGACATCCTAAACCTGTAATATTAGCTTGGTACAATCGTTTTCCATTTCGGTTATAAATTGCATTAAATCATTTTATGGTTAAACATGAAACTTACAGTTCGCAATTGAAACCCAATAATCAAATCTACCTGTTTAATCACATTTTACTGTTAAATAGATGATGGCAATTATCCATGTAGTTCTGTTACATTCGGACACTCGTATGCATTTAACCTGATATAACTATATTGAACCGTCACATAATTCATTGCACCGCTAAGGGTGCTTAAACCTGTTAACATGACTAAACGGCTACATTGTATTACTGTACTCTTGTGATTGAATGAAACTGCTTAATTCATTGCTTATTTCATGTTGTTAATACCCACGTGTGATTATATATCTGATTGGGAGCACACTCACGATATTGCGTACATCTTGACCTGACATTGCTACACATGTATATATTGATACACCTGACATGGTACCGTATACTGTTGACTTGACCTGATGTACCATGACCCGACCTGTTACCTGATCCTGTGTCTAATGCCAACAAACCTGACATGTAGTCCTCATGGACCGTTCCTGTTGTCTATCCAGACAAACCTGTTTACCTGATCCTGTGTTGGCATTAGTTTCTTGATTTTCGGAATACCTGACTTGACATACACATATAACTTGGGGGTATGGGGAAATCAAAGGTGAAGCCTGACTTGTAACTCGACAGTTCACTACCTGTTCTGGGTGTACACATTCTTGTTTTGTGCCTAGCGGCATGTCTCGGTTTCGGCCGAGAATATTGTGGCCGTGGTCCCGGGTATGTACGGGATACTATCGAGTGTACACATTACTGTTTTGTGCCTAGCGGCATGTCTTGGCTGCAGCCGAGAATATTGTGGCCGTGGTCCCGGGTATGTACGGGATACTATTGAGTTACATCGACGATTCATCAATTGATTTCAAAGACTTTAGACTAGAAAACCTGATAGAACAGTTTAGTTACCCACTGCACACTACCCTGCACTGCTTGTTTCGCATTATTGCTTCATTCATGGTTATTTTGCATTGCCTGTTACATTGTTCATATTATATTACTGGTTGACATGACGCACTGACGTCTGGGTTTTTCATGGCCCAGATTCTGTACCGCTGTCGCAGTCCGAGCAGGAGTACTTCAGCCAGCAGGCTGAGCTGTGAGTTCTGTAGTAGTTAGCTTTATTTCCTGCATTTATTTCCTGACGTGAGCCCGCATTATGGGACATACATTTCAGTTATTTGTATTGGATCATTTGCTTCCGCATTTATTTATTATTGACTCCTGTTATTCTGGATTATGGACACGTTTTTAGATAGTTTTATCTTTTTCTTGATATCTCTACAGCCGTAATGTGACTGTGGATGGATACTTCCTACCCACAGGTAGCATGGTTGGCTATGTCACGTGCCCAATCTAGCGTACTCTGGGAAGCGGGGCGTGACATGGTTCTTTGGGTATCAGAGACATAGGTTAGTTGGGTTGATTCTTTTGTAGTTGGGTATTGTACCCAATACACGAATCAGAATACCCGTGTTAGGAAACATGTCCTGCCACTTTGCCGTTTACCATCCTTGAATCACATTCTTCCTGATTATATCTTTTACGATATGCAAACTTCCTTTGCATGTCGACTCGAAAAAAACATGATTCCTTGTTATCTCTAGGACTTAGGCGACTTGGGTGGAGTTAAGTAATTGTGGCTGTGATACCGCGGCATAGTTACAATGCGGTACTCTATTTAAGTATCTTGGAGTTCTAGCCTTGATCTATATATTGAATCTATCATCATGCTAATGTTGGGTGTTTTTGATTTCAGGAATATGGCAGATAAGAATTTCAAGACGTACCAGAGGCGTGTGGACGAAGCCGCCAGGCTTGGAGTGATAAGAGGAATGCTGGAGAATCAAAAGAGACAGACCGAGCTGATCCAGCAGCAAGCAGACTCGTTTCAAGAAGGTTTGCATATCGTTCAGCAATCTGTAAACAACGTTGGAGCTAAACCAGTTGACCGAGTAGGGACCGTGGCAGATTTCAGACGTTTGGGTCCGTCTACATTCACTGGTTTGGAGGAGCCGTTGCCAGCCGAGCAATGGCTAGTCGACACGGAGAATTTGCTGATTGCGGCACAGATTCCAGATGACAAAAGGGTTGATGTGGTATGCATTCAGTTAGTGGACTACGCCCGAGAGTGGTGGCTTGTGGAAGAGACCCGCTTGCCCAAGCCGATCAGTTGGGTGGATTTTTCTAAGAGTTTCCTGGAGAAGTTCTTCCCGCGGACTGCACGGGAGGAAATGGAAGAGAAATTTATTGGGCTAAGACAGAATGGAGCACCCGTGGACGTGCATGCAGCAGAGTGGACGAGACTCAGCAGATTTGCTGGACCTTTAGTCGCCAATGAGGCAGACAGGGCACGAAGGTTCATGCGCAGCTTGGATATGGACATCCAGAGGCAGATTGTCCCCTGGGTTTGACCACTTTCTCACAGGTTCTTACGGCAGCTCGGGAACAACAGAGATTATCTGGGATGAAAGGGAGCTTGCAGCAGACAGCAGTTACGGCCAGGAAGCCCGTATTTGTACCTAACCGAGCTCATGGTCGCAATGGTATTCCAGTGGACCGTCGTGGTGTAGCACCAATGAAGAAGCCTGTGATTGTTGATCGAAGAAAGAGCATGAATTGTAACTACTGCAATTTACCTGGCCACATGCAAAAGGATTGTCGAAGGAGCTGGGACTCTGTTTGGTTTGTGGAGCGGCAGATCACGCCGTTAATGCTTGTCCGTCGAAGCTTCGTACAAGGGACGATGGTCAGAAGCCTCCGCAGAAACCGTTCCAAGGGCAGAAACAGCTGACTCAAGGACCTAATCAGGCTCGAGCTTTTACCTTGACAGCTGAGGAAGCCAAGGCATCAGGAGAAGTGGTTTCAGGTACTTTACTCGTTTATGGTTTTCCCGCATTGGCATTATTTGATTCTGGTGCATCCCACTGTTTTATGTCATCCAAATTTATAACTACATACTCGACTACCTGCATGACCCTGTCTAGTTTCTGGGACATACACACTGGGAATGGGAAAATCATATCTAGTAGGGAGTGTAAAGATTGTACAGTTGTTGTGTGCGGACGGGAACTCTTTGCAGATTTCTTGGTGATTGATATGGGCAGCTATGAAGTCGTCTTGGGAATGGATTTTCTTGGCACTTTCCACGCTCATATTGACTGTAGGGCAAAGAAAGTAATTTTCCAGATTCCCGGACATCCCGAGTTTACCTTCACTGGAGGAAGCAGTTCTGTCGGGCCAGTCGAGTTTAGGGCTAGGCCGACAAACAATATTCTTGCAGCAATGGAAGTTGATAGTGGTGAATAGCCGGCGGTTGTTCGTGATTTTATGGACGTATTTGAAGATATATCGGGTTTACCACCGAAGCGAGACGTGGAGTTCGCAATTGACCTTATTCTTGGTGCAGCGCCAGTATCTAAAGCGTATTATCCGATGGCACCAGTAGAATTGGAAGAAGTTAAGAAACAGGTTGCTGAATTGCTTGAGAAGGGTTGGATTCGAAGCAGTAACTCGCCTTGGGGAGCTCCAGTTCTTCTAGTAAAGAAGAAGGATGGCACGAGAAGGATGTGGATCGACTATCGAGAATTAAACCGGGTGACTATTAAGAACAAGTACCCGATCCCTCGCATTGGAGAACTTTTTGAGCAGCTTAGTGGTGCGAGGGTATTCTCGAAGCTGGATTTGCAATCCGGATATCATCAGGTCCGAGTGAAAGAAGAAGATATTTGCAAGACGGCGTTTCGAACTCGGTATGGACATTACGAGTACTTATTGATGCCCTTCGGAGTAACGAATGCGCCGGCAATATTCATGGACTTGATGAACCGAATCTTTTCACCGTTCTTGGACCAGTTTATTGTGGTGTTTATTGACGATATTCTGGTTTACTCGAAGAGCTTTGAGGAGCATACAGAGCACTTGAAGATCGCACTGCAGACGTTGAGACAGGAGAAATTGTATGCGAAGATGAGTAAGTGCGAGTTTTGGCTGGAGGAAGTGAAGTTTTTGGGGCATGTTGTGTCTGGCGATGGCATTGCCATCGATCCAGAAAAGATTGCACCAGTTCGAGATTGGCATATTCCAAAGAATGTTGCTGAGATAAGAAGTTTCCTTGGATTAGCCGGATACTACAGGAGATTTGTGGAGAACTTTGCTCGTCTGGCAGAGCCGTTGACCAAGCTTACGCGCAAGGAGGTACCTTTTGTATGGACAGATAGATGTGTGTTAGCTTTTGAGACGTTGAAGCAGAAGTTGATAACCGCCCCTATTCTGACCGTGCCAGACAATTTCGGAGGATTGGTGATTCACAGCGACGCATCTGGGAAAGGATTGGGATGTGTTTTATGCAGCATAGGAAGGTTGTGGCATACGCATCGAGACAATTGAAGACCCATGAGAAGAATTATCCGACTCATGACTTGGAGCTTGCGGCTGTGATATTCGCTTTGAAGATTTGGAGACACTACCTTTTGGGCGAAAGAGTCGAAGTTTTTACAGACCATAAGAGTTTGAAGTATGTGTTCACGCAGAAAGAGCTTAATATGAGGCAGCGTAGATGGTTGGAGCTGATGGCTGACTACGACCTTGATCTTAAGTACCATCCGGGGAAGGTTAACGTCGTGCCGGATGCGCTTAGTCGGTTACCAGCAATTCAGGTGTTAACTACGCAGAAGGAGATCGTTGCAGATTTTCGAAGATTTGACTTGGAGGTTGTGCTACCGTGTTCTACGGGACAGTTGTTGCAGTTGCAAGTGCAGTCGTCTTTGATTGAGAAAATTAAAGCAGCACAATCGCAGGATCCTAGACTGCAAAAGTTTCGAGAGCAAGTTATAGCCGGACTACGAATAGATTTACTGATCCACGAAGATGGTTCGTTGAGGTATGGTAGCCGTTTGTGTGTGCCAAAGGGAGATGTTCGTGAAGAGCTTATGAAGGAGGCACACAGTTCGGCTTATTCTGTACATCCAGGAGGCACAAAGATGTACCGTGATATTCGACAGCATTTCTGGTGGGAAGGCATGAAACGAGAGATTGCTCGCTTTGTGGCTAAGTGCTTGGTGTGTCAACAAGTTAAGGCTGAACATCAAAAGGTTGCTGGTTTATTGGAACCACTTCCGATTCCTCAGTGGAAGTGGGAACATATAACCATGGATTTCGTGACGGCTTTACCGCGGAGTCCAAAGGGCAATAATGCAGTATGGGTAATTGTTGATCGGTTGACCAAGGCAGCTCACTTTATTCCTTTCCGGGTTGGTCAATCAACGGAGACTTTAGCAGAGCGGTACATGCAGGAGATTGTAAGATTGCATGGGGTACCGGTGAGCATCGTGTCCGATCGGGACACTCGGTTCTTATCACACTTCTGGAGGAGTTTACAGGAAAGTTTGGGGACTCGATTGAAGTTTAGCACAGCTTATCATCCTCAAACTGATGGTCAGTCGGAGAGAACGATCCAAACTCTTGAAGACATGTTGAGAGCATGCATGTTGGACTTCAAGGGGTTCTTGGGAGGATCATCTACACTTGGTGGAGTTTTCTTATAACAACAGTTTTCAGGCAACTATCCAGATAGCTCCGTTTGAAACTTTGTATGGTCGTAAGTGTCGTTTACCTGTTTGTTGGGATAATGTCGGTGAACGAAGATTATTGGGACCAGATTTGGTTGTGCAGACAGTGGAGAAGGTCAACACTATCAGAAATCATATGAAGGCAGCACAAGACAGACAGAAGAGTTGGGCTGATACGTCAAGAAGACCTCTAGAGTTCACCGTGGGTGATTTGGTATTCTTGAAGATATCACCGACTAGAGGGGTGATTCATTTTGGGAATCGAGGAAAGTTTAGTCCTCGATTCGTTGGACCCTTTGAGATATTGGAGCGTGTTGGAGAGGTAGCGTACCGTTTGGCGTTACCGCAGTCCTTGGCAGGTGTGCACGATGTGTTTCACGTATCTCAACTACGAAGGTATGTTCGAGATGAAACACACGTTTTGGATCATTCAGAGTTAACAGTACGAGAAGATTTGACTTTTGAGGAGCGACTAGTTGAAATCGTGGATCGACGGGAAAAAGGTTCTTAAGAACAAGGTTATCCCCCTTGCGCTTGTTTCTTGGGGTAATCGATCGCATGGAGAGTCCACTTGGGAACGAGAAGATGAGATCCGGCAGAAGTTTCCTCACATTTTTCTGTAGTTCTCTATCTTGTATTCTTGGAATTTCGAGGACGAAATTCTTTTTGTAGTTGGGTATAATGTAACACCCGAGCCCAATACTACTAATTTCTGTTACTGTTTGAGCATTAATGTGGTACTCAGTTCATTTGGCCTGCCTGTTTGTCACTTACTGTAAAATTTTATCTCGCAAAGTCATTTCTGCATATAACATATTTTAGCATCTAAAATGAAATTAAAAATATCCATCTTGGCCTACTCGACACCCCTAGCCTTTTGATAGCGTCCGTGCATCGAGTTCTCGTCCCGTTCGGTGAAACGGGCAAGTTTGGACGGCTACGCGCGTGTACAGGTGTCCATCTTGGGGGTATGCTTTTTAATCATATAACACTTAATTTTAAAAATTGGAACCTGCTTAAAATTCTATTATTTCAATTTCGAATTTTTGGACCCAACCCGGGCCCGATTTGGAAATGTTTTATTTAACGCCAAAATCCCAAATTTCTATAATCTTTAAAACCTTATATATTTCGTTATCATTAACCAATCATAATACTTTTAACAGAATAAAGATTTTGACGAACAGTATAAATCTTTGCTAACTTTCTTGCTCAGCCAATCGCGAGGCTGGGAATCTTTCCGTGGGCCCCAGCTCCTCATATCTCTCTCTCTCTCTCTAACCCTTTTCTCTCTCTCTCTCTCTCTTATATATATTTCCCTTTCCTTCATTTCTTTCAAACGCGATAACTGTACAATCGCGAGAAAACCCATCACGAGCCTTAACCCTAGCCACCTTCACCGTCGCCGCCGCAGCCCCGACGCCGGCGCCAGCGTCACTGTCACCCTCGCCTCCGCCTCCTCCTCTCAACCTCAACCCTTGTCTTCTCCCCCGCGCACCGTGCACGACAGCGACCACCTGCAATCTTCCCTGCAGTCGCTTCAGACGTCACCCGCGACCACCTGCGCCGCCCTGGTCATCGCCGACGATCACCTGACCCCAAGTGATCACCTCTGTAAGTGTTTCCCTTCTCTCCTCCTCTCCTTCTCCCTCTCTTCATTTCAAAACTGAAAACCTACGGCTGGATCTTTCTGCAGATCGCCGGAGACGCTGTTCTCGCCGCCGTCGACCTCGCCGTCGTTGCTAGTGCCCTCTGGACCAGTGAGTATTCCCCCATCTTCTTCTTCTCTGGTCATTTCCTTCTTTCCAAGATCTACACCCGTTCGAAATCCTATTCACTGTTTTGTGCTCGCCGGAATCCGGCCGTGCCGGCGACGTGTCCCGACGATCCAGCAGAGTACTCTGACCCGTGTGGTTCCTTGGTTCGTTGTTTGGGTTCAATCCGTGAACCGTGCGTTCGTCGCGAGTTTCACCGCCGAAGTTACGTTTCGTTCTTCCCGGTTCGCGACCCGTCGAGACAAGTACCCCTTGCTACATGCTATACAGTATAATTATATATGTATTGACATCCTAAACCTATAATATTAGCTTAGTACAATCGTTTTCCATTTCGGTTATAAATTGCATTAAATCATTTTACGGTTAAACATGAAACTTACAGTTCGCAATTGAAACCCAATAATCAAATCTACCTGTTTAATCACATTTTACTGTTAAATAGATGATGGCAATTATCCATGTAGTTCTGTTACATTCGGACACTCGTATGCATTTAACCTGATATAACTATATTGAACCGTCATATAAATCATTGCACCGCTAAGGGTGCTTAAACCTGTTAACATGACTAAACGGCTACATTGTATTACTGTACTCTTGTGATTGAATGAAACTGCTTAATTCATTGCTTATTTCATGTTGTTAATACCCACGTGTGATTATATATCTGATTGGGAGCACATTCACGATATTGCGTACATCTTGACCTGACATTGCTACACATGTATATATTGATACACCTGACATGGTACCGTATACTGTTGACTTGACCTGATGTACCATGACCCGACCTGTTATCTGATCCTGTGTCTAATGCCAACAAACCTGACATGTAGTCCTCATGGACCGTTCCTGTTGTCTATCCAGACAAACCTGTTTACCTGATCCTGTGTTGGCATTAGTTTCTTGATTTTCGGAATACCTGACTTGACATACACATATAACTTGGGGGTATGGGGAAATCAAAGGTGAAGCCTGACTTGTAACTCGATAGTTCACTACCTGTTTTGGGTGTACATATTCTTGTTTTGTGCCTAGCGGCATGTCTTGGTTTCGGTCGAGAATATTGTGGCCGTGGTCCCGGGTATGTACGGGATACTATCGAGTGTACACATTACTGTTTTGTGCCTAGTGGCATGTCTTGGCTGCAGCCGAGAATATTGTGGCCGTGGTCCCGGGTATGTACGGGATACTATTGAGTTACATCGACGATTCATCAATTGATTTCAAAGACTTTAGACTAGAAAACCTGATAGAACAGTTTAGTTACCCACTGCACACTACCCTGCACTGCTTGTTTCGCATTATTGCTTCATTCATGGTTATTTTGCATTGCCTGTTACATTGTTCATATTATATTACTGGTTGACATGACGCGCTGACGTCTGGGTTTTGCATGGCCCAGATTCTGTACCGCTGTCGCAGTCCGAGCAGGAGTACTTCAGCCAGCAGGCTGAGCTGTGAGTTCTGTAGTAGTTAGCTTTATTTCCTGCATTTATTTCCTGATGTGAGCCCGCATTATGGGACATACATTTCAGTTATTTGTATTGGATCATTTGCTTCCGCATTTATTTATTATTGACTCCTGTTATTCTGGATTATGGACATGTTTTTAGATAGTTTTATTTTGTTCTTGATATCTCTACAGCCGTAATGTGACTGTGGATGGATACTTCCTACCCACAGGTACCATGGTTGGCTATGTCACGTGCCCAATCTAGCGTACTGGGGCATGACAAACTCACCAAACGGCCGTGGATCCGCGGCCGAGTCAGGTCGATCCACCGCGGATTCCTGGCCGAGTTAGGACATCGGTTGATGTGAATTCTCCAAAAGCTTCATTGCAACGTTCTAGCTTGTTGAGGACACTCCATTATAACAACCTTATTCTGGAAACTTCCTTACAACAGCCTAGCTTCTTGAGGAAGCTTGATAACTACCTTATTCTAGAAGTTTCCCTACAACTACCTAGCTTCTTAGGGAATATTCACCTAGCTTCTAATGGAAGATTGGTGAAGGGCTATAAAAGGGACCTAAGCCTACATTAATGGGTAGTTGTTGATGGTAGTTGATTTCTAGTACTCAATCCAAAACCAAATCCAATTCAATTCTAAATCAAGATCCAAAATCAAGAATCGTTGAGAACAACATCGAGCGATGACACTCAAAGATCCTTTACGTCATCAAGAGCACGAGATCCTCGACAGGTCCAAGTCTCACGGAGATCAAGTAAAGCGAAATTCGACGGAATAGTTACCTTTTCAAGGGAGCGATCGAGAGCAATTCTTGTAATCTCGGATTGAAGGAAAGTGTAATTAGAAGTTGATTAATAAAGGTGATCATTTTTTAATTCTCGCTTTCTTTAAATTTTCGCATTATGAAATTTCTAATTGTTGATTCTTCTACTTTCATGATGCGTGAGTAAATCTCCGCTTGCTAGGGATTCGAAGGAATTTAGTAGATCAAATGGTGAGGAAATCCTAAACCCATCTTAAGTCTTATGAGAATTATAAACTTTAGGAAAAAGAATCGTCAACGACCAAATTTGGAGCGAGATCACCGTTATTGATAATTTCGTTGCAATTTGGGATTAAATGATTGATGATTTTCTTTGCTAAAGGCTAGATTTGAATGGTGATCAATGAAAAGACAAGGGATAGTGAAGGAGAAACCCTAGTTTCTTCAAAAGATCCTTAATCTTTATTCATCATCATCGTTCTAGCTATAATTCATCAATAGATAAATGAGTCATTTTTAGTATTCATCATTTCTACTAATTCCTATCGAATCCTACAAGCTATTCTTTATTTTTCTTGATAACTAAAATTTATATTGGACATTTTCTTGATTACTAATTCTTGAACACTTTCTTGATTTTCTTGAAATGATAAACTCAATTAAATCTTGAAATCTTTTTCTTGAATTTTCTTTACTATTTTCTTTCGACTCAACTAAAGCAAGAACGAATAAATACACGAATCTCAGTGGACGACCAGTACTCATTAACGAACTACATCGATACCGTTATTGATTGCGGTTATAAATTCTTTGATTGTGATTATACTTTTCATATCAAAGAACGAATTTTCATATCAATCACTACCCTCCACGGCTCGAATGAGTCATGCAAACAGGTAGTAGTTGGGTGCAGTCCCGAAGCATTTGGAGGCAGTAGTGGGTAGAAAGGATTTGTCTCTCCCAGTATTGGAAGTTGATATCGCGCTGTGTTCGGATAGCCAATACATAAAGTCCCTGACTAGGGAAAGTGAGATTTACTGGTAAGTACATCAGTATTTTCTCAGGGTGTATTGCGCTCTATACCGACACAACTTATTGTGCTATTAGGGGTCTAACGTTTACCACACCCCTAGGCCCGATATGCGATACTCTTAGACGAATAGATCGGACTGTATGGATATTGTCTCGGATAGACTCAGTAGGGGTTCGGATGAGTTCGCTCGTCGGCCTTCTTTTCGATAGATACCTGGGTAGCCGTTACGTACAGCTAGTACCACTGACGGACTTGTGGTTAAACCCACTGCCAGCGTACTGTCAAGTCTTTAAAGTCCCACACAGAGGGTTTCTCTAGTTTAGGCAAAAAGATGTAGAGGCCATATGGTTTTACGTGAAGGGTTCCGATCATATACGTGTACTGGCTACACGGATATTGTTCGGACGGATAATACTAGTAGGCTTTGGTTTAAACCAGATTCTAGTATTATATTATTAGATTATTATTATCTCATCGTATTCGTATTTTTGCAGTACGAATACAGGTATATATATACGGTGAGGACATTCTTGTAATTTTACAAGAGATTCTTCTGGAAGGGGACACATCATTATTGGATTTATCTATTTTGGAAAACAGATTAAAGAGGTGGAAAATGGAGATATTTGTGGCATGGGTGAAGCATGGCTTATTCATTTGTTTATTGGTTTGGACTTACTATTGAAGCATGGTTGATATTTTCTATTGAAAATAATCCATGCTTCATGTGAGAAAATAATGAGCCATTCTTCACTAGCCTCAAGACTGTCACGAGATCACCCTCTCTAAAGAGATGTCTCCCAATAATTGATTTGGAAAGGGATCGTATGAGTATTATACCCTACGCTTCTGTGGTAGGCTCTATAATGTATGCGATGTTGTGTACCAGACCAGATGTGAGGGTTAGGGTCTTGAGGAGAAGGAGAAGGAAGTCATTCTTCACTAGCCATTTTTTCCTTTCTCTCTCCATTTTTCCTTTTCCTTCTTTCTCAAGATCCTAACCCTCACATGTGTTGTGAATCCTAGGGTCCTTTGAGATACAAAACACTCCAATTAACTCTCTACATCTTCTAAACTACCTAGTTTAGCAAACTAGGTACTTTAGTTATCTCGGTTTAGAGGTTGAAACTTGAACCATAGATGCTCGGTTGGATCGTCTTCGACACGAGGAGGCCGGTGACCGAGCTAGATCTGTAACTTCGAGGAGCTCAAGGAAAGGAGAAGAAGACCCGAAGGACTAGATTCAACAAGATATAAAACACTTACATTGTAGTTTAGAACTCTATGTAGTTTAGCTAGTTAAGGTTTCCGAAAAAATCCTGTAGATAGGTCGATGTTGCAAGTATAAAAATCGTTTTTTGTGTATTCCGCCTCCCCACAAGTACGTAAGGTATGCGACATCGACTTACATACACAAAAGAGCTAAAGGTTAGAATGAAGGAGATAATGGCTTCATATTAATTTCCAACAATCAAAAAATATCATAACCATTTGTAATAAACAAATGAAGTTCGTCCCTCTCTACATTCCTCAACTATACTCAAAACCACCATACCTAGCCACCTCATTACCATGAATATTCATATATGAAGGTGTCCTTTTTCTAGAACATATTCCGTATAAATACGGAATACAACCGGGTATATGTATCGAAATACATATATGCGTATCCATATAAAAATACGAATAGCCAAGAGAGAGAAAATGAATAGTGAACAATAATACTAGAATATATATATCAAATATATATATATATATATATATAAATTATTAAATCAAAATTCAATTTAATAATCTTGCTTAATCCTATGCCGGCTAGTATTATCAACCGTCCGATTAAAGTCCGTGTAGCCTGTACACATATTTAATCGGACACCTGTATGTACTAACATACGTCATCTACATCATATCGCCTGAACTGGGAAAACCCTCTGTATGGGACTCTAAAGACTCGACAATACGCTGGCAGTGAGTCACTGGATAAATCCATAAGCATAAGCATGTCAGCGGCACTAGCTATACGTAACGGCTATCCAGGTATATGCCGAAATAGATATCGACAATCAAGTACGTCCGTACCCTACTAATCCTGAATGTGACAATCTCCGTATAGTTCGGTCTCTTCGTCTAAGAGTGTCTCATACCAAGTCTAGGGGGTGGAAAATGTCAGAGCCCTAATAACCCGGTAAGTCATGTCAGAGTCAAGCTTATCACCAACCGAGAAACAACTGAACTCCTATCAGTAAATTTCATCCACCAAGGCCACGGATTTAGGGTGATGGCCAACAAAACACAGGGAAATATCGAGTCCTAATACCAGGAGAGATGAACCCCCGACAATCGCTCACTTCCTTCATGTGACTCGAGACTGTACCCAACTAAAATCTATTTGTACGACTCCTTTGAGCCATGGTAGGGTAGTAATCTAAGTACAGTGGGAACTTACACGAGATAAATGATAATCTCAGATCAAAAGAATAACATGTACTCATGCCACTAAAGAACTTTTATCCAACGATAGATATAATACCATCTAGAAGTTCTCGGCGATTCCGTCCAATGAACTAACCTCCAGTGAACATCTGTATACTATCTTAGGTGACACAACATTAATGGCGTGTGAGACCGGCCACCGCCCCTCATCGGGGTCTATAAATGTATACACTAGTCTACTCCGGAATATTGATGCCCAGTCTCGATACTCTCTCGACTAGGGACATTTAAAGATGTGCTTATGGACTACCCAGCTCTCACGTATATGATCGCCATCATAATACTGGTAGTCAAGCAAGAATCCTACGGGCTTCATCATAATATATTAGAGACACATAATAACAAGTAAAATGTATACAAATTAATGATAAAGACAAAACAAATAGTATACTTTCATTTCGAGTAAAATTGTTCTAACTGTATAGGTTCTCCCTCAATTATCATAATTGCATGCCTGCAATTATAATAATTGCCTTGAGAGCACTATATCCAACATGACTAATCTAATTTTTTTTTTATGTTTGGGTTTTTTAATTAAGGGTTATAGTAAAAAAGTAGGGGCGAAGCAATATACACAAAGAAACTAAAATATGCACATGCATGATCCTATATAAAATATGAAAACTATTCTATTACAATCAATTCTCGTAAGTTCACTACAAAACAAGCTGATTTTTTAATGCATAATTCGAGACTATCCCTAGCGGAGTTGCCAAATCTGTAACCACCAAGTAAATAACAATACAATCCAAAAGAGAACGCAAAGAGAAGAGCCCTTCCACTTGCATAAGCAAGGAAAATGAGCTAGAAATGCATGAAAAACGAAGAAAACACGAAGAGAGGATCTTAAATCCCCATTGTTTCAGACTTGTTGTTAGGACTAGAGAAATAGGTTCTTTACTCCTAAATCCTAATTCTAAATCGGAAAATTCGGTTTTTTTCTTTCTCTAGCTCATTTTTCTGAGGTTTTCTTGATTTTTTGGGTTTTTTTTTTGGGATTTCTAAGTTAATCTAAGGGTTATTTTTTTGAGAAGTGATGGAGACTTGAGTCTTGAATAACTCAAGAGAAAGATTGAGAGAGTCAAGAAAAAGAGAAGGGTCAAGAAAGGCCTTTCTTCATGAGTATGAGAATACTTATTTATAGAAAAAGTGTGGTTAGGATATAAAATGGAGAGTTGTGATTGATTGTAGAGAGTGGAATGGTTGAGATTTTTTTAGAGATGAACTTATCTCTATCATTATCTAAACTTATTTCATTCTCAAATGCTTGCACAACATGCAATTTCTTAATAAAGTAAAAGGAGTGAAATTAGGTATACTTTTAGGTGAAAAAGATGCATGTTGTGGTGTTCATGAGATGCAAATTAAGTTAATGGTTCACTAAAAGGAGAATCCTTTGCCATAGATTTGACAAATCAAGTGATGATTAATTATCACTAATCCAGTGTTTAATGACAACGATTAGCTTAATTAACCCATAATCGCTCATATTCAAACCAAATAAGAAAACATGTTCAAATGACTTGAAATTTTTGTGGAGGGTCATCTAAGCATGTTATGAGGATACATTAAGAAAAATTGTCAATTTTACCCTCGTGGGCCCACCTTATTATTTTAATGATAAAATAATAAGAAGGCTTTGGTTCATCGGGTACATATTTTCGATTTTAGTTGAAATTTTTATGGGATGTCCTAATAAACATACTAATATGATCTGGAAATTTTGACAACATTTGGCTAAAAAAATTACGAGATAAAAAGATCAGAACCGTTAATGGTGATCAGGGAAATTAACGGGTTCCAGGTAAAATTTCCCAACGAAAATGGTCCCAATTGATATAACATGATCAAATATGACAATCATATTTTGAAAATACTCATCAATTGGTTGGAAGTGATTTTTAGGCGATTCTTGAAAATTCGAGGGGGTTTAATGCAAATCTCAAGGAATTTGACAATTCTATTCGAATTTTATGCTTCTGTAATTCATGATAAATCATTAAAAATCCCAACAAAAACTCTCGTGATGAGTAGTGCAAAAATTCATGAGATATGAATTTTTGAGCGTCTCGAAATGGGTATTTCGGTCATTTGAACGAATGTTGAATCATGTACTTAAGTTGGCTCAATGTATACCAAACATTTATTTTTATGGAAAAATGAGATGAATGACATGAGGCAGATGCACTGGAGTGATGAGGATGAAAGGTTACGGTGCAAAAATGCAGGGGTAAATGAGTAAATTTGCAGATCACAGCTTCTTTAGGATGTCTACAATACGCTTCATCATTATACTCATCTGGATATAGTGGTTTGCCACGGCACTATTGCTTTTTTATTCAACTTTGTCATCTGTTCTACGATGAATTTCTGCAGAGCATCAACATCCATATTAGCAGTGGATGAAGGCCCTGTTGTTGATGTTGAAGGCATTGCATTAGGAGTTATTGCAGCCGGAGTAGTTGTCATTACCACTGTTGCTGCTGGTCCCGCAACCACTTAAGGCTGATTAATTTCCCTTACAGGTGGAACAACCCCCTATTCACTACCGGTATTGTTTAAGGAGTAGCAGGAGTCACTTCCCTCCTAGGTGCTCTGGTTGCAGAGTTTTGCTGGACTGATGCTTGTTTTGCTCTTTCAGCGGGTAGGCCTTGTCTCTTAAGCTTCTGCCAGGCTTTGAACCTAAGAGAAAAAGACCTGGATGATGGTCGTTAGATTAGCCATTTGTTCTTTCATTTCGTCAGTTTGACGATCTCTGTTCCTTAACAGAAGGTTTTCATCCATATTATCGACGTTGGCCTCTTGCATGGGATTATTTTGATCCGGTGGAGGAAGTTTATCTACTTCATTTATTAAAAGGACCTCCTGTGGATTAGGTGAATTCAACGGATCGATATTTATTTCAGTATCTTCTTGAGGGTGATTATCTTGACTCCTTGTATGGGCTAACAGACCCTCTCGTCGGCTAGCTTGCGGTTCGTTTGGATTACATGAATCGGCCATCCAGCAGGTGTGCACCATTTGAGAAGTATGCACCATTAGTCAAGTTGGGGAATGTGACATCGGACCAGTTGATGGATTTCTTACCATACTAACAAAAAAAGTCGGCATGGGACTTAGATTCCTTTGATTAAAATGAATCTGAGCTGAGCCATGATCAGCATAGTCTACTGTTGGGCTTCGCTCCTTGTGAGCAACTACATGGGCCTCGCTGGAAATTTTTTTCAGGATCTGTCTCTTCTTACGATAAAAGACCTTGGGAGGGATGATTCTTTGAAGCACTTTGGCATCCTTATGAACCCTATATGTCTGTTGGTTGTTCCTCGACCTTGGGATGACCTATTAGTAAAGTCATTCTTGTGAGATTGTCGTTGTTGTCCTTGTAAAGGAGCAAAAGAATTCCTGACAGGCAATGCGGGGACCTGTCGATATTGAAGAGTGGGATATGAGTTCTCATTATGGGCTTTCGTAGCGGTTCTTCTTCTCCCGTTGCGAGACTTCCCACTCTTCTTTTGATGGGAAGGATCAGCAAAGCAGCCCATCTTGAAAATGACATCTTCATTTTCTCGGGGAACGTGCTGAAGCCCCTGAGGAAAAGAAAGCCGATCAAACACCGACTTTTATTTTGTTCCAACACAAGAAGATGGCACCGCGATTGGTTGCCCCTGTAGACTGTGGTGGTGTCATTAAGGAATGCCTTTCAATCCTGAACTTGTCATGTAACCCTCTTAGACAATGAAGGAATATCAGAAGCAGCTTGGTTGAAGACCGACTTCTAAGCAGGCACTAAAGGTTGTCTTGCCTAGCGGCCTAATCTCTTCCTCTCCTGCAATTTCTTCTCTGGTCTGGCTTGCAGCACCGGAAATTCATTAATCGTACCAAATGGGTTCGTCTCGGGTTCATATCCTGCAAGGTCGGCAGGAGACATGAAAAATTGTGGGTTAGCCCCAGTAATAACGAACATAGTTTGTAGGATCTTCGCTGCCGCAGTAAGGTCAGCTGAGAATGGAGTGTTGTTATTGAATGACATTATTATAATCCTGAAAAGGAAAAATCATGTTAGCATTAGAAATCTTTTAAATAAAAGCGGGCCTGGTCCAATAAATTAACCCAGTCTCAGTATTCTATACATGCTAAAGCAGGGGCATATTAAAAAATAATCCTTTTAAGCTGATGACCCAACTTAAAGGATTTTTATTACTGCAAGTGCACATAAACTCTTTTTGGTTCCGTCGACCAGAGATTCTGGGACAAAACGCTCAAAATGATGTAATTTAGCTTAGATTAAGGAGAAGTAGAAAAATCCCCAACGGAATCGCCATATTTGTTTACCCTCTTTAAAGAGCTCAAATGAAATGAACATTTATAATAGGTAGAGTTAAAACAAAGTCCTGGTGTTTGAGACTTCAGATAGTGCAAGCACATATCGTTAATTACATCTTATTGTCTTAGGCAAAGCCTAAACATGATATCATGCTAACCTACGTTAAATCACATTATTTAAAATAGAAGTTTGAAAATATGTAAATATCAAACACTTGCAAGCAGAGAATGTTATAAAAGAATAAGATTTTATTCATGTTTGTATATATTTAAATGTAATTATATCAATTTACAAAAGAAAGTAGTTATACATAGAAACTTTAATTTTAAAGCTCAAAATTATGCTTAGGGGTATTTTAATGTCAATTTAGACATATATGAATGGGCACTGCCCTATGTGGGGGCCGTGGCCACATTATAGCCAAAGTGATTAAAATGGGGCTACCCTAAGTGGGGACCGCTATTTATATGAAACAGATATGTTTCATGCATATTGTGCATGATGGGACCTCCCGACTTCGGGAGGGGTTCCCGACTTCGGGAAGGAGTCCCGACAGGTCGGGAGTGGGATCGCGACTATCGGGAGTGGTCCTGATGGTGAACAGGAAGCCAGATTTGGGCTTCCTATGGCTTTTTTTGGCCAAAAATGGAAGTATCTTTTGTGAAACTTCGTTAAAGTAGAAATTCATATGTTTGAATTTCATGCACAACATAAGAATGATATATTTCTATCATTCTTAACATGATTGTGCAAAAATGAACACATATTTTATGCTCAGGAACAGAACATAAGTTAAACCATGTTGTATGAAAGAATACAATGTGTTTAAATATTGGATTCCATTATAAAAATATAAATTTCATATCATAGTGAAAAAATAGGATTTTTCCTATTCATATATTTTGTTAGAAATTATGGGGGTTTCAACCCTTAATTTATGTTCTTATGAACAAATAAAAGAGTTTATTCTCATTTCATGATTATGAAGAAGAAATAGAATGGCCTATTTCATTTTATGTAGGACATGGGATAACCCATGTTCTAAGTTCGGTCCAATTTTGTGGAGAACATTTGAATACATATTCGGAGGATCTTCGGTTTTCATTTTCATCTTCGTTAAAGATGATGAAAAGAGCCATGACCATGGTAACTTTCAGTGTGTTAATAGAAACCTGTAGTGATTTCTATGGATCTTTTGATGGATCTCAAATCATCTTTAATAAGAAGAGAGGAAGAGAGGGAAAGGGAGGGGGAGAGAGCATTATGTAGAAAGAGAAATGGAGTTCCATTCCTTCATTTCTCACGGTTTTCTTCTTCTTTTCTATGTTCTTCTTCTTCTAAAAACCAAGAGCACTTACGAAATTCTCTCAGAAATTCTCTTAGAATGAATCTTTTTTTTATGTTGAATAAGAAGTATATATACTTCTCTAAGGACTGGAGTGGTTAAACACCACTCCCACACGTTCTTAGGACGAGTTGGAATGAAATAACCCACCACTTTTTCTTAAAAATAGATCTCAATGTCTATTTTGAGGGGGTCCCGACACCATTTATTTAAAAGTGGGTCGGGGCCATTAAAAATGGATGCCTCCCAACAGCGGGAGGGGATCCCGACGTCGGGAGAGGGGTCCTGATGTCGGGAACCACCCCAAAAACATTTCTTTTGAATTGTTTAAGGGGTTTTTGTCTCGCATATATATAACAAGTTTTTAACTTGTTAATGATGCTATATGCATCAATTTTGGGTCTGTATTGATCAAGTTATTGATTAGATCTATTTATTTGGTTTAAATACTATATAAGTATTTATCTTTTGGGAGTTAATTTTTTAATTCCAACAATAATGTTCCCAGTATTTCCACAGACCTGTGCATTTGCGTGGAGCAAGTTAGTATAAAGAAAGATATTGTTGATTCTAGCATTAATTTTATAGCATTTTTATCTCTAACACAATCATGTTGTTTTGGAAAGAAAAGTTATAGCGTATGAGTTAATCCCGAATTCGAAAAAGTTGGAAATTAGTCTAAAATTCGCTATTTCTTATTTCCAACTTATTAGCCATACACCAACTCTGAATACTTAATTTATTTAATTGTTACAACTAATCTCAGTAATCAAATCAAATATAATAAAATAATAGTTCATATGATTAATTTATTTAGAATTAATTGTTTAGCATTTTCAATGAATATAATTATCAAAGAAAGAAAAGTCGATTTCTTTCGAAACTTAACCTAACTATGGTCTAACATATCGGATCCAACACATATTTTAAGAGAATAAATTGTATATTAAATTAAAAGGAAAAAGAAGAAAAAGAAAGAGCTAAGATGAAGAGAGAAGCCCGTAACGATTATGATATTTACAAGTCTCAAGTTAAGCTACAAGATGACCGGCAAACCTAGCTACTTGAGCTTAGAATGCAGTTTATCATCCTAGCGCTCGTGAAAGAAGCCTTGTTTAAGAAATCATTTTCAACAAAATTTATTTTCTTATCGAACTTCATAATTTTCAATAGATTTGAAATGATAAATATCACGGTAAAATATGGTTTGAATGGTATGTAAAGAGAATTGGGGGTTGATTACTCCCATGTATACTGTCGTCGTCGGCATGAAGGATTGGTTAGTGTTGTAACGGTTCTTCAGCACCTTGTAGTAATAGGTTTTAATGGGCTGCTGACCTAGTTTCGGTACCGAGTCCCACAATAATAAGAGTATAAGACCTTAGGCGTCCTCATCCCCTGTTTTCCCATCTTGTGCTGGCTGCAGCCGACCACAGCGCCATAAATCTCATAACGGTTAGTAGCAGCAGAAATTGAACCTTCATTTTGCCTAAATTAGGTGAAGGGTTTTGGTTTGATCGTTTCTTGGTGAATGGTAGTATAGATTGATATTAAAACTTATATTTTTTGGGGATAAAAATGATGCTATAAATCTAAGAGTTAAGATATCATCAATTAGAAAAATGTCGATTATTATCCATTTATTATGCATAATAGATTATGCTCATTTTTATACTAATTTTAACAACTCCAAGAAAGATTGCGCTACCAATTTTAACAGCTCCAAGAAAAATTATGGTAAATGTATTAGTTTAGCTGAACCCGAAATTATTCACTATGGACGGCATAGAAATACTAAAATATTCCAAGTACATGACTAGCGTATACAATGGAGTTAGACCCGTTATTTTTTTATGTCGTAAGGGGATATCCCGACGGTTTGGGACCGAGATCCATTTTTCCGAAAAAAGTAAATATAAACCTCATAGACCTTTTGTTAAATATTGCTATCGGTCTGCGGTTACAAATATCCCTGAATCTTGTCCATTGGGTTTAATTGCAACTAATATAATTCCGAATTTTTTCTCAATAAAACATACTTGACTGGTTGACTTCAAATTGTTCGAGTCTCACTGCTACAAGGGGAATGAGGAAACTGCCGAAATCATTCCCCGCATCAAGGTCATTTCCCGCCTTTCTTTTTACAAATGGCATGTAAGCACTAAACTATGCATACAACACATCCACACACATATAACACAAGCACACAACACACGCACACAACCAGGAGACCCACGAATTTGCCCTAAAAGCGTTAATTTGGAGCAACTTCCTCTCCTGGGGTTCGAACTCCACACTCTCTCTAAGAGGGATAGCGCCCCGCATACGGCTGAGCTATAGCTCATTCGTATTATTATAACTATCCATCTTTATTTTTGTTATCTCTACTATTATAATGCCAAAGAAAGGGGGTTAGTTACTTTCCTTGAAATTGACACCCTAATTTTATGTTACATATATATGATTTGCTTACGTGTCAAAATATTATTAAACTATCATTTTAATGTCCAAAAAAAATATCTTATAACTAAGTTCTCTATGATAAAAACTACCTCCAGCTTTCTGTAGCACATTCTAATTTCTACAATTTTATTATTTATATTTGGGATTTTTTTACTAAAAAGGCTCTTCATGCTTAGTTAATTACTAAGCAGCTTCTCCATACTTTATATTTATTTAAAAGACCTAGCATGCATTTAAATTGTACGAAAAAACCCTCTAACATGCCAAAAGGAGAATCTTTTGGCTTCTTCCATTTGATTAGGAGGCTAACGGTGAGTATCGGTTAGGGTTTAAAAACCTTCACGACCCTCTTCTTCTCTCAAAATTCCTAAATTTCCCCATAAATTGGCTTTAGGGTTAAGTTTTCGATCAAAGATGAGGAAGGTTGAGATCTCCCTCCGATACTGTCCTCCGTCGATCTGGTAGCGAGCGTTCTTGGAAGGTTAGGATTGGATGTGAGAGTTGTTGAGCGTGTGGATCTCAATGGATTGATGTTGTGGTTGATACCGAGCTATCTGCAAGGGAAGTCCCGGGATGGGTGACCACCGTAGGACCCTCCGAGGATCAAGTTAGTGCCGAGAAATATTAGAGCAGGATAGCGGCGTATTGGAATCAATTCGAGTTACCTGAGTCGTCTGAGAGCGGCGTTTATATAGTGGTCGCGCGGAGCGAGCCGGTGTGAGGTCCTCGCTATCAGTTACGCCCTTACATTACGCCCGCGTAAATGGCGGGATCCGTCCATTAATGGCGGGATACACTCATTAATGGGGGATGCGCTAGTATGGGACGCGGAACGTGGGGTGGCGGATATCTCGCTTTGGCAAGATACGCGGAGCCATTGCGGAGGTGCTTGGGCTCTTCATTCTCGGTTGATCGGAAGAGCTGAGGAAGCTCGGCATGTCTAATGACTCGGAGACAAGTCAGGAGGCCGAGGACTCTCAGGCCTTTCATCAGCTATGTAATAGCTCGGAGACGAGCATAGGGTGGTGCAAGTTTGGCTGCTGGATCGCTCAAGAACTGGGGTGTAAGCTCGGAGACCATCCGAGGAAAATTACCAATGCTCCATACTGATTTTAGCTCGGCAGCCCCCAGGAATCTAGTCGGGCTCACGAGGATGACACGTCATTCTCCACGTGTCGTGATCTGAGGAAATCATACTTGTGAGTATCATCATTAGCCCCTCACTCTCGTTCTGACCTATTTATGGTCGGGTCGAGAGTGGTCTGCTTAGTTTTCTCAGATTAGTTTGGTGCCGAGAATTATTAGTATGGATTGCCGGAAACGACATGGCGTAGGGCTGTTGTGTCGCTTCGATCTTCGAGTCCACGTGGCGTCTCCCCATACGTCTTAATTTTCATGCGTATTCCAATGACGTCAGCGGATCAGCGAAATGATTGCGCTTTAAAGAGGGGACGCCGTTTCGATCGATCGTTAGTTGGGCAACGGGCCGCGTGTTCGTCGTTGGTTGGCGGGTGTGACAGGCTGTCACTGAGTCCTGCAGTCGAAGAGCCGACCCTAATGGCTGATCGCCATGTAGAGCCCCGACGGCCGCTAGGCGTGACACTTCGTTTTGGTGGGAATCGATCTAGGCCGTAGGATGTTCTTTTTGAGGTGTATAAATAGGAGGGGACCATTCTAGGGCTAACACTTTTCCTTAATTCTCTTTCGTAGTTGAGGATTGCCCGGCGCACCTCCGCTTAGATCGGACCCTCTGTGTGTTTTCCTCGGCGAGTCCCTTTCTTTGAATCTGGTTAGATGTCTTCATCCGAGGAGTCTGTAGATGTAGAAAGGATAGAGTCGGGTGATGGGGACCCAGTTGTCGGGGCTGAGTCCAGTGGGTCTTCCTCCTCTTCGGCTTCCGGTAGCCAAGAGGGTTCTTCTTCTAGTGTGTCTTCTGTATCGGGCTCGCCCTCTAGAGTCAGGGCCGCCCTTGTCACTCACCGTCGGGTGGCGAAAAGGGCCCTCAAGGTATGCATTGGGAACACCAGCGATGCACCCTCCGTCTTGAAGAGTCTGGATGAGCTTTCCGAAATTTGGACTCGATTCCATATCCCCTCTAGCTATTCACTCCGTTTATCTAGAGAGGGTGAGTAGGCATACCAAGTACGGGGTAAGGAGATTGCTCTGTATTTGAAAGCATTCCGAGCAGGAATGTGTCTGCCCTTCTCAACCGAGATTTGTAGGGTGCTTCGTTGCTTCCATCTTGCCCTGGGCCAACTACCGCCGAACTCGTGGAGAATCCTCCTCAAGTTTCTGGTCCGGTTAAAAATTGATCAGATCCCTTTCAGTTTGACCCTCCTTGTGTCTTTTCTTTGTTATTAAAATCACCCTGGCACCGGCAAGGAAGAGCCGAGCTGGGTGTATGTTTCGTTTAAAAAACAAAAGAGTGGGATGGCCGGGTCGGGGGTAGTAGTTTTCCCTTCTTCCATCCATGAATGGAAGGAGAAGTTTGTATTTGTTGGGCCACCTGAGGGCGAGGATTGGCATGTGCCCATACAGTGGCACATGGCTGATTGTCCGAGGGCGAACTCCCTCAAAGCGAGGGGGTGTCCCAGTGGGAACCGATCCAGCGGGCTGTCCGAGCAGATGCTGAGCTGGGCTGGGCTCAGTCCTGCGCGTTTTTTGGGTAAGTTTAGGATTTTCGCCGATCTGTTTAGACTTTGCCAGATTTCCTTTGTTGTTTCAGTGTCTCTAACGCCCTTTTGTTTGTGTGTTATTTTTGCAGAGCACATGGATCGATCAAAAATCCTGGCCTCCATGGCCGCAAAGGTCCAAGGAAAAAAGTCCGAGGGCACAAGCTCGGCTCGACCCGGTCCGAGCTCAACCTCGAGGCCAACCTCATCCGCTAAGCCTTCCACAGTACCTCCAGTACATGAAGAATGCCGCAGGGGGTCATAAGTATGTGCGGGACCCGACGCCCCGGGTGCGGGAGGAGGAGGAGTCCGAGCCTGCCGAAGTCCCCCTCAAGAGGCAGAAGCAGGTGGTCTCTCAGCCGCCTTCTGCCAGGATCCAGGTTCAGAATGGCGACTTCTGCGTAGAGATGCCCTCCGTGCTCTCCGCTTCCGATAGCTTGCTGGCGGACAAGGAGCAGTCAGCCAGGGGCAAGATTTCCGGGAGGACCATGAAGGCCCAGGTAGCCACCATAGCACAGGAGGCGGTTCAGGCCGGTATTTAACTTTTACATAAAAATTCCCCAAGTTTCATTTCCTCGGTTTTCAGTGTTTTTAAACACATTTCTTGTCTTCCTAAGGTCCTTTAGCACTGCGCTCTCCTCATCGCCATAGAGTCCGAGGAGTTAGCCCCGACCATGAAGAAGGAGGGTGAATCCTCCTCGCGGGAGGAAGAACTTCGTCTTAAATTGCAGCAGGAGGAGGAGAGGGCGGCCCTCCTCGACTCAAAACTAGTCGCCGAGAGGCTGACTAACTCCAGGCTGAAAGAGTCCCATCGGCTCCTGAACGAGTCAAACCGGGCTATCCAAGCCAAGTTGGAGGAGACGAACGGCATCTACAATGCTATGAAGAGGTCGAGGGACGCCCTCAAGAAGTATGCTCAGGCGGCCATAGACGCGGCGAAGCTCGCCGAGAGCCGGGCGGCGAAGGCCGTGGAGGAATATAAGGCGTCAGATCAATTTTACGCCGATCTTGCCGAATCTGTGGCTGTCGTGTGGCACAGCGCTCTTGACGCCATCAAAAAGTCCATGCCGGAGTTCGTTGACTGTGAGCTCCGCGCAAAGTACCCCTTCGCCGATGAGACGCCATAGGGAGGAGGCGCCGAGTAGGCCGTTGGGGGCGAGCCTATCGACGGAAGCACCGACCCTGAGGTCATAGTTTTGGTCCCTGATGGCGGCGTCGAGCAGGGTGAGATCCTGGCCGAGCGGGCAGCCTGATCTATCTTCCCTTGAAGATTTTTTTCTTTTTAGAATTTTGTAAGTTTCCGGGCATTTTTGTATGGCTGAGGAGCCCAGAATACCTTGTATTTATTTTGATTATAAATAAAGTATACTTTTTTTATTTGCTCAAATGTATGCTCATTCTGCAAGTGCTTTAGCTCGTGTGCTTTTCATTGTTCAAGTCTTCATTTTGCAAGTATTTTTAGCTCGTATGTCTTGCAAGTGTTAGGTCGGTGTCCGGCCTTTCTAGGTGTCGACGCGCGTTGAGTGTGAGTTGACCGATAGCCAAGTGTAGGAAGGTCGGTATTCCGCCCATCCCCGGAGTTGAGGTGGCGATCGTGCATCTAGCATGAATCGAATGAGAGCCAAGTGTAGAAAGGTCGGTACCCTCCCTTTCTCAGGGGTCGAGGTGTCAATTGCGCATCTAGCATGAGTCGAATGAGAACTAAGTGTAGGAAGGTCGGTACCTTCCCTTTACCCGGAGTCGAGGTGTTGATCGATTTGTTGCGGGTCTTAGACTCATATCTCCGTATGGTAGGAAGCTGCCCATTTCGGATGGACTGAGCAGGAATCTGCACGGTGACCTAGCGATGAAGGCTTTGGATCCATAGCGTTGTTAGGCAGTAAGCTACACACTATGGATGAAAAGAAATTGTTATCAAATTTCCCATTGGACCGAGTAGGAAACTACTCAGTCACCTAGCGATGAGGGCTTTAGATCCACAGCGTTGTTTGGCAGGAAGCTACCCACTGCGGATGGACCGAGCTGGAATCTGCACAAGGCCTCACGATGAGGGCTTTGGATACACAGCATTGTTAGGCAGGAAGCTACCCGCTGCAGATGAACTGAGCAGGAATCTACACGGTGGCCTCGCGATGAGGACTTTGGATCCACGGCGTTGTTGGACAGAAAGCTACCCGCTATGGATGGACCGAGTAGGAAGCTACTTGGTTGCCTCGTGTGGAGGGCTTTAGATCCACAGCGTTGTTGGGCAGGAAGCTACCCGCTGCGTATGGACCGAGCAGGAAGTTACTCGGTCGCCTAGTGATGAGGGCTTTGGATCTACAGCGTCGTTGGGCAGGAAGCTACCCGCTGCGAATGGACCGAGCAGGAATCTGCACGGTAGCCTCGCGATGAGGACTTTGGGTCCACACGTTGTTGGGCAGGAAGCTACTCGCTGCGAATGGACCGAGCAGGAATCTTCATGGTGGCCTTGCGATGAGGGCTTTGGATCCACAGCATTGTTAGGCAGGAAGCTACTTGGTCACCTCGTAAGGAGGGCTTTAGATCTACAGCGTTATTGGGAAAGAAACAACCCGCCAGTGGATGAACCGAGCAGGAAGCTACTCGGTCGCCTCGTGATGAGGGCTTTAGATCCACAGCGTTGTTGGCCAGGAAGCTACCCGCTGGTGGATGAACTGAGCAGGAAGCTGCACGGTGGCCTCGTGATGAGGGCTTTAGGTCCACAGCGTTGTTGGGCAGGAAGCTACCCGCTGCGGATGGACCGAGCAGGAATCTGCATGGTGGCCTCACGATGAGGGTTTTGGATCCACATCGTTGTTGGGCAGGAAGCTACCCGCTGTGGGTGGACCGAGCAGGAAGCTACTCGGTCGCCTTGTGAGAAGGGCTTTAGATCCACAACGTTGTTGAGCAGGAAGCTACCCGCTGGTGGATGAACCGACCAGGAAGCTGCATGGTGGCCTCGCGATGAGGGCTTTGTTGACTCTATAGCATCGCCTTGGGGCATCGTTCAATCTCCCACGACCCGTAAAATCAGGAATGGTGACCGTCGTAGATGACACGTGGCAGAATCATATCGGGAAAAATGCGATATTCTGGGATTTGTACCGTTGTGCGAGAAAATCTCGGGCGTTGGAAGATTTTTACTAAGGCTATAAATACCTAAGGCATATTGGTTTCTTTCTAGCCTTGCATTCTTCAAAGATGACCGGTCGCACGTATACTATCAAGGAGATCGTCTCTCGCAATGATGTATACTTTTACAACCCCGATCGTTCCGAGGAGACGTATGAGGCTGTGATAAGCCGCTTGGAAGGCCACTGTGGACGCTTGATTCCTCGGCGATCTCCTCTGCTTTAGGTGCTAATTTATGCGATATGGAGGACTTCGTCAGGCCTATACAACACGCTGTCTCCGCAGTTGATGGACGAGGCCTTTGACAAAATGCACATGGTTCACGGGTTTGGTCTAATCTTAAAGAGCAGGCGGGATCGCTCGGTGGACCTTCTGCTTGAAAGTTTTCAGCAACGGTTGGTTGTTACATCTTTCTTGGCGGACGGGGATCCCGGTGAGTTCTTGGCTTCTAGGGTTCATGAATACCATCGAAGGGAGCGGGTCGAGGCCGCTTGGGATTGGCTGGAGGAGCTTTCCTCGGTGTATCACCAACAATGCTTCCTTAATCCTCATCCTCTTTTGTTGTAATTGTTGTAAGGCTGGAGAGCCCATAATACCTCTTTAATAAATAAATTTCTTATTTTGTTGAGGTGTATTGTCTCTTTTTATCCCCTCGGTACATTTTATACTTTTTCTTAAAAATTAACCTTGGAGTCTCGGAGCCGAGAAAAGAAACAAAGTTTGTGCAAAAAAGTCTCTTCTGTGAGAGGACTTAGCTCAGGGGACTTAATTTAATGCCAATAGAAATACATTGTTTCAAAAGAAGAAAACATGTTTATTTATACAACTTGAGTTTTTCGACGTTATAAAGCCGAAGAAAATTACGCCCACGGGCGTCCTGTAGGCAGTATGCTCCACCAGGAAACGCTTCCGCTACAAAGAATGATCCGTCCCACTTCGGAGAGAACTTATGCAGTCTTCCTTGGTCTACTAACTCGTTTCTTTGTAAGACCAGATCTCCCGTCTTGAAGGCCCAATGTTCAACTCGGGCGTTATAGTAGCGAGCGGTTTGCTGCTGATAGGCGGCCGTTCTGATTTGCGCTCGATCCTGCTTTTCCAATAGGACGTCCAAGTTGGTTTGGAGTGCCGAGGTATTAGCTTCATCGTCGAAGCGTTCGACTCTATAATTGGGCAGTCCGATCTCTGCAGGGACCATCACCTCAGTACCATAGCAAAGGCTGAATTGGGTTTCTCCCATAGGTGTTTTCTTTGATGTCCGCAAGGCCCATAGTACCCGCGGCAGTTCCTCGACCCAGCTGCCCTGCCTTCCTTCCAAGCGAGCTCTGAGATCACGGATGACGTCTCAATTTGCTACCCCGGCCTGTCCGTTGCATTGTGGATGTGCGACTGCGGCAAACTTCATCAGTATGTGGTAGTCGCTGCAGAACTCTTTGACTTTATCATTTTCGAAGTTGGTCCCATTGTCGGTAACGATGCACCTCGGGATTCTAAATTTAGAGATTATGTTGTTTTGTAGGAACTTTATAGTAGAAGCGGCGTCCGGCTTCCTGATGGGCACGGCCTCTACCCATTTCATGAAGTAGTCCATAGAGACAAGGATGTATCTGTGTCCGCCCGTGTCGGTGGGGAGTTGGCCCACCATATCCATCCCCCATTGTGCAAACGGCTAAAGAGAACTGAGCGGCGTTTGATCGGTAGCAGGAAGATGAGGTATGCTGCCAAAGAGTTGGTAGTTCTTGCATCTCCTGACTAGCTTCTCGGCATCCTGGTGTATTCCTAGCCAATAGTATCCTTAGAGAAGTGTCTTCTTGACTAGGGTGAGGGCCCCTTGATGCGCTCCCCCAACCCTTTCATGTATTCTCATAGAACATAGTCCGCCTCATTGGGGTCGACGCACCGGACCAAGGGTTGAGTGTATGACTTTTTGTACAGATTCCCATTGCTCTAGATGAAATGACGTGCCTTTGCCCAAAGGTGGCGAGCTTCCCCTCAGTCTTCCGGAAGTATACCGTCTTTAAGGAACTCTACATAGGGCTTTCTCCAATCTTGGCCTTCTTCCTGAGTTGTGTATATCTGGAGTCTTACCTCCCCGTCTTCCACGCTGGGCTGTGGCAAGATTTCAAAGAGGATATTTCTTTTATGGTTAGCCGAATAGGAAGAGGTGAGCTTGCTCAAGGCATCGGCTTGGGTGTTCAGATTCCTGGGAATCTGCTCTACTTGGAATTCTTCGAAATTTCTCCGAAGCCTTTTTACCTCGGCCAACTATTTTATCATGAGTGGTTCCCGGGCTTCGAAGTGCCCGGTTACTTGGCCGACGACCAATACGGAGTCGCTGCGAATTCTGATGGTTTTCAGCCCTACTCCTAAGGCGATTCGCAGCCCTGCCAACAAGGTCTCTTATTCTGCGGCATTGTTTGACACTCTGAATCCGAGCCTTAAAGAGTATTCCATTTCCGCTTTGTTCAGGCCTTGGATGATTAGGCCAACCCCGCTCCGTTCCTCGGTAGAGGATCCGTCCATGTAGAGCACCCAATCCGGGATGGGGTCAGGTACCTCCTCGACCGAGGGACATGGTTCGGGGTCCCGCGCTGCCGTTCCTTCTTCAGTGGAAGGTGCATTCGACCACAAAATCAGCTAAGACCTGCGCTTTGATGGCTTGTCTGGGATGGTACTTGATGTCGAATTGGGATAATTCCACCTCCATTTCTCCAGACGACCTGATGATTCAGGAAAAGCGAGAATAGTCCCTATAGGTTATTCAATGAGGACGAGGATTTTGTGTGCCTGGAAATAGTGTCGTAGTTTTCTCGAGGCGACAACAAGTGCCAAGACTATTTTCTCTATGGCCGGGTATCTCGTTTCCGCATCCTTGAAAACATGGCTCACGTGGTAGACCGGTTTTTGTGTACCTTCGAATTCCCTGATGAGCACTGAGACTGCAGCTTGGTCGGAGACCGAAAGGTATATTAGTAGCTCGTCACCCTCGACTAGTCTGGTGAGTAGCAGAGGGGTTTCTAGGTGCACATTGATTTGTTCGAAAGTGTTCTGATACTCCTCCGACCATTTGAACTTAGGAATTTTCCTTAAGGTCTTGAAGAACGGGAGGCACTTCTCTCCAGATCTGGACATAAAGCGACTCAGGGTAGCCACTCTCCCCGTGAGACGCATGATTTGGACATTGCTCTTGGGTGTTGCCATATTGAGGATGGCGCTGATCTTTTCTGGGTTCACTTCGATTCCTCGGTGGGTAACCATGAACCCGAGGAACTTCCCACTGGTGACTCCGAACGCACACTTAGCTGGATTCAGCTTCATTTTGTACTTGCACAGGACGTCGAATGTCTCACCGAGATCTTTAGTTTGCCCGGCCAATGAGGGGGATTTTACGAGCATGTCATCGACGTAGACTTCCATGTTCCTCCCGATCTGCGGTTTGAACAATTTGTTGACCAGAAGCTGATACGTAGTCCCAGCATTCTTGAGTCCGAAGGGCATCACTTGGTAGCAATATACCCCCCCCCGATCCGTGGTGAATGTGGTAAGTTCTTCATCTGCCGGGTTCATCCGGATCTGATTGTAACCTGGGAAAGCATCCATGAAGCTCAATAGTTCGTGGCCGGCCGAACTGTCCACTAGCTGGTCTATCCGCGGGAGGGGATAGTTGTCTTTGGGGCAGGCCTTGTTCAAATCCGTGAAATCGATGTACAAGCGCCATTTCCCATTCGCCTTTTTGACCATGACCACATTCGCCAGCCAATCTAAGCAGTCCAGGTTTCTAATGAAGTTAGCTGCGAGTAATCAATCCACCTCGTTTTCTATTGCCTTTTTTTTGACCGGCGAAAAACTTCTCTTCTTTTTCCTGACGAGTCGGGCTTTCGGGTCGACCCCGAGCTTGTGGGAGATCACTTTAGGGTCGATCCCAGGTATGTTCGTCGGTGTCCAGGCGAATACGTCCGAGTTTTCTCGGAGGAAACGGATCAAGTCTTCACGGTGGTCTCCTGTCAAGAGAGAGCCAATCTGAACGGTCTGGCCACCGACCCCTTCGACGAGGAGGACTTTCGTCAATGCCTCCACCGGGGCGCCTCGGATTTCCTTTTGGTCGTTGCGTGTATTTAAAGACTCCTGGAAATCATGCGCGTCTTCGAAATCATCGCCCTACTCTACGGCGGGGGACGCCGATGTGAGGCAAATCTTAGCGGTTTACTGGTTCCCGTAGACCCGGCCTATCCCCCTTGATCCAAAGGGAATTTGATCGCAAGGTGATAAGTCGAGATTTGAGCCCGGAGGGTGTTCAAGGTAGGGCGCCACAGGAGAATGTTGTAAGATGAAAGAACCTTAGCGATGAGGAATTTTACCGGTATGGTTCGCGTATGGCCCGCTTCCCCAATGTTGAGAAGGAGAGTGACCACTCCTTCGGCTGGGATGGAGTAGTTAGTAAACCCAAAGAGGACATGGGAGGTCGGCTGTCGGTCGGATGGTCTTAGCCCCATACACTGGAAACAGTCATAGAACAGGATATCCGCCGAGCTCCCGTAATCGACCAATATTCTCTGGACCATGTAACGGTGGACTCAGGCCGTTATCACGAGAGGGTCGTTGTGAGGAAGCGATATGCCGTGGAGGTCTTCATCGGTGAAGATGATTGGTTCGTCCTTTCTGCACCTCCTCTGAGGTGGATCGCTCACACCCCTCGATTGGGAGAAGGCGGTGGCTCGCCTCTTTTTCCCGAGCTGGATCCGAGGTAACGACCATGATTTACCTAATCGTTAATTCCCCGGGAGGGGGCTGAATCTCTTGCTCCCATTCCGCCTGCCGCTTGTCCCATAAGTATTTCCCAGGTGGCCGGAGCGGATCAACTCCTCAATGTAATCACGGAGTTGTTTGCAATTCTCAGTCGGGTGACCCTGCGACCTATGGAAGGCGCAGTACGGGCCTCGGAGATGCTTGCCCGCTCTTTGAGTAACTGGCGGGAGCTTAAAGAATATCTCGCCGTTAGCTTCCTCCAATAGCTTGGTCTGGGAGATGTTTAGGGGTGTGTACTCCTGAAACCTCGGGGAGTAAGGTTTTGGGCGGTCGACTTTCTTTTTCTCTTCCTCGTCCCTTTTATTTCGGTCTATTTGGTCGCCTCGGGGCAGGTTTGAGTTAACCTCGGACTCGAGCTGGATCTCATGCTCGGTCTAGGCTTTTACTTCGGCTATGGTCTTAGGTTGCGCCAATGCAAAAGAGTGGAGCCACTCTTTGTGCCTAAGACCCGTGTTCCCGCCAAAATCTTCGTCCAAGAGCTATTTATTCCTGTTTATACCAGCTTAAGTTTCATTTACAGATATGTGTGAAACCAGGCTCATTCATATACGCACATGCACACATCAGGGGAAGAACAGGTGTTCAACGATAAAAAAAAGCATTTAATTGAACATTTTATTCTACAGGAAATAAATCACCAAACATGGGATCGAAAGTACAGGGATTTACAAAACTATGGATAAAATTATCTAACTCCCTCTTTGCCTTCTCCACCATGACAAAGCGACGATCTTCACGAAGTGTAGCTACCCATCGGTCAGCACCGCACCCATCAGCAAAGGCAGACATGACGACCCGCTGCGCCCGTATCTGGCTTAGTAGTCGAACAGAGCGATCCCTCAGAGCTGTAGTGATCAAAAGTGCCTCGGGAAAGCACTTGATCTTGTCTTCCGCGGCGTCGAGCATTGCCGGAGTCATTCCCGCCGGAGGAGGGGGAATATCATTGATCACAGACAAGAAAACCATCCGGAGCCAAATGGAGCGGATGGGGAGAGGAGATCCTATACGAGTCAAGAGCTCGTGCAGCACCGTGTCGCATTGGTCATCCATAAGAGTAGGGTTCATCAACAATGCAGCAAAACGAAAAACAATTCCCTCAATGGGCACCTCCCATGGCTGACGGCGAGCATTTGGGCGATTACAAGCCATAGCTCTTCTCTGTTAAAATGATTCTCTGAAAATGAGAGGGAAAACAAGTATTGCTTCAGATTATGAAGGGAGACATTTAAATCTAGGCACAGAAAATGCTGTGCATGATGGAACTATTTCCAAGCTATGGGAAAGAGAAGTTTGACTCAGGAAAAGTGGAGAAGGAAGGTGAAAAGACACCTTCAGTAATGAGGAAGCGCCTCACGTGCAAAGCACGAGAGCGCCAGCGCCAGGAGCGCCAGTGCTAAGAGTCAAAGACTCTGAGGCAGCGCCTCACGTGCAAAGCACGAGAGCGCTAGCGCCAGGAGCGCCAGCGTTAAGAGTCAAAGACTCTGAGGCAGCGCCTCATGTGCAAAGCACGAGAGCGCTAGCGCCAGGAGCGCAGCGCTAAGAGTCAAAGACTCTGAGACAGCACCTCACGTGCAATGCACGAGAGCGCTAGCACCAGGAGTGCCAGCGCCTCACGTGGAAAGCACGAGAGCGCCAAGCGCTAGAACTAAATGTTCTCCGCCATTGGATCAAAGATCCAATTGAGATGAATAAATCATCAAATCACAGAATTAAATTCTGATTGAGGAAATACTCCTCAAATCTTTCTAAATAAGAAAGATTGTGCTCTCTAAATCAGAGCACCGTTGGATCAAAGATCTAATGATGATTAAAAATCACCAAGATACAGAATAAGTTCTGTATGGGAAAATATTTTCCCAATGTTGTTAAAAACAAAAAGTTTGTCTTCTGTAAAACAGAAGCCCTTGGATCAAAGATCCAACGGTGGGAAATATTCCCCAAATCAATCAGAAATCTCTCAATGAGAGATTTCCCTAACTGATTCAACAAATCAGCCTCCCCTATATAAAGGACCCAAGACTTCAAGTATTGGATGGAAGAACCCTCCCATAAACTTCAAGTTCTCAAAAAAAAAAGAGCAAGTTCTAAGAAGAAGAAATTTTCTTCAAGGTAAATGATAATAAGTGAGATCGTAACATCTCTTCAACTTTTGAGAGTTTAACTCTCACATCATAAAAACTCAGTTCTTTTTCTACATCACAGATCTATAAGACAAGTTTTTTTTATAAAAACAAAGAGAGCACACCATCTCATTAGAAAAAATAAGAACTTAGTTCTTAGATCTATGAGACAAAGTCTCTTATGAACGAGAATTTAATTTTCAGAGCACAAAGTTAATCAGAACTACCAAAGAAGAGCCTTAGCGCTCCAATTTAAAAAGAAGCGCTTTAACGCCCCAAGTCTGAAGCTCAACGCCCAGCGCTCCAAGCGTTAATTTAAAAGGAGCGCCTCAGCACTCCAAGTTTGGCGATCAGCGCCAAGCACTCTACGTGCTCCTCACGTGGATGCTATTTTATAAGAGCGCTCTACATTCATTGACTGGCGCTCAGCGCCAAGCGCACTACGTGCTCCTCACGTGTGCGATATTTCATAAGAAGCGCCTTAGTGCTCCAGGTCTGGCGCTCAGCGCCAAGCGCACCACGTGCTCCTCACCTATAGGCTATTTCACAGGAAGCGCCTTAGCGCTTCAGGTCTGGCGCTCAGCGCCAAGCGCACCACGTGCTCCCCACGTGTGCGCTGAGGGAACACAAAGTGTTCTTTACATAAAGCGCTCTGCGCCATAAAAAGTGTTCAACACCCAATAAAAAGCAAAAGAAAGACAGGTGTCAGAACCCAAATTAATGCTCAGTATTATTGAACCAAAAAAGACTGAGCCCAAACAAATGTTCAAATCTGAGTGGATTGAGCCCAAGTTGGCCATAAGTCCTCAAATCAGATTAATTGAGCCCATGTACTCACAATCTCTTTAATTGGTCTTAGCCCCAAACCCTGACAACAAATCTCTCAACCAATATTGGTTCAAGGGTACATCTCTTCACACCCTTGATATGTGTCGTTGTGATTCTTCAACGTCTTCAGGGAGGTGGCGGATCCCGACAACCAGAAACTTTACAAACTATGATGTCTTTAAACCCCACAGACTATGATATCTTTGAACTAGACTATGATGTCTTTAAACACAGACTATGATGTCTTTAAACTCCATAGACTGTGATGTCCTTAAACCCAATGGACCGCAACGTCCTTAAACTAAAATGATAGACTCCAAACACTCTTTCGTCGGATCTAAATGATCCCAAAATCCTGTTGAGTAGATCTTGGTCTAAAATTAGACTAACGTATCCTCAACAAACGTTTGAGTTGATCTTTATTTAAAACAAGATTAACGATCCTTAAACCAACCCAAACCCAAATCTAAGAAAATACATATTTGGACTAATCCACGCCCTATGGGCAACAACACAAATTAGTCTCCGTATACAATCCACAGGCAACTAAAAATAAAACAAACACACACGATATGAAGTGACCATCTGGAGAAGGAGAAAGTGGTTACCGCTATGCAGTAGCGTAATTAACTGCGGGGGCTTGCGCCTGCAGGGAAGAATGTCCCCACAATCAAAAACCCCTCGTACACGAAAGGGAATCTGACGAAATCTGCTACAACGGTCGCATCTGTCTAAACCTTCGATACATAGCGCCATAAATCAATTTGGCATCTTCGGGGAGGTGGATGGATAAAACCAAATAGCATCTGCCCCCAAAATTCAGGCCAGACGTCCTAACGTCCCGGTCGCGTCTTTCGGCGGAGAACAGATTCTGGCATGCCCGGTGGGACCTTTTCCTCTTTCCACTCCACACTTCGTGTGTCGTGTTTGCGAATGAATCGTGGTTTAACGTGGTTACCCCTGGATTCGAGGTACTAAGATCTGGTGTCTTGCTCCCGTACAGAGAAAATGGCTTCCAACTGCACCAACTGCAACAACAACTCCCATTCCGTCCTCGCTGGAGGAGTGACCTATGGGCCCCAAGCGGCCTCCATCTTCGCCATGCCAGTAGAACAGGTGACTCAGGCCACCATGGGGCTGTTCTTTAGGACCATGATCCTACCGGCAAGCTTCAACGCCCCAGTGCCATCACAGGAAGCTCCAAAAAAGTCAGTCTTTGATCGACTTACCACTACCACGGCCCCTCTCAACGGGTCGTCTAAGTCCAGTGCCTCGGTCTTTAACAGACTAGGCAAAGGCTCAAGCGGGCCCGTGAAGAAGCCTGCAATACTCGAAGGAGTTATCTCGAAGCGGATAGCCATTTCAACTCCGACGGACGAAGTCGTCAAAGGGGCTTCTCTTGCTAAGGGATCGGTCTTTGCGAGACTGGCCACCCAAATTCCTAGTTCGGGTGAGGTCGTTCAAATTACTTCCCCTGCCCAAAGATCTGTCTTCGACAGGTTGGACGTTTCTTCTCAGCGGACATCAGTCTTTGATAGGCTGGCACCAACAGCAACCCTTCACCAGAATATGGGGCATGATGAAGCCACCCCCATAACTAAGCCAGTACCGTCTGCAAGACATGCTCGACGCCGCCACTGGCACCAAGTGAGGAAAGCCGAGGACTTTTCCCTTCTGGACTTACCCCACCGGCTCCAATGGTAGAAATTGATGTTGCTGTTCCAACTGGAAACAACTTTGAGCCGCTCAGGAGGGTGCGTAAGAACTCGCCAACTGCTGTGTTGAAAAGATCTCCTCCACCTGTGGAGAACGCTACGAAGGCAAAGCTAGAGCAGCCCCCTCAGCGGCTGTCCTACAAAATTCACAGGGTCTGGCGAAGGTTCCAAGACTCTGTGATTAATCAAGACTACTCCTACCAACCAAAGAAAATGAAGGTTCGGCAAGAGAAGGACCACCCTGTCGTACCACAGAAGGTATCGTCTGCTCAGGTGCCTACTGCAATAGCCCCCTCAACTGCAATCGTCCATAAAAAGAGGAGGGCGGAGAAGATCTGTATGCCTACGACGAATCTCAAGGGCACTGAACCCAGACGCTCCAAATCTGGGGGCATGGTGGTGCATACTGTTTATATGGCTTCTGGGAAGGAGGAGAGCCGTGCCTTTGGGGGGTCATCGACCACTCACCCGATCGGTAACAAAAGCTCAGGAGCAACAACAGAAGCTCCAGGAGATGTTGACGAAGATGGCGGCACTCACAGGCTATAAGGAAAGCCCCGAAGCATCGTCGGATCAGCACCAAGAACAGGAAACCGATGCCGAGTTCCTCCGGAGGATGCTAGAAAAGAAAGATCAAGAGGCAGCGGAACAAGAAGCCAATATAAAACAAATGGTCCTATTGTTCCAGGATATGGTGGGCATGATGATCCAGTCAGACCCTCCAGCCGAAGATCTGCCAATAATAATTGAAGACGACAAAGGGGAGACATCAAACCCTCTTCCGGCCTTTTCAGCAGTAAAGGAGGAAACAATCTCGAAGGCTGCGCTCGATAATTATATAGCTCAACAGATGCAAGCCCGTCAAAGCGAACGAAGCTGCTGGCCAAGTCGTCAGAACTGGGCAACCATATCCTAGCTGGTACGATCAGATTAAATACCCGCCAGGATACACTATTCCTAAGTTTCACGTATATAAGGGGACAGACAATCCCCATCAACATGTCGCTCAGTTCATGGCTCTGTGCGGCAACACTGGAGGTGACGATAAGCTACTGCTTCGCCAATTCATCGGCAGCTTGGCAGAGACGGCATTCGAATGGTATTCAGAGCTTCCCAACGATTCTGTCAAAACTTTTACGGAGATGGAGTTTCTATTCACCCAGCGTTTCGCAAGCGCCAGCGAACGCACCCCAATCACGGCATTGATTAATGCCAGGGTGAAACCAGGCGAAACATGGGTTCAGTATGCGATACGGTGGCGGAACCTATAGTCAAAGTAAGAACAGCGCATAGAAGAGGCTCCTGTAGTAGGCATGTTTGTGGGAACCCTCGATCCGCAGGCGACCATTTCCCAGTTTATGATGTTCTTCAAGCCGACCACTTTCCAGGCCTTGATCGACAAGCTGGACCAAATTGACCAGATGGGCCATAGACCGCCCTCTTCAAAGACGGAGCTTCGAAATGAAAAAGGCAAAGGGAAAGCGACCTTTGTCGCCAATGCTCAACAACAACCAAATGGCCCGAGACCGGTTTCACCAAAGCAACAAGCGGCGATCCCTCGATGAGAAGTTAAGACGCCCTTACTCATTCCCCCGGGATAAAACAAGGAGACTGTTCGAACTGGCAGTACGTAATGGGCTCATTAATCTACCAGAGCCGAGACACCCACTGCAACCGAACAACGTCAACGATCCCAATTACTGCCCCTACCACCGAGTATTGGGCCATCCGATCGAAGACTGCTGCGTCTTCAAAAATTGCGTTGAAGACCAATACCAACAGGGCAAGTTCACGCTGTCCGAAAACTGGAAGGTAAATTCACCACAACAGCACACTCCTAAAAGGGTGGACACGTCGGGAGCATCATGCTCTTTCATAGAAGAAGCTCCATGGAAGGTCACTCTTTCAGCCAAAACAAAACGAATGTTGAAGGGTCTTCAAGCATGCCCCACAATTAGGTAGAAAAGCCCGCTAGAGCCCGAGATCTTTGAGGGAATGCTGAAACTGCGCCCGACACCGAGAGTTGGTAGCAATGGGCAAAATACCCAGGTCCAGCCGTCAAAGTCTTCAAAGAAGAAGAAGAAGACCAAGGGGCCCGCGCAGCCTGATGACGAGCGCACAGACCTACAAAATCATATTGACGTGCTGGAGGAATACAACCAGAAGACGCGGACCCCAGTCACCCTCTAAGAGTTTCTCAACCATATCCTTGAGAACGAAGATGATGACAATGACGAGGGAGACGATTCGTCAGAAGAACCCGAGGATTACGTGGCAAGTTGTCACATGATCTCTCATTCATCACTAAATGATGAAGAAGCTCACTCGGCATTAGAAGATAACATAGAGGAGCTGGGGGCAGAATCGGCACCAAAATCCTTGGAACCGTCCGATGAGCTGATTGACGTACTGCTAAACGAAGCCCGTCAGAAGAGCAAAGTTGATCGAGAACGCAAAATGGCCATATTCGAAAAAGCTAGGCGTCGACGTCAAGTTGAAGAAGTCATGGTAGGGATGGATCACAAAATACCCCAACCAAATCAATTACACTCTAAATGGGTGTATCCCACTCTATCGTCATGTATCCCATCACGTAACAAATACACGTGCATGCAGGACAAACGATGGACCGTAATGTCCTTAAACTAACAACGGACCGAAACGTCCTAAAACTAACAATGGACCGAAACGTCCTAAAACTAACAATGGACCGTAATGTCTTTAAACTAACAATGGACTGTAATGTCCTTAAACTAACAATAGACCGAAATATCTTTAAACTAACGATGGACTGTAATGTCCTAAAACTAACTATGGACCGAAATGTCCTAAAACTAACGACGGACCGAAACGTCTTTAAACTACCACAAACCACAGCATCCTAGGGCTGCCAAAAAAAATGGTACGTCCATAAGCAAGATGGGCACGGATGAAAACCCGAAAGAGCTCCGTGAGTAAAAACAGCAAAGCTACCGGCGATATTTGTGAAAACCCGAAAGGGCGCAGACTCGTAAAAAAACGGTACGTCCATAAGCAAGATAGGCATGGATGAAAACCCGAAAGGGCTCTGTAAGTAAAAACAGCAGGGCTACCGGCGAGTCTGTGAAAACCCGAAAGGGCACGGACTCGTAAAAAATTCATGCACACTGGTAAGGTCCTCTCGACCTTGTAAAGAGAAAATACCTGCGTGAGATCCTTATGACTCACAAAGGAGCAACACACTTAGGGATCCTCACGATTCCTTAGGGGAAATTACACTTACGAGATCCTCACGACTCGTAAGGAGAAACCTCTTATGAGACCCTCACGGCTCATAAGATTCAAAAGCCTTAAGCTATAAGGATCCGAACCTGTTCTTAAGCCATCACCCTTCCAAGACTGCCTTACAAGTGGTTCAATGCTGACCCTTGTATACAATCCACGGGCACAAATAAACATCTCCCCCATCAAGTCCCACCAATGACGAGAAATGTCCTCATTTAATGACCAAACACTTGTAAGTCCTCTCGACTTGCAAGAAGAAAATGCTCTTATGAGATCCTTACGACTTATAAGAGACCATACACTTAAGAATCCTCACGATTCTTAAGGAGAAATCGCACTTACGAGATCCTCACGACTCGTAAGGAGAAACATCTTTATAAGACCCTTACGGCTCATGAAGTCAAAAGCCTTAATCGATAGGATCCTAACCCTGTTTACTAAGCCACCTTTGTTCAAATCGACAGAGACAAATGATGATTCGCTCCTGGCCATATCTTAGTTGTAGCGATGTTGATGCCCAAATCGGTATCAAATTCAAAGTCTAAACTCGCGATAAAAATCAGCGAGCCAAAAAAAATGCATATGAAATAGCCGAAATGATGGGGCAACTTGCAACAAAATCAGCAAGTAAAATATATGCATACAAAATAGACGAAATGATTGAGCACCACGAAAAATAGCCGAAATGATTGGGCAATCGCGACTTTCACGATATAAAAAGCTGAAATGATAGAGCATCGCGGAAAGAAATAAAAAAAATGATGAAAACCTTTGCCCTATAGGCAAGTCCATACTGACCCATGTATACAATCCATGGGTATAAATAAAAAGAGAACCACATTTCCCCACCAAACTCTGTCAAAGGGAGAGTCGGATCTCGACGGCAACATCTGCATCTCGAAAGATCAAAACTGTGTTCCTTCTCAACTTCAGCAGGATGCAGACATAACGTCAACAACCGACCTCAGGGTCGCAACGAAACGGAGCCAGGGCAAGGACCCTAGTTCCAAATCTCGACGGCAATATCTACAGCCTAGAGACCCACAATGGCGATCCTCCTCATTCCGGCAGGATTCGGTCGCAACATCACCAAACGGAGGCAGGGCAAAGTCCCCAGTTCCAAGACTCTACGGTTCACGGACAACCTAGAGTCAGCCAATGATTCCGTCTCGAAAACACGACAGCAAATGACCTCGTCTCGAAAATATGTCATCCAATGACTGTCTCGGAAACAAGTCAACCAACCCTAGGGAAATTAGTGTCCTTGACGAATACCTCGATTCAGGGAAATTAGCGTCCTTGACGAATACCTCGATTCAGGGAAATCAGCATCCTTGGCGAGAACCTCGATTCGCATCGACCCGCAAGGAAATCAGTGTCTTTGCAGGAATACCTCGATTCGTCTCGACCTCCAGGGAAATCAGCGTCCTTGACGAGAGCATCTCGATTCGTGTCGACCCGCAGAGAAATCAGGGTCTTTGCAGGAATCTCTTGATTCGTTTCGACCTCCAGGGAAATCAGTGTCCTTGGCAAAACCTCGATTCAGGGAAATCAACGTCATTGGCGAGAACCTCGATTCGCGTCGACCCGTAAGGAAATCAGTGTCTTTGCAGGAATACCTCGATTCATCTCGACCTCCATGGAAATCAGTGTCCTTGACAAAACCACGATCCAGAGAAATCAGCATCCTTGACGAGAGCATCTTGATTCGCGTCGACCCGCAAAGAAATAAGTGTCTTTGCAGGAATCTTTCGATTCGTTTCGACCTTCAGGAAAATCAGTGTCCTTGGCAAAACCTCGATTCAGGGAAATCAGCGTCCTTGGCAAGAACCTCAATTCGCGTCGACCCGCAATGAAATCAGTGTCTTTGCAGGAATACCTCAATTTGTCTCGACCTCCAGGGAAATCAGTGTCCTTGGCAAAATCTCAATTCAGGAAAATCAGCATCCTTGACGAGAGCATCTCGATTCGCGTCGACCCACAGAGAAATCAGTGTCTTTGCAGGAATCTCTCGATTCGTTTCGACCTCCCGGGAAATCAGTGTCCTTGGCAAAACCTCGATTCAGGGAAATCAACGTCATTGGCGAGAACCTCGATTCGGGTCGACCCCGCAGAGAAATCGGTGTCTTTGCAGGAATCTCTCGATTCGTTTCGACCTCCATGGAAATCAGTGTCCTTAGCAAAACCTCGATTCAGGGAAATCAACGTTCTTGACAAGAGCATCTCGATTCGCGTCGACCCGTAGAGAAATCAGTGTCTTTGTAGGAATCTCTCGATTCGTCTTGACCTCCAGGGAAATCAGTGTCCTTGGCAAAACCTCGATTCAGGGAAATCGGCGTCCTTGACGAGAGCATCTCGATTTGCGTCGACCCGTAAGGAAATCAGTGTCTTTGCAGGAATACCTCGATTCGTCTCGACCTCCAGGGAAATCAATGTCCTTGGCGAGAACCTCGATTCGCGTCGACCCGCAAGGAAATCAGTGTCTTTGCAGGAATCTCTCGATTCGTCTCGACCTCCAGGGAAATCAGTGTCCTTGGCAAAACCTCGATTCAAGGAAATCAACGTCCTTGACGAGAACATCTCGATTTATGCCGACCCGCAAGGAAATCAGTTTCTTTGCAGGAATACCTCGATTCGTCTCAACCTCAAAGGAAATCAGTGTCCTTGGCAAAACCTCGATTCAGGAAAATCAGCGTCCTTGACGAGAACATCTCGATTCACATCGACCCGCAAGGAAATCAGTGTCTTTGCAGGAATACCTCGATTCGTCTCGACCTCCAGGGAAATCAGTGTCCTTGGCAAAAATCACTCGATTCAGGGAAATCAGCATCCTTGACGAGAACCTCTCGATTCGCGTCGACCCGTAAGGAAATCAGTGTCATTACAGGAATCTCTCGATTCTTCTTGACCTCAGGGAAATTAGTGTCCCTGCGCATGAAAAGAAAATTCTCTTGCGAGATCCTTATGATTCTCAAGAGAAAACGCACTTAGAGGTCCTCACGACCCTTAAGGAGAAAATACACCGACGGGATCCTCTCGACTTGTAGGAAAAAAAGTCCTTATGAGACCCTCATGGCTCATAAAGTTGAAAAAGTCTTAGGTGGCAGATCCTAACTCTGTCTCCTAAGCCATCACTGCCCTGCAAAAAGCTCAAGATGGACTATCCATGGACCATACTCTCCCAAGTCGAATATCGACAAGGAGGGAAACAACCACTTACGAGTCCTCTCGACTTGTAAGCAAAACAATTCTCTTATGAGATCCTTATGACTTTCAAGAGAAAATGCACATAGGAATCCTCACGATTCCGAAGGAGGAATTACACTTATGGGATCCTCTCGAGTCGTAGGGAGAAAAGTCTTTATAAAACCCTCACGGCTCATAAGGTTTAAAAGTCTTAGGCAGCAGACCTGAACCTGCTTCCTAAGCCATCGCCACCCTACAAAGAGGTCAAGATGAACCGTTATCTACCGTCTACAGGCCACACTTGCCAAAGTTACATGCCACTGAAATGGAGGAGTTACTCAAGAGCAAGTAAATTACTTCATGCCAGATTAAGACACAAAGAAATCGAAGGGTGCAGCTCATGGGGCTGGGGGTTTGGAACTATATCTCTTAAGAGTTGAGATTTGAGTTAATGATAAATGACGACGCTTGTGACCGCTCGCTATCTTCTTAGATCAAGATTCTGAAAGTTATATATACCGACATGAAACCGGTCATACGCTATGAATTACTCTGCACAACTTCACCCACGTACATACTTACGTGGGCAAAGTAATGGGGGGCATTTGTTCCCGCAAAAATCTTCGGCCAAGAGCTATTTGTTCCTATTTATACCGGCTTAAGTTTCGTTTACAGATATGTGTGAAACCAGGCTCATTCATATACGCACATGCACACATCAGGGGAAGAACAGGTGTTCAACGATAAAAAAAAGCATTTAATTGAATATTTTATTCTACATGAAATAGATCACCAAACATGGGATCAAAAGTACAGGGATTTACAAAACTATGGATAAAATTATCTAACACCCTCTCTGCCTTCTCCACCATGACAAAGCGGCGATTTTCACGAAAAGTAGCTACCATCGGTCAACACCGCACCCATCAGCAAAGACGGACATGACGACCCGTTGAGCCCGTATCTGGCTTAACAGCCGAATAGAGCGTTCCCTCAGAGCTGTGGTGATCAAAAATGCCTCGTGGAAGCACTCGATCTTGTCTTCCGCGGCGTCGAGCATTGCCGGAATCATCTCTGCCGGAGGAGGGAGAATATCATTGATCACAGACAAGAAAACCATCCGGAGCCAAATGGAGCCTATGGGGAGAGGAGATCCTATATGAGTCAAGAGCTCGTGCAGCACCATGTCGCATTGATCATCCGTAAGAGTCGGGTTCACCAAGCGCGTAGCAAAACGAGGAACAATTTCCTCAATGGGCACCTCCCATGACTGACAGTGAGCATGTGGGCGATTACAAGCCATATCTTTTCTCTGTTAAAATGATTCTCTGAAAATGAGAGGGAAAAGAAGCATTGCTTCAGATTATGAAGGGAGACATTTAAGTCTAGGCACAGAAAAAGCTGTGCATGATGGAACTATTTTCAAGCTCTGGGAAAGAGAATTTTGACTCAGGAAAAGCGGAGAAGGAAGGTGAAAAGACACCTTCAGTAGAACTAAATGTTCTCCACCATTGGATCAAAGATCCAACTGAAATGAATAAATCATCAAATCACAGAATTAAATTCTGATTGAGGAAATACTCCTCAAATCTTTCTAAACAAGAAAGATTGTATGTTCCCCTCCGAACAACGGAGACACGACCGCGTAGGTCCGTCTTGCCTGAAATTCGGGGCAGATGATAATGGATACTATCCGTCCACCTCTCCGAAAATGCCAAGTTGATTTATGGCACCAAGAAGGTTTAAACGGATGTGGCCGATATAGCAGACTTCGTCAGATTCACCCTCGTTCGAGGGGTTTTTTATTGTGGGGACGCTCTTCCCTGCAGGCGCAAGCCCCTGCAGTTAATTACGCTACCGCATCGCGGTAACAACTTTCTCCTTCTCCAGCTGGTCACTTCGTATCGTGGGTGTTTGTTTTGTTTGTAGTTGCCCGTAGATTGTATACGGAGACTAATTTATGTGGTCGCCCGTAGGACGTGGATTAGTCCAAATCCGTATTTTCTTAGATTTGGGTTTGGGATTTTGGTTTAAGAATACGTTAGTCTCATTTTGGACTAAGATCAACTTAAACGTTTGTTAAGGATACGTTAGTCTAATTTCCAGACTAAGATCGACTTAACAGGATCGTTTAGATCCAACAAAATAGCATTAGGGCTCTATTGCGGTCAATAGGTAGTTTAAGGATATTGCGGTCCATTGTAGTCCGTAGAATGTATGGCTGTCGGGACCCGTTACCTCTCTGAAGATGTTGAAGGATTACAACGACAACTATCAGAGGAGTTCAGAGATGTACCCTTGAACCAATGTTGGTTGGGAGATCTATAGTCCAATTTGGGACTAATGTCTGTTTGAAGGTTTATGAGCATATGGGCTCGGTTGAACATTTTATTGTTCTAGCTGTTGAGCTTTTATTTGGGTTTGGCCTTTTTATAATGCATAGCATTGGGCTCTGTAGTTAAATGCATAGCATTTATATTTGGCCTGTTAGGCATTTATTTGGGCTCTGCCCCTTTTAAATAATGCATAGCACTTAGTGATCTGATAATGCGCCACGTGGCCTGTCAGGCGCTTTGCGCCAATTAAAGAGCGCAAGGCACTAGCGCATGTGGAAGTGACACGTGTCACGCTCTGCTGAGCGCAAGTCTGTTAGCGCAGTGCGCTGCGCTATTGCGCTGCTGACACATGGCGCGCTCTGATGCATGCAGTGCGCCATTCCAAGAGCGCAGCGCTCTATTTTAGAAGCGCAAGGCGCAGATTGTTCTATGGTTGACACGTGGCGCGCTCTGATGCAGTGCGCCAATCCAAGGAGCGCAAAGGCGCATTTCAAAAGTGCAAGGCACTGTCCAATAGCGTAGAGCGTATCTTGATCCAATTCAGATCAAAAAAACAATTTTTTCTTGTTCTAAAGAGGTTCTACCTCAAAATTCAAGAACCAGTGGTTCATCAAAAGGCTGTGCTTTTATATAGATCAAATGATCTGTGAAGTAATACTTCTTTAAATTTTTTGTGATTAGATATTTCTTATCTTTTTCTTTTTATTTGAAGATCTTGATCTTGTTCTTAGATCTTTGATCTTTTTAGAAGAGATTTTTCTTTTTTAATGAGGTATTTTCATCTCTGTTCTTCAAGAATCAAATTATTTACCTTCAAAGATGAAGAAGATGATCTTCTTTCTTCAAAGGCTTGCCTTTCAAATTTTTCAGAGGGTTCTCTCTTTTTTTTATGTCTCTATATCTATCTGTGAGACTTGGAGTCTAGGGGCCTTTATATAGGGCCAATTGGTTTGTTAAGTTAGTTACAGAGATCTTTCTCTGATTGATCTGGGAATATTTCTCTACCGTTTCGCACGTGCATTTTCCGAACCCTGCCATAAGTCCATACAGCCTCTACAACGTTTCGCCCGAACTTGTGAAACTGTCTGTGGGGGACTCTAATGACTCGTCAGTACCCTGGCAGTGGGTTTAACCACAAGTCGTCAGCGGCACTAGCTGTGCGTAACGGCTGCCCATGGACTGACCTCAAGGGAGGCTGATGAGCGAACTCATCCAGAAACCCTACTGAGCCTAACAGTGACAATGTATATACAGTCCGGTCCGTTCGTCTATGAGTATCGCATATCCGGCCTAGGGGACTAGTAACGTCAGACCCCCAATAGCTGTATAAGTCATGTCGGAGACAAGCACTGAACACCCTGAGATACTACTGGAGTACCTACCAGTAAATCTCACATGCCTTGGCCAAGGACTTGGTGTAATGGCTTTCCTAGACACAGCGCGACCTCCACCCCCAATACCGGGAGAGACGAATCCCCTGCCGATCCGCTCACGTGCCTCCATGTGGCTCGGGACTGTACCCAAAAACTACCTGTTTGCACGACTTCTTTGAGCCGTGGTAGGGTAGAAATCAAAGCACAGTGGGAACTCACACGAGACAAATGACGACCTCAGGTCGATGAACTAACCTGTACACATGTCACCAGGGAACTGCTATCTGACGATATGTATAATACCAACTAGCAGGTTCCCGGCGAGTCCTGTCCGGTGTACTCATAACCCAATGAGCACCTGTATACATCTTAGGTGATCCAACTGACACCAGTGGCTTGTGAGACCGGCCACCGCCCCTCGTCGGGGTCTCGACTGTATACACTAGTCTACTCCGGTGTATCGATGCCCTGTCTCGAAACTCCCACGACTAGGGACCACTATTAAGGATATGCTTATAGACCACCCAACTCTCACTTATATGATCGCCCTCATACTGTTGGTAGTCCAGCAAGATCCTAAGGGCTCTATCAAAGTGTAATCGTGATCAGTCACCTGAACCTATACACGACTGATAAAGGCATACCAGATAACATACTATCATCTCGAGTAAGACTGTCCTACCAGTATAGGTCCTCCGCAATCATTGCAATCACGTACCTGCGATCCAATAATTGACTTTGAGGGCACTATATCCAACACTTAACACGTGGCGCGCAGCGCAGAGCGCAAGTGATCTGAAGCGTTGCTTTATTTACTTTGAAATTTGAATTTTAAAACAGAGCCTTGCTCTGATTGGGGGTGCGCTGCCTTGGGCGCAGCGCTCCTTACGCTGGCGTGTCTGCTTTTGACACGTGGCGCTCTCCGCGCAGTGCAAGGGACTTGAAGCGTTGCTTCAAATTTTTTGAATTTTGAAATTCAAACAGAGCTTTGCTCTGACTGGGGGAAACAGAAGCGTTGCTTCATTTCCCGCCTTGGGATTTGAACAGAGCTTTTCTCTGATTGGGGGAAACAAATGCCCCCCACCGTTGCGCTTACGAGGCCCCAGACGTGAGTGCGGCGGTGGTAGCATCTCGGCCGTTGGATCAACTTTTTGGGGAGTTGAAACGGCTCTCAACGCGTATAAATAGAACTTTTGGTCCTCAGATGATTACCATCTTCTTCATAAGAATTTTTATTCAGATCCTTTCTCTTTCGTTCAAGAACTTTTAAGAGTTAGAACTCTTTCCAAACTTAGATAAAATTAAATTAATTTTAATAAATTAAGGTTTTTACCAATTAACAGAGCCTTGCTCTTAATAGATCCCTGATCTAAAGAAAACCCATTTAGGGTTTCATTAGCAGAGCTTTACTCCATAGGTCTAAAGAGATCTAAAGAGAACTAAAGAGAACCCTATTAGGGTTCCATTAATAGAACTCTGCTCTCTAAAAGGATTTTTCTTGTGATTTCTTAATTCATTAATGGAGCTTTGCTCCTTTCAAATCATATAGAAGAACTCTTAAGAGTTTTTCATGGATCATGAAGATCAGACATGGAATTTTATTTTATTATTATTATTTTATTTTTTTTGGTGAATTGCATCATCTTCTTAGAGCAAGGCTCTGACCATTCTAGGGGAATTTCTTTTAAATTCCCCTAATACTTGATTTTGCCAGAATTCACTCCTGTCTGTAGAGCATTGCTCTCGAGGATTTTAATCTCCTATGCCTGTTTTGAATCAGAAATTGCTTAACCAGTCTGTCTGCTAATTTTGTTGATTTTCTTTTGCAGGAGTAATGGACGCTTATATGTACGATCTCGACGAGATTATCTCTTACGGAGACATCCGCCGACTCGGCCGTTCTCAGAATCGAGAATTTACAAACGCCGAGTGTGCTGAAATCATGAGTCGCTTCGATGCATATAATGGCCAACTGCTTCCTCGGCGTTCCTCTCTTCTGAAGCTTATCGTGGGAGCGATCTGGGAAGCGCTCCCTTTATTCTGTATCGGCGTGCCACTTGGAGCATTGGATGCCACTGAGGATAAGGTGCACTCGGTGTATCTGATGAACCTAATCTCGAAGAGACGGCGAGACAATCATGTCGATCTCTTGCACCAGGCTTTTCAACAGTCTGCCATACTTGCTATCTATCGGAGGGTGGAGGACATCCGTGAGGATCCCGACGCTCTTGATCGCGAAAGAAAGCATACCAGGATGGTTCAAAAGGCCTGGAAGATTTTGGACAAGGTCACTTTTGAATTCCTCAATCCATGTCCTGGATTTGAGTTTTGCCATTGTAATTATTTCAGTAATGCTGTTTTTGTTTATTGTCTTTATTGATGTAAGAATTTTCCAAGTATGAATGACAAATCTTTTGCCTCCTTCCTTTTATTTTCTGCTTTGTTATTAGCATATTCCTTAAGTAAGCATAGCCTGTAGGTGATATAGAACATTCCGTCTTGAATACTTTGGGGAGTAGTGATGGCTTAGGAAGCAGGTTCAGATCTGCTACCTAAGGCTTTTCAACTTTATGAGCCGTGAGGGTCTCATAAAGACTCTTTCTCCCTATGAGTCGTGAGGATCTCATAGGTGTATTTTCTCCTTACGGGTCATGAGGACTCCTAAGTGTGTTTTCTCTTGAGAGTCTGATTTATCTCAAAAACTATCTATTAACCGCAATCAAGAACGGCGTCGCATGAAGCTAGCCGGTGAGTACGGGTTGGTCCACAGGGATGTTGTGAATCTCCTAATCGCGCTAACGAGTTAATTCCGATGGGTGTTCGGGTTAATTATTAAATCTAAAAACCTAATTATTCTATACTACGATTATCTAGATCTAAACTTGCTAGGGCTAGGTTTAGGGATGGTTTGGAAATGCAAGTAAATCTCAACGCTTTCTATACCCAAATGAAGATCTATGAGGAGTTATGGTAATTATCAATAAAGGAGATTAGATCCATTCGGGAAGGTGTTCCTTCCGCTAGGTTCTTGTCCTTCCTTTAGAGATCCTTACCCTAACCTTCATGGAAAACGCGCACAACCGGGCCTTTATACTACGGTATCACCGCTACCTCGAGGGATAGGGTGCGGTAGGGCGCGATGTGTGCGTGTATGCATGGAGTCCTATTGAAAATATATAATGGGTAAGAAAGGGATGAGAGATCTCATCTCTCAAAAGCCTTCCCCAAAGCTAACTCTAAACAATTATCTACGGCAATAAATTAAATCTACCTAGTGCAAAGAATTTAAATCTAAACTAGGGCAATTAAATAAATCTACTTACAGATGGCTCTCTCCAAACATCAACGCAGGTTGTCAGATCTGAATTCATGAGTTGAAGGGAGGCACCGATGCTCTCCATAAAGAATTCTGAAATTTATTATTAAAAGGAGGCATAAGAAAATACAATCTGTAGAGTCCCTATTTATAGAGAATAGGAAACCCTAGGTTACATTTGATTCGCATGTCTAAAATTACAAAAATAGCCCTTAGGTTGACTAGTCAACGCCGCACCCACGTTTTGGTAAAAATTCATTTTCCTCTGGACTTCTTCGTGCCGCGGAACCGCGGCAATGGTAGGCTTGGGCTGCGGTTCCGCGGCCCATTGATGGTGTCATCATGTCATTTTTTGTGGGCTTGTTCTTGGTTCTTTGGGCTTTTTATTTATTTAGTTCTTTTCTCTGTTTGGCTTCTGGTCTCATTCAGATCTTTCAGTGAAACTTGTAGTGGTCTTTTAACCGTTTGCCTTGACATTTTGGACCTTGCATTGCCTTGTTGATTGTGAACTGTTCTTCGTCTAGGCTTGACTAGGATCCTTCTATTTGTTGGTCAAAAGTCCCTTTTTGCATCGTCTTTTGTCTTTTTCACTGTTTTCGCTCCAAGAACCTGTAACCTGTAATATGAAGCAGACATGCGTCAAAAGCACCTGTTTATTTAAAAATATAAGAATGGGGAATATAATAATACAATATTATGGTGTGAACAAATACCCCCAAACTTATCTTTTGCTCGTTCTCGAGCAAACTTATTTTTATTCACTAAAATCCTAACCACACTTTCGCAGGGAAACGCGATTGCACTGAGCACGTGCAATAAGCCGTTAAACCTCTAGGTGTCCCTAGTAGGAGGAGTGTTGTCTCCTGAGGGTTTTTAGCGGATTACACCCACAAAATCCTATCAATTTGGTTTTTTCGACTTTAATTCTCCAATTAGGTTTTCTAATAAGGAATTCTATTATCATCGACCCATAAATTATCCACCCATATTCTTCACACTTCCTCATTATCTAACTTAAGATTATATATGCTCTATAGACTTACCTAGCTTTCGGCATCTCTTAAGTTTTCCTTCTAGGGTTCCATCTCCACTTAGGAATTTCTATCAACTCTACTAAAGATACAAGTTCTATTCTTCATTCCTTTCTCTTATCTAAACTCCAATCATATATCCCCACGTGTGTGTATAAATCACCCCTACACTTGGAAATTCAAATCAAGCAATCATACCATTGTCCGTTGTCCAAAGTACTAATTAATTGGTGAATTTTAATGAATTTTGCTTACACATCCTTAATGCGACCGTTAATACTTCTTGAGATACCAACAACCGATTACAATATGTGTTTGCACATTGAATCATAATTCCTAGTTTTGCAACACCCAAGGCTTTTAGCAGTGACTCCCAAACCAGTTGGTCTAAGGCACTAGGTGATGAAGCACCCTCGCTAAATATTTTTCTATTTTTGCAGCCTTAAGTAATCACAAAAACCAGTATTCATTTTTTTCTTCTTTATTCGCATTTTTTCTCTTTTATTTTCATTGTACTAAGGACTTTAGACAAGAACATTTCAAGGTCTCTTCTACTATCCCAAGTTTCAAAGTGCGTGATTGTGCAAATTGTAGGGTATACATTTTCAGAATCTAGACTTAAGCTTAGGAATTATTTTTCAAACTTATACTTGGCCGAATGACTTGAGAAGAGTTGCTGATATAGCCATCGAAGTCTTGATTGTCATCTTGGTGATTTTCCGGGTCTGGTTCAGGTAGGGTCAGGCAGAACCGTTGTTGCCTGATGGGAACTTCCCCCATATTGCTATCAATGTCTTCATGTCGGACTTAGCGAAACCTTGATCTCCCAGAATCCAGGCGCGTAACAGCAGAGTCGTATCCTTCCGGGTCTAATAAGAACATCAATACTTTTCCTTTGTTTCAACTTAGCCCAAGAACTGAACCCAAAATTTGCCTATTTCTAAATAAACTACAAAGGCATATACTTTCTACCGTTAAACTTTAAGGAAGGTTATTTTTAGGGTTTTTAATTTACTACGTCAAAGATCTAGGTGTTCCTAGCTAGTCAACCTATTTGTCAAACTCAAGTCAATTAGGCCAAAATTGAATACAATAATTTTTATAATTTTTGAATTTTTTTAATTTTTATGGGTTTTCAAATAAATATGCAAATGCAAAAATATATACAAATGAATGCGAAGGAAGAAGACGTACCGAGCATACCCACAAACTTAAACTTGACAGTGTCCTCACTGTCATGCTAAACCAAGAAGGTCAAAATGCCGGTACTCCCCTGTTTATTTATTTATAAAAAAAAATTATATTTTTTTAATGTTTTGAATTTTTTTTTTATTTTTATAGAAAAAGAAAAGAAAAAATATATGTACATATATACAACAAGGTTCCTCCCAAACTTAAGCTTGGCCTTACACAAGCCAAAGGTTAGCACCAACCATTCAAAAATCTTATCGTGGTAATGGCCGAGTTGGTGAAATAATGGGGTGTAGAGGAAAGAAATGAGAAACACGCGAGACCGTGTGGGAAGAAGGGCAGAATATGGTCTCGGTGGAGGAGAAGAATGGCGGAAAGGAGAAAGAAGGGTCGCGCGATCTTGAGGGTTGAAATCGAGTGAATAAATTAGCGCAATTTGTGATGACCGATGTGTTAAAAGCGATTGCGCTAACCTATCAACTCGTCGAGAAATAGGGTCAAATCCCTCAAGATTCGCAAGAAAACATGGGTACGCCGAACTTGGTATTGGAGATGAAAGCGTAACGGTCTCTTGTACGGTCCGAACGATAGGAAGGACGAAAGGGAGTGAATTAGGGATAGTCTCATTCTCACCGTAGTAAACTGTCTCGAACTTAAAAGATTCCATCAATGGTTCGAAACTACTGTAATCAACCGAGTCTGATGGTTCAACTAACCCATCTGAAAATGTAAAGGACTCAAACTTAGGCGGTGAGTCATCAACATCGTCCAAAAAAGTAAAACACTCGTAAGTGTTAACGTCTGTGAGAAGTGTGTCAGATTCAAAATAAAAATTTTCAAGCTCACAGTCTTCAAGTGTGGTCGGAACGATGGAAAGGATGGAGGGTGATTTAGTTAAACGTTCAAGAGGATGAATTGGAAAATCCGACACATCAAAGAAAAATGGTTCAACCTCAATATGATCCTCAAAACTCTCCTCAATACCGTCCTTATAATTCTCCTCAAAATTCAACTCATCCATGCTATTATCATCAAAATCAAGACGCATATGAAGTTCGGGAGAAACATCTAATGACTCAGGATGATGAATTGGACATAAAAGTTCAATCAGATCGACAGGTTCATCATCTGAAATATTCCCAGCGTCTATATCCTAAATCAAGTGAAAATCAATTTTTTCTGACACCTCCTCAAAAGCATGGATATTTATCGATTTAGGTTCTAGATTAGAGGTGTAAAGATCGAAAGGATTAAGTGCGGTTTCACTCGAAAGGGGTTCCTCATAATTTGGAAAACCAAGCACTACAAAGTCGCACAACTCATCATTTTGGACACATGTTTGAAAATTGGAGTTGTTGGATTCAATTGGGTATGAGTAGGTTTGATTTGGAAATCCTCTCCCATTCTCACTCTGTCCAACCGCCTCCTTATACATTGAAAAATTTGGAGCTAGCGGGAAACTAGCTACCGGTTCACTAGGTTGCATAAGGGCGTCCACGGACGCTTCCACATTCCTAGTCATTTTGTTTGTTGCTGCGATATACGCCTCCAATGACTCTTCCAAACTAGACTTGGATGGTAAGGGGATTTCGTTAAAAGATTCGAAATCGTGTGGATATGCAAAACTCCCAACAGGCTGTGTAGAATCAATGTCTAGTGAAAGTGGAAATGTCGGGCAGGACTGGTAGGAATTGGATGGTTGGACAGGAGTAGGGTCAACATGTGGATAAAAAGGTGAATGGACTTGTTGATCCCTAGAACTAGATGTGTGGAGAGGGGTGAAAGATCGGCTACGAGATTGAGCAATATGCTCAGCAATGGACATCGGTTTAGGAGTTACAGCTGGACTCGAAAAAGTGGCATCAACATACGAAGGTGGTGAAGGTTGACTTGGTTGACACAAAGTGGGTTGCAAAGTCAAACTGTTTCTCCTAGACGCTTCTATTTGATCTTTCAAAGATATTTTTGGCATGGAGGGATCTTCTTTAAATCGACCGAAACAATTGTCGTACGACGCAAAGTTAGGTTCGGGATACCAAAGTTCGGCAAGATATTTATGATGTGGGGTAGGCATGATAGAAGAAAGAGAAAAGAAAGAAGATTGGGGTGCACGGATTTCTTAGCGACAAAAGTTGCAAGTCTTCATATAAAAATTTTCCTCTTATTTTTTTATTTGTTTTGCAAAAATTTTCGATAAAGGGCTTAGACACAAATGCAATTAACCAGAAATGCACAATCAGGCCTACATCTAAGGTCACCTAGGTCAGCTAGACAGCTCCTAACTGTTCCAAAGGGCTAGAAATAGGACCTCAAACCGCCTCTTCACCGCCAATTGCGGCCATGTAAGTGCCAGGTAAGTGGGAGGCTCCCCGCTACAAGTAGCGGTCCTAATTAAGTAACCACTTGCCTTGACACACTTGCCTAGACATCGAAAAGTCAGGTTAGGACAAACGGCTGATGCCTATAACTAGTCCTCTGTCCTATTGAGCTCGAAGTGCTTAGGGCTGAGTCTAGTTTTTTTTAATTAAAGATTGGTCAATGCAAATGCTTTATGTGATTTCTGGGGTCCTGGGAAGGGTGATGAAATCCCCACCCAATCTGAATTGGTCAACAGCCCCTTAAAGTCAGTTTTAAAAATATGCAAAACAGTAAATCACTTGCAATAAAAGATTTTTATTTTATTTGCGGCGCAAAAAATCCTGCAGAGAATTTGTTATTTGGAAGGGAAAAGATTTTTAAGCGCAAAGAAATCCTGCAGGCAAATTTACAAAAGATATATCAAGATTTACAGAGAAGAAACAGAGGACTTACAGAGTTGGTTTTTTTTTAACCGCGCTTCAGACTTTTTTGGGGAACCGATCCCTCACCCCTACCGCGGAACCGCCGCAAAAGGCACCCTACGACCGCGGAATCGCCGCCGGTTGGTCACTTCGGCACCAGTTTTTTTTTTGCTCTCCAGATCTCCGCGGTTCTTCTTGTTTCGCTTTCTGGAAATTTCCAGATCCGTCTCGATTGTATATCCTGCAAGATTCAAACAACAAAGTACCCTTTCCAAAAATAACAGATGATATATTTTTATATATTTTGTGATTTTTCAGATTTTTATGATTTTTTTAATTTTGATTAACCCGAAATTGCAAAAAGGAAATAACACGCCATCCCCGGCAACGGCGCCATTTGATTTATCTCAAAAACTATCTATTAACCGCAATCAAGAACGGCGTCGCATGAAGCTAGCCGGTGAGTACGGATCGGTCCACAGGGATGTTGTGAATTTCCTAATCGTGCTAACGAGTTAATTCCGATGGGTGTTCGGATTAATTATTAAATCTAAAAACCTAATTATTCTATACTACGATTATCTAGATCTAAACTTGCTAGGGCTAGGTTTAGGGATGGTTTGGAAATGCAAGTAAATCTCAACGCTTTCTATACCCAAATGAAGATCTATGAGGAGTTATGGTAATTATCAATAAAGAGGATTAGATCCATTCAGGAAGGTGTTCCTTCCTCTAGGTTCTTGTCCTTCCTTTAGATATCCTTACCCTAACCTCCATGGAAAACGCGCACAACCGGGCCTTTATACTACGGTATCACCGCTACCTCGAGGGATAGGGTGCCGTAGGGCGCGGTGTGTGCGTGTATGCATGGAGTCCTATTGTAAATATATAATGGGTAAGAAAAGGATGAGAGATCTCATCTCTCAAAAGCCTTCCCCAAAGCTAACTCTAAACAATTATCTACGGCAATAAATTAAATCTACCTAGGGCAAAGAATTTAAATCTAAACTAGTACAATTAAATAAATCTACTTACAGATGGCTCTCTCCAAACATCAACGCAGGTTGTCAGATCTGAATTCATGAGTTGAAGGGAGGCACCGATGCTCTCCATAAAGAATTCTGAAATTTATTATTAAAAGGAGACATAAGAAAATACAATCTGTAGAGTCCCTATTTATAGAGAATAGAAAACCCTAGGTTACATTTGATTCGCATGTCTAAAATTACAAAAATAGCCCTTAGGTTGACTAGTCAACGCCGCACCCACGTTTTGGTAAAAATTCATTTTCCTCTAGACTTCTTCTTGCCGCGGAACCGCGGCAATGGTAGGCTTGGGCCGCGGTTCCGCGGCCCATTGATGATGTCATCATGTCATTTTTTGTGGGCTTCTTCTTGGTTCTTTGGGCTTTTTATTTATTTAGTTCTTTTCTCTGTTTGGCTTCTGGTCTCATTCAGATCTTTCAGTGAAACTTGTAGTGGTCTTTTAACCGTTTGCCTTGACATTTTGGACCTTGCATTGCCTTGTTGATTGTGAACTGTTCTTCGTCTAGGTTTGACTAGGATCGTTCTATTTGTTGGTCAAAAGTCCCTTTTTGCATCGTCTTTTGTCTTTTTCACTGTTTTCGCTCCAAGAACCTGTAACCTGTAATATGAAGCAGACATGTGTCAAAAACACCTGTTTATTTATAAAAAGAATAAGAATGGGGAATATAATAATACAATATTATGGTGTGAACAAAGTCGTAAGGATCTCACCAGAGAATTTTCCCTCTTACAAGTCGAGAGGACTCGTAAGTAGTTGTTTCCCTCCTTGTCGAGATTCGACTTTGGAGAGTGTGGTCCGTGAATAGTATGCAAGAGTCCATTTTGAACCAACTTGTTGGGCCCCAGTGCTTAGGAAACAGGTTTTTTAATCCCTGCTGCCTAAGGCTTTACCTCACGAGTCGAGACGAATCGAGCATTTCTCACAAGGACACCCTAACGTCACAGTTAACCTCTGCTCTTTACAACAGAGGTCCGTTAGGGTCTGTGTTACTAGGGTTTTATCCATCGTACCGTCGCGTCGGCTGATGTATTCCTCGATAGGCAACCTTGCTGTTCGGGTAGCCTTACGACTGTCGTGTCTCTGATTCCTTCGGGGGCTGGACAAAACGTCTTCAAGTAATCCTCCTAGGCAGTTTGACCGTCGGAAGAGCAAGCGTTAGGAATTTTTTCCATGCCGCTTTTTACTTGAGGTTAGGCTCATTTTGGAGAGCCCTGATGAGTCATAACCACTCCGCGCTGGTGTGGGATGATCTCCGATAGTCTTTCAGGTTTTATATGAGTTGCCGTCAAGATCCTGAAGCTAGGAATTTGGCCTTTGCTTCGTTTGCTGGCATTGCGTCTGCTGTATCGAGACGAATGTCGCGATTGTCTCTAGGTTACTGGTGAACCGTCGAGGTCTGGAACTAGGGATTTTGCCGTGGCTCCGTTTGTTTGATTTTCGCGTCTGAATCCTGCTGGAGTAAGAACGCTGTAGTGACATCTCGTCTGCTGTATCGAGATGAACGTCGAGGTGGTGGATCACTCTATATGGGATGATCTCCGGTAGTCTTTCAGGTTTTATATGAGTTGCCGTCAAGACCCTGAAACTAGGAATTTGGCCTTCGCTTCGTTTGTTGGCATTGCGTTTGCTGTATCGAGACGAATGTCGTGATTGTCTCTAGGTTGCTGGTGAACCGTCGAGGTCTGGAACTAGGGATTTTGCCATGGCTCCGTTTGTTTGATTGTCGCGTCTGAATCATGTTGGAGTAAGAACGCTGTGGTGACATCTCGTCTGCTGTATCGAGACGAACGTCGAGGTGGTGACCACTCCATATGGGATGATCTCCGGTAGTCTTTCAGGTTTTATAAGAGTTGCCGTCAAGACCCTGAAACTAGGAATTTGGCCTTCGCTTCGTTTGTTAGCATTGCGTCTACTGTATCGAGACGAATGTCTAGGCTGTCTCTAGGTTGCATATGAACCATCGAGGTTTGGAACTAGGGATTTTGCCATGGTTCCGTTGTTTGATTGTCGCGTCTAAACCCTGCTGGAGGAAGAACGCTGGGGTAACATCTCGTCTGCTGTATCGAGACGAACGTCGAGGTGGTGACCACTCCGCGCTAGTGTGGGATGATCTCCGATACTCTTTCAGGTTTTATATGAGTTACCGTTAAGACCCTGAAGCTAGGAATTTGGCCTTCGCTTCGTTGTTTTGGCGCGTCCGAACCCTGCTGAAGGAAGGATGCTCCAGTGACATCGCGTCTGCTGTATCGAGACGAACGTCGAGGTGGTGATCACTCCGCGCTGGTGTGGGATGATCTCCGATAGTCTTTCAGGCTTTATATAAGTTGCCGTCAAGATCCTGAAGCTAGGAATTTGTCCTTTACTTTGTTTGCTGGCATTGCGTCTGTTGTATCGAGACGAATGTCGCGGCTGTCTCTAGGTTGCTGGTGAACCGTCGAGGTTTGGAACTAGCGATTTTGCCGTGTCTCCGTTTGGTGATGTTGCGTCTGAGTCCTGCTGGAATGAGGAGGAACGTTGTTGTGGGTCTCCAGGCTCTAGACGTGGCCGTCGAGACTTGGCTCCATTTTCTGATGGAGCTTGGGGGGAGGAGTGTGATTCCTTCTTTGTTTGCGCCCCTGGATTGTATACAGGGACTGCTGTGATATCACCTGTAGGGAGAAAGTTTCATTCTTTCATAAGTTTTTTTTTAATTTCTTCCCACGATGCTCTATCATTTCAGCTTTTTTATATCGCGAAGGTCGCGATTGCCCAATCATTTCGGCTATTTTTCGCGGTGCCCAATCATTTTGGCTATTTATTTTATTTTTACTCGTTGTTTTTTATTGCGAGTTGCCCAATCATTTCGGCTATTTTGCATACATACATTTTTACTTGCTGATTTTGTCTGCAAGTTGCCCCATCATTTCGGCTATTTCGTATGCATGTGTGGCTTGTTGGCTTTTCGCCGCAAGCTTGGAATCAAACACCGATTTCGGTATCAGCACCGCTACAACTGGGATATTACCAGGAGCGAATCATCATTTGCCTCTGTCGATATCGAACAAGGGTGGCTTAGTGAACAGGGTTAGAATCCTGTCGACTAAGGCTTTTGACTTCATGAGCCGTAAGGGTCTCACAAAGATATTTCTCTCTGCAAGTCGTGAGGATCTCGTAGGTGTGTTTTCTCCTTAGGAATCGTGAGGACTCCTAAGTGTATGTTCTCTTATAAGTCGTAAGGATCTTACAAGAGGGTTTTCTTCTTATAAGTCGAGAGGACTCACAAGGGTTGTTCACCGTGCGAACATATCCCTAGTCACGGGTGAGACTTGGTTAGGGAAATGTTTATTCGTGCCCGTGGATTGTATACAAGGGTCAGTATTGAGCCGCTTGTAGGGCAATATCGAAGGTTGTGGGGGTTGCTTAAGAACAGGTTCAGGTCTCTGTAACTTAAGACTTTCAAATTTTATGAGCCGTGAGGGTTCCATAAGAGAGTTCTCATTACGAGTCATGAGGATCTCGGAAGTGTAATTTCTCCTTAGGAATCGTGAGGATTCCTAAGTGTATTATTCCCTTGTGAGTCGTAAGGATCTCACGCAGGTGGTTTTTCCTCACAAGGTCGAGAGGACCTTATCAGTGTCTTTTAACGAGGTTGCGCCTTTTCGGGTTTTCACAAACACCCGCCAGTAGCCCTGCTGTTTTTACTCACGGAGCCCTTTCGGGTTTTCATCCGTGCCCATTTTGCTTATGGACATACCGTTTTTTTTATATATAACGAGATTGCGCTCTTTCGGGTTTTCACAAACACTCGCCGATAGTCCTGCTGTTTTTACTGACGGAGCCCTTTCGGGTTTTCATCCGTGCCCATTTTGCTTATGGACATACCGTTTTTTTTCCTTTTTTTTATATAACGAGGTTGCGCCCTTTCGGGTTTTCACAAACACTCGCCGGTAGTCCTGCTGTTTTTACTCACGGAGCCCTTTCGGGTTTTCATCCGTGTCCATTTTGCTTATGGACATACCGTTCTTTTTTTTATTCTTTTTTTTATCAGCTTTGGGACGTTGCAATCCATCGTAGTTTATCAACGTCTCGGTCAACGGCTAATTTTTGGACATAGTGGTCCGTCGTTAGTTTAAGGACGTTTCGGTCCGCCGTCGCCGTATTTGAGGCGAATCTCTAGTTTACTAACTTCTCGGTCTATGGGGCTTTCCCTATGAATGAGCATGATGCCCCCGGCATATCCATCTTTCTTGGAGCATGTGGTTGTGGTGGGCTCACCTTCCAGTTTTCGGACAGCGCGAACTTACCCTGTTGGTATTGGTCTTCAACCCAGATTTTGAAGACGTAGCAGTTTTTGATCGGATGGCCCAATTCTTGGTGGTAAGGGCAGTAATTAGGATTGTTGACATCATTCAGTTGTAGCTGGTGTTTCAGCTCCGGTAGAGTGATAAGACTGTTGCGCACTGCTAGTTCGAACAGCCTCCTTGTTTCATCCTGGGGAAGCGAGTACGGATGTTTCAACTTCTCAAAGAGGGGTTGCCGCTTGTTGTTTTGGCGAACAACCGGTCTAGGGTCACTCGATTGTTGTTGAGTGTTGGCGACGAAGGCCGTTTTCCCCTTTCCTTTATCCTTTTTGTTCGATCCCTTGTTTGCGGGTCCGAGATTCTTTCCAGGTAGCGTGCGATTGCACGGCTGAATGTTTTCGCAACTCCTCAATTCTTTCGTTTTAGAGATGGATTCCTTGAAGAGAGGGCCGAGGGCTACTTTTACGTCGGAGTCGCTCCCGAAGGTGAGAACTCGTGGTCCCTCGGGATCAACCCTATGATAATTGCCGGCAATTCTTTTATGCTCTTCTGTCGCATCTTTCCACTGTCTACCAGCTTCACGCTTTGTCCTGTTGAAGTGTTGCCTGTGAGCGACATATCCTTGCCACCAACACTTAAAGGAGTTCCAATCTTCAGTAGGATGTGCGATCTTCTGATGATATAAGCAGAAGTCAGGGTGTACGTCCGCTTCATCAAGATGTATACCACCAGGAGAATTTTCTCTGAAAGAGGGCAGCCTCATCCCCATCGATATGGCTTTGGTGAATCGTTTCCTTGTCTTGATCCTGCTTTCATTTGCGGCGGATGTATTTTGATCTGGTGGGAGTGTTTCGACCCTTTTGTGTAGTCGCCGGCATTTGGCCTTTTCAAATATGGCCATCTCACGCTCCCGATCGGCTTTACTTTTTAAATGAATTTCACTCAGGAAGGCGTCAATCATTTCATCTGACGGCCCTAGAAGTTCCGATTCAGGGTCTGCCCCCAGTTTCTTTGTGCAAGGAGCCTCTTCATTGTCTAACGATGAATGAGAGATCACATGGCAACTGGCTACGTAATCCTCAGATTCATCCGACGAGCCTTCTTCATTATCTTCGTCCTCAAGGACGTGGCTGAGGAACTCTTGGAGCATGATGGGAGTCCGCGCCTTTTGATTATATTCGTCCAGCGCGTCGATTTGTTTCTGTAGGTCAGTGCGCTTGTCCTCCAACTTCACGGGCTTTTGGGTCTTCTCCTTCTTCTTCGAAGACTTTGACAGCTGGGTGCACGAGCTTTGGCTATCACCACCAATCTTTGGAGTTGGGCGCGGCTTCAGCATTCCTTCGACGATCTGGGGTTCCATCGGATTCTTCCACTTGATCGCCGGACATGTCTGGAGATCATTCGGCATCCTTTTGGTTCTGGCCGAAAGAATGACCTCCCATGGAGCTTCCTCAACAAAAGAGCATGATGCCCCCAGTGTGTCCGTCTTCTTAGGAGTGTGCGGTTGTGGTGGGTTTACCTTCCACTTCTCAGAAAGTGCAAACTTGCCTTGTAGGTACTGGTCCTCAATCCAGCCTTTGAAAACGAAGCAATTTTCGATTGGATGCCTTACTGCTTGATGGTAAGGGCAGTAATTAGGATTGTTGAGATCGCCTGGCTGCAACGGACATTTTGGACCCGGCAGATTGACGAGTCTGTTGCGCACTGCCAGCTCGAACAGTCTCCTCGTTTTATCTTGGGGAAACGAGTAAGGATGTCCTAGTCTCTCCTCGAGGGATGGGCGTGGACGCATATTGTTTTGACGGACAACCGGCTTTAAGTTGCTCGGCTGTTGTTGAGTATTAGCGACGAAAGTTGCTTTTACTTTCCCCTTTTCATTCTGAGGATCCGTCTTTGAAGGAGATGGTCTATGACCCATCTTATCCATTTGGGCCAACTTGTCAATCAAGGCCTGGAAAGTAGTTGGCTTGAAGAACATCATGAACTGGGAGATGGCCGCCTGAGGGTCAAGAGTGCCTACAAACATGCCCACAACCGGCGCCTCTTCGATCCGTTGTTCGCATTTCGACCACAGATTCCGCCATCGGATAGCGTACTGGACCCACGTCTCGCCTGGTTTCACCCTGGCATTAATCAGTGCCGTTATCGGGGTGCGTTCACTAGCACTCGCGAATCTTTGTGTAAACAGTAGCTCCATCTCGACAAATGTTTTGACAGAGTCGTTAGGTAGCTCCGAATACCATTCAAAGGCCGTTTCTGCTAAGCTGCCGACGAATTGGCGAAGCAACAGTTTGTCGTCGCCTCCAGTGTTGCCGCATAAGGCTCTGAACTGAGCGACATGCTGATGTGGATTCCCTGTCCCCTTGTACACATGGAATTTAGGGATCGTATATCCCGGCGGGTAACTAATTTGGTCATACCACCCCGGATAGGGTCGTCCAGTTCTAACAATTTGCCCAGCCGCTTCATTTGCCTGGTGAGCTCGTATTTATTGAGCTATATAGTCGTCTGGTGCAGCTTTGGAAATGGTTTCCTCCTTAGCTCCTGAATGAGCCGGAGGAGGATTAGATGTCTCCCCTCTATCGTCTTCAATAATGATCGAAGGTCTTCAGCTGGAGGGTCCGGCTGTAACATCATTCCTACCATGTCTTGGAAGAGAAGCGCCATTTGTTTTATATTGGCAGCTTGTTCTGCTGCCTCTCTGTCCTTCTTTTCGAGGACTCTGCGTAGGAAGTCAGCGTCAGTTTCCTGTTCGTGACGCTGGTCTGATGATGTTTCCGAGCTTTCTTTTGGCCCGGTAAGTGCGACCATTGCAGTCATCATTTCCTGAAGCTTCTGTTGTTGCTCCTGGGCTTTGGTCATGGATCAAGTGAGCGGTCGGTGACCCGTCGAAACACGGCTTTCCTCCTTTCCGGAAGCCATATAAACAGTATGGACCGTTATGCCCCCAGACTTGGGGCGTTTGGTCTCGGCGTCTTTACGCTCTGCCGTATTCATAAGGGCTTTCTCTGACCTCCTTCTCTTTTGAGTGGTTGACGTTGAGGGGGCCGTTGCAGCGGGCACCCAGGTGGTTGTCGTCCTTTATGGGTTGCTAGGACGGTCCTCTTCCTGCTGAATCTTCAGCTTCTTCTGTCGGCGGAGATAGTCTTGATCGATCACCGACTCCTGGACCTGTCGCCAGACTTTATAAACTTTGGAGGACAGCAGCTGAGGGGGTTGTTCCAGTTTTGCTTCTGTAACATTTTCCACCGGTGGAGGAGATCTTTTCAATATGGCAGTAGGAGAGTTCCTGCGCACCTTGTTCAGCAATTCAAAGCTGTTCCCGGTTGGAACAGCAGCATCGATCTCCGCCGTTGGAGCTGGTGGAGTAAATCCAGACGGAGAGTTGCCTCCGGCCTTCCTCACTCGGCGCCAGTGGCGACGTCGAGCGTGTCGCGCAGATGGTGTTGGTTCGGCTATGAGGACGGCCTTGTCATGCCCCCTGTTTTGAGGAGAAGTTGTTATTGACGCTAGCCGGTCGAATGCTGACGTTCGTTGAGAGGGGATAGTCAGTCTTGCGAAGGCCGACTTTCGAACAGGGGAAATAGCCTTCGTGACTTTGCATGGAGTAGGAGCTGAAACGGAAAGTCTTGTGAAGACCGACCCTCCAGCAGGGGAAGCTGCCTTGATGACTTTAGGAGCAGGAATGGCTATCCGCTTCGGGATGGCCACTTCAGGTATCGTGGGCTTCTTCATGGGCCCACTTGAGCTTCGGCCCAGTTTGCTGAAAATTGAGGAATTGGACTTGGGCGACACGTTGAGAGGGTCACGGTAGTTGTAAACCGATCAAAGACCGACTTCCTTGGAGCTTCTTGCAAAGACATTGGGACATTGAAGCTCATCGGTGGGAGCATAGTCCCGAAGAAAAGCCTAGTGGTGGCCTGAGTCACATGTTCCACCGGCAAGACGAAAATGGAGGCCGCTTGGGGCCATAAGTCACTCCTCCAGACGGGACGGAGCGGGAGTTGCTGTTGCAGTTAGTGCAGTTTGAAGCCATTGGTCTTCTGTTTTCTGCACGGAGCAAGATACCAAATCTAAGTACCATGAATCCACAGGCAACCATAGCAAACCGCGAGTCGTTTGCGAACACGACACACGAAGTGTGGAGTAGAAAGAGGAAGAGGTCCCACCGGGCGTGCCAGAATCTGTTCCCCTCCGAACAACGGAGACGCGACCGCGTAGGTCCGTCTTGCCTGAAATTCGGGGCAGATGATAATGGATGCTATCCGTCCACCTCTCCGAAGATGCCAAGTTGATTTATGGCACCATTTATCGAAGGTTTAAACGGATGCGGCCGATATAGCAGACTTCGTCAGATTCACCCTCGTTCAAGGGGTTTTTGATTGTGGGGACGCTCTTCCCTGCAGGCGCAAGCCCCTGCAGTTAATTACGCTACCGCATCACGGTAACAACTTTCTCCTTCTCCAGCTGGTCACTTCGTATCGTGGGTGTTTGTTTTGTTTGTGGTTTCCCGTAGATTGTATACCGAGACTAATTTATGTGGTCGCCCGTAGGACGTGGATTAGTCCAAATCCGTATTTTCTTAGATTTGGGTTTGGGGTTTTGGTTTAAGAATACGTTAGTCTCATTTTGGACTAAGATCAACTTAAACGTTTGTTAAGGATACGTTAGTCTAATTTCCAGACTAAGATCGACTTAACGGGATCGTTTAGATCCAACAAAAGAGCATTAGGGCTCTATTGCGGTCGATAGGTAGTTTAAGGACATTGCGGTCTATTGTGGTCCGTCGAATGTATGGCTGTCGGGACCCGTCACCTCTCTGAAGACGTTGAAGGATTACAATGGCAAGTATCAGAGGAGTTCAGAGATGTACCCTTGAACCAATGTTGGTTGGGAGATCTATAGTCCAATTTGGGACTAAAGTCTGTTTGAAGGTTTATGAGCATATGGGCTCGGTTGAACATTTTATTGTTCTAGCTGTTGAGCTTTTATTTGGGCTTGGCCTTTTTATAATGCATAGCATTGGGCTCTGTAGTTAAATGCATAGCATTTATATTTGGCCTGTTAGGCCTTTATTTGGGCTCTGCCCCTTTTAAATAATGCATAGCATTTAGTGGTCTGATAATGCGACCCGTGGCCTGTCAGGCGCTTTGCGCCAATTAAAGAGCGCAAGGTGCTAGCGCATGTGGAGGTGACACGTGCCACGCTCTGCTGAGCGCAAGTCTGTTAGCGCAGTGCGCTGCGCCAGTGCGCTGCGATATTGCACTGCTGACACGTTGCACGCTCTGATGCATGCAGTGCGCCATTCCAAGAGCGCAGCGCTCTATTTTAGAAGCGCAAGGCGCAGATTTTTCTATGGTTGACACGTGGTGCGCTCTGGTGCAGTGCGTCAATCCAAGGAGCGCAAAGGCGCATTTCAAAAGTGCAAGGTACTGTCCAATAGCGCAGAGCGCATCTTGATCCAATTCAGATCAAAGAAACAAGTTTTTCTTGTTCTAAAGAGGTTCTACCTCAAGATTCAAGAACCAGTGGTTCATCAAAAGGCTGTGCTTTTATATAGATCAAATGATCTGTGAAGTAATACTTCTTTAAATTTTTTGTGATTAGATCTTTCTTATCTTTTTCTTTATATTTGAAGATCATGATCTTGTTCTTAGATCTTTGATCTTTTTAGAAGAGATTCTTCTTTTTTAATGAGGTATTTTCATCTCTGTTCTTCAAGAATCAAATTCTTTATCTTCAAAAATGAAGAAGATGATCTTCTTTCTTCAAAGGCTTGCCTTACAAATTTTTCAGTGGGTTCTCTCTTTTTTCTATGTCTCTATATCTATCTGTGAGACTTGGAGTCTAGAGGCCTTTATAGGGCCAATTGGTTTGTTAAGTTAGTTACAGAGATCTTTCTCTGATTGATCTGGGGATATTTTCCTACCGTTGGATCTTTGATCCTAAGGCCTCTGTTTTACAGAAGACAATCCTCTTATTTTAATAAGATTGGAAAGATCTTTCTAGAATTTTAATTCTAATTAATTAATAATTTATTATTTAAAAGCGCACCTGCGTTTGACACGTGGCGCGCAGCGCAGAGCGTAGCGCAACTGCGCTAGCGCACCTGTGCTTGACACGTGGCGCGCAGCGCAACCGCGCTAGCGCGCCTGTGCTTGACACGTGGCGCGCAGCACAGAGGGCAGCACAACCGCCTTGACACGTGGCGCGCAGCGCAACCGCGCTAGCGCGCCTGTGCTTGACACGTGGCGCGCAGCGCAGAGCGCAAGTGATCTGAAGCGTTGCTTCATTTACTTTGAAATTTGAATTTTAAAACAGTGCCTTGCTCTGATTGGGGGTGGGCTGCCTTGGGCGCAGCACTTCTTGCGCTGGCATGTCTGCTTTTGACACGTGGCGCTCTACGCGCAACGCAAGGGATCTGAAGCGTTGCTTCAATTTTTTTGAATTTTGAAATTCAAACAGAGCTTTGCTCTGACTGGGGGAAACAGAAGCGTTGCTTCATTTCCTGTCTTGGAATTTGAACAGAGCTTTGCTCTGATTGGGGGAAACATTGTACTCTGTAAATCAGAGCACCGTTGGATCAAAGATCCAATGGTGATTAAAAATCACCAAGATACAGAATAAGTTCTGTATGGGAAAATATTTTCCCAATCTTATTAAAAATAAGAAGATCGTCTTCTGTAAAACAGAAGCCGTTGGATCAAAGATCCAACGGTGGGAAACATTCCCCAAATCAATCAGAAATGTCTCAATGAGAGATTTCCCTAACTGATTCAACAAATCAGCCTCCCCTATATAAAGGACCCAAGACTTCAAGTCTTGGAAGGAAGAACCCCCCATCAACTTCAAGTTATCAAAAAAAAAAAGAGCAAGCTCTAAGAAGAAGAAATTTTCTACAAGATAAATGATAATAAGTGAGATCATAACATCTCTTCGACTTTTGAGAGTTTAACTCTCACATCATAAGAACTCGGTTCTTTTTCTACATCAAAATTCCATAAGACAAGTTTTTTTATAAAAACAAAAAGAGCACAACATCTCATTAGAAAAAAGAAGAATTTAGTTCTTAGATCCATGAGACAAAGTCTCTTATGAACGAGAATTTAATTCTCAGAGCACAAAGTTAATCAGAACTACTAAAGAAGAGCTTTAGCTCTTCAATTTAAAAAGAAGCGCTTTAACGCCCCAAGTCTGACGCTCAACGCCCAGCGCTCCAAGCGCTATTTTAAAAGGAGCGCCTCAGCGCTCCAAGTTTAGCGATCAACACTGAGCACTCCACGTGCTCCTCACGTGGGCGCTATTTTATAAGAGCGCTCTACAATCATTGACTGGCGCTCAGCGTCAATCGCATCACGTGCTTCTTACGTGTGCGCTATTTCATAAGAAGCGCTTTAGTGCTCCAGGTCTAGTACTCAGCGCCAAGCGCACCACGTGCTCCTCACATGTGTGCTATTTCACAAAAAACGCCTTAGCGCTCCAGGTCTGGCGTTTAGCGCCAAGCGCACCACGTGGTCCCCACATGTGCGCTAAAGAGAACACAAAGTTTTCTTTATATAAAGCGCTCTGTGCCGTAAAGAGTGTTCAACACCCAATAAAAAACAAAAGAAAGACAGGTGTCAGAACCCAAATTAATGCTCAGTATTATTGAACCAAAAAGGACTGAGCCCAAACAAATGTTCAAATCTGAGTGGATTGAGCCCAAGTTGGCCATAAGTCTTCAATTCAGATTAACTGAGCCCATGTGTTTACAATCTCTTTAATTGGTCTTAGTCCCAAACCCTAACTACAGATCTCTCAACCAACATTGGTTCAAGGGTACATCTCTTTACACCCCTGATATGTATCGTTGTGATTCTTCAACGTCCTCAGGGAGGTGGCGGGTCTCGACAACCAGAAACTTTACAGACTATGATATTTTTAAACCCCACAGACTATGATGTCTTTAAACTAGACTATGATGTCTTTAAACACAGAATATGATGTCTTTAAACTCAATGGACTACGATGTCCTTAAACCCAATGGACCGCAACGTTCTTCAACTAAAACAATAGAGTCCAAACACTCTTTCGTCGGATCTAAATGATCCCAAAATCCTGTTGAGTAGATCTTGGTTTAAAATTAGACTAACGTATCATCAACTAACGTTTGAGTTGATCTTAATCTAAAACAAGATTAACGATCCTTAAACCAACTGTTTACCCCAATCAGAGCAAAGCTCTGTTCAAATACCAAGGCGGGAGATGAAGCAACGCTTCATCTTCCCCCAATCAGAAGCAAAGCTTTGCTTTGAAAATTTAAACTTTAATAAATGAAGCAACGCTTAAGATCCTTTGCGCTGCGCGCGACACGCCACATGTCTGGCGCAGATGCATTAGCGCAGCGTCCCAGAAGGCGCGCCCAATCAGAGCAAAGCTCTGATAAAGAAAGCGCTGCGTTGCACGACGCGTGTCAGCGCAGAGACGCTTGCACGGTCGCGCTGCGTTTTGCGCTGTGCGGCACGTGGCAACGCAGATGCGCTAGCGCAGTCGCGCTGCGCTTTGTGCTGTACGGCACGTGGCAGCGCAGACGCGCTAGCGCAGATGCACCATTCCATAAAAAAAGGGCGTTAAGTGCCAAAGGCAATTTATCCTTGCAAGAATCACATGCACTTGATAATAGAAAATTAAATCATACGATGCACAAGCACGACAGAGAGCTAAAATAAAAAGAACACTTAACAGATAATAAAATACTTAATTAAAACATTTATTTATTATTACATTTAAAAAAGATCACCAAATGTGGGATCGGAAAGACAAGGGTTCACAAAGATAAAAAGGAGATTCTCCAATTGCCTCTCCGTCTTCTCTACCACGTCGAAGCGGCGATCCTCTCGAGAGGAAGACATCCAACGATCGTCGCCACATTCATTGGAAAAGGTGGTGATGATAACTCGGCGAGCCCGTATCTGGCTCAGCAAGTGGAAAGAGCAGTCCCTCAGGGCTTTAGTGATCAAGAGCGCTTCGAAGAAGCACTCGATCTTATCCTCGGCAGTGTTAAGCATTGCCGAGGACATCTCTACCGGAGGAGGGGGAAGATCGGCGAGCACCGAGGCAAGGATCATCCGGAGCCAAATGGAGTCCGGAGGAAGAGGAGACCCCACACGAGTCGAAAGCTCGTACATTGCTGCATCGCACTGCTCATCCGTAAAAGAAGGGTCCACCAGGCGCGCAGCAAAATGAGGAACAATGTCCCGGATCGGCACTTCCCATGGTTGACGGCGGGCGTGAGGGCGGTTGCAAGCCATGGTAGAAGATGAGAAAAGAAAAGGCTTGGCCTTGAACTATATATAGACCCAAGCACAAAAGATTCTGTGCACAATGGACGCGGGAAATCAAGATTTTGGAAATACAAGTTTGGCTGAAAAAAAGGAGATGAAAAGATATCTCAGGTGAAGCGACGCTTCCGATTCCCCGAATCAGAGCAAAGCTCTACTTTGAAAATCTAAGTTTTAATAAATGAAGCGACGCTTCAGATCCTCTGCGCTGTGCGCAAAGCGCCACATGCCAGAAGTTGATGCGTCAGCACAACGCCCGAGGCAGTGCGTCCAATCAGAGCAAGGCTCTTTAAAACAAAAAGTAAAGGAAGCAACGTTTCAGTTGCGCAAGCGCTGTGCTGCGCGACACGTGTCTGCGCAGCTGCGCAAGCGCTGCGCTGCGCGACATGTGTCTGCGCAGTTGCGCAAGCACATCTGCGCAAGCACAGTTGCGCAAGCGCTGCAGTGCACGACACGTGTCTGTGCAGTTGCGCAAGTACAGCTGCGCAAGCGATGCGCTACGCGACACGTGTCAAGCGCTGGGGAGTTGCGCAAAACAGAATGGAGATTTAAAGAAATCTTTTTGTTCTTGTTAAAACAAGAAGATTTTCTTCTGTAAAGCAGAGGCCTTTGGATCAAAGATCCAACGGTGAGGGAGATTCCCCAAATCACTCAGAGAAAGATCTCTTTAACAAATTTAACTAATTTATGGGCACTATAAAAAGGACCCTAGGCCTCAATTCAAAGGGATCAACATTTTTTCTGGAAAAAAAAGAGAACTCTGAAGAATTTCTCAAGAACAAAAAGGTAAAAGAACCTTTAGCGAAAGAGAAAGTTCTCTTATGAACAAATCATAGATCTAAAAAGAAGATCACTGATCTTTAATAAATTAAATAGTGCTTTGCACTTTTCATGAACCTTTGGTTCTCTGAGATAAGAAAAACAAGAAAAACTTATTTTTCTTTGATCTAAATTAGATCAAGAAATCAAATAGTGCTTCGCACTTCTCTAATGAACCATCGGTTCTTGAATCTAAAAGATTCTTAGTGCTCTGCACTTGCAAACTGCGCTGTTGCGCTCTTGGGAGAGCGCCACGTGTCAGCATCTGAACCACTTGCGCTATGCGCTTTGAGATAGAGCTTTGCTCTCTGTAATTGGCGCAACTCACCAGAGTGCGCCACGTGTCAGCAGCGCAAGCGCAGCGCACTAGCACAGCGCACTAGCGCAGCGCACTACGCTTGCGCGATACGTGTTAACACTACAAGCGCTTGTGCTCTCTGATTGGCGCAAAGCGCCTGAAAATGCAATGCATTTTCTAAAGGGTCAGGCCCAAATCAAAAGGACCAACCAGGCCAAAATAAATTGCAAAGCAATAAAAGGGCAGAGCCCAAATAAAATTGATGCTCTGCATCATTTATAAAGGGCAGAGCCCAAAACAAATTGATACTCTGCATCCTCTCTGGGCAAAGCCCAAATAAAAACAAAAAGAAATGCAATGCAAAAGCAAATAAAATGTTGAACATTTTCAACTGGACTTAGCCCAATTTTGGCCGTAAGTCCTTAAATTAAATTGACTGAGCAAGATTGCTCTCTTAAATCAATTTACCTCTGGTTCGAGGGTACATCTCCGAACTCCTCTGACACCCGTCGTTGTAATCCTTCAACGACGTCAGAGAGGTGACGGGTCCCGACGACCACACACGTATATGGACTGCGGGGTCCTTAAACTCGTGGACCGAAACATCCTTAAACTAATGACGGACTGAAACGTCCTTAAACTAATGGTGGACCACCACGTCTCTAAACTGGAACATAGACCACCACGTCCTTAAACTGGCGATAGACCACCACGTCCCTAAACTGGAACATGGACCCCTACGTCCCTAAACTGGAATATGGACCCCTACGTCCCTAAAATGGAAAAATAGAGCCCCCAAATGCTCTTTTGTCGGATCAAAACGATCCCATTAAGTTAATCTTAGTCTCAAATCAGACTAACGTATCCTTAACAAACGTTTAAGTCGATCTTAGCCTAAATACGGCTAACGTATCCTTAAACCAAAACACCAAACCCAAATCTAAGTAAATACGGATTTGGACTAATCCACGTCCTATGGGCGACGGCATTACTCAGTCTCCGTATACAATCCACGGGCAACCACAAACAAAACAAACACACACGACACGAAGTGAAATTCTGGAGAAGGAGAAAGTTGTTACCGTGATGCGGTAGCGTAATTAACTGCAGGGGCTTGTGCCTGCAGGGAAGAGCGTCCCCACAATCAAAAAAAACCCTCAAGCTAGGGGGAATCTGACGAAATCTGCTACATCGGCCGCATCCGTCTAAACCTCCGATACACGGTGCCATAAATCAACTTGACATCTTCGGAGTGGTGGACGGATAAAACCAAATAACATCTGCCCCGAATCTCAGCGTCAGGACATCGCGGTCCTGTGCGCCGCCGTTCGGAGGGGAACAGATTCTGGCACGCCCGGTGGGGCCTTTTTCTCTTTCCGATTCACACTTCGTGTGTCGTCTTCGTGAACCAATCGCGGTTTGTTAAATGGTTGCCTTCGGATTTCAAGTTACTAAGATTTGGTCTCTTGCCTGGCGCAGAACTCAAGATCCAATGGCCTCTAACTGCACCAACTGCTCGAAGTGCCACTGCAACGGACGCTCCACCTCACCAGGAGGTGTAGCATATGGGCCCCAAGTGGCTTCCTTCCTCGCTCTGCCGGTAGACCAGGTGACCCAAGCCACCACTGGCCTGTTCTTCAGTACCATGATCCCACCTACAAGCTTCTCTGCGCCAATACCTGCACCGGAAGTGAACAAAAAGTCGGTCTTCGACCGGCTCACTGCTACGACGGCCCCTGTCAACGGGTCGCCCGCTACCAAATCGACATCCTCTGTTTTGACCAGGCTAAATTAGAACTCTAAACTGGCTGTCCCAAGGAAAGCAATAACTGCTGCTCCAGAAGTCGTCAAGGCGGCTTCCCCTGTCAAAGAGTCGGTCTTTTCAAGACTGACGATTCCTGCTCCTGCCCCTGCTCGAGGATCCGTCTTCGACAGGTTGAATATCACCCCTCAGAAGACAACCTCAATCTTTAAGAGGTTAACACCGGCGGCGCCTCATTCAAACAGGGGGCAAAAAGAAGCTATCTCTATCTCCGAGCCAGTCCCAACGGCTCGTCGTGCTCGACGTCGCCATTGGTAACGAGTGAGAAAGGCAGGGGGAAACTCCCCCTCAGGGCTAACTCCACCGGCTCCAGTGGTGGAAGTCAATGCTGCTGTTCCAACTGGGAATAGCTTTGAACTGCTGAGGAGGGTACGGAAGAACTCTCCAACCGCTACACTGAAAAGATCTCATCCTCCTGCGGAGAGAGCTCCAGAAACGAAGCAAGAATAGCCCTCTCAACGGCTATCCTCAAGAATTTATAAAGTTTGGCGGAGGGTTCAAGACTCTGTGATCAACCCAGATCACTCTCGTCAACGAAATAAGATGAAGGTGCAAAAAGGAAAAGACCGTTCTATTGAACAGCAAGGGATAACAATCGCTAGGGTGCCCACTGCAACGGCCCCTTCAACTTCAACGGCCCACAAAAGAAGAAGGCCGGAGAAAACCCCCGCGTCGGCGACAGATATCAGAGGTGATGAACCCAAACACCCTAAGTCAGGGGGTATGATAGTTCATACCATCTACGTGGCATCTGGTAAAGAAGATAGCCGCATATCTACGGGTCATTGACCGCTCACCCGATCAGTAACCAAGGCACAGGAGCAACAGCAAAAGCTCCAAGAAATGATGAATGCTATGGCCGCACTTACAGGGCCAAAAGAAAACCCTGAAACGTCCTCGGACGAACGTCAGGAGGAGGAAACCGACGCTGAATTCCTTCGTCGGATATTGGAGAAGAAGGACAAAGAGGCTGCTGAACAAGCAGCAAACATACAGCGTATGGGCCTCCTCTTCCAAGACATGATAGGGATAATGATACAACAAGATCCTCCGACTGAAGAGCCCCCGATCGTCCTTGGAGACGATAGGGGAGAGACATCAAATCCTCCACCAGCTCTATCGACAGCTAAAGAGGATACAATCTCCAAAGCTGATTTGGATGAGTACATCGCCTGTTAGTTGTATGTATGCCCTAGAGGCCAGTATTGTACAGATGATGTATATTATATTGGATGCTTGGACATATATAGAGATGATTTTCTTGCTCGATATGATAGTATGCTATCTGGTTACTCTTTATCTTAACATGTACACTTGTCTCTTTAAACTGTCTTATACTTACATGTTGGTAAAGCCCTTAGGATGTGTACTTGACTACCTGGACTATGATGCAGATCATACTAGTGGGGACGTGGTAGTCCATAAGTACATCCTTCAAGGTCCCTAGTCGTGGGTGTATCGAGACGGGGCATCGATATACCAGAGTAGACTAGCGTATACGCTTCTCGACCCATGAGATGGGCGATGGATGATCCCATATCCATTGGTGTTTGACATCAGAGATGGTGTACGGGTGCTCAGTGGAGACTGGGTATACTGGACGGACTCGCCGAGAACTCCCAGATGGTATTATACCTCACGTCAGATGGCAGTTCTCAGGTGACACTTGTACAGGTTAGTCTGTAGACCCGAGATCGTCATAGAGTCTTGTGTGATTCCCACTGTGCTTTGATCTCCACCTTACCATGTCCATGAGGGCGTGCAAAACGGTGGTCTTTGGGTACAGTCCCGAGTCACATGGAGGAAATGAGCGATAGGAGGGGTTTCGTCTCTCCCGGTATTGGGGGTTGATGTTGCGCTGTGCTCGATTGGCCGTAACAGGGAAGTCCCTGGCCAGGGCTGATCAGAGATTTGCTGGTAAGTGTTACCAGTAGTTTCTCGACCCGTTATGAGCCTCACATCGGTACGACTTATCGGTTATTGGGGTCTGACGTTTACCACCCCTAGACTTGATATGCGACATATCAGACGAACAGACCGGACTGTACGGTAAGTGTTACTGGTTGGATTCACAGGAGTGTGAGCGGGCTAGCTCGTCGATCTTCTGATCGCTCAATACCCAGATGGCCGTTACATTTAGCAGACCGCTTGCGGCTTGTGGGTGCTTGATATGATCATCATCTGCTACCGGCGTATTGACGAGTCTTTAGAGTCCTACACAGAGGTTTCCTGGCTCAAGCGAAACGAAATAGGAGCGCATATGAGATATGTGCAGGACCGAGAATAATGCGTGTATGTGATACCGTATTTCATTCTCGCGATGGATGTATCGAATGGTTATATTCGATATAACCTAGATATCGAATCAAGGATTGATTCGATAAGCCGATACATTGGATACTAGTCGGTTATATGCGATATGACCGGATCGTTAAATCAAGTGTTGATTTAATGATTTAATGTATAATTATATATTTGATATATTGCATTGCATTAACTAGTATTGGTTCACTTTATTTGGATTTTCTCACTTGATGTGCAAGAAGTATATGTGATATACTTTTGTGCACATATTTGTATCATGTTTGATGATACTTGATCATTTTGTTAAGTGTAAAGAATTAAAACCATGGTTAAGTGTTGATTAGGGTTTTGCATATTCATTTATTTATTTATTTATTTATTTGAAAAGGATTATGATGAGAATGGTGGCTTTCTTTGTTTTAAGTTGAAGCTTCATGAAGCTTTGACTTTTGTAACCATTCTTGTCTTCATGCTTAACCCTAACTCATCCAAGTAACCATGGTCTATTCTCTACACTTAACTATAGTTAGCTTATGATAAGTATTGAATTATTATTCTTTTTAACTCAACACTTATCATAATTCTAGCTTCATCTTCTTCTTCATCTTCAAAAGAAAAAGCTTGATGCCATTAATGGCAACTTGAGTTCCAAAGTGAGAAATCCAATTCTAAAGTGAACCCACCTCCTATTTCTTCACCCTCTACCTCTTGCCAAGTTGTTTTGGGTGTTTTCTTCACAAGTTTCACAAATTTGTGAACTCGGAGCTTGAACTTGTGATGCCTCGACGTAGATCATCTTCGGCACGAAGCCGACGACCTAGTCCGCCCAAATCTCCGATGAAGACGACGTATGAGTTCGGGATTCAAGATGGACAGCGAGAGGATGCCTACATGGAGCTAAGGAAGTGGATAACCGGATCTACAAAGGTTGTAGCTTCTTAACTTTAGTTAAGTTGTTAACTAGTTTACCGTTTCGCCTAGAATTATAGCCAACGATCCGTAGTCTAGGGTTTCTCAGCACCGTAAATTTTGAAATTGGCATGGTTGATACCTTGTGAGACCTCTTGAGAGTGCCTAGGAACCCTACAAGTGGTATCAGAGCCTAGCTAGAGCCTTAGGCGAAGTCTAGACGACGTTTGAAACCCGAACGAACCCGAAACCCTAAAACCCAAGTGCTCTCTGGACTTTTTCTAAAATCTGGGATTTTTCAATATTAAAAATGTTTAAAAAATTCAGCAGGGAATTCTAAGAATTACGGTGCAATTTTTTTCCAATGAACAGTGTAATGCGCGGCGGAACCGCGGCCTAAGCCACCTTAGGCGGCGGTTCCGCGGCTAAAATATGACGTCAGCCCTCCTACTCTGCACAGTAATTCATTATTTCAGAAGCTGAGTTTTATGGGTATTTTTAATATGTATTCAAGAGTTGAATTTTCTGGGGTGTTTTTAAGCTTCGATGTTTCGATCGGATTATCAAATTTCGTCTTTGTGTTTTTCCGGATAATTTTTAGAATATGTTAAAAAGTTCGACCGGATATAAATACCCAATTTTTCCCCTGTCGGGAAATTTCCAAGTGTTGGATTTTTCCGTAGTTTAACGACGTTCTAAGTAGTGCAAGTAACGCGATGGACCCTCTAGAAGACAACAAACCTTAACTCGATTATGTGACCGTCTTGAACTGCCCTTTGAACCTTCGGGTTTGGGGCAGTACGGCGTGCCACATGTGAGGCGTTGGCTTGACCCTTCTACGGCTGGACCGTTGGTACTGAGGCACGAACTGCATGTTGCTAGACTTATTTCATGTGTTGAGCTGTATCGGGAAATCTTGGGTATTCGACTGTTCGATCGGAAAGTTTAACATTTTCTGTTTATCTGGAATGTGATACAATAATTGGAATTCACAAAAGTTATGAGATAACTGAATGAATGTTATAAATCTAGCGGTTTAGTTTCACTTGATATTGAAAAGAGTTTTCGATAATGAGACTAAAATGCGGGGTTTATAACTGTTAGGCATGTGATGTCTAAGTATTTCATTTGATTAGGCATGTGATGTCTAAAGAGGTTGCGGATTCCAACTGTTGTAGTTTTACACTTTCTTTTCTGTGACCGTAAGTGTAGTATGTTCATATCGCCGGTTTCGTTGCTATACGTCAACGACAATTGGGGTATGCATACTTACTTACGTTGATGACATGTGATGTTATGTGTTGCTGGATATGTTATATTGGATCGTCGTGTTTGAATAGCCGGGGGTTTTTATGTGAGATGAGTGTTTTTCCTTTTCATTCATGTAAAAACTTGTATGTAATATTCTTTTATTTGGGGCACTTCCAGGTAGCGGAAGATGTCACCTTTTGTGTATTATTTACTTTTCCGCATTAAGATAGACCCAAGGAGGGGAGCACAAGTAACCGGGTTCTAGGGTCCAGTGGGAGACCAACTCGAGGAGTCGAGTCCGGGTCTCCTAACCCTAGAATTGGTAGGGTTGCTTGCCGCTCTCGTAGGGGTCTAGGGGTGTGGGATTGGCTATTCATCACGACCGTGGAATCCGTGTTTTATACTGGCTCGTATTGAAAACACGGACGTCCTAGTATATCCAATGTTTCATATGTTTCTTCTGCTGCGATATCTGTGATGTGATCATGTGATGTTCTGTGATAGATTCAGTATATAGTATATATGATATATTATATAGACGTTACTTATGTTTTGCACCCGCACTAGCCCAGCCCTGCTCTGTCGTTAGTTACCTAACCTAACGGTGCACGAGGGGACATCGAGGCGAATGCGGATGGCATAAGTGTACGTCATATCTATCTGTGATGTTTAGGTACTTAAATGATGGGACTTCATTAATGTGATTAATGAAAGAAAAGAAACCTAAGATGTTGTAGAATCAAATTTTAAACAAAAAAGGTAGATACAGTTCTTGCTTTGCATAGCGGTATATATGATATACCCTGCACCTTATTCGATGAGGAAAGGACCGAGATCCCTTCACCGGGAGTGACTCCTTTAGCAATAACTGGCAGATGCTACACACTCGGTTTGACTTTTGATTGCTTCTATAGTTTCTGCTTTGCACAGTGATATATATGATATATCTCGCACCTCATTCGACGAGGAAAGGGCCGACGATCCCTTCACCGGGAGTGACCCCTTTAGCAAAAGTAGGAAAAGCCTCAAAATCACTCCATTTTAAAACTTCATTTGATTCTACAACGATATCAAGTTCATTACGCAATAGGTTTTCAGAAAAACCTGTCGTAGCCCTCCGTCATTTCAGATAAATCCTACTTAGTATTCGTGCTACGTTTGTTGACCTCCGTCAAGGCGTAGTGTACGGTAGCTAACTAGTATTTATCTGCTTATGCATATGATGCAGATTGGATTAGGGTAGTCGTACGACCTTGTTGACCTCCGTCAAGGGTCGTGCGGGTGGGTTTAATTCGATCAAGAAATGACGGGTTGAACTTGACTAGTAGCCTATGGTTTGTTGACCTCTGTCAAGGTCATAAGGTGCTAGGGGCAAAATATTATCGGGAATTTCAAGTGTTGAAATTTGCAATGAGATTGCATACCTTCTATGAGATAGTTGGATCCCGATACCCGCTGCGAGTAAGAGTTACTCCTGGGAGAGTTTTACACATTACAATTAGCCGATTAAGTAGGTGTCTAGAAAGGTGTCAACGAGGTTACGCCTCTGGGAAAACGAGGTTTACATTAATTAGGTTCGTGCGAAAGCACGGGGGACCTCCCTCAAAGTACCGACACTGGCCTGGCTGAAAGATTGGCGAACTTGTAGTGTGTAATTAATCCCGGCTAGTCTTTCCTTTTAGGGTTTGAAGGAAGATTTGATAAAAAGCAGTGGGAGCCATCCTGATTAGATAAGATAATAACCAATCTGATCTTGCACGAGCATACGCTAAAGTGTTTTCTTCTCTCTCTCTCCAGGTAGCGACCATTTCATGCCCTAATGAAGATAATAATATGGATGTATTGACCGAACCCGCATGTTATACTGTGCTGGGGAACGTTGGTTCCGTTCCTTCTTATAAGAGTTATAGGAATGAACAGGAAATAGGGGAATACCAGGATTCCCATACCACCCAATTGAAGAAAGTACATGTTGATGCATTTTCTTCGGGTGTGTTCGTTACAGAGAACTGTTTCTCCATTTGCTCTACGTCCTGGGTATTAGATACCGGGTCAGGATCCCATATATGTAATCAGTTACATGGGCTTAGGAAAGGTAGAGAACTTGGAGAAGGTGATAAAGATATTAGAGTTGGAAATAGTGCAATTGTTGCAGCTAAGACTGTCGGGGAATATCACCTTGTATTACCAACTAGTAATACATTGGTTCTGAACGAATGCTATTACATGCCGAACCTGATATGCAACATTATATCGGTTTCTTTATTGAGTAAAGAGGGATATAATTTTGTATTACAGGATAATGTTATGAACATTTTCCGTAACCAAAAGTTGGTTGGATCAGGCACGTTGTGCAATGGCATTTATGTTCTAAATCAATCAACAGTTCTGAGCATAACAAACACACACAAGAGGAAGAGTTCAGAACTGAACGAATCCTTCTTGTGGCATTGTAGACTGGGTCACATCAATGCGACACGATTAGCTAAGTTGCATAAGGATGGATATTTAAATCCGTTTGAATTTTCATCTTATGACACTTGCCAATCATGTCTCAAAGGCAAGATGACCAAAGCTCCGTTTACGGGACACGGAGAAAGAGTTACCGAACTCTTGGGACTGATACATAGTGATGTATGCGGTCCCATGTCTACACATGCCAGGGATGGTTCTTCGTACTTCATTACATTCACTGACGATCTCTCTAGATTCGGATATGTGTTCCAGATGAAACACAAATCAAAAGCTTTTGAGAAATTTAGAGAATATAAACAAGAAGTCGAGAACCAAACCGGAAAAAGTATTAAAATCCTACGATCTGATCGAGGAGGTGAATACTTGAGCATTGAATTCCTGGAATTCCTAAAAGAGAATGGGATTCTCTCTCAGCTAACTCCTCCATATACACCACAGCACAACAGTGTATCAGAACGGAGGAACCGCACCCTATTAGATATGGTGCGCTCTATGATGAGTGTAGCTGAGTTACCTGTTTTCTTCTGGGGATATGCACTGGAAACAGCAGCATACCTACTGAATAGGGTTCCCACCAAATCTGTGCCTACCACACCATATGAGATATGGGAAGGGAAGAGACCATATCTTAATTTTATAAAGATATGGGGTTGCCCGGCCTATGTCAAAAGACAAAAACCGGACAAACTCGAGGCAAGATCTGTTTTGTGTAAATTTGTTGGATATCCCAAACATTCGCGAGGGTATATCTTCTACCACAGTGAGGAACAAAGAGTATTTGTTGCTCAACATGCCACCTTTTTAGAAAAGGAATTTCTTGCAAAAGAAATTAGTGGCTCTGAGGTAGAACTGGAAGAGGTTCCAGCTGAACAAAACACAACAGAAGATTTAGTGGAACCAGAGCATTCAGTAGCTTCCGACGAACCTCAGCCTCTCCGCCGATCTAGTAGGGTTCCTCGCCCACCTGAAAGATACTACGGTTTTCTCATGGATGGTGGGAGCGAGGATTGCATCATGGAGGATGATGACCCAACTAGTTTCGAGCAGGCCATCACGAGTGGGGACTCAGTGAAATGGCTGGATGCTATGCGGTCCGAGATGGAATCCATGTACACCAACAAAGTATGGACTTTGGAAGTTGCTCCTGAAGGGGTAAAACCCATTGGGAGCAAGTGGATCTTCAAGAAGAAAATTGGTGTAGATGGGAAAGTGGAGACTTTCAAAGATAGACTTGTTGCAAAAGGTTTTCGTCAAAGACCAGGTGTGGACTATGACGAAACCTTTTCTCCAGTGGCTATGCTTAAATCCATCCGGATCATGCTTGCCATCGCTGCATATCATGATTACGAAATCTGGCAAATGGATGTTAAGACCGCCTTTCTAAATGGTGATTTAGAAGAGTGCGTGTACATGACTCAGCCAGAGGGTCGTAGATAGTGGGAGCAGCGAGAAGGTGTGCAAGCTGCTTAAATCCATTTATGGATTAAAGCAAGCATCGCGGAGTTGGAACATCTGCTTTGACGTCGTTATCCAAGAGTTTGATTTCGTCAAAAATCCAGATGAACCTTATATCTACAAGAAGGTGGCAGAGAGTAAGGTTGTATTCCTCGTATTGTACGTGGACGACATACTCTTGATAGGAAATGATATTCCTATGCTGCAATCGGTCAAGCTCTTCTTATCACAAATATTCTCAATGAAAGATCTTGGTGATGCCTCCTGCATATTAGGAATCAGGATCTATAGAGATAGATCCAAACGGATATTGGGATTGTCCCAATCCAGGTACATTGACACCATACTAAAGAGGTTTAGTATGGAAGAATCCAAGCGTGGGAACTTGCCCACGATCTCTGGACTCACTCTCTCCAAAGAGATGTCTCCCAAGACTGATTTGGAGAGAGCTCGCATGCAAGGAATACCCTATGCTTCGGCAGTAGGCTCTATCATGTATGCGATGCTATGTACCAGACCCGATGTTGCATACTCACTAAGTGTAGTGAGTCGGTATCAAGCAGATCCTGGAGAGAGTCACTGGACAGCTGTGAAGAACATTCTCAAGTACTTGCGAAGGACTAGAGATATGTTCTTGGTGTATGGTAACGGAGAACTCCAAGTGGAGTCCTTTACCGATTCGAGCTTCCAGAGTGATAAGGACGACTCTAAGTCGCAGTCGGGCTTTGTCTTTACCCTTTACGGAGGGGCGGTTAGCTGGAAGAGTTCCAAGCAGGAAACCGTGGCAGACTCGACGATGGAGGCTGAATACATCGCTGCCAACGATGCTACCAAAGAGGCTGTCTGGATCAAGAAGTTCATTACTGAACTTGGAGTGGTTCCATCCATTGAGCATCCAATACCTTTGTATTGTGATAACAATGGAGCGGTGGCTTTGGCCAAGGAACCCAGGTCCCATCAGCGATCCAAGCATATTCTGAGGCGGTATCACCTGATCCGGGAGATAGTTGATCGCCGGGAGATCGAGGTCAGGAGGGTTGACACGAAGAACAACACGGCGGATCCACTCACGAAGGCCATTCCCCAGATACAGTTTGAGAGACTCTTCGGGATGCTCGGCATGCGATACTACAGCAGCTGGCCTTAGTGCAAGTGGGAGATTGTTAGTTGTATGTATGCCCTAGAGGCCAGTATTGAACAGATGATGTATATTATATTGGATGCTTCGACATATATAGAGATGATTTTCTTGCTCGATATGATAGTATGCTATCTGGTTACTCTTTATCTTAACATGTACACTTGTCTCTTTAAACTGTCTTATAGTTACATGTTGGTAAAGCCCTTAGGATGTGTACTTGACTACCTGGACTATGATGCAGATCATACTAGTGGGGATGTGGTAGTCCATAAGTACATCCTTCAAGGTCTCTAGTCGTGGGTGTATCGAGACGGGGCATCGATATACCAGAGTAGACTAGCGTATACGCTTCTCGACCCATGAGATGGGCGATGGATGATCCCATATCCATTGGTGTTTGACATCAGAGATGGTGTACGGGTGCTCAGTGGAGACTGGGTACACTGGACGGACTCGCCGAGAACTCCCAGATGGTATTATACCTCACGTCAGATGGCAGTTCTCAGGTGACACTTGTACAGGTTAGTCTGTAGACCCGAGATCGTTATAGAGTCTTGTGTGATTCCCACTGTGCTTTGATCTCCACCTTACCACGTCCATGAGGGCGTGCAAAACGGTGGTCTTTGGGTACAGTCCCGAGTCACATGGAGGCAATGAGCGATAGGAGGGGTTTCGTCTCTCCCGGTATTGGGGGTTGATGTTGCGCTGTGCTCGATTGGCCGTAACAGGGAAGTCCCTGGCCAGGGCTGATCAGAGATTTGCTGGTAAGTGTTACCAGTAGTTTCTCGACCCGTTATGAGCCTCACATCGGCACGACTTATCGGTTATTGGGGTCTGACGTTTACCACCCCTAGACTTGATATGCGACATATCAGACGAACAGACAGGACTGTACGGTAAGTGTTACTGGTTGGATTCACAGGAGTGTGAGCGGGCTAGCTCGTCGATCTTCTGATCGCTCAATACCCGGATGGCCGTTACGTTTAGCAGACCGCTTGCGGCTTGTGGGTGCTTGATATGATCATCATCTGCTACCAGCGTATTGACGAGTCTTTAGAGTCCTACACAGAGGTTTCCTGGCTCAAGCGAAACGAAATAGGAGCGCATATGAGATATGTGCAGGACCGAGAATAATGCGTGTATGTGATACCGTATTTCATTCTCGCGATGGATGTATCGAATGGTTATATTCGATATAACCTAGATATCGAATCAAGGATTGATTCGATAAGCCGATACATTGGATACTAGTCGGTTATATGCAATATGACCGGATCGTTAAATCAAGTGTTGATTTAATGATTTAATGTATAATTATATATTTGATATATTGCATTGCATTAACTAGTATTGGTTCACTTTATTTGGATTTTCTCACTTGATGTGCAAGAAGTATATGTGATATACTTTTGTGCACATATTTGTATCATGTTTGATGATACTTGATCATTTTGTTAAGTGTAAAGAATTAAAACCATGGTTAAGTGTTGATTAGGGTTTTGCATATTTATTTATTTATTTATTTATTTATTTGAAAAGGATTATGATGAGAATGGTGGCTTTCTTTGTTTTAAGTTGAAGCTTCATGAAGCTTTGACTTTTGTAACCATTCTTGTCTTCATGCTTAACCCTAACTCATCCAAGTAACCATGGTCTATTCTCTACACTTAACTATAGTTAGCTTATGATAAGTATTGAATTATTATTCTTTTTAACTCAACACTTATCATAATTCTAGCTTCATCTTCTTCTTCATCTTCAAAAGAAAAAGCTTGATGCCATTAATGGCAACTTGAGTTCCAAAGTGAGAAATCCAATTCTAAAGTGAACCCACCTCCTATTTCTTCACCCTCTACCTCTTGCCAAGTTGTTTTGGGTGTTTTCTTCACAAGTTTCACAAATTTGTGAAGTCGGAGCTTGAACTTGTGATGCCTCGACGTAGATCATCTTCGGCACGAAGCCGACGACCTAGTCCGCCCAAATCTCCGATGAAGCCGACGTATGAGTTCGGAATTCGAAATGGACAGCGAGAGGATGCCTACATGGAGCTAAGGAAGTGGATAACCGGATCTACAAAGGTTGTAGCTTCTTAACTTTAGTTAAGTTGTTAACTAGTTTACCGTTTCGCCTAGAATTCTAGCCAACGATCCGTAGTCTAGGGTTTCTCGGCACCGTAAATTTTGAAATTGGCATGGTTGATGCCTTGTGAGACCTCTTGAGAGTGCCTAGGAACCCTACATCGCCCAGCAAATACGGGTTCATCATGCGACCGAAGCGGCCGGTCAGGTCGTAAAAACGGAGCGGCCATATCCAAGTTGGTACGATCAAATCAAGTACCCACCCGGTTACACAATTCCCAAGTTCCATGTCTACAAAGGGACGGGCAATCCTCATCAGCATGTTGCCCAGTTCAGGGCACTCTGCGGCAACACCGGCGGTGATGACAAGCTGTTGCTTCGCCAGTTTGTTGGAAGCTTATCAGATACGGCGTTCGAATGGTACTCTGAGCTCCCGAACGACTCTATTAAAACCTTCGCGGAGATGGAGCTGCTGTTTACTCAGTGTTTTGCAAGCGCCAGTGAACGTACCCCGATGACGGCACTGATTAACGCTAGGGTAAAACCCGACGAGACGTGGGTTCAGTACGCTATACGATGGAGGAACTTATGGTCGAAGTGTGAGCAGCGCATTGAAGAGGCTCCCGCGGTGGGTATGTTTGTGGGAACCCTTGATCCGCAAGCAACCATCTCACAATTTATGATGTTTTTCAAGCCAACTACCTTCCAGGCCTTGATTGACAAACTAGCGCAAATGGATCAAATGGGCCATAAACCCCCTCTTCCAAGGCCGGACTCCCGAAATGACAAAGGGAAGGGAAAAGCGATCGTCGTCGCTAATGCTCAACAACAACCGAGCGACTCGAAGCCGGTTGCTTGTCAAAATAATATGCGCCCGTACGTACCCCTTGAGGATAGGATGGGACGTCCTTATTCCTTTCCCCGCGATAAAACGAGAAGGTTATTCGAGCTGGCGTTGCGCAACAGACTCATAAATCTGTCGGATCCAAAACGTCCGTTGCAACCAAGTGATGTCAACGAGCCCAACTACTGTCCTTATCATCGAGTACTAGGCCATCCGATCGAAGACTGCTACGTTTTCAAAAAATTTCTTGAAAACAAGTACCGACAGGGCAAGTTCGCGTTATCTGACAAATGGAAGGTGAAACCCCCGCAGCCCCACACCTCTAAGGGGACGAATACGCCGTGGGCAACATGTTCCGTCATTAAAGAAGCTCCTTGGGAGGTTGTATTATCAGCCAAGACAAAGAGGATGCTAAACGATCTTCAGGCATGTCCAGCGATCAAGTGGAAGAACCCGTTGGAACCGCAGGTCATTGAAAGGATGTTGAAGCCACGTCCAACTCCAAAGACCGATGGTGGTGGTTCAAGCACTTGCAGCCAGCCGTCAAAATCTTCGAAAAAGAAGAAGAAGAAGAAGAAATCTAAGAAGCCCGTGAAGCCTGGCGACAAGCGCACGGACTTACAAAAGCAAATTGACGCGCTGGATGAATACAACCAAAAGGCACGGACTCCCATTACGCTCCAAGAGTTCCTCAATCACGTCTTTCAAGAAGAAGATGAGGGAGAAAGTTCATCGGATGAATCCGAGGAATGTGTGGCGAGCTGTCATATGATTTCCCATTCGATCACGAACGATGAGGAGACTCCTTGCACTGAAACGCTGGGGGCAGATCTTGAACCAAAATTTCCGGAGCTATCAGATGAAATGATTGACGCGTTCCTTAACGAAGCTCGACTGAAAAGTAAAGCTGATCGAGAACGCGAGACGGCTATATTTGAAAGGGCCAAGCGCCAGCGACATGATAAAGGAGCTGAGACGATCCCGTTGGAGCTAAACACCTCCGCTACCGACAAAAACCAATTCAAGATGAGGAAAAAGTTTGCTAAGGCCATATCAATGGACATGAAGCTACCATCCTCTAAAGGAAACATCACTGGCGAAATGGAAACGCACCCCTCCTATTGCTTATATCATCAAAAGATTTCGCACCCCACTCAAGAGTGCAAAGCTTTCAATAAATGGTGGCAAGGATACGTTGCTCATCGACAATGCTTTAAGTGGGAAAAGCGTAAAACTCGTCGGGAGCAAAGAAATACGACCGAAGGGATTAAAAGAACTACCGGCAATTGTCGCATGGTTAACACTGGCGGGTCACAAGTGCTTACATTCGGGAGCGATTCTGATGAAGAGCTAGAACTTGCCCCTCTCTTTAAGGAGTCCGCTTCGAGAAAAGAAGAAGAACCGAAGGTCTGCAAAAATATTCGGCTGCGGAATCGGATGCTGCCTGAAAAGAACCTCGGACCCTCAAACAGAAAAGATAAAGGGAAAGAAAAGGTCTCTGAAGATATCGTCTTAGATGACCAAGTTCTGGAAGAGCTAAACGCCAACAACCCGCCGAAGAAGAATAAGGTGGATTACAACGTCTTAGCACATCTGAGAAAGCTGCCCTCACAACTCAGCATTTTTGACGCCCTTTTGCTATCAAAAGAGGCGAGAGATTCGTTGATTAAGGCGCTCCAAGACCCAGAACAATTCCAAGCATGCCTGGCCGAGGAAAAGATGAAGGATGAATTAGAGGAAGTGCACACGGCCGATGTTACTTTTGGCGATGAAGACCTTCTACTTGGGACGTGCGAACACAATCGCCCTCTCTATATCTCGGGATGCTGCCATGATATAAAGATAGGCAAAATCCTGATCGATAACGGGTCCTCCGTTAATCTCCTCAACGTGCGGGTGTTAAAAGAAATCTGCATGAGCGTCCAGCACCTTGCTCGTGACAAGATCACCATCTCCGGGTTTGACTCCCAGTCATCAAGAACTCTTGGGTCTGTGATACTGACGTTACGCATCGGGCTACTCGTCACGGACATTAAGTTCCACGTCATAGACGCCAAGACATGCTACAACGCTTTGCTCGGCCGACCATGGTTACACGAGTACAATATCATCCCTTCTACACAACATCAGTGTATGAAGTATTTTAAGGATGGTTTCGAGTATACCGTGACGGGAGAACTGAACCCGTTCTCCGTGAACGAGGTCCGCAAATACGAAGATGCCAAATATTTCTTACCGGATTTCGAAGATACGGAGAAGTGTCACAAACCGGAGAATAAAGCTAACGCTACCATCCCTGTCTTCGGCAGTGATACTGAGGAGGAAGAGGAGATAGTTTATTCGGGTCTGCCCCAACACAACAAGCCGGGACCATCGGCTCCTACATTGATCTTTGGCAGCGACTCGGAAGATGAAGTCCATGCTGTATTCTCTGCTCGACCTTCAATACAAACGTCCGCTGACGAAGAGCAAAGTCTACAAGTCGCCATAGTGCCGCTTAAACACCATAAAGAACTGGATGCACTTAATATCTACAGTGTAGAAGAGTTGCGGACATTCTATATCCCTCCCGGGCGAGAAAGCGAGAAAGCAATTCTGTTCTACCGCTCTGAAGAAACCAAGGTAGAAAAAGAAATCTGGCATGGCGCGGATCCTACGCTCGACAGGCTTCAGCCTATCCGTCTTCCCAGATATTATACAGAGGGTTTGAAAAAGCTACTGAAACGTCAGGGGATATCCTTCAAGCAGACCGTTCAGAAAGACAAGTTCTATGACAAAGTCTGGAACGTTCCCGGGACTCAACGCAAACTGCCTAATGGGAGAATGGAACCAATTGGGCTTGGATACGTCCGGTCAAAGAAACAAGAGTTACTACCCGGCTGCTACGTCGTGTATGACTTCGATGAGGAAGAGGATGCTCAATGTGAGGACGCTAATCCTGAGACAATGAAAGTTCCAGATGCAAAAGTGCGCAGTCCGTCGTTCGAAGAGCAAATGGACAAGCTTATAAGGGAAGCGGGTCAAAAAGTCCGAGACGATCATAACCGCGAAATGGTCATCTATGAGAAAGCCAAGACGCAACGCCTTCTCCAACAGGCCGTGAAAGATGAAAAGGCCGCTCCATGTCAACCTGTTATAAAGAAGGCTCGGCGCAAAAGCAGAAATAAGTCGAAAGGCCAAAAAGGCGCTAAACAACAACAAAGCAGGGCTAAGAAGCCACGCAAATGGGAGTCGAGCGTCATTGATCTATCCCTCATGAAGAAAATGGGTCGAGCGTACTCATTTCCTCGGGATAAGACGAAGAAGATACTTGACCTTGCTCTAAAACATCAAATGCTTACATTGCCGGAGTCTAAACATCCCGGACGAGCGGGCGAAGTCTCACACTCGGACTATTGCTCTTACCATCGAGTAATAGGGCACCCTCTCGAGGACTGCTTCACCTTCAAGAATTGGGTCGAAGATCAGTATCAGCTTGGCAAGTTCGCTTTGTCCGACAACCGGAGGGTAGCACCACCACAAAAGCACGAGCCCAAGGCCACGAAAGAAGAACCAGTTCTGCATTGGGATTGGAAGTGAATTCGTACTTGTCACGAGATAATGATATCAAGGGAAGAGCCCGAGAACATGGATGACCTTCCCTGGTGCTTTGAAAACAGCAACGACGAGATAATCTCAGAATTCCCACCAGCGCCAAAAGAGCTGAAAGACGGAATCCATACCACTGCAGATAACCTCAAGAAAATTGAGTTGGGGACGGCAAATGATCCACGACCGACATTCATCAGCGATCTACTATCTGAAGAAAGGGTATCTGCGTTAAAGGACGTGCTCCTATAGCATAAAGATTGTTTCGCATGGAACTACTCCGAAATGCCGGGATTAAATCCAGAAATTGCTGTGCACAGATTGGAGATATCTCCGGACGTCAAGCCAGTCAAACAGGCGCCGAGAAGAATGCGGCTCGAGCTTGAAATGAGTATCAATGCTGAAGTCAAAAAGCTGATCGACTCCGGCTTCATCCAGGAAGTTCAATACCCTGAATGGATCGCCAACATCGTCCCGGTGATGAAGAAAAATGGGACAGTGCGCATATGCGTAGACTTCCGGGATCTCAATAAAGCTTGCCCGAAGGACGATTTCCCAGTGCCAGTCACCAAACTGATGATAGACAATACGTCCACTCATGAGATTTTCTCCTTCATGGACGGCTCGTCAGGATATAATCAGATAAAAATGCATCCAGAAGACCAGAAGCACACAGCCTTCAGGGCCCCTCTAGGAATATTTTGTTATAAGGTGATGCCATTCGGTTTAAAGAACGCCGGTGCCACCTACCAAAGGGCCATAACGAAGATCTTCGATGACCTTATACACGAAATCGTCGAATGCTATATCGACAATCTCGTGGTTAAAAGAAAATCATACGAGGAACATCTCGAGCATTTGAAGACCGTATTTCAATGCCTTCGGCAATACAACTTGAAGATGAACCCGCTCAAGTGTGCATTCGGAGTTTCCTCAGGCAAATTCATGGGATTCATTGTTCGACACCGAGGTATTGAAATAGATCCGTCAAAGATCAAAGCGATCATGGAAATGCCTCCGCCGAGAACTCTCAAACAGTTGCGATCTCTCCAAGGGAAACTCGCATACATACGGCGATTTATAGCCAACCTTTCAGGCAAGTGCCGTCCCTATAGCCACCTGATGAAGAAGGGAACCCAATTTGTCTGGGATTACAGACTCCAAGGCGCACTGGACGAGATCAAGCAGTACCTGCAGAACCCTCCAATATTGGCTGCTCCAGTTAAGGGAAAGCCTCTCATTCTTTACACGACCGCCCTCGAAGGTTCCTTAGGCGCATTATGGGCGCAAGAGAACGACCAAGGGAAGGAAAGGGCACTCTACTACTTAAGTCGAGTTCTGCTGGGGCAGAAAGCAACTACTCCCCCATTGAGAAACACTGCCTGGCGTTGATCTTTGCGATAACAAAGCTCAGGCACTATGCGTTGGCGCATGAAGTCCGTCTTATTTCGAAGGTGGACCCTCTCAAATATCTAATGTCAAAGGCCATATTGACAGGTCGACTCGCCAAATGGGCTCTGCTCTTGATGGAGTTCTCGATAACATATCAACCTCTCAAGGCAGTGAAAGGCCAGGCCATTGTCGATTTCATCGCTGAGCATCCGATACCCGCCGATTCTCCTCTGAATTATGATTTGCCAGACGAACATGCGTTTGATGCGATCGACGGTGATAATACCCAATGGGAGCTTTATTTCGACAGAGCATCTTCCGTAAAGAAGCGCAAACAAAGTACCCCTATAATCAAATCGGGGGTAGGCCTCATCTTCGTGACTCCACAAGGAGGGATAATGCGTTTCGCTTTCTCCTTAATAGAGCAAGGACAAACAATGAAGCCGAATACGAAGCTCTGATAGCGGGCCTCGAGATCGCCATTGACATGGGAATTGAAAACCTCCTCATATACGGGGATTCTCAACTGGTCGTTAGTCAAGTAAACGGCGACTACCAAACGTGCAAACCGGAATTGGTGAAATACGGTGAAAAGGTGCAACAATTGTTGGCCCAAATCCCCTCTTATACTTTAGAGAACATACCGCGTGCGGAAAATAGCAAAGCAAACGCGTTGGCCAAAATTGCTAAAGAACTGGCTGACGAGAACCTTGATGACGTTAGAATCGTGGTACAAAGCCGTCGAGTGCTTGCCCCGGCAGAAATATCTCCGGAATCATCCGAAGAAAAAGGAGCGAACGGGCAGACAACCCTGCAAGTAAAAGATTGGGAAAATACCGAGGATTGGAGAGAAATCTTCATAGATAACTTCAAGTCCCACCGAATGCCTGAAGAAGCGTCCACAAGACATCAGCTCATGAAACGAGCCCTGTCTTTCGCCTTCGTCAACGATACTCTGTACAAGAGGTCATTTGATTCTTTGTGGCTGAGATGCTTAGGACCTGACGAAGCGAAAAGGGTCGTCCAGGAAGTTCACGACGGACTCTGCGGTTCTCACCAAGCAGGCCCAAAGATGAAGTTGAAGATCAAACGGATGGGCTACTACTGGCCCACGATGATCCAGGACTGCCTCGAATGTGCGAAGCAATGCCACTCATGCCAAATTCTTGGGGACTTCATCCACCAGCATCCAAATCCACTACATCCAACGGTGGCTAGCTGGCCATTCGAAATGTGGGGGACTGATATAGTCGGCCCCATCGAACCAGCATCGTCTAGAGGACATCGTTTCATCCTAGCAACGACTGACTACTTCTCTAAATAGGCAGAAGCGATACCGTTAAGAGAAGTAAAGACGAAAAATATCCTCCACTTCTTCAAGACGCACGTCATATATCGGTTTGGAACTCCGCGAGGGATCATCTCCGATAACGGGCCAGCTTACAGAAGCCACAAGATCAGTCGCTTCGCGCAACAGCATAATATAGACTGGAGATATTCTTCAATTTACAATCCGCGAGCTAATGGTCTAGCTGAAGCCTTCAACAAGACCTTGACAAAGATCATAAAGAAAACGGTGTCCCGAAATAAGAAAGACTGGCACGAAAGACTGCAAGAAGCTCTTTGGGCATATCGAACTACGTTCAAGACGGCCATGAACACAACACCGTACGCGTTGGTGTTCGGTACAGAAGCAGTACCCCCCCTCGAGATAGAGTTACCCTCTCTACAAGTGGCAGTCCACTACGAGCTAACGGACGAAGAAAATGCTCACCTTCGACTTGAGGAGCTTGACGCCCTTGATGAAACCCTGCTCATAGCACAGCAAAATCTGGAAGCTTATAAAGCAAAGATGACGCGCTCATATGAAAGATTGATCCGGCCGAGGACATTCCGCCAAGGCGAACTTGCATTAGTGGTCAAAAGGCCTATGATCCCCAATCGCGCCAAGCGGGGAAAATTCGAGCCAAACTATGAAGGCCCATATATCATAGATAAGGTCTACTAGGGTGGGGCCTATCTCCTCATGGACATGCACGGTGAAAGGCCTTTCAGGCCAATAAACGGTCGCTTCCTAAAGAAATACTATGCTTAATGAGCCACAGCCTAGGCCAATGGTAGATGACGACGACTATGTTCGCTCGCTATCTTCCTAAGCTCAAACTCTATCAGCAGTAGCCAGCCTTCTCAAACGTCGGACCGAAATGTCCTTAAACTAACAACAGACCGAAACGTCTTTAAACTACTACCGCAGCATCTTTTAGGCTGATGAGATTAAAAAAAGAAAAAAGAAAACACATAAAAATAATAAGATAAAAAAAAGGGTAGGTCAATAAGCAAAAAGGGCACGGATGAAAACCCGAAAGGGCGCCGTGAGTAAAAACAGCAGAGCTACCGGCGAGTGTTCGTGAAAACCCGAAAGGGCGCGACCTCATAAAAAAAAAGAGAAGAAGAAAAAAAATATATATATATATAATAATAACGGTATGTCCATAAGAAAAATGGGCACGGATGAAAACCCGAAAGGGCTCCGTGAGTAAAAACAGCAGGGCTACCGGCGAGTGTTCGTAAAAACCCGAAAGGGCGCGACCTCGTAAAAAAAAAAAATATATATATATATATATATATATATATATAAATAAAAAGAATAAAAAAAACGGTATGTCCATAAGCAAAATGGGCACGGATGAAAACCCGAAAGGGCTCCGTGAGTAAAAACAGCAGGGCTACCGGCGAGTGTTTGTGAAAACCTGAAAGGGCGCAACCTCGTTAAAAGGAAACTTATAGGGTCCTCTCGACCTTGTAAGGAGAAACCACCCGCGTGAGATCCTTACGACTCACAAGGGAGCAACACACTTAGGGATCCTCACGATTCCTAGGGAGAAAATACACTTGCGAGATCCTCACGACTTGTAAGGAGAACTCTCTTATGGGACCCTCACGGCTCATAAGATTTGAAAGTCTTAAGTTACAGAGACCTAAACCTGTGCTTAAGCAACCACCACATCCTTCGATATTGCCCTACAAGTGGCTCAATACTGGCCCTTGTATACAATCCACGGGCGCGAATAAACATTTCCCTAACTAAGTCCCATCCATGACTGGGGATATGTTCGCATGGTAAACAACCCTTGTAAATCCTCTCGATTTATGAGGAGAAAACCCTCCTGTAAGATCCTTACGACTTACAGAGGAAACGAACACTTAAGAATCCTCACGAGTCCTAAGGAGAAACTACCTCTACGAGATCCTCACGACTTGTAGGGAGAAATAACTTCGTGAAACCCTTACGGCTCATGAAGTCAAAAGCCTTAGCCGACAGGACCCTAACCCTGGTCGCTAAGCCACCTTTGTTCGACATCGACAGAGACAGATGATGATTCGCTCCTGGTAATATCCCAGTTGTAGTGGTGCTGATGCCGAAATTGGTCTACAGCAAAAAGCCAATAGGCCACACATGCATACGAAATAGTCGAAATGATAGGGCAACTTGCAATAAAAAGCAGCAAGTAAAAATGTAAGCATGCAAAATAGCCGAAATGATTGAGCAACTCGCAATAAAATGCAGCGAGTGAAAACAAAATAAACAGCCGAAATGATTGGGCACCGCGAGAAATAGCCGAAATGATTGGGCGATCGCGACCTTCGCGATATAAAAGCTGAAATGATAGAGCATCGCGGAAATAAAACAAAAAAAATGATGATAAAACTTTGGCCCTACAGTTAAGATCACATCGATCCCTGTATACAATCCAAGGGCGTAAACAAAGAGGGAACCATACTTTCCCAACAGGCTCCACCAGAAGACGAAGCCAAATCTCGACGGTTCAGTCCAACTCCGAAGAAACCAGTGTCTTCAGCAAATTCCTCGACTCACGGATACAAACACTCCTTGACGAGAGCCTCCTGATCCGCGTCGACTCGCAGAGCCACCAGTGCCTCTGTGGGAAATCCTCGACTCATTTCAAACCCCAAGGAAACAAATAATCCTTGGCGCTTGGGAAACAAATAATCCCTAGCAAACTCCTCGACTCACGGATACAAACACTCCTTGACGAGAGCTTCCTGATCCGCGTCGACTCGCAGAGCCACCAGCGCCTCCGTGGGAAATCCTCGACTCGTTTCAAACCCCAAGGAAACAAATAATCCTTGGCGCTTGGGAAACAAATAATCCCTAGCAAACTCCTCGACTCACGGATACAAACACTCCTTGACGAGAGCCTCCTGATCCGCGTCGACTCGTAGAGCCACCAGCGCCTCCGTGGGAAATCCTCGACTCGTTTCAAACCCCAAGGAAACAAATAATCCTTGGCACTTGGGAAACAAATAATCCCTAGCAAACTCCTCGACTCACGGATACAAACACTCCTTGATGAGAGCCTCCTGATCCGCGTCGACTCGCAGAGCCACCAGTGCCTCCATGGGAAATCCTCAACTCGTTTCAAACCCCAAGGAAACAAATAATCCTTGGCGCTTGGGAAACAAATAATCCCTAGCAAACTCCTCGACTCACGGATACAAACAGTCCTTGACGAGAGCCTCCTGATCCGCGTCGACTCGCAGAGCCACCAGTGCCTCCGTGGGAAATCCTCGACTCGTTTCAAACCCCAAGGAAACAAATAATCCTTGGCGCTTGGGAAACAAATAATCCCTAGCAAACTCCTCGACTCACGGATACAAACACTCCTTGACGAGAGCCTCCTGATTCGCGTCGACTCGCAGAGCCACAAGTGCCTCCGTGGGAAATCCTCGACTCGTTTCAAACCCCAAGGAAACAAATAATCCTTGGCGCTTGGGAAACAAATAATCCCTAGCAAATTCTTCGACTCACGGATACAAACACTCCTTGACGAGAGCCTTCTGATTCGCGTCGGCTCGCAGAGAAACCAGTGTCTCCGCGGGAAATTCCCGATTCGTCTCAACTTGCAAATGAAGCCTCAAGCAGCAGGGACTAAAAAACTTGCTTCCTGAACAATGGGACCCTGCAAGTCAATCCAAAATGTTCTCTTGCATACTATTCACGGGTCTCACTCTCCAAAGTCGAGTTTCGACAAGGAGGGAAACAACCGTTTACGAGTCCTCTCGACTCGTATGAGGGAAAATTCTCTTATAGGATCCTTACGACTTATAAGAGAAAACCACACTTAGGAATCCTCACGATTCCTAAGGAGAAAAACCCACCTACGAGATCCTCTCGATCCGTAGGGAGAAAAGTCTCTATGAGACCCTCACGGCTCATTAAGTTGAAAAGTCTTAGGCAGCGGATTTGAACCTGCGGCCTAAGCCATCGCTATTTCTTAAGAAAGTCAAGATGCGTGCTCTATTATCCGTCAACCATGTTTATTAAGATAGCATGCCAATAATAAGAGAAAGAAGAAAGCTACAGAAGGAGCATCCGATTTACGTTTGATCAAGCGTTTGAGACGCACTCATTTATGCATGGGCAGAAGACTCAGAACGAGAAACAAGACAAGCTAAAATAAAAAAAAAGGGGTTTCCATTTATATTGCTAAAAATTCTTACAATCATAAGAGCAATAAATAAGAAACATTATTCAAATTATTACAACGGTATAACCTTAGATCCGGGGCACGGATTAAGGAATTCAAAAGTAAGGCCATCCAGAGTTCTTCTGGCCTTTCTAATTATTCTTATGCGCAGCCTCTCGCGCTCCTCTGTGTCGAGATCCTCGACAAGCCCTCCCGGCCTTCGTTAAGCGGCAACTATCGTCGTCTGCTGGAAGATTTGATGTAGGATGTCAATGAGGCTGTCCCGCCGTTTCTTCGAGATCAGCCCCGTCAGGTACACTGAATGCACCTTGTCTTCGGCATCATCCAGCGCATCGAGCGGTAGGGCCTCGTGAAGACCCGGAAGTGCTCTCCATATTGCTCCCAGGACGACTTTCAAAAGAGCCGAACGACGAGGTAGCAGCCAACCACCGCTTGCGTTCAGACGACCCATGACCTCTGCACATTGGGCGTCTGTAAACTCTTGGTTTTGTTGACGGCCCTGTGCACGAATATCCTCGTAGATAATGAACTCGTGCAGACTGTATAGATGCACCGCCATAATTCCTGAAGGAAGCAACATTGGAAGATTAGCGATGAAGAAAAGGTATATGGAGTTAAAACTCCTCGAGAGCAATGCTCTATAGACAGGAGTGACACCTGTCAAAAACCAGTTATGAGGAGAATTTAAGAAAAATTCCCTAAGAACATTGAGAGCTTTGCTCTGAGAAAAAAATAATATAATAATAATAATAGTATCAAATGCCATGAAGAACTCTTAAGAGTTCTTCTATATGATTTGGAAAGAGCAAAGCTCCATTAATTAAGAAAATCCAAGGGAAACCTTTTGGAGAGCAGAGCTCTATTAATGGAACCCTAATAGGGTTCCCTTTAGTTCTCTTTAGACCCCTTTAGAGCAAAGCTCTGCTAAGTGAAACCCTAAATGGGTTTTCTTTAAATCAGGGATCTATTGAGAGCAAGGCTCTTAAAGTTGATTTAATTTAATCAAAATTAATATTTTTACCTAAAATTCTTTAAAGTTTGAACTTTTAAAAGATGATAAGCATCTGTGGGGGACCAAAGGTCCTATTTATAGGCATCAAGTGCCTCTTCAACTTCCAAAAGCTGCCGCAACGGTTGGGATTCTGCCGCCGTTACGCTTGCGTTTGGAGGCTACGTAAGCGCAACCGGGGGGGGCATTTGTTTACCCCAATCAGAGCAAAGCTCTGTTCAAATACCAAGGCAGGAGATGAAGCAACGCTTCATCTTCCCCCAATCAGAAGCAAAGCTTTGCTTTGAAAATTTAAACATTAATAAATGAAGCAACGATTCAGATCCTTTGCGATGCGTGCGACACGCCACGTGTCTGGCGCAGATGCATTAGCGCAGCGTCCCAGAAGGCGCGCCCAATCAGAGCAAAGCCCTGATAAAGAAAGCGCTGCGTTGCACGACGCGTGTCAGCGCAGAGGCGCTTGCACGGTCGCGCTGTGTTTTGCGCTGTGCGACACGTGGCAGCGCAGATGCGCTAGCGCAGTCGCGCTGCGCTTTGCGCTGCACGACACGTGGCAGCGCAGACGCGCTAGCGCAGATGCACCATTCCATAAAAAAGGGGGGTTAAGTGCCAAAGGCAATTTATCCTTACAAGAATCACATGCACTTGATAATAGCAAATTAAATCATACGATGCACAAGCACGACAGAGAGCTAAAATAAAAAGAACACTTAACAGATAATAAAATACTTAATTAAAACATTTATTTATTATTACATTTAAAAAAGATCACCAAATGTGGGATCGGAAAGACAAGGGTTCACAAAGATAAAAAGGAGATTCTCCAATTCCCTCTCCGTCTTCTCCACCACGTCGAAGCGGGGATCCTCTCGAGAGGAAGACATCCAACGATCGTCGCCACATTCATTGGAAAAGGTGGCGATGACAACTCGGCGAGCCCGTATCTGGCTCAGCAAGTGGAAGGAGCAGTCCCTCAGGGCTTTAGTGATCAAGAGCGCTTCGAAGAAGCACTCGATCTTATCCTCGGCAGTGTTACGCATTGCCGAGGACATCTCTACCGGAGGAGGGGGAAGATCGGCGAGCACCGAGGCAAGGATCATCCGGAACCAAATGGAGTCCGGAGGAAGAGGATACCCCATACGAGTCGAAAGCTCGTACATTGCAGCATCGCACTGCTCATCCGTAAAAGAAGGGTCCACCAGGCGCGCAGCAAAACGAGGAACAATGTCCCGGATCGGCACTTCCCATGGTTGACGGCGGGCGTGAGGGCGGTTGCAAGCCATGGTAGAAGAAGTTCTCTGAAGATGAGAAAAGAAAAGGCTTGGCCTTGAACTATATATAGACCCAAGCACAAAAGATTCTGTGCACAATGGACGCGGGAAATCAAGATTTTGGAAATACAAGTTTGGCTGAAAAAAAAAGGAGATGAAAAGATATCTCAGGTGAAGCGACGCTTCCGATTCCACCAATCAGAGCAAAGCTCTACTTTGAAAATCTAAGTTTTAATAAATGAAGCGACGCTTTAGATCCTCTGCGCTGCGCGCAAAGCGCCACGTGCCAGAAGTTGATGCGTCAGCACAGCGCCCGAGGCAGTGCGTCCAATCAGAGCAAGGCTCTTTAAAACAAAATGTAAAGGAAGCAACGTTTCAGTTGCGCAAGTGCTGTGCTGTGCTGCGCGACACGTGTCTGTGCAGTTGCGCAAGCACAGCTGCGCTGCGCGACACATGTCTGCGCAGTTGCGCAAGCACATCTGCGCAAGCACAGTTGCGCAAGCGCTACAGTGCACGACACGTGTCTGTGCAGTTGCGCAAGCACAGCTGCGCAAGCGATGCGCTGCGCGACACGTGTCAAGCGCTGGGGAGTTGCGCAAAACAGAATAGAGATTTAAAGAAATCTTTCTGTTCTTGTTAAAACAAGAAGATTTTCTTTTGTAAAGCAGAGGCCTTTGGATCAAAGATCCAACGGTGAGGGAGATTCCCCAAATCACTCAGAGAAAGATCTCTTTAACAAATTTAACTAATTTATGGGCACTATAAAAAGGACCCTAGGCCTCAATTCAAAGGGATCAACATTTTTTCTGGAAAAAAAAGAGAACTCTGAAGAATTCCTCAAGAACAAAAAGGTAAAAGAACCTTTAGCGAAAGAGAAAGTTCTCTTATGAACAAATCATAGATCTAAAAAGAAGATCACTGATCTTTAATAAATTAAATAGTGCTTTGCACTTTTCATGAACCTTTGGTTCTCTGAGATACGAAAAACAAGAAAAACTTATTTTTCTTTGATCTAAATTAGATCAAGAAATCAAATAGTGCTTCGCACTTCTCTTATGAACCATCGGTTCTTGAATCTAAAAGATTCTTAGTGCTCTGCACTTGCAAACTGCGCTGTTGAGCTCTTAGGAGAGCGCCACGTGTCAGCATCTGAACCACTTGCGCTATACGCTTTGAGATAGAGCTTTGCTCTCTGTAATTGGTGCAACTCACCAAAGTGCGCCACGTGTCAGCAGCGCAAGCGCAGCACACTAGCACAGCGCACTACGCTTGCGCGATACGTGTCAACACTACAAGCGCTTGCGCTCTCTGATTGGCGCAAAGCGCCTGAAAATGCAATGCATTTTCTAAAGGGTCAGGCCCAAATCAAAAAGATCAAGCAGGCCAAAATAAATTGCAAAGCAATAAAAGGGTAGAGCCTAAATAAAATTGATACTCTGCATCATATATAAAGGGCAGAGCCCAAAACAAATTGATACTCTGCATCCTTTCTGGGCAAAGCCCAAATAAAAACAAAAAGAAATGCAATGCAAAAGCAAATAAAATGTTGAACATTTTCAACTGGACTTAGCCCAATTTTGGCCGTAAGTCCTTAAATTAAATTGACTGAGCAAGATTGCTCTCTTAAATCAATTTACCTCCGGTTCAAGGGTACATCTCCGAACTCCTCTGACACCCGTCGTTTTAATCCTTCAACGACGTCAGAGAGGTGACGGGTCCCGACGACCACACACGTATATGGACTGCGGGGTCCTTAAACTCGTGGACCGAAACGTCCTTAAACTAATGATGGACCACCACGTCCCTAAACTGGAACATAGACCACCACGTCCCGAAACTGGCGATAGACCACCACGTCCCTAAACTGGAACATGGATCCCTACGTCCCTAAACTGGAATATGGACCCCTACGTCCCTAAAATGGAACAATAGAGCCCCCAAATGCTCTTTTGTTGGATCAAAACGATCCCGTTAAGTTAATCTTAGTCTCAAATCAGACTAACGTATCCTTAACAAACGTTTAAGTCGATCTTAGCCTAAATACGGCTAACGTATCCTTAAACCAAAATACCAAACCCAAATCTAAGTAAATACGGATTTGGACTAATCCACGTCCTACGGGCGACGGCATTACTCAGTCTCCGTATACAATCCACGGGCAACCACAAACAAAACAAACACACACGACACGAAGTGAAATTCTGGAGAAGGAGAAAGTTGTTACCGCGATGCGGTAGCGTAATTAACTGCAGGGGCTTGCGCCTGCAGGGAAGAGCGTCCCCACAATCAAAAAAACCCCTCAAGCGAGGGGGAATCTGACGAAGTCTGCTACATCGGCCACATCCGTCTAAACCTCCGATACACGGTGCCATAAATCAACTTGGCATCTTCGGAGAGGTGGACGGATAAAACCAAATAGCATCTGCCCCGAATCTCAGCGTCAGGACATCACGGTCCTGTGCGCCGCCGTTCGGAGGGGAACACCAACCCAAACCCAAATCTAAAAAAATACGGATTTGGACTAATCTACGCCCTACGGGCAACAACACAAATTAGTCTCCGTATACAATCCACGGGGAACCAAAAATAAAACAAACATACACAACACGAAGCGACCATCTGGAGAAGGAGAAACTGGTTACCGCTATGCGATGGCGTAATTAACTGTGGGGGATTGCGCCTGCAGGAAAGAGCGTCCCCACAATCAAAAACCCCTCGTACATGAGGGGGAATCTGACGAAGTCTGCTACAACGGTCGCATCTGTCTAAACCTTCGATACATGGCGCCATAAATCAACTTGGCATCTTCGGAGAGGTGGATGGATAAAACCAAATAGTATATGCCCCCAAAATTCAAGCCAGATGTCCCAACGTCCTGGTCGCGTCTTTCGGCGGAGAACATCCCGACCTTAGTGTGGTGATAGCTGTTTCTTCGCAATGCTCAAGAACCTCCAGGAGGGTGTTGTAGAAGCGAATGACATACCCCTTGAAGGATTCCTCGTCCCTGCTCTTTATGGTGTATAGGTAGTCGACCGTCCTCTTTTGTCATCTGTTCCCGAAGAAATGATCGAGGAATTGGGTAGCCAATTCATCAAAGGTGGAGATAGAGCGCAGCGTGAGCCCTCGGAACCAGTCCTGACCAGCTCGGATTAGGGTTGTGGGAAAAGCTCGGTATTGAGCCGCGTCCGGGTTGTCCTGAAAGCTCATGCCCGCCGTGAATGCATCCAAGTGATCCTTCAGGTCGGACTTCACATCGAAAAGGGCCACTTTGGGCGGCTTGTTCCTAGACGAGACATGCTCGGCCAGCAGCTCTTCTGTAAAGGGCTTTATTAGTGAGTCGACGGAATCCCTGGCTCCCTCGCTGGATGAATGGCCATCTTGTCGTATGCCTTCGATTTTCTTTTTGAGGGCTTCAAGACCGTGGTGGTACCCTGAGGATTCGGCACGGTCGGAGTGGCGGCTATCCTCGCTCCTGATCTGCGCAGCGGTGTGGCTTCGATTCTGCACTATCAAATTTCTTAGATCCTCGGGTGGGATCCTTCTTTAGTATTCCCGACGCGCGCCTTTTGCGCGGTCTCGACGGGAGTGAGGACGTCGGTCGTGCCTGGAAGCAGGCGAGCTGACCGACACTTCCTCATGGGGTGTGGGAGCGCGGCGGATCTCGGGGTGATGGCATAGTCTTCCCCGAGACCGCGTTGTGGAGCTGTGCAGCACCCAGCGAGTCATGGAATCGGTCGCCACGTGGGGGCCCTGATTGCCGGAGTTAGCATGCCGGCGTTCGGTGGCGCTGAGGTGAGCGAGGTCATCCTCCCTTCTGCGAAAGTCATTATCACTGGGAGGGTGAACTGCGATCTGGTGGGCCGAGCCCGCCGCTTGAACGCGGACATATGCGTCCACCATCGACATGAGTTTGTCGATCCGAGCTGATAAGGTGTTGATGACTTTTGGAGGGGGTAGAATCGCCCACGCCTCCGTTGTTGGGGGTGGCGGCTCATATTGGGATCGTTATGGTTTTCGCTTTCCATCTGGTCGAGGGCGGAAGATCAACTTGATGGGTTAGGAATCTTTAGATCTTTTCGTGCAGATGACGCTAACTGATGGAGGTTGAGATTTCCCCTAGATGCTGTCCTCCATAGATCTGGTAGCGAGCGTTCTTGGACGATTGGGATTGGATGTGAGAGTTGTTGAGCATGTGGATCTCAATGGGTTGATGTTGTGATGACGCTGAGCTACTTGTAAAGGAAGTCCCGGGGTGGGTGACCACCGTAGGACCCTCTGGAGATCAAGTTAGTGCCGAGAAATATTAGAGCAGGGTAACGGCGTATGGGAATCAATTCGAGTTACCTGAGTCGTCTGAGAGAGGGGTTTATATAGTGGTCACACGGAGCGGATCGGTGCGAGATCCTCACCGTCAATTACGCCCGCGTAAACGGCGGGATCCATCCATTAATGGCGGGATACACTCATTAATAAGGGATGCGCTAGCGTAGGACTCAGAACGTGGGGCGGCGGATATCTCGCTTTAGCGATATACGCGGAGCCGTTGCAGAGGCGCTTGAGCTCAGCGTTCTCGGTTGATCGGGAGAGCCGAGGAAGCTCGGCCTGTCCAATAACTCGGAGATGGGTCGAGAGGCCGAGGATGCTCAGGCCTTTCATCAGCTATGCAATAGCTCGGAGACGAGCATAGGGTGGTGCAAGTTCGGCTGCTGGATCTTTTAAGAACTGGGGTGTAAGCTCAGAGACTATCCGAGGAAAATTACCAATGCTCCATACTAATTTTAGCTCGGCAGCCCCCAAGAATCTAGTCGGGCTCACGCGAATGATACGTCACTCGCCACGTGTCGTGATTTAAGGAATTCATACTTGTGATTATCATCAAAAGATTTCTCAAATTGATCATGAAAACTGGCTCATCTTTCTCAAACCTTACCAGCAATGAGTTTGTGAGCACCTTTGTCCTTTCAGTTACGAGTTTCGAGTTCGTGAGCAAGCTCATTTGAAAGAAGAGCAATTCTTTAATCACATTAAATCCCATTTTTAAACTAAGCGAGGACGTGAGTTCTTTTTATGAGAGAGACCTGCCTAATTAAATAACCAAAAGGTAAGAGAACAAATCAAACACAAGTTCCAGTTCCACCTTTCTAACGGGACGATAACTTTTGATGAAAAACCAGTGTGGGGTTTTTCTTATAGTGCAATTTAAATGTAAAGTAAATATGAAGTATAAGAGGGATTTTTAGTAATTAGAGAAGTATGGGTGGGAAAGCCCTTTATATTTTACTAATGATTTGCACGTGCGATGCACGTTATATAAAGTTTAATTAAAAAAAGATTTATATGGAATTGGTTAATATGAGAGATTTGTGAAGTTAATTATTGGAAGAGATGTATGGAATTAGTTGTGGTTACAAAATGAAATTTGATTTTGTACATATTTTTTTAATGAATTTCTCTTGTAAATCAGATAGTCAAATCTCCAGATCAATTTCTAGATTGGAAACCGCGGTCTTTTTCACTATAATAAAGATTTTCAAACTTTATGCATTGCTCTTGCAAAATTACTAATCTTTGTTATAGTGCCAAAGTGAAGAGGGCCTTGAAATTGAAATTTCCAATTTGATTCTAATGTTGACACAAGACAAGCAAAACTCTCATAATGTTTTCAGAAAAATACTTAAAAAAGAAAAGCATCACAAATTTTTTAAATCTTTTATCTTTTCAATTAATAAATTAATAACAAATTACCGTAATGTAACATAAATATATTTAAATAACAAAACTAGCAAATCTTTTTAAAGTATACACTGATCAAGAGAGAGCTAACCATGATAATATGTTTCCATCTGCGTTGCATGCGGTGGTCGATTATTCTAAATATTTGCAACTTCCCTCTTCATTAATAAATATTTTAATACCAACCAAAAAGAAGGGAAAAAAGAAAAATCAATCCAATAATTGATTCATACCCTCCCTTGTATATATAAACATCGTATCATATCATATGCTAAGTTGCTAATTAATGGTTCTCTCGGCCATTTACAACTTCATCTTCTCTTCTTTGCTTGGGAACCTTGTTTCCAATTTTCTTAAGAACTTGATGTCTTCCTTGGCGCCGAAATTGATCTTCGGGCCTATTGCCAGACAATGTGAGCTAGGGTTTTCGGCCTCTAACGCGGTGCGGATCGCGTCAAGATGATACCTTCCGTTGATCTGCTGTTGGAGATGATGGACAACCGAGATTTGAGTTGGAGGATAGCTGTTGAAGTGTGTGGATCTCAATGGGTTTGAGGTTGGTGGGGCCGGGCTACCTGCAAGGAAGTCCCGGGGTGGTTGTACCACTGAGGACCCTCCGACGATCAAGCTAGACAGGAAATCCGAGCAGAGTAACGGCCTAGTAAGTGGAAAATAACTTACTTGAACCGTCTGAAGGAGGGGTTTATATAGCGGTGGCAACAGGCAGGCAGGTGCGAGAATCACGCCGGCCGTTACGCCTCCGATGTCACGCCCGCGTGATGGGCGGGCTCTCCCATCAATGGCGAGACAAGCTTGTTAATAGAGATCATGATGGCGTGGAACGCGGGATAGTGGGCAGCGGAGATCTTGCGCATGACGAGATTTGCTGAGACGGAGTGGAAGCACCTGCGAATGATTCCGTTGGTCGGTCGAAGGGACCGAGAAAGATGAGCTCGGTGCGGGCTCGGGACCGAGTGGGAGGCCGAGCTATCTTGGTTCTGTGGTAGCCCGGAGACGAGCTGAGAGGGCCGAGGAGGCCAAATGTGCAGGAGGTTCGGAGGTGAGCCAGCGGTTGTCTGTAGGACGGGCATAGGAGTGGTCTGGTCGGCCACTGTGGGTCCTTTCTTGCACGCTTCGGGACACGTCATCGGCCACGTGTCACGATCTGGGAGATCACCGATATCGAGAATCATCATTAGCCCCCCACTTTCGTCCCGACCTGTTCACGGGTCGGGTAGAGGGTGGTCTGCCGGGTCACCCGAGGTGAGCTCCTCGTCGTAGATATCGTGAGCATGTGTTCTCGGGCAATCAACTGTATCTTCTTTGTGATGTCAGCGGATCAGGGGCCAGATCTCGCATTAAAGAAGATGCACCGGATCGTGCGTACGTTCGCCGAAGCGACAGCTCACGTGTCGGGCGCTGGTTGGCTGACGCGACGGGCCACAGGCTTCTGGCGTCTGATGGGATACGACCAATGCGCATGCGACAGGTGGGGGATCGTGGCCGTCGAATGCACTGAGCCGTTTTGTCGGGAGTTGACTGTCGCCGTAGGATGTATACGCCAGCAGCTATAAATAGAGGTAGGGTCCCCATCAAGGCCCATACCTCTACAAATTTTTCTCGTCCTGAGTCTCGTTAGCTCGGCGCTCACCTTTTTAGGTCGGATCTCTACGTTTTCTCTCCCGAGAACTTCTCTCCATCAGGTTAGGTTTCTTCTTCTGAGGAGTCCGTAGAAATAGTTCGGGTAGAGTCTAGGAAGCACCCCGTGGATTCTTCTTTTTCTTTCTTCTGCTTCTTCTCCTTCTGAGTCGAGCCTGCTTCTCCCTTTGGCGGGACAAATGGATCGATCCAGGACTCTTGGTTCCCTCGATGCTCTGTCCCGGAGAGGGGCCGGCGGTGCGGCCGTGCCTCCAGCTAACCAGAGCCCCGCACCAAATGTGCCGCCGGCGGCGGGGCCATCTGCCTCGTCACGAGCCCCCGATGATTGCCCTGGCGGCGGCCAAAAGCATCCACGGGTTCCTGAGCCCTGGACGAGGGATGCAGGAGAGAACGAGGATGGGGTTCCTCTTAAGAGGAAGAAGACGGTCTCTCGCGCGCCACCGACGGATATTCCTGAGGGGATTCATGTGCAGGAGAGGGACGTCCGTTTCGTAGTCCCGTCCGGGCTTTCCATTGCTGCCAGCCTGCTTGCTGGTATGGAAGAGTCGGCCGGGGGCAAGATTCCGCGGGGGACCCTGAGGGCCCAAATGGCGGCTATAGCTCAGGAGGCGGTCCAGGTATGTACTCCCTCATGTGTTATTTCGAGCACCCTTTCTTTAGTTCGAGTGTCTCTAAGTATTTTTGCTGTTTTTCGCCAGGTCCTTCAGCACTGCGCTCTCGTTACTCGCATGGAATCCTAGGGGGCTATCCATGCTGCGAGGCCGGCGGGAGAGTCTTCTTCGGAGGCCGAGGATCTGCGACTTGAGCTGCGTCTGGAGAGGGAAAGGATGGCCGTTCTTGAAGCCCGATCGGCCGCCGCGGAGCTCTCCGTCTCAAAGTGCCGAGAGTCCTATCACCGCCTAAATGAGTCCCACCGAGTCATCGAGGCGAAGTTGATGGAACTGGCCAATCGCTTTGCAGCTATGAAGAGGGCGAAGGATGCCAGCAGGTGGGATGCCGAGGAGGCGCTTCAGGCGGCGAAGGTTGCCGAGATTCGGGCTAGAAAGGCGGTGACTAATTACAAGGAGTCGGACCAGTTTTACGTCGACCTCGGCGAGGCCTCCGCCATTGCATGGAACAAAGCTCTTGACGCCATCAAGGATCAGTTTCCGGAGTTTGCCGACGGTGAGCTCCGTGCTCGGGTCCCACTTTCGGTGGTCATGCCTTCCGCCGATGGTGGTGAGGGAGGTGAGGTCTAGGCGGGGCTTGCGGCCCGAACTTTTTGGTTTTTCCTCCTCTCTCTTTTGTAAGCCTCCGGGTAATTTGATAAGGCTAGAGAGCCCACAATACCCTTGTAAAAACATTTTGGCTTTGTGAATAAAAACTTTTTGCAGTAGTATTTGCGCGCTGTTCCCGCCAAAAATTTCTGCACAAAAGAGCCCAAGGTATCAAATGACAGCGATACACTTAAGAAAATGTGAACCAGTATTTTCTGGGCAATATTTTGACAAACTCCTGAAGGAGAAACAGCTAAATTCTGATGGTATCGAAAGCGTCTCAAAAAAACCCTTCGATTTGATATATTATAGGCTTCATAATTCATCCGGGATCAAAAGTTATGAGCAAATATGCTATGCACTGTTTCCTGATTAAAAAATCAGGAATCACCTCAATGAGGTATCACGTGCTCACACGTGACCAATGGTCACGTGTTGACACGTAATAGTTAAAACAGAAATAAAAACAATGGCTAAGGAAGGACCCAATTGGGGGTCACGTGCTCACACGTGACCAATGGTCACGTGTTGACACGTGACAATCAAAACAGAAATAAAATAACAAACGGCTGAAGGAAATACCTTATCACGTGCTCACACGTGACCAATGGTCGTGTGTTGATACGTGATGGTTAAAACTGAAGCGTAAATAAAACGCTGAGAAAAGGACTCAATTGGGGGTCACGTGCTCACGCGTGACCAAGGGTCACGTGTCAGCACATGACTGGCTTCGAAAGCCTTACAGTTTAATAGAATTAAATTCTAAAAGCCTCTAAATCTTTCCAAATGGAAAAGGATTATGGGGACCGTTGGATTAAAGATCCAAGGGTGATTAAAAATCACCAATTTATGAAAAAAAAACTTAGACAAGGAAAGATTTCCACTAAATCTCACCGAAAATAACAAACAGAATATCTTTGGATTTAAAATCCAACGGTGAATAAAATTCACTGAATGATCTAAAGGATCATTTTAATTATGAAAACATACAAAATCTTTCAATGAAAGATTCACAACACAAATTGATTCTTTTCTTTCTCCTATAAATAGGAGCCAAGAAGAGAAGAGAAGGGATCTACTTTTTTGGGAGAAGAACAGAGAGAGAAAAAGGGAGGAGAATTTAATTCTCAAGAGAGAAAAAAGGAGAGGAGAATTTAATTCTCAAGAGAGGAAGAAAATTTCTTCAGGAGAAAAAGAAAACCCTATGTGAGAAAAGAAAGGGAATCAAAACTTCAAACACAGAATTTAATTCTCAAAATCTAAGAATTGAACTCTTCTGCAAAAGAACTTAGTTCTTCCTCTAGTTGAAGATTTGCAAAGCGCACATCTTCCCATAAGTTGAGAATTTAATTCTTATCGGGTCGAGATCCTGCCATGCAGGTCTAAAACTTAGAGGGGGAAATGAGTTTTGAGAATTTAATTCTCCCAAACTCACAGGAATTTAATTCCTTCAAGATAGATAAAACTGGGGTTTAACCTTAATTGAGAATTTAATTCTCTCAAATTTACAGGAACTTGATTCCTCCTAAAATGAAATTAGGGTTTCATCCTATATAAGAATTTAATTCGTTTACATATATGGGAATTTAATTCCCCTAAAAAGAAATTAGGGTTTAACCCTACATAAGAATTTAATTCTTTCACAATAGGAATTTAATTCCTCCAAAATCATAATTAGGGTTTAACCCTACAGAGAATTTAATTCTTAAAGATAAAGAGATCTTCATGCATGCAAAAGAACTAAGGTCACGTGTCCTCACGTGACCCTTGAAGAGATCCCCGAAAATGAGAAGGAAAAGGCTCTGAGGCAATGCCTCACGTGCTCCCACGTGACCTCCAAAACACAGAAGATCAAAACAAATGAAATAAAGGCTTTGGGCGCTCTCACGTGTTACCACGTAACCCCTTAGCAAACGCTTTAACAGTCAGTGTATAAATCCCCATCACGTGTCAACACGTGATGCTCAAAATAAAAATAAAAAGTGTTTAACACTTATTTGCAGAACAAAGCGAGGAGATTTGGCCCCACCTTTGGGTGGCTCACGTGTCCCCACGTGACCCATTTTTCTTTAGTGTTTAACACTACTTTGAAAATCTTATTTTCAGTGTTTAACACTAATTTGAGAGCTTTATTTCCAGTGTTTAACACTGTTGTTCCCTAGTGTTTAACACTACTTTTAGCCAAATTGGCTAGTTCTCCAGAGGCAAAAACCTCCCCTTTGACTGAATCTCAAAATTGAGTAAAAGTCAGAGCTATAATGTTCACTGCTCAATCAAAGATAGAAAAAATATTGCCAAAGCCCTCAAACTCTCGTTTAGCATTGCTAAATAATGTGGGCTTGAACCGAGACAAATGTTTAATGGTCTAACAGAGGGCCAACACTTCAAACTTAATTGGACTTAGCCCAAATTGGCCATAAGTCCTCAACTCAGACTTAACTGAGCCCAAATGTGCTCATAATCTAATTAATTGATCTTAGTTCCAAATTGGACTACAAATCACTTAATCCATATTGGTTCAAGGGTACATCTCTTCACTCCTCTGATATATGCCGTTGTAATCCTTCAACGTCTTCAGAGAGGTGACGAGTCCCGACAACCAGCAAATCCTACAGACTATGACGTCTCTAAACTTGGACTGTGGGGTCCTTAAACTCATGGACTATGATGTCCTTAATCTCGGACTGTGGGGTCCCTTTAAACCCACGGACTATGATGTCCTTAACCTCGGACTGTGGGGTCCCTTTAAACCCACGGACCACTATGTCCTTAACCTCGGACTGTGGGGTCCCTTTAAACCCATGGACCACTATGTCCTTAAACTGGTATCGGACCACTATGTCCCTAAACTGGTATTGGACCACCATGTCTTTAAACTGGTCATCGACCGCAATGTCCCTAAACTAAACAATTGAGTCCAAATGCTCTCTTGTTGAATCTAAACGATCCCGTTTAGTCTCAAATGAGGCTAACGTATCCTTAAACCAACCCCCAAACCAAAATCTAAGAAGATACGGATTTGAACTAATCCACGTCCTACGGGCGACAACATAAATTAGTCTCCGTATACAATCCATGGGCAACCACAAACAAAACAAACACCCACGACACGAAGTGACCATCTGGAGAAGGAGAAAGTTGCTACCGCGATGCGGTAGCGTAATTAACTGCAGGGGCTTGCACCTGCAGGGAAGAGCGTCCCCATAATAATAAAAAAACCTCACCGTGAGGGGGAATCTGACGAAATCTGCTACATCGGCCGCATCCGTCTGAACCTTCAATACACGGTGCCATAAATCAACTTGGCATCTTCGGAGAGGTTGACGGATAGCACCAATTAGCATCTGCCCCGAAATTCAGGCAAAGACGTTTATCGCGTCTTTCGGCGGGGAACACGCGCGTATTTTCCTTTGTCGGTAAACGCTTGTATTTGCACAGTACTACCTTCGTGTTAGGCCCGTTTTTCGTCTACCGATCACACGTCGAGTTGAATCTATTCATTGTGAAAAGACCAGTGGGGAGACGGTACCTCCATGGCCCCGAAGTCGAGGTGGAGATCTCTTAGACGTAGACAGCCTCATGGCGAGGGCCTGGACCGTGGCGTCGGCGGTTTGTAACACCATCTATGGATGACCGAGCATGGTAGATGCTCGGTTGCCTCTTGGAGAGGGCTTAGGCATCGGGCTTCGTGGGGTAGTGAACGACATCCATCATAATCAAGCATGGTAGCTGCTCGGTTGCCTCTTAGTGAGGGCTCCGATCCTTAGCGCTGGAAGGGCCGTAAGAGGTGGCTAAGGATGGACTGACCAGTGAAGCTGCTTAGTGACCTCTGGGCGAGGACTTCGATCCCTGGAGTTGTGAGGTAATGAGCTACCAGCCAGGGATAGCCGAGCAGGGTAGCCGCTCGGCTGCCTCTTAATGAGGTCTTCGATCCCTGGCGTCGTAAGGTAGGAAGCTACCAGCCAGGGATAACCGAGCAAGGGCGGGCCCGGTTGCCTCTTGATGAGGGCTTTTGATCCTTAGCGTGGGAGGGGCCGTAAGAGACCTACTAAGGACGGGCCAAGTAGGGTTACTGGCCGGTGCCTCTTGGCGAGGGCTTTGATCCCTGGCGTCATGGGGTAGGGAACTATTAGCCAGGGATAGCCGAGCAGGGTAGCCGCTCGGCTGCCTCTTGGTGAGGGCTTCGATCCCTGGCGTCATGGGGTAGGGAGCTACCAGCCAGGGATAACCGAGCAAGGGCAGGCCCGGTTGCCTCTTGATGAGGGCTTTGATCCTTAGTGCGGGAGGGGCCATAAGAGGCCTACTAAGGACGGGCCGAGCAGGGTTACTGCCCGGCGCCTCTTGGCGAGGGCTTTGATCCTTAAGGACGGGCTGAGCAGGGTTACTGCCCGGTGCCTCTTGACGAGGGCTTTGATTTCTGGCGTTGTGGGGTAGGAAACTACCAGTCTGGGATAACCGAGCAAGGGCGGGCCCAGTTGCCTCTTGATGAGGGATTTTGATCCTTAGCACGGGAGGGGCCGTAAGAGGCCTACTAAGGACGGGCCGAGCAGGGTTACTGCCCGGTGCCTCTTGGCGAGGGCTTTGATCCTTAAGGACGGGACGAGTAGGGTTACTGCCCAGTGCCTCTTGGAGAGGGCTTTTGACTTTTGCGTCGTGAGGTAGGGAACTACCAGCCAGGGATAGCCGAGCAGGGTAGCCGCTCGGCTTCCTCTTGGTGAGGGCTTTGATCCCTGGTGTCGTGGGGTAGGGAACTACCAGCCAGGGATAGCCGAGAAGGGTAGCCGCTCGGCTGCCTCTTGATGAAGGTTTCGATCCATGGCGCTGTGTGGCAGTGAACTACCAGCCGGGGATAGCCGAGCAGGGTATCCGCTCAGCTGCCTCTTGATGAGGGCTTCGATCCCTGGCGCTGTGTGGCAGTGAACTACCGGCCGGGGATAGCCAAGCTGGGTAGCCGCTCGGCTCCCTCTTGATGAGGGCTTCGATCCCTGGCGCTGTGCGGCAGTGAACTACCAGCCGGGGATAGCCGAGTAGGGTAGCCGCTCGGTTGCCTCTTGATGAGGGCTTCGATCCCTAGCGCTGTGTGGCAGTGAACTACCAACCGGGAATAGCCGAGCAGGGTAGCCGCTCGGCTGCCTCTTGATGAGGGTTTCGATCCCTGGCGCTGTGTGGCAGTGAACTACCAGCCGGGGATAGCCGAGCAGGGTAGCCGCTCGGCTGCCTTTTGGTGAGGGCTTCGATCCTTAGCGCTGGAAGGGCCGGAAGAGGCCCTATAAGGACGGACCGAGCAGTGTAGCCGCCCAGACGGTTCTGGAGGTTCTGTCCGACCTTCCCGATGTAAGTATAGGGAATGGGGACAGTCACGGGCAACGTGTATCGAACACGTGGGGGAGGTGAAGCGCCGGAGCCTCGTCATTTTGATTTCGCTAAGAAAGGCTCAAGGTCTGCCGCGTGGCGGCACAGCTATGGGTGAAACGGGCGACTGTTGGATTTTCGAGGGCGAAGCGGGCTATAAAGCGGAGGGAGTGTTGATCACTCCTTTCTTCACACCCAAACGTGAGAGTGGAGGACTCCCCTTTTACGATCCTCGACATCATGAATTTTGAGAACGTGTACCTCTATGACCAGTACTGCACCGAGGACACGGTATAGCTAATGGTTGGCCGTATTGAGGATCATTTCAGCCGACTGCTCGCCCGGCACTCCCCTCTGCTCCAGCTGCTGATGTATTCCATCCGGAGGGCGTCGCCGGGGCTCTATAACCCCTTGTCCGAGCAGCTGAGGGACGAGGCGGTTGGTAAGCTAAGGTCCTTGCGGCGTTTCAGCCTGATCTCTGCTGGTCGGCGGGATCGCTCGGTGGCGCTCATCCTTGAGTGCTATCAATTAAGGCACCACGCCGAGGCTCATGGGCGGCATCAAAGGCAAAGAGCGGAAGCGGCGAGGGCTCGGCTGGCGGAAATATGCTCGGAGTACCACGAGCAGTGTTTCCTGTACCCCCTTCCCCCGTTATTGTAATTTTTCTTTTTCGGTGTTCGGCTGAGGAGCCTATTGTACCCTTTGAATAAACAAACTCTTCTTTTTGCAATGTTTTATTGATCTCTTCTTATTATATAAACAGAAAGATCCTGAGAAAATTCATATTGCCTTAGTAAAAAAATTACAAGCTAGTAGATGCTCTTTTTATTTTCTCAGCTTGAGCCCATCGGATGTCTATTGGCCTCCGTGACCGGCGCGGGGTGTTGAGCCTCGTAGGTATCCGACGTACCCTCCGCTGACACGACCATGATTTGGCCGATTGTCAACTCGCCGGGAGGGGGACGCTGCTCCTGCTCGCGGTCGGCTTGCCGCTTGTCCCGCAAGTACGCTGCAAGGTGTCCCAAACGGATGAGCTCCTCGATGTAGTCTCGGGGCTACTTACAGCTCTCCGTGGAGTGGCCTAGCGATCTGTGAAAGCCGCAGTAGGGGCCCCGAGTACGCTTTGCCGCAATGCGCAAGATCGGCGAGAGCTTGAAAAACCCCTCGCCCTTGGCCTCCTCAAGCAGTACTGTCTGGGAGACGTTGAGCGAGGTGTACTCCTGAAATCTCGAGGTGTAGGGCTTTGGCCGCTCAAGTCCCTTTCTCTCTTCCCTCACCCTTTTCTTCTGGTCAGTTTGCTCTACCCCGGAGAGATTTGCGTTCACCTCAGACTCGAGCTAGATTTCGCGCTCGGTCCAGGATTTTACCTCGGCCATGGTCTTAGGTTGCGCTAATGCAAAGGAGCGTAACCACTCCTTGTGCCTAAGACCAGACCTCATGGCTGTGATGACTGTCTCGTCTCGATGTTCGGGGACCTCGAGAAGGGCATTGTAGAAGCGCGTGACCTACGCTTTGAACGTTCCTTTATCCCCACTCTTGATCATGAAGAGATGGTCGACGGTTCGTTTCTGCCGTCTGTTCCCAACGAAATGGCCGAGGAATTAGGTGGCCAGCTCTTCGAAAATTGAGAACGAGCACGGCGCGAGTCCTCGGAACCAGTTTCGTCCGGAGCGGATGAGAGTGGCCGGGAAAGCTCGGCATTGGGCGTCAGAGTTTTCTTGGAAGCTCATCCCGGCCGTGAACGCGTCCAGATGGTCCTTCGGTTCTGACTTCCTATCGAAGAGCGAGACCTTGGAGGGCTTGTTCCGGGAGGAGACATGGACGGCGAGAATCTCCTAAGTGAAGGTCTTTGTGAGCGAGTCGGCGGTGTATTTAGCCTCGTCGCTCGAGTGGAGGCCTTCTCGATGCATGCTCTTGATCTTCTTTTCGAGGGCGTCGAACCGACCATGGTACCCCGACGATTCGGCACATCCCGATCTCTGGCCCCTGCCGTTGGAAACCTGTGTCTGGCCACAGCCCCGGTTCCCCTCGATGAGGTTCCTCGGATCCCCTGGAGAGGTAGTCTTCGAGTTGCCGTGACGAGTCCCATCCGTGCGACCCCGTCGAGGGAGGGGGTGTCGGTCATGCCTGGGAGCAGGCGTGTTGACCGACATCTCCTCAGGAGGGGTAGGAGCGCGTAGGGGCTCGGGGGGAGGCACTCGGGCGACATTCCTCGGTGTTGAACTGTCGAGTGCCCATCGGGTCATAGAATATATTAGCCCGGGAGATCGGCGGCCGTGGGAGGTAGCAAGGCGGTGGTCAGCAGTGCCGACATGGAAAGAGTCTTCTCTCCCTCTGTAGGGGTCCCGGTCCTGAGGTGGGGGAGCAGGGACTCGGAGAGCTTGCCCTGCCGTTTGGACAAGGACGAGCGCGTCCACGACGAACGCGAATCGATTTATCCGGACGGCTAGGGCGTTGATAGAGTTCGGGGGAGGAGATTCGTCCACGCCTCCGTTGTGGGGGAGGCGGCGGCTAGTGCTTGGATCGTCGTGGTGACCGCTCTCCATTGGGTTGAGATCGGAAGATGAACTTTGTTGAGTGGAATCAAGAAGTTTCCACAGACGGCGCCAGCTGACGTGGTGCGGATCGCGTCAAGATGTTACCTTCCGTTGATCTGCTGTTGGTGATGATTGACGGCCGAGATTTGAGTTGGAGGATAGCTGTTGAAGTGTGTGGATCTCAATGGGTTTGAGGTTGGTGGGGCCGAGCTACCTGCAAGGAAGTCCCGGGGCGGTTGTACCACCGAGGACCCTCCGACGATCAAGTTAGACAGGAAATCCAAGCAGAGTAACGACCTAGTGAGTAAAAAATGACTTACTTGAACCGTCTGAAGGAGGGGTTTATATAGCGGTGGTAACAGGCAGGCAGGTGCGAGAATCACGCCGGCCGTTACGTCCCCGACGTCACGCCTGCGTGATGGACGGGATCTCCCATTAATAGCAAGACAGGCTCGTTAACGGGGATCGTGATGGTGTAGAACACGGGATCGTGGATAACGGAAATCTCGCGCATGGCGAGATTCGCAGAGGCGAGACGGAAGCACCTGTGAATGATGTCATTGGTCGGTCGAAGGGACCAAGAAAGATGAGCTCGGCGCAGGCTCGGGACCGAGTGGAAGGCCAAGCTATCTTGGTTCTGTAGTAGTCCGGGGGCGAACTGAGATGGCCGAGGAGGCCAAATGTGCAGGAGGCTCGAAAGTGAGTCAGCGGTTGTCTGTAGGACAGGCATAGGAGTGGTCTGGTCGGCCACTGTGGGACACGTCATCAGCCACGTGTCACGATCTGAAAGATCACCGATATCGAGCATCATCAGCCTCATTGGGTCTTATTGAGTGGAAGAAGCCGAATGTTGGAGTTAGAGCTACCGTGAGTTCAGCGGGTCTTCATCCTATTGAAATGACGATGTCAGGTACTATTATACTTGTTACTACTCTTATCGGGGACAGGTTACCGTTTGTTGCTGTCAGTGATTCATTTTTAAGGCTGTTCTGCTACTTAATGATAAGGGGGAAAAACAAGGATGACAACCTCGTTCCTTTCAAGATGTATGCAAATATTTTATTAATGTGTCTTCAACTTGCTACCGCGTTTATCTTTCATAGTTATTCGATTGTTGAAAACAACAGCCAATTATCACATAAAAAGAAACTTTTTAATATTAAAGTGCAGATTGTCCTACACTATTATGTTACACTAAAATGTCCTGAAAGTGTCAACATAGAAATGTGTTTAATAGAAACCGAGAAAAAATATTATTAACGATTTATCAGTGTACAATATACTTCACTATAGCCCACAAAATAAAACCCCAATACGTAATATACGTATAATATACGTAAAACTCAATACAAAAAACTCAATACAAAATTATAAATACAAAAGGATATAAAAGATATGCATATCTTAACAGTCACGGTGGATAACCGAGAGTTTGGATAACATCTTGAACCAAAATATGCAACTCGTAAAACGACGAAGAAAAATAGTAGATCTAAAATATCGAGCATGACGAACTAATACCCTTTGGTCTCTTTCACGTATTGCAAGATGGACCGAATAACATGTTGTAAATCCTCAGTTCCCGTATATATAATTTTCGTATATTTTTCCAGAATTTTATTCCTATATATATATATATATATATATATATATATATATATATATATATATATATATATTATTATATTTTTATTAAATTATTTCTAATCTAAACTCTAGACCCTACCCGTGCTAACCCGACCCGACTCCCACTTCTCTTCTTCTTCTTCTTCGCTCATTTTTCCCGCCTTTTTTTCCAACGGCTCCCCCTCTTCTCGCGCTCGCCCACAATCGCGTCCACCTCCGCGACGACCGCGCCCACCAAGCCAATGATCACTCCGTGATCCCCTCGACCAAATCTTCTCTCCCCAACGGTTTTCCCCATCTCGTCTTCGCCGCGAGACCCGCTCCCCCACGTCCTCGCCTCACCCACATCTCTACCGAGCCCCAGTCTCTTCTTTTCCCTCCTTTCTCCTTCACCCTCGTCATCATTCTCTTCGCCCCCTCCAAGCTTTCTCCTTCCCTCCTCTCTCCTCCAACAACTCCTACATCCCACTTAGCTGCAACCGCCACCAGAGCATGACGCCGCCATCCTTGTCGTCGCTGACGATCTTCACTGCGACCTCCTCGTCTCTTTCACCTCCTCTGTCTCCTTCTCTCCTCCTTCAGCTCGAGCTCACCACCATCTCGAACCCATCACCACCTCACCAACTCTTTCAACCTCCAGCGACCAACCTGAACCCCGCTGCAACCACCACCTCGCCGACAAGCCTCCTCCTCCGGCCATCCCCATCACCTCCTCTCCTCCATGACACCGAGCCTGTTGGATGTGTATGCCCTAGAAGCCGGTATTGTATATGTATACATATGGATGCTTGGGATATGTATGTACAGAACAATCTTGCTCGGTTTTATAGTATATTATTTCAGTTGTCTTTATCTGATATGTGTATTTGTTTTTATTGATGTTTTATCCAGCTTGCACATATTGATAAAGACATGATACGGTAGTATACTATTATGGTTTGTCTTTTTCTTAACATGGTATATGTTATACTCGTTATTACATATTGTGGTTACATGTTGATAAAGCCCGTGGGATCTTGCTTGACTACCTACGTTGGGATGGCAATCATACTTGTGGGAGCAGGGTAGTCCATAAGCACATCCTTAAATGGTCCCTAGTCGCGTGAGTATCGAGACTGGGAATTGATACTCCAGAGTAGACTAGTGTATACGTTTCTAGCCCCGTCGGGGGATGGTTGGTCCCGCAGCCATTGGTCTGATGCACTTAAGATCGTATACAGGTGCTCACTGGGTGTGAGTACATTGGACAGACTCGTCGAGAACTTCCAGATGGTATTATACCTATCGTCAGATGGAAGTTCTCGGGTGACATGTGTATAGGTTAGTCTTCGGACTTGAGATCGGCATTTGTCTCGTGTGAGTTCCCACTGAGCTTTGATCACTACCCTACCACGGCTCTACTGATTCGTGCAAACAGGTTTTGGTTGGGTACAGTCCCCAGCCACATGAAGGCAGTGAGCGATTTTTGAGGATTCGTCTCTCCCGATATTGGGAGTTGATATCGCACAGTGATCGATTGGTCAGGACCATAAGATCTTGGCCAAGGCAGTTGGGATTTACTGATAGGTTGATCAGTAGTTTCCCGGATTGGTCCTGAGCCACATCAGCACGAATTACCAGGTTATTAGGGTCTGACGTATACTACCCCCTAAACTCGGTATGCGATACTCTTAGACGAAGAGACCAGATTGTACGGAGATTGTCACGGACAGGCTCAGTACGAGTTCGGACGAGTTTGCTCGTCGGCCTTCCTTTTCGACAGGTACCTGGGTAGCCGTTACATACAGTTAGTGCCGCTGACGTGCTTATGGTTAAACCCACTGCCAGCGTATTGTTGAGTCTTTAGAGTCTCACACAGAGGGTTTTCCTGGTTCGGGCGAAACGATGTAGAGGCCGTATGGTTTTACGGCAGGGTTCGATCACATACGTACACTTGTGTACGTATGATATTCGGGCGGATAATACTAGCGGGCTTTGGTTTAAGCCGGATCCTAATATTATATTCTTGGATTATTTTGTCTCTTTGTATTCGTATTTTTCGGAATAAGGATACGGGTATGTATATACGGGTGAGGGGCATTCTTGTAATTATGCAAGGTGCTTCTAGAAGAAGACACCTCATTATTTTGATTTACCATTTTAGTTAATAGATTAATGAGGTGGAGGAATGAGGTATGCATTTTCATTAAATGAAGCATGGCTAGCTTGATGACTCATCCAATGACTCCTGGTTTACTATTCTTCCATGGTTGATATTTTGTGGAGATATTTTTTGCTTGCATTATTATCTCATTCACTTAGCCATTCTTTATTTTTCTAGCTCACTCTACACTCTCATCTTCTCCTTGCTCTCTTCTTCTAATACTAACCCTAATTGTCTCATGAGTTGAGAAAGCTAGGGTTAGTGAGACAAAGCATTCCATATCACACTCTGCACACTCTTGTCTATTTAGATTAGCAAGCTAAGTATTCTAGTTACCTCAATTAGGAGGTAGGAGCTCTTAGTTGGTACTCTCGGGTGGATCATCATTGACGCAAGGAGGTCGAAGTTCAAGCAAAATCCATACTTCCATCGAGGACCTTAAGAAGAGGATCAAAGACCCGAAAGACTTGGTTTCTTTAGGTATACTTTCTATCATAGTAGATAGAACCCTTACATGCTAATTAGGTTTATGGAAAGATCCGGTGTAGGTTTATTCAAGCGCCACGTTTCGATTCGTAGAAAAAAATTTGTTCCGCATTTGGCCACAGAAATTAGCCGGGGCGCTAGCGTAACCTTTCATGGTATCAGAGCCAGCCCATAAACCCTACACTAGCAAATTTAAACAATGTTAAAACAACAAAACCGAAACAGCTCCAAAACATAGAAACCAAACTTCAAGCTTCTGTCGATTTTTTCAGAGGCTCCAAATTTTTTTAAACAATTGCAGAGTGCTCTATTCACAGAGAGATGAACACTGACAAAAACGAGACGATTATAACAAGTTTTGGCCGGCCAAACCTCAAAAAAATCCAATGTCACCGGTTTTTCTATGGTGGATTTTCTCAAGTTTTGATCTGTGTTCTTATCCAGTAGAGTTTGGGTTTCAGGTGTTGTTTGTTTTTGCCCAAGTTTGATGTTCTGTTGTTTTTTAGTATGGGGCAATTCGAAGTGTTTCGAAGTCGTTATATTTGACACTGTTTAATAGTTTACAGTACATTCACTTTTATCTGCGACCGTGAATGTCATTCGATCGGTACAACTCGTCTAACTGCTATATGTTCTTTTAGACGGGTTTATGAACATAGCATTCGCGTTGATGTTTTGTGTTTGTGCTGTGATTGTGGTTGGATAGTCACGGTGGATAGCATGTGGTGCAATGTTAGTGGTACAATTAAAGATTCATTTGTATATTCATTTTGCGAGGCGAGCGTCCGACATGTGGACTGCCGTCTTTGCCGGGTTGTATATTATTTGTTTGGGGCACGACCGAGTTGAGGTCGATGTCACCATTTGTACATATTATTTTCTTTTTCCGTACTAGGATTACCCCGTGGTGGAGTGCACGAATAGCCGGGTTCTAGGAGGCAACAAGCCCGCATCTTATGGCGTTGGGATGGAGGGCGCTTCATTCTAAAATTGGTGGGCCATTCGCCGCACTCGTAGGGGGTATAGGAAAACCCATAGAGGGGCGCCCAAGTTACCGGATTCGGTCAAGTGCTAGGTGGCCCATTCACTTTGTTGAAGGGGATTGCCTCACTTCTGGGATTAGCGGGTAACTTGCCGCGCTCGTAGGGGTCCAGGTTCTCATTGCACATGCTATCCACACGACCGGGAACGTCGGGTTTTATTTGCGGCTCAAATAAAACCCGGGGCTCCAAGATTATCCACCTTTCTGTATTGTTGGCTGAGATTCTATGATGCTTCTTATTATCATGCCTGGGACGAATGTTATATATATTTATATATATACTAGTAGATGTTGTATATGTTTTGCACCCGTGCTAGTTCAGCCCCCGCTCTGTCGTTAGTTAAGTAACCTATCGGGTGATGATGGGCCCCGTGGCGAATATGGATGGCATATACGTACATCATTTTTTCGTTCTTTTCTGGTGTGATAGGTTAATTGATGGGACCGCATTAATTTTTATTAATGTAAGAAAATAAACCTAAAAGATGTTGTTGGAACAAATTTCGAAAAACTACAGTTATATTCTTTCGCTTTGCATGGTGGTATTCGGTCATGAATATCCAGCACCTCATTCCACAAGGCAAGAGCCGAGATCTCTTCGCGGGGAGTGACCTCTTGAGCTAAAGTCTATACTATAGATTACTCGATTTTTCTTCAAAACCAGAAATTTTCAAAAGGCGGAGCTTAAACCACTCCTTTTCAAAAATTGCTCAGGTTCCTTCAACGATATCAAGTTCATTACGTTAACGGGTTTTTTACCAAAAACCCAGCTGTAGTCCTCCTTCATTTCAGATAAATAGCAGTTAGTATTCGTGCTATGTACGTTGGTCTCTATCAAGACATAGTGAACGGTAGCTATGTGTTACTTATCTGTTGCATTTTAGGATGCGATTGATTAGGACAATTGCATAGCCACTTTGGTCTCTATCAAGGGCTTATGCGGGTAAGTCTAAATTAATCCAGGATAATGACGGGTTGAACTTGACCAGCGACTTATGGTACGTTGGTCTCTATCAAGACCATATGTCGTTAGGGGCAAAAACCACATCGGGAATTTCAAACATACAGGAAACTTGCAGATTTAGCATACCTTCTGGAGTATGGTGACTAGAGTGGATTCCATATAGGCCATCACACAATGATAGTTGGATCCCGATCCCACTGTTGAGTAGGATTACTCTCGGGACATTATTTTACTAAACAATCAAGGCTATAAACCAAGTAGGTGTCTAGAACAGTATTAGTGGGGCTACGCCTCCAGGGAAAAGAGGTTATATAATTAAGGAACTTCGTGAAAGTGTTGGAAAACCTCCCTCGAAGTACCAACACTAGCCTGGCTGAAAGGTTAAACAAGTATTGTGACGTGCGATTAATCCTTACTAGTTCTTCTTTTAAGGTTTGAAGAAGAATTTGAGGAAACGGTGGGAGCCATCCTAGTTAGATAAAATAATAACCAATCTAATCTTGCAAGAGCGCACGCTAAGTGTTTCTTTTCTCTCTCTCCAAGTAGAAACCATTTCACGCACTAATCAAGATAATAAAATGTATCGCTTGATCAATCTGAATTCTTATTCGGAGCTGGGGAACGTCGGTTCGGCTCTAAACTATGACAGCAGTCATGAGTATGAGCAAGAGAAAGAGAAAAGTATGAATTACTTGATGACCTCATCGAAGAAGAAGCATACTATTGCATCTCCTTCAGGTGTTCTTATAGTTGAGAACTTCTTTTCGGTCAGTCCTACCTCCTGGATACTAGATACCGGATCAGGATCTCATATCTGTAATTTATTGCAGGGACCGGGAAAAAGTAGGATGGTTAGGCCTGGTGATATGTCCCTCAGAGTAGGGAACGGAGCATAAGTTAATGCTGCAGCCGTCGGTGAATATCACCTAGTATTGCCAAATAGCAATACTATGATTTTGAACAATTGCTACTATGTATCTTCCATGGTTTGCAACTTCATATCAGTTTCTTTACTTGATAAAGATGGATATAACTTGGTTCTTGATAGAAATATCCTGAACATCTACCTTAATAAGGTATTGGTTGCAGAAGGTACACTATGTAATGGTATCTATGTTCTGAATCAGAACACAGTTCTCAATATATAAAACACACACAAGAGGAAGAGTTCAGATACAAACGAATCCTACTTGTGGCATTGTAGACTTGGTCATATCGGAGAGAAAAGACTAAGTAAGTTACATAAAGATGGACTCTTGAATACGATCGAATTTTCATCTTATGAAACTTGTCAGTCTTGTCTTAAAAGAAAGATAACCAAATCTCCGTTCACCGGACAGGGAGAAAGAGCAGCAAAGCTCTTGGGACTCATACACAGTGATGTATGTGATCCGATGTCTATACATGCAAGGGGTGGATTCTCGTACTTCATCATATTCACAGACGATCTCTCTAGATTCGGGTATGTGTATATTATGAAACACAAATCTGAAGTTTTTGAGAAATTCAAAGAATTCAGAAAGGAAGTAGAGAACCAGATTGGCAAAAGTATTAAGATCCTCTGATCTGATAGAGGGAAGAGTACTTAAGTACGGAATTCATGGACTTTCTGAAAGAGAATTGTATTCTCTCTCAGCTTACTCCTCCGTATACACCATAGCACAACGGTGTATCGGAGCGGAGAAACCGTACCCAATTAGACATAGTTCGCTCCATGATGAGTAATGCAGAATTGCATCTTTCATTCTGGGGGCTTGTGCTTGAAACAGCAGCGTATCAATTGAATCAGGTTCCATCTAAATCTGTGCCTAAGACTCCATATGAAATATGGAGTAATAAAAGACCATGTCTTAAACGGGTTAAGATATGGGGTTGTCCAGCCTATGTGAAAAACCAAAATCCGGACAAACTTCAGGCACGGTCGGTTTTATGTAAGTTTGTAGGATATCCCAGGCATTCGAATGGATATTTATTCTACCATGTCGATGAACAAAAGGTTTTTTTTTCTCGACATGCCACCTTTCTTGAATGGTTGTTTCTTGAAAAAGAAATAAGTGGGGGCACGGTAGAATTGGAAGAAATTCCAGAAAGACAAGCTATAACTGAAGATTTAGTAGAACCACTAGATTCAATAGTCCCGGACGAACCTCAGCCACTCCGTAGATCTAGTAGGATTTCTCATCCGCACGAGAGATACTTCGGTTTCTCATAGACGGGGATCGAGAGGATTGCATCTTGGAAGAAAATAACCCTACTAGTTTCAGGCAGGCCATTATCAGTAGGGACTCTTGTAGGGTTCCTAGGCACTCTAATGAGATCTCACAAGGCATCAACCATGCCAATTTCAAATTTTACGGGTGCCGAGAAACCCTAATACGGATCGTTAACTAGATGTCTAGGCGAAAAATGCAACTAGTAAACTACTTTACTAAGAGAACGGAAATACAACCTTTGTAGATCCGGTCCTCCACCTCCATAGCTCCGCAATGAAGTCTCCTCGCTGTCCAAATGGAAACCCGGGCTCTAGCGTCGGCTTCATCGGAGAAATGGGCGGGCAAGGTCGTCGGCTTCGTGCCGAAGATGATCTACGTCGAGGCATCACAAGATCAAGCTCCAACTTCACCAAGTCATGAAACTTGTGAAGAAAACACACTCTACTATTTGGCAAGAGGTAGAGGATGAAGAAATAGGAAGTGGGTAGACTTTAGAATTGGATTTCTCACTCATTTCTTCACTTTGCCATTGATGGAGGCAAGGTTTTCTTCAAGTAGAAGATGAAGAAGAAGAAGAAAGAATATCATAAGTATTTTTAAAATAGAAAATAATATGAATACTTATCATATCCTAACCCTAGTTAAGTGTAGAGAATAGACCATGGTTTGTTTAAATGGTTAGGGTTAAGCATGAAGACAAAATGGTTACAAAGTCAAACCTTCATGAAGCTTCAATATACAACAAAGTTAGCCACCATTTTCTTTATGCTTTTCATTTTCCAAAAATCAATAGATAAATAAATAAGTGAATAAAACAAAACCCTAACCATTATCATGTAACCATGGTTTAATCTTTACACTTAACCAAGTTAACATGTATCATCAAACATGATACAATCAAGTGCACAAAAGTATATCACATATACAACTTATGAACTTCTAGTGAGAAAATCCATTTAAGTGAACCTATATTAGTTAATGTAAAGTGATATATCAAATATATAATTATACATTAAATCATTAAATCAACACTTGATTTAACGACCCGGTCATATCGCATATAACCGACTAATATCAATAGTAACAACTTATCGAATCAACACTTGATCCGATAACCCGGCTATAACGCATATAACCGATCAATGTTACAAATCGCGAGAATCGAATATAGTATCACATACTGGTATCATTCTCGGTCTCGCACATATCTCATATGCGCTCCTATTTCGTTTCGCACATATCTCATATGTGTAGGACTCTAAAGACTCGTCAATACGCCGGCAGCAGGTGATGATCATATCAAGCACCCACAAGCCGCAAGCGGTCTGCTAAACGTAACGGCCACCCGGGTATTGAGCGATCAGAAGATCGACGAGCAAGCCCGCTCACACTCCAGTGAATCCAACCAGTAACACTACCGTACAGTCCGGTATGATCGTATGATATGTCGCATATCTTGCCTAGGGGTGGTAAACGTCAGACCCCAATAGCTCGATAAGTCGTGTCGATATGAGGCCTATAACAGTTTGAGAAACTACTGGTAACACTTACCAGTAAATCTCAGCAACCCTGGCCAGGGATTTCCGGTTATAGCCAATCGAACACAGCGCAACATCAACTCCCTATACCGGGAGAGACGAATCCCCTCCTATCGCTCATTGCCTCCATGTGACTCGGAACTGTAACCAAAAACCACCGTTTTGCACGCCCTCTTGGACGTGGTAAGATGGAAATCAAAGCACAGTGGGAACCACACAAGACTCTATGACGATCTCGGATCAACAGACTACTCTGTACCGGTGTCACCAGAGAACTGCCATCTGACGTAAGGTATAATACCATCTGGGAGTTCTCGGCGAGTCCGTCCAGTGTACCCAGTCTCTACTGAGCACCCGTATATCATCTCTGATGTCAAACACCAATGGATATGGGATCATCCATCGCCCATCTGTATGGGTCGAGAAGGTACACGCTAGTCTACTCTGGTATATCGATGCCCCGTCTCGATACACCCACGACTAGGGACTTTGAAGGATGTACTTGTGGACTACCATGTCCCCACTAGTATGATCCGCATCATAGTCCAGGTAGTCAAGTACAGATCCTAAGGGCTTTACCAACATGTAACAGGGAGACAATCAGTGTACACGTTAAGGTAAAGGTCAACCAGATAGCATACTATCATGTCGAGCAAGAAAGTCCTCCCTATATATGTCCCAGCATCCACTACAATATACATCCTATGTATAGTAATGGCCTCTAGGGCATACATATAACTAACAATCTCCCACTTGCACTAGGGCCATCTGATAGCAGTGGTTGCAGTATCTCATACTCAACCATCCCATAATAGTCTCTCTCTGGGAACAGGCCTTTGTGAGTGGATCCGCTGTATTGTCCTCTGAGTCTACTCTCCTAACCTCGATCTCCCTGGAGATCAACCATCTCCATGATCAAGTGATACTGCCTTAGAATATGTCTGGATCACTGATGGGACCTGCGTTCCTTGGCATAAGCCACAACTCCATTGTCACACAATGGGAGGAACGTAGTTCATCTCATGAACCAATATACACCCAAACATCCTCCTTGGTAGCATCTTAAGTAGCGATGTATCATTCCTTTATCGTCTAGTATGTCACGGTATCTAGCTTGGAACTCTTCCAACATACCGTCCCTTTACTGAGGGTAAAGACAATGCCTGCGACTGACATTCAGTCGTCTTTATCACCCTGGAACCCTTCCAGTGATTCTCCCCAGGATCAACTGATACCATCTCACTATAGCTAGTGAGTATCCTAATATCCAATTAGATCCATCTCATAGATCCAAAATCTAGGATTTAGGAGGTATCATTTTGATCCTATATGGAGAATCCATGTGATAAGCGGAGATCGACCGAGCGTAGCATAGGAAACTCCTTCCCTATCAAGAGTATGTCATCCACGTACTCTACGAGGATCGTCACCATACTCCTTACTACCTTCTTGTTTATACAAGGTTCATCTACCATTTTGATGATGTCAACTTCTTTGACCGCTTCATCAAAACAGATGTTCCAACTCCGCGATGCCTGCTTTATCAGATAAAACATCTTACACACGTTTCCGCTGCTCCCACTGTTTACGAAGCCCTCTGGCTGTGTACTTACAGACACACTCTTCTAAAATATCATTTAGAAAAGCAGTCATGACACCCAACCACCAGATATCGTAGTCATGGTATGTAGCCGTGGCAAGTAGGATCTGGATGGACTTAAGCATAGATCCTTAGAAAAGGTTTCAACATAATCCACACCTGGTCAATGATGCAAACCTTAAACAAGTCCAGCTTTGAAAGTCTCAACTTTTCCATCTACACCAAGTAATCTTCTCAAGATATACTTGCTCCTGATGGGGATTTAACCCTTCAGATATAGCAACCAAAGTCCATACTTTGTTGGTGTATAAGGATTCCATCTTAGATCGCTAAGCATCCAGCCATTCTTACAGAGTCTCACTCCTGATGGCCAGCTCGAAGCTAGTTGGGTCATCATCTCATGATGCAATCCCCGCTCCCACTGTCATAGAGAAACCGAAGTAGCTCTTAGGTGGGTGAGGAACCCTACTAGATCGGCGGAGAGGCTGAGGTTCGTTGGTTTCTATTGAATCCTTTGGTTCTTTCAAATCATCAGCTGCAGTTTGTATAACTGGAACATTTCCAGTTCTACATAACAGATCTTGCCTCGAGCTTGTCCGGATTTTGCTTTTAGACATAGGCCGGTCAACCCCAAATCTTAACTAGCTTAAGACATGGGCTCTTCCCTTTCCATATCACATATGAAGTGGTAGGCAACTGATTTGATTGGAACCCTATTCAATAGGTATGCAGCTTCTCAAGTGCATAACTCCCAAAAGGAAAAAGGTAACTCAGCAGTACTCATCATAGAGCACACCATATCATATAGGGTGTATTTGCTCCGCCCCGACATACCATCGTGCAATGGTGTATACGGAGGAGTAATGCTGAGAGAGAATCTCATTCTCCTTTAGAATAGTCCAGTATTTCCGTGCTCAAGTATTCTCCTCCTTGATCTCATCATAGGACATAATACATATACCCGTATTCTGGTTCTCTACTTCTCGCTTATATTCTGTGAATATCTCAAAAGGTTCGGACTTGTGTTTCAACAGGAACATAGGTCTGAATCTCGAAAGATCATCAGAGAATGTAATGAAGTATAAAGAACCAGTCCTGGCATGTGTAGACAGGAGACCTTACATACATCATCATGTATCAGTCCCAAGAGTTCATTAACTCTTTCTCTGTTTCCAGTAAACGGAGCTATGGTCATCTTATCTTTGTGACATGACTGGCGAGTTTCACAAGATGTAAATTCAAACTGATTTAAATATGCATCTATATGTAACTCTAGCTAGTCGGGTCACATTGATCTGACCTAGTCTACAATGCCTCAAGAAGAATTCGTTCATTTCTGAACTCTTCCTCTTGTGTGTGATCCGTATACTAAGAACTGTAGTTTGATTTAGAACATCAATGCTTTTAGATAACGTGCCTGAACCGATCAACTTTTGATATAGGAAATGTTCAAAACATTATCCAACAATACAAAATTTTATCATTTCTTTACTAATAAAGAGAGTGATATGATTTTGTATATCAGGTTCGGTATCTAATAACATTCGTTCAGAATCAATGTATTTGGAATACAGGGTGACAGTGACCGACAAACTTGGCTGCAACTCTTGCCCCGTTTTCTGCCTCATAAAACTTATCACCCGTTCTCAGTTTTCTACCTTTCTGTAGCCCTATGTAACAGATTACATATCTGGGATCCTGATCCGGTATCACATACCCAGGACGTAGAGGTTACAGAGAAACAGTTCTGTATAATGAACACACCCGAAGATGATGCATCAGCATGCACTCTCTTCGTTTGGGCGGCACGGGAAATCTGGTATTCCCCAATTTCCTGCTCTGTCTTATAACATTTATAAGTTGGAGCGGGACCAACGTTCCCCAGCTCAGTATAACAAGCGGGTTCGGTCAATAATCCGTTTTATTATCTTGATTAAGGCGTGATATGGTCGCTACCTGGAGAGAGAGAGAAGAAAACACTCAGCGTGCGCTCTTGCAAGAATAGATTGGTTATTATTTTATCTAATCAGGATGGCTCCCACTGCTTTTTATCAAATCTTCCTTCAAACCCTAAAAGGAAAGACTAGCCGGGATTAATTACACACTACAAGTTCACCAATCTTTCAGCCAGGCCAGTGTCGGTACTTTGAGGGAGGTCCCCCGTGCTTTCGCACGAACCTAATTAATGTAAACCTCGTTTTCCTAGAGGCGTAACCTCGTTAACACCTTTCTAGACACCTACTTGATCGGCTAATTGTAATGTATAAAACTCTCCCAGGAGTAACTCTTACTCGCAGCGGGTATCGGGATCCAACTATCTCATAGAAGGTATGCAATCTCATTGCAAATTTCAACACTTGAAATTCCCGATAATATTTTGCCCCTAGCAGCTATATGACCTTAACATAGTCAACAAATCATAAGTGCTAGTCAAGTTCAACCCGTCATTTCCCGATTGAATTAAACACACCCGCACGACCCTTAACATAGTCAACAAAGTCGCACGACTACCCTAATCCAATCGCATCATATGCTTATGCAGATAAGCACTAATTAGCTACCGCACACTACGCCTTAACATAGTCAACAAACGTAGCACGAATACTAACTAGTACTTATCTGAAATGACGGAGGGCTACGTCAGGTTTTTCTGAAAACCTATTGCGTAATGAACTTGATATCGTTGTAGGATCGAATGAATCTTGAAATGGAGTGTTTTTTAGGCTTTTCTAGTTTTGCTAAAGGAGTCACTCCCGGTGAAGGGATCGTCGGTCCTTTCCTCGTCGAATGAGGTGCGGGATATATCATATATATCACTGTGCAAAGCAAAAACTCTTAAAAGCAATCAAAAGACAAACCGAGTGTGTAGCATCTGCCAGTTATTGCTAAAGGAGTCACTCCCGGTGAAGGGATCTCGGTCCTTTCCTCATCGAATAAGGTGCAGGATATATCATATATACCTCTGTGCAAAGCAAGAACTGTAGCTACCTGTTTTAATTTTGAAATTCGATTCTACAACATCTTAGGTTTTTTTTTATTTCATTAATCTCATTAATGAAGTCCCATCATTTAAATACCTAAACATCACAGATAAATACGACGTACACTTATGCCATCCGCATTCGCCTCGATGTCCCCTCGTGCACCGTTAGGTTAGGTAACTAACGGCAGAGCGGGGCAGGGCTAGCACGGGTGTAAAACATAAGTAACGTCTATATAATATATCATATATACTATATACTGTATCTATCACAGAACATCAAATGATCACATCACAGATATCGCAGCAGAAGAAACATATGAAATATTGGATATACTAGGACGTCCGTGTTTTCAATACGAGCCAGTATAAAACACGGATTTCACGGTCGCGATGAATAGCCAAACCCACACCCCTAGACCCCTACGAGAGCGGCAAGCAACCCTACCAATTCTAGAGTTAGGAGACCCGGACTCGACTCCTCAAGTTGGTCTCCCACTAGACTCCAGAACCCGGTTACTTGTGCTCCCCTCCTTGGGTCTATCCTAGTGCGGAAAAGTAAATAATATACAAAGGGTGACATCTTCCGCAACCTGGAAGTGCCCCAAGAAAAGAATATTACATACAAGTTTTTACATGAATGAAAATGAAAAACACTCATCTCACATAAAAAATCCCGGCTATTCAAACACGACGATCCAATATAACATATCCAGCAACACATAACATCACATGTCATCAACGTAAGTAAATATACGCATCCCAATTGTCGTTGACATATAGCAACGAAACCGGCGATATCACATATTACACTTACGGTCACAGAAAAGAAAGTGTAAAACTACAACAGTTGGAATCCGCAATCTGCATAGACATCGCATGCCTAATCAAATGAATACCTTAGACATCACATGCCTAACAATTATAAACCCCGCATTTTAGTCTCATTATCGAAAACACTTTTCAATATTAAGTCGGGCAATTCAACAAGATTCCCGACATGCTCTCTGATCGAATGCTCGTCGCAAACTTTAGTAGGCGGCCGCACCCCCGATACCGTCGACGAAGTGCACCAAGGCGGAACACCGCTACCGGGAGCACCCGAACGGATGCTTTCGGCGACGGGGTTCTCCTACAGTCACTTGGTCGGGGCTATGAAGTGTGGCTGTCTATTAAGTTTACCCGGCGAGTATCCGCGTACGTTACGTGATTGCGATGGACTTTTGATCACATCAAAATTCCGTGGCAACCGATCAAGTGAGACTAAACCGCTAGATTTATAACATTCATTCAGTTATCTCATAACTTCTTGTGAATTCCAATTATTGTATCACATTCCAGATAATTAGAAAATGTTAAACTTTCCGATCGAACATTCAAACACCCAAGTTTTCTCGAAACAGCTCAACTCATGAAATAAGTTCAAAGACATTCACTTCGTGCCTCAGTACCAACGGTCCAGCCGTAGAAGGGTCAAGCCAACGCCTCACATGTGGCACGCCGTACTGACCCAAACCCGAAGGTTCAAAGGGCAGTTCAAGACGGTCACATAATCGAGTTAAGGTTTGTTGTCTTCTAGAGGGACCATCGCGTTACTTGCACTACTTAGAACGTCGTTAAACCACGGAAAAATCCAACACTTGGAAATTTCCCGACAGGGGAAAAGGTGGGCATTTATATCCGGCCGAACTTTTTTAACATATTCAAAAATATCCGGAAAACGAACAGACACAGTTTGATAATCCAATCGAATCTACGAACTTCCAATACACCCCAGAAATTTCAACTCTTGAATTCAAATTAAAAATTCCCATAAAATCCAGCACTAAAATATAGGAATTACTGTGCAAGAATAAATGACAGAAGAGACAAAAGGGCCGCGGAACCGCCGCATTAGCATGCTAATGCCGCGGTTCCGCCGCACTTTTATGGAATCATGTGATAATTTTTGCACCGTAATTCTTAGATTTTCCTTCTGAATTTTTTAAGTATTTTTAATCTGGAAAATACCCAGTTTTTCAAAAAAGTCCAGAGAGCATTTTGGATGTAGGTTTTCGGTTCGATCGGACTTCAAACTCCGTCAACGCATCGCCTAAGGCTCTAGCTAGGCTCTGATACCACTGTAGGGTTCCTAGGCACTCTAATGAGATCTCACAAGGCATCAACCATGCCAATTTCAAATTTTACGGGTGCCGAGAAACCCTAATACGGATCGTTAACTAGATGTCTAGGCGAAAGATGCAACTAGTAAACTACTTTACTAAGAGAACGGAAATACAACCTTTGTAGATCCGGTCCTCCACCTCCATAGCTCCGCAATGAAGTCTCCTCGCTGTCCAAATGGAAACCCGGGCTCTAGCGTCGGCTTCATCGGAGAAATGGGCGGGCAAGGTCGTCGGCTTCGTGCCGAAGATGATCTACGTCGAGGCATCACAAGATCAAGCTCCAACTTCACCAAGTCATGAAACTTGTGAAGAAAACACACTCTACTACTTGGTAAGAGGTAGAGGATGAAGAAATAGGAAGTGGGTAGACTTTAGAATTGGATTTCTCACTCATTTCTTCACTTTGCCATTGATGGAGGCAAGGTTTTCTTCAAGTAGAAGATGAAGAAGAAGAAGAAAGAATATCATAAGTATTTTTAAAATAGAAAATAATATGAATACTTATCATATCCTAACCCTAGTTAAGTGTAGAGAATAGACCATGGTTTGTTTAAATGGTTAGGGTTAAGCATGAAGACAAAATGGTTACAAAGTCAAACCTTCATGAAGCTTCAATATACAATAAAGTTAGCCACCATTTTCTTTATGCTTTTCATTTTCTAAAAATCAATAGATAAATAAATAAGTGAATAAAACAAAACCCTAACCATTATCATGTAACCATGGTTTAATCTTTACACTTAACCAAGTTAACATATATCATCAAACATGATACAATCAAGTGCACAAAAGTATATCACATATACAACTTGTGAACTTCTAGTGAGAAAATCCATTTAAGTGAACCTATATTAGTTAATGTAAAGTGATATATCAAATATATAATTATACATTAAATCATTAAATCAACACTTGATTTAACGACCCGGTCATATCGCATATAACCGACTAATATCAATAGTAACAACTTATCGAATCAACACTTGATCCGATAACCCGGCTATAACGCATATAACCGATCAATGTAACAAATCGCGAGAATCGAATATAGTATCACATACTGGTATCATTCTCGGTCCCGCACATATCTCATATGCGCTCCTATTTCGTTTCGCACATATCTCATATGTGTAGGACTCTAAAGACTCGTCAATACGCCGGCAGCAGGTGATGATCATATCAAGCACCCACAAGCCGCAAGCGGTCTGCTAAACGTAACGGCCATCCGGGTATTGAGCGATCAGAAGATCGACGAGCAAGCCCGCTCACACTCCAGTGAATCCAACCAGTAACACTACCGTACAGTCCGGTCTGATCGTATGATAGGTCGCATATCTTGCCTAGGGGTGGTAAACGTCAGACCCCAATAGCTCGATAAGTCGTGTCGATATGAGGCCTATAACAGTTCGAGAAACTACTGGTAACACTTACCAGTAAATCTCAGCAACCCTGGCCAGGGATTTCCGGTTATAGCCAATCGAACACAGCGCAACATCAACTCCCTATACCGGGAGAGACGAATCCCCTCCTATCGCTCATTGCCTCCATGTGACTCGGGACTGTACCCAAAAACCACCGTTTTGCACGCCCTCTTGGACGTGGTAAGATGGAAATCAAAGCACAGTGGGAACCATATAAGACTCTATGACGATCTCGGGTCAATAGACTACTCTGTACCGGTGTCACCAGAGAACTGCCATCTGACGTAAGGTATAATACCATCTGGGAGTTCCCGGCGAGTCCGTCCAGTGTACCCAGTCTCTACTGAGCACCCGTATATCATCTCTGATGTCAAACACCAATGGATATAGGATCATCCATCGCCCATCTGTATGGGTCGAGAAGGTACACGCTAGTCTACTCTGGTATATCGATGCCCCGTCTCGATACACCCACGACTAGGGACTTTGAAGGATGTACTTGTGGACTACCATGTCCCCACTAGTATGATCCGCATCATAGTCCAGGTAGTCAAGTACAGATCCTAAGGGCTTTACCAACATGTAACAGGGAGACAATCAGTGTACACGTTAAGGTAAAGGTCAACCAGATAGCATACTATCATGTCGAGCAAGAAAGTCCTCCCTATATATGTCCCAGCATCCACTACAATATACATCCTATGTATGGTAATGGCCTCTAGGGCATACATATAACTAACAACTCTGATAAGTGGCTGGATGCTATGCAATCCGAAATGGAGTCTATATACACCAATAAAGTGTGGACCTTGGAAATTGCTCCACCTGGGGTAAAACCTGTTAGATGCAAATGGATCTACAAAAGAAAATTTGGTGTAGATGGGCAGGTGGAAACATATAAAGCTAGACTCGTTGCAAAAGGTTTTCGTCAAAGACCAGGTATGGACTATGACGAAACCTTTTCTTCAGTGGCTATGCTCAAATCCATTCGGATCCTACTTGCTATTGCTGCCTTCCATGACTATGAGATCTGGCAGATGGACGTAAAAACGGCTTTTCTAAACAGAAGTTTGGAAGAATGCGTTTAAATGGATCAGCCAGAAGGTTTTGTAAACAGTGGGAGCAGCGGGAAGGTGTGCAAGTTGTTAAAATCCATTTATGGATTAAAGCAGGCATCGCGGAGCTGGAACATCTGTTTTGATGAAACAGTCAAGGAATTTGATTTCATCAAGAACGAAGATGAGCCATGTATTTATAAGAAGATTATAGGCTGTCGTATTCCTAGTCTTGTACGTGGATGACATTCTTTTGATAGGAAATGATATTCCTATGCTACAATCGGTCAAGCTGTTCTTGTCACAAAGGTTCTCTATGAAGGACCTGGGTGATGCCTCGTACATTCTGGGGATCAAGATCTACAGAGATAGATCTAAGAGATTATTGGGACTTTCACAGTCCAGGTATATAGAGACCGTACTAAAGAGATTTAGTATGGAAGATTCCAAGCGCGGTAACATACCCGCATTGCACGGAATCACGCTCTCCAAGGAGATATCTCCCAAGACTGGTGAGGAGAGGGTTCGCATGAGCACTATACCCTATGCTTCGGCGGTAGGATCTATAATGTATGCGATGCTATGTACAAGATCAGATGTAGCTTACGCGCTAAGTGTGATGAGCCGGTATTAGTCAGACCCAGGTGAGAACCACTGGACAACAGTGAAGAACATTCTTAAGTACCTGAGAAGGAATAAGGAGATGTTCCTAGTTTACAGTAATGGAGACCTCAGTGTCGGGTCCTTTACCGATTAAAGCTTCCAGAGTGACAAGGATGACAACAAGTCTGTCTCGGGTTTTGTGTTTACCCTCAATGGAGGGGCGGTGTGTTGGAGGAGTTCCAAATAAGACACCGTCGCAGACTCAGCGATGGAGGCTGAATACATTGCTGTCAGCGATGCCGCAAAAGAAGCAGTCTGGATGAAAAAGTTCATAGATGAACTTCCGGTAGTTCCATCCATTATTGATCTGATACCTGTGTATTGTGATAACAATAGGGCTATAGCTTTAGCAAAAGAACTACGGTCCCATCAGAAATCCAGACACATCTTAAGGCGGTATCACCTGATCAGGGAGATCATAGATCTCCAAGAGATCGAGGTCCGGAGAGTGGATACAAAAGAAAACACGGCGGATCCATTTACAAAGGCTCTCCCTCAAACGCAGTTCGAGCGACTTTTTGAGATGTTGGGTATGCGGTACGCCAGCAGCTGGCTTTAGTGCAGACATTGGGTATACGATACGCTAATTGCTGGCCTTTAGTGCAAGTGGGAGATTGTTGGATATGTATGCCCTAAAGGCCAGTATTGTATATGTATACATATGGATGCTAGGGATATGTATGTACAGAACAATCTTGCTCAGTTTTATAGTATATTATTTCAGTTGTCTTTATCTGATATGTGTATTTGTTTTTATTGATGTTTTATCCAGCTTGCACATATTGATAAAGACATGATACGGTAGTATACTATTATGGTTTGTCTTTATCTTAACATGGCATATGATATACTCATTATTACATATTGCGGTTACATGTTGATAAAGCCCGTAGGATCTTGCTTGACTACCTGCGTTGTGATGGCGATCATACTTGTGGGAGCTGGGTAATCCATAAGCACATCCTTAAATGGTCCCTAGTCACGTGAGTATCGAGACTGGGCATTGATACTCCGGAGTAGACTAGTGTATACGTTTCTAGCCCCGTTGGGGGATGGTTGGTCCCGCAGCCATTGGTCTGATGCTCCTAAGATCGTATACAGGTGCTCACTGGGTGTAAGTACACTGGACGGACTCGCCGAGAACTTCCAGATGGTATGATACCTATTGTCAGATGGAAGTTCTCAGGTGACATGTGTACAGGTTAGTCTTCGGACCTGAGATCGGCATTTGTCTCGTGTGAGTTCCCACTGATATTTGATCACTACCCTACCACGGCTCTACTGAGTAGTGCAAACAGGTTTTGGTTGGGTACGGTCCCGAGCCACATGGAGGCAGTGAGCGATTGTTGGGGATTCGTCTCTCCTGGTATTGGGAGTTGATATCGTACATTGATCGATTGGTCAGGACCATAAGATCTTGGCCAAGGCAGTTAGGATTTAATGATAGGTTGATCAGTAGTTTCCCGGATTGGTCATGAGACACATCAGCATGAATTACCAAGTTATTAAGGTCTGACGTATACCACCCCTAGACCCGGTATGCGATACTCTTAGACGGAGAGACCGGACTGTACGGAGATTGTCACGGACAGGCTCAGTAGGAGTTCGGACGAGTTTGCTCGTTGGCCCTCCTTTTCGACAGGTACCTGGGTAACCGTTGCGTACAGCTAGTGCCGCTGACGTTCTTGTGGTTCAACCCACCGCCAGCGTACTGTTGAGTCTTTAGATTCCCACACAGAGGGTTTCGTTGCTTCGGATGAAACGATGTAGAGGTCGTATGGTTTTACGACAGGGTTCGATCACATACGTCCACTTGTGCACGTATGATGTTCGGGCGGATAATACTATCGGGCTTTGGTTTAAGCCGGATCCTAGAATTATATTCTTGGATTATTTTGTCTCTTTGTATTCGTATTTCTCAGAATACGGATATGGGTATGTATATACGGGTGAGGGGCATTCTTGTAATTATGCAAGGTGCTTCTAGAAGAAGACACCTCATTATTTTGATTTACCATTTTAGTTAATAGATTAATGAGGTGGAGGAATGAGGTGTGCATTTTCATTAAATGAAGTATGGCTAGCTTGATGACTCATCCAATAACTCATGGTTTTCTATTCTTCCATGGTTGATATTTTGTGGAGATATTTTTTGCTTGCATTATTACCTAATTCACTTAGCCATTCTTCATTTTTCTAGCTCACTCTACACTCTCATCTTTTCCTTGCTCTCTTCTTCTAATACTAACCCTAATTGTCTCATGAGTTGAGAAAGCTAGGGTTAGTGAGACAAAGCATTCCATAATCACTCTCTTCACACTCTAGTCTACTTAGATTAGCAATCTATGTGTTCTAGTTACCTAAATTTGGAGGTAGGATATCACGACCCAAAGTTTGGATGTGACCGGCACTTGGATTGTAAAATATCTAAGATATCGATACAATCCGAGTAAGCCAAAAACCAAGATCAAAAACCCTCTTTACGGAACTTTAAGAAAAATTTAGTTTTTAAATAAAAATTTCAATTTTTAAGTATTTAAGATCTTAACAGTAACTCCCTATTTAATTAATAATAACAGCAGTTATACAGTGTTTAATTAGATTGCATCCCAAGTTGGGAGCAACGATACTAACAGCGGAAAGCAATACATAATTATAATATGACATCAAAGAAGAATCTCAGACATAAATAAAAGAAATATCATTTAATACAACTAAACGATCTCATCTGTCGAAATAATATACATATAACCATATATCGTTCTAAGTTATTATACAGGGTCTGATGGAGAAACTCTAGATTCAATATACAATACCAAAAGAGGAGGTTACTACGTAGGTAACCCACATAGAAACAAGAGCGATAAGAGATGATAAGTGGATCTGCACTGCTGCTAACCGTCCACTCGACTCCTGCAAGGAACTGTGGTATAGGAGATCTTAGTTGGTACTCTCGGGTGGATCATCATTGACGCAAAGAGGCCGAAGTTCAAGCACGATCCCTACTTCCGTCGAGGAGCTTAAGGAGAGGATTAAAGACCCGAAAGACTTGGTTTTTTTGGGTATACTTTCTATCATAATAGATAGAACCCTTACATGCTAGTTAGGTTTATGGAAAGATCCGGTGTAGGTTTATTCTAGCGCCAAGTTTCGATTCGTAGAAAAATTTTGTTCCGCATTTAGCCACGGAAGTTGGCCAGGACGCTAGCGTAACCTTTCAGAGCCCACACCCACTGCACCCATTTTCTCCTCGTCATCGTCTCGACGCCGCCGCTTCGCCGCCTGCACTACCCCGAAGCTCTGCTGCACCTCACCGCCGTGCCACAGCCTCCGTGCTCACCTCTGCATCGTGCCAAGCCCCCGAACTCCTCACCCGAGCCACTGCAAACCCGTCGGCAACCCACTGCCCCGTGTCGTCGCCACGCCATTGCCATCGCCGTGAGCCGACGACGAGCCCGGCATTTCATCGAGCACTCAATCTCATCACTGTTTTTGTGTCATGCCTTGCCCGTGTGTGCGTCGAACCCGTGCCATTCGTCATCATTCACTGCCGTGTTGTCGTCTATCGCTAGGAAAGTGGAACCCTTTTCCCTTGCTCACTCATGCTAATAAATATATTAGTTAATTGAAATAATAATGTTAATAATATGGTGTATATGTTTATGTATATAGCGATATCGATGATTAATAATCAATTATTTTTGTAGCAAACCACTTCGTTCGATTATATTGAGAGTTTACCATCCTATGTCAAAATCATTATAGCAAATTGAATAACTTTAGTTGGATCGATTAATGAGAACGGATGTTTCATTTGATGCCTATACATAACCTATGTATTTGACACGAAACCCTAAATGAAAGCCCTATATAAAAATGGCGGCATTTATGTCCCATGAATCCCTTTAATTATAATAGATAACTTATAAGAATTTGAGATGAAAATATTGACTTCATCACTACGAATGATACCTCCGTCTAGTTACGTCAAATCTAAAATTTACCGCGCATGTTATCTTGTTAAAATTATTGTAAATTCAATACAGTTTGGAATGTAATGTTCTATGGCTCATATCGAAACCGACTCGATAATATAGGACCATATATAGTTTATTTTTATATATTGATAGATTACTGTAACGAGAATTGACTGGGAATGCGACTCTGGACTGCAGTCCAGGACAGCATTTCACTAGGATACCTGAATTTAAATACCTGCACGTCCCTATATAAAACTGAAAATGCACGGAGTCCTATATGGTCGCGTATATAATTTAGTTAGCTAACACATGGATCTTGTCTCATTCAGTTTCACATTCTTTGATATTTAGTTTGTATTTTAGAATGTCGACATGTTCTGCAGTTTCTATAGTGACATTTCTTACACCTTCATAAACAGGACCTAACTTCTAGTACAGAAAGGCTATTGATAATCTGTTTGATTTGTTGGGAACCTAAAAGATAGAACTAGGTTTTATTCAACTAGGGCAACACCTGAATATAAACATAATCACTAGTAAACCGCACACGAAGTTGGACTTCCAGTTCTGAAACTGGAAATCCAGCAATCGATTGCTAATTTAAAATGATGATAAATCCCTAACCTGAAATGCTATTGATATGAAACTAATTTTACTGCTTAGATAATCAAGTGTAATTCATACGTATTTTATATTGTTTTGGTTGATTCTATACGTGTGATTTATCATAAATTTTGCAAGTCATATAGTGTTGGATGTCATATTTTAGTGAATAGCTGTTCGGTGCATTTCTGCTTATTTTGTGCTTGCTTTATATCTTCTGCATAGTGATCGTTTACATTGAGACCTAGCGACTATTGTGTATTGTCCATATATAAGTGTTAGTGATTGTGTTGTGGCAAATACGAAAGTGATATTGATAAGTGGAAACGTGATTGAAAGTGAAAGCTGCACGCATTTGTTCACAACCTATCTAATATCTGAATTCATACTATAACCTAGGGAATAGGAAAATCAAGATGGAATTGAACTCGTATTTAGCGAGGTACAGTGATTTAAAGTATGATCATTCTCTATTAGTGAGACACACACACATACACACATACATTAGGTCGTGGGCCCAGCGGCATGGCTGCAAGGTTATGTCCCAGGCAACAGTGGACCATAGTCTCGGGCATACACGAAACCCTTGTTAAACACGAGAATCCTTTCCACCAATTGATTTCATTAACTTAGTGACTGATAAATAGTGACATACACATTGCCCAGTTTACTGGCATAATACTTGTAGCGCACTATTCATATTCAGATGATATTCATTATTCACATGCTCTGTTTTCTGTTGCACCCTTCATGTTTAATAATATTGTACCCATCATATATATTTATTGCTATATGTGTCGCTCTGATGACCTGAGTGTGCATGCTCAGAGGATGAAGTGGACCCACCCCAGGAGCTGGACCTGCCATTCGAGATCGCGGAGGTCTAGACTGCAATATCAGCGCCATTTTTTTTGCTTTAAGCACCTTGTATTTCGTTGGTTAGTTTTTCCTTGTGCAAAATAAATATATCTCGAACTCTTTTATTGCATTGTAAAAAAGTTGTGAACTATGATTTTCCTTTACTCTAGTACTGTTTACTGACTACCATGTAATGCTAGAAGCCGAAGTATGACTACGGTGGGACTATTCCCTGACCGTAAGAGCATGGCTGGTCTAGTCACCCCTCGTATTCTGTATTTTGGAAAGCGGGACGCGACACATGTAGTCTCTTTCGCTGGAAATACTTAAAGAAAGAAGATCTTGTTACTAGAAAACGTCATAAAAAATAGTTGCTTAGACTTGATATGGTATTGAGCCAAGATCAAGAAAAAGTTTCACAAAGGAAAAAATTGATCAAAAGATTAAGAAAAACTTTTACAAAGAAATAAAAATGATCAAAAGATCAAGAAGAAGTTCCACAAAGGAATAAAAATGATTAAAAGATCAAGAAAATGTCATATCATGAAAATAAGAAGAAGAAAAAAGAATCAGGAAGAAATTATATCAAGATCAAAGGATTAAGATGAAATTAGATCAAGAGAAAAAAAGACCAAGAAGAAGAAAGATAAAAATAAAATCACAAGAAGAAGAAGAATGGTTAATAGGGAAAAAAGACCAAAGAGAAACAAATAACATCACTCATACTGAAGTAGAAATACTAAAAGAGTAAGGAAAAGAAAGAAGAGGAGAGGACAATGCCCACATTGAGGGTAGAAGAAACAAAAGGAGAAGATAATATCATCGACAAAATAGAAGAAATTGAAAAAAAAAAAGTTATGCAATTGCCCACTTTGTAGTTGCAAAAGAGGAAGATGATTAGGTCTATAGAGAGGTAAAAGAAGAAGAAGAATCTCTAAAAGGAGGAGTTGATTGTAACCATAAAAAAGTAGATGCAAATGAAAAAATAGAAAAAGAAGAAGGTGACTTCGACGGTGGGGAGACGTGTTATTAAGAGGATCTAGAAATCGTCGATAGAGATTTCGAAAGACAAGGACGGCGGTGATGAATGTGGAGCATCATGTTGTTGTGGATAAGTGAGAAAATAATAGCAAGAAGATGAGGATGAATAAATCTTTGGATGTCTATAATGATGATTTTGTTGAAAATGATTTTGTTGTTATTGGTAATCGCGGAAAAGATAGAAAGAAGGTGAATAAGAAGAAAAAATCGAAAGGAGGAGAAGAAGAACAGAAGAGAATTCAGATTCATCATATTTTGATTTTGCGATTTTAGATGACGTTGACGATAATGATTTTGATGTGAAGCATCAAATTGTGGTAAATAAAAGTTCCTAGTGCCCTTACAGCGGTAGCTGCGGCCGATGAGAAATCGAATAACAAAAATTTTACAAGAGAGCACTAAAAATTTATCCCTAACGATCGATCCAAACACTAAATTAGAAAACAAACATGCAAAGTTTAAGGATTACAACCTTTGATGTGTGTCCACCCAATCATGGAAGACTCTTCCAAACTCGTCGTAGGCCATCGGGAACAAGCTTGAGAGGCGACCGCCTTTACCGAAGATGATCCAACTGAGAGCACCGATCCAAAGTCCAGCTTCACCTAGTGAAGCAACCGACACTCCAAGCTCGCTAAGAATGGAGAGTGGAGGTGTAGGAATTTTCCACTATCATTTTCTCTCAAAATACAAAACTCAAGAAAGCATATCAAGAAAAAGGAGAAGGATGAAGAAGTAGCCATGTAACAAAAGTGCTAAATGTTGGTTGAATGAACGAGAGAATAAATAATGAATGGTTTCATATATTTCCAACCATAAAAATAAAATATCACACAACTATTTTGAATAAACAAATGAAGCCATCCCTTTCTACATTCCACAACCATACCCAAATATCACCTCACTATCCACCTCATATTTGATTTTCCTAAAATGAAAATCAACAAATAAGGTGTCCTTCTTCTAAAAGTATTTCTGTATATATACAGAATACTTCCCGGTATACGTATCAAAATAGATATACGCGTATCCGTATAAAAATACGAATAGTTAAGAGAGAGAAAATGAATAGTGAACAATAATACTAGAATATATATATATATATATATATATCAAATATATATATATATATCAAATATATATATATATATATATAAATTATTAAATCAAAACTTGATTTAATAATCCAGCCTAATCCTAAGCCGACTAGTATTATCAACCGTCCGATTAAACTCTGTGTAGACTGTACACATATTTAATCGGACATTTATATGTACCAACATATGTCATCTACATCACATCGCCTGAACTGGGAAAATCCTCTGTGTGGGACATTAAAAACTCGACAATACTCTGGCAGTGAGTTACTGGATAAATCCATAACCACAAGCACGTCAACAGCACTAGTTGTACGTAACGGCTACCCGGTATATGCCGAAAGGGAGATCGACAATTAAGTACGTCCGTACCCTACTGAGCCTGAATGTAACAATCTCCGTACAGTCTGGTCTCTTCGTTTAAGAGTATTGCATACCTGGTCTAGGGGTGGAAAACGTCAAACCCCTAATAACCTGATAAATCGTGTCTGAGTCAAGCTCATCACCAACGAGAAACTACTGAACTCATATCAGTAAATCTTATCCACCATGGCCACGGATTTAGGGTGATGGCCAACCGAACACGGTGCGACATCGACTCCTAATATCAGGAGAGATGAATCCCCGACAATTCCTCACTGCCTCTATATGGCTCGAAACTGTACCCAACTAAAACCTGTTTGCACAACTCCTTTGAGCCGTGGTAAGGTAGTAATCTAAGTACAGTGAGAAATTACACGAGACAAATGACAATCTCAGGTCAAAAGGCTAATATGTACTCATGCCACCTAAGAACTTCCATCTGACAATAAATATAATACCATCTAGAAGTTCTCGGCGAGTCTGTCCGGTGTACTCACATCTAGTGAGCATCTGTATACTATCTTAGGTGACATAACACAAATGGCTTGTGAGACCGGCCACCGCCCCTCGTCGGGGTCTTGAAATGTATACACTAGTCTACTCCGGAATATCGATGCCCAGCCTCAATACTCTCACGACTAGGGACATTTAAAGATGTGCTTATGAACTACCCAGCTCTCACGTATATGATCGCCATCATAATACTGGTAGTCAAGTAAGAATCCTACGGGCTTTGTCATTATGTATTAGCGATAAGTAATAACAAGTAAAACCTGTGCACATTAATGATAAAGACAAACCAGATAGTATACTATTATTTCGAGTAAGACTGTTCTACCTGTATAGGTTCTCTCTCAATTATCATAATCGTCTACCTGGAATTACAATAATTGCCTTGAGGGCGCTATATCTAAAAATCTCCCACTTGCACTTGAGCCTAATTATTGCGGTATCGCATACCCACATCCCGTGTGCTACTGAATAACCAATTTCTCTACTAATCAGTTCCGTAAAGCTCGTTTGAGAAACATCCATGTTCGAGAAATGAACTAAGTGAGTGGATCCGCTATAATATTCCATCTTCATCTCTCTATATTTCAATTTTGCAGGGATCAACAATCTCCCGAACTAAGCGATACCCTGTCTTAAGAATTTGTTTGGATACTAGATGAGACCAAGTTCATAAATGAACAATTTTATCCAACAAACTTGTTGGGCTGTATCCTCTGTTGAGTCATAACCGGTAACTTGCACCATATCTACCTCAGTATCCCTATTGGAACCCTATCCAATATACTGCTCCTCAAAAGAAGGTAAACTCAAAACTCTGACAACATCTCTGTCATCCAAGTCACCTTGGAAGCTAGAATCGATAATCGCCTCCTCAAATAGGCTGCCGTTACCATATACCAAGAACATCCTCTTACTTAACTGTTGTTTCTCCAGGATTGGATTAATATCTGCTTACTACAGCAAGTGCAGAAGCAAAATCTTGTTTGGTACAAAACATTGCATGATTGACTCAATTGCCTAAGTAAATGATATGTTATTCATATCTGTCCCTCTCCTCATCAGTCTGAAAGACATCTTTTAAGAGAGGGTGACTCCATTACTTTTGGGTAGACTACCATGCCAGGAGTCATCTTTAGAATGGTGTCCAAGTACTTGAATTGGGACACTTTCTAAATCTAGATCTATCGATATAGCTTTAATCACCAGAATCCTTGATATACTATCAATATCCAATTTGGAGAAAACACCTTGTGACAACCAAAGTTTGACCGATTGTATTATAGAAATATCACTTCCTATGTAGAGTATGTCATCCAAATCCCAATACAAAGCTCCCTACATCCTTCTTACTAGATTCATGTGTTGTTTTGATGAAGTCAATCATCTTGACTGTTACATCAAAACAAATGGTCTGTCTCCGTTATGCATGCTTTAGTCTACGAATAGATATAAGTAACTTGCATACCTTTCACTGCTCCCACTGACTACGATAACTCTCTGACAGAGTTATATACACGTGCATTTCTAAATTCCCATTTAAAAAAACGTTATAGTCATCCACCTGCCAGATATTATAGTCAAGCACAACAGCAGTGTTAGGTCATATCCGTATGGACTTCAGCATAGATACTGAAGTAAAAGTCTCATCACAATTTACAATGGGTATTTGATAAGAATCTTTACAACAAGACTATCCATATTAGATTAATATCTTTCCACATGCACATATCTCGAAAGATCTATTTGCTCCTAATTGGTTTTACCTTTTCAGGAGCACCCAACAAATTTCATAATTTGCTGAAGTGCGTGGAGTCCAACTTGGATATAAAGCATCCAGCTATCATCCGGAAGTCACTACTTCCCATAACCAGCTGATAACTAGTAGGGCCATCATTACAATGATATTGACCTCCCTGTCACCGTCTACGAGAAAACCGTAGTATCTCACGGGTGGCTGAGGTCGCCTACTAAATCTGCGAAGTGGCTAAAGTTTGTGGAGTCCAACTGAATCTCTGGGTTCTACTAAATTTTCAGTAACTGTTTATGGTTCTGAAATCACTTCCAGTTTTACCATACTCCCACTAGTTTCCTTTGCAAAAAGATTCTTTTTATAAAAAGGTGGCGAGCTAAGAATAATATAGCTATTGATCTTGAAAATAGTAGAAGCAAAACCCTAGAGAATGCTTGGGATAATCCACAAACTGCCATTACCGAAGTATGTCTTGAGTTTGCTCGGATTCAACTTTTAAACAGAAACCGGATAACTCCATATCATAACAACCTCAAGATATGCAACCAATCTATATCCATATAGAATCAAAGGTACTAATTTAGATGAAACCAGATTCAAATGTTATGCACCTGTGTACAGTGCACATCACCTAAATGGAAAAAGGCCATGCGGCATCACTCTTCAAGAAGTGCACCTACCGATAAGTAACCTGAGAGAGAATCAAGTTCTCAAAATTACTACAACGGAATACCTAACAAAAATATCTACATCTTCGATCACTTCGAAGAATCCTGATACTTCCAACGTATGGTTCTCTACTTTATTCTTATACCTATAAACTTTTCAAAATTCCTGGATTTTGCATTTCAACGAATGCGTGTCTAAAACCAGAGAACTCATAGGTAAACCTGAATGAAATAAGAGTACCCTATATGAAATAAGAGTACCAACCCCTGGTCCTAAAGGACACCGGACAATATACATTACCATGTATAAGTCTCAAGAGTATACTAACTCAAATTCCGTGTATTGTAAGTTGAAAACTGTATTCTGATTAAGAATGTATATACCGTTATTCAATACACCTTACCTTATTCTCAACTGATAAAGGTAAATATTTAAAACACAGTTTTCAAAATTTATCTCACTTTATGAAATAAAGATACAGATATATCCTTTTAAAAATTGGTGAATAATAATGGTTATTCAAAGCCAAATATTTGCCGTTAGGAAAAACCAGGCGATTTAATCCAATATCACCAATTGATACGAATTCCGATATTGAGAATCAAATTGCCCGTTTCCTAATATTTTACTCCTACTCAACATCTATAACGCCCTACAGATGTGAGATCCAAATCCGGTACATACATACCCTGGAATTAGAATTAAATGGGAAAACGGTTTTCAGTAACAACTACACAGAAAAATTGAAACATGAAATTGTTTCTAGGGGTGGCTAGGTATTCCTAGTAACGCCTTCTCCAATAACTAGATTCATGACACTAGTTGCAATTTTCTTTGCCCTCACTTCATCTTACCTTCATTATCTTGTTGGGTTTTGTCGGCGCCCTAGCCATCTACCGTGGCTGATGCAGAACAAAAATTGGCATTTTAAAACTTGGCGCTAACAAAACCCGCCTAAGATCGAAACCATAAACCTACACTAGCAAACAATAGAGAGCTTTAGCTACTATGATAGAAGGGTTCTACTGAATGAACCGTGTTCTTCGTGTAAGTCGACGTCGCGCACCTCGTGTGTCCGCGGGGAGGCGAAATAAGTGAAAAATGATTTTCAAATGCATTGCAACACCGACTTGAACCCCAGGATCGTGTCTAAACTCTAACTAGAAAACTTGTAATGAGGTTTAACTACTTGGATGAAAGTTATACCTCACGATACTAAGTCCTTCGGGTCTTCATCGCTGTCCTCTACCTCGTCGTCAGCTCCAAGGATCGAAATAGATCGGGCAACCTTGACGACTTCCTCGATTCAAAGATGATCCACCCGAGAGTCTATAGTCCGAGCTTCTATCTTGAATCTGAGATAACTACGGCTTCTAATTCGCTAAACTAGAAGTGCTAGGTGGTGTAGAGTGAGAAGATGGAGTGATTTGTCTCTTGGAACCCTTGGTTTCTCAACTCATGAGAGGTTTAGGGTTATGAGGAGGAAGAAGGTCACTTGAAGAAAATGAGAAAGGAGAAAAGAGCTTAGATGAAGAATGACTTATTCATTTGTGATGAATAATGAACCATAAAGATAATTGATGAGATAATATCTCACAAATATCAACCATGGTTCACAAATATCTTTTTTGTCAAGTGATGAGTCATAGCCATCCAAGAAAATATCTCCATCTCATTTTCTACACCTCATTATTCTTTAATTCAAATGGAAAAAGAAACCCTAATGTGATGTCCCTTCTAGAAGCTTTCCCGAGGAATTACGAGAATGCCCATCATCCTTATATACATACCCGCATCCGCATTCCGAAGAATACAGATACTAAGAGACGAAAATAATCCATCAATATAATACTAGGATCCAGCTTAAGCCAAAGCCCACTAGTATTATCCACCCTATCATCATACGTGCACAAGTACACGTAAGTAATCGAATCCCTGCCGTAAAACCATACAGCCTATACACCTTTTGCCCGGTGCAGGGAAACCCTCTGTGTGGGACTCTAAAAACTTGATACTATGCTGGCAGTGGGTTTAACCACAAGCCGCAAGCGGTACTAGCTGCACGTAACGGCTACCCGGGTATGTGTCGATAAGAAGACCGATGAGCTAACTCATCCAAACTCCTACTGAGCCTGTATGTGACAATCTTCGTACAATCCGGTCTGTTCATATAAGAGTATCGTATATCGGGCCTAGGGGGCGGTAATCGTCAAACCCCTAATAGCGCATTAAGTCGTGTCAGAGTGTAGCCCAAAACACCCTGAGAAACTACTGGAGTACCTACCAGTAAATCTCGCTTGCCATGGCCAAGGACTTTGTGTAATGGCCTTCCGAACACAGCGCGATATCAATCCCCAACACCGGGAGAGAGGAATCCTATCTAACTGCCCCTGCCTCCAAGTGCTTCGAGAATGCACCCAACTACTACCTATTTGCATGAATCCTTTGAGCCGTGGTAGGGTAGTAATCAAAGTACAGTAGGAACACACTCGAGGCGAAGTAGCAGTGTCAAGTCGACGAACTAAGCTATACTCATGTCACCTGGGAACTGCTACCCGACGATAGGTATAATACCCACCAACAGTTCCCGACGAGTCCTATCTAGTGTACTCATAACCTAATGAGCATCTGCATACTATCTCCAGTACGACGTACTAATGGCTGTGGGACAGACCATCTCCCCTGCTGGGATGAGAAGCATATGCACTAGTCTATTCTGGAGTATCGATGCCCCGTCTCGATAATCTAACGACTAGGGACCTGTATAGGATGTGCTTATAGACTACCCAGCCCATACTAGTGTGACTGCCATCACAACGCTGGTAATCAAGCAAAGATCCTAAGGGCTCTACCAATATGTATAAGCAATATGCTAAAAGAAACACATGCACATATTGAGATAGAAACAAACCAGGTAGTATACTACCATTTCAAACAAGACTGTTACTATATCCGTGTATATCCCAAGTTTCGATTAAGTAATATAAAAACCAGTATGATACAATAATGGCCTCTAGGGCATATATCACTAACAATCTCCCACTTGCACTAAGGCCATATACTGGCATATCGCAGACCGAAGATCTCGAATAGCCACTCGAACTCTATCTGAGGGATGGGCTCTGTGAGTGGATCTGCGGTGTTATTCTCCGAATCTACTCTCATCACCTCGATCTCCTGGGGATCAACGATCTCCCTGATCAGGTGGTACCGCCTCAAGATATGTCTGGATCTCTGATGGACCTAGGTTCCTTCCCTAAAGCTGTAGCGCCATTTGTTGTCACAATACTAAAGTATTGGACCAACAATGGAAAGAACCATCTGAAGTTCGGTTAAGAACTTTCTCATCCAGACTGCCTCTTTTTCGGCGTCTCATGCAGCGAAATACTCCGTTTCCATCATCGAGTCTGCATCGGTGTCCATCTTGAAGCTCTTCCAATAGACCGCCCCTCCACTGAGGGTAAAGGCATGACCCGACATGGACTTGGAGTCATCCTTATCACTCTGAAAGCTAGAGTCAAGAAAGGCCTCAATCTGGAGGTCCTTTTCCGCCATACACCAAGAACATCTCCTTAGTCCTTCTCAGGTACTTTGAGAATGTTCTTTACTGCTATCCAGTACTTCTCCCCTGGGTTTGACTGATACTGGCTTACCACTCTGAGTGTGTAAGCAACATCTGGTCCAGTACACAATATCGCATATATTATAGAGCCTACCGCAGAAGCGTAAGGTATAGATGTGATGCGAGCCCTTTCCAAATCAGTCTTGGAAGACATCTCTTTGGAGAGGGTGATTCCATGACAAGCCGGTAGACTACCGCGCTTTGAATCTTCCATACTAAATATTTTCAGTATGGTGTTGATGTACCTTGACTATAAAGGTCCAACTTGCACGGTTGCCTAGCACAGCAGCAAGGTTTCGGGAGACATCGTCCATGCCAAATTAAAATTTTGCCGTTCTAGCTAACCCTAACCCTAGAATCGTATACTAGAAATCGACGGAATGTAAATGCAAACACTTTGCAAGTGAAAGAGAGCAAGGAATACAACCTTTGTAGACCGGTCCTTCGCTTTATTAGCTCCGTGTAGTAGTCCCTTCGCTGCGATCAAGAAGTCTCGGACTCTAGAGAGGCTCCGATGAAGAAACGAATATGCTTGCTTCGAAGTCTTCGAGGCCGCAGATGATCTACGTCGAGGAGACACTAACCCAAGCTATCTCTTCACTAATTACGGAATTAGTGAAGCAAACACCCTATACTAAATGGCAAGTAGTAGAGGATGATGAAGTAGAAAGCGGGCTCATTTTAGATTTGATTTTCTCACACTTTTTCTCATATCTCTATTGAAGCTAAAAAGCTTTTAAGAAGAAGAAGAAGAAGAATGAACTCATCATATGAATTGTTGTGTGAGGTTAGAAATGCAACTAAGGGTTAAGCATGTCATGCTTAACCCTTGTAGAGAGTTAACCATGGCCATGGGTTAAAGGGTTGGGTTAAACATATATCCTAAGCTAGACAAAAGAGTGGACAAAATCAAAAATGATTACAAGCTTCTACAAGCTTTCAACAAATATCAACCATGAGAAAAAATTAGAGAAAAAAGATTAAAAATTGAGAGAGAGATGAATGAAAACTAACCCAACAGCCATGATTAGGCTTCTTTCTTGCTGCTCTTTTCTCGTTCTAGTGTTTAGGGTTGTTCTAGTGTCTAGGGTTGGGTGATGCACCACAGCAACAGATGTGATCCACTTTATATAAAGCTAGCATCTATGATGGTCCCTGGATCCAACGGTGGTAGTTGTCAGGGCCTTTGGGGAAAACTTTGTAAAATAAGTGATTGTTTGGGTCATGTTCAAAATGGTCCGGCCCAAATGACTTTTGGGTCCAGCCATGGTTAATTTGCAATTTTTCCGGCCGAAAGGTCACACGGCACTAATGGTGTCAAACAGAATGGGCTGGGTTATAATCCCAGACCGGTCAAGTTGACAGGTTCAAATTTGGGTTCGGAGCCACATGACAGGGTTAATAATTAGGTTCTTTTTCAGGACCGGGACTTGACCCGACTATTAATCGAGTATGCCCAACTCGGCCGAATTAATAATTTTTGGGGGTCAACTCGGCCCAATCCGAGTCAGTCAGTAACATTTTTAACTTGTGTGAGCAATGCAAGACAAATGCTAAGTTTCGATGTCCATAAATAAAGTTGCATGTGGTCAAAAACAGGTGAAACTCTAAAATAACAAAGAGAAACACACAAGCTGAGAGAGAGAAAGAGAAGTGACTAGGGATCTAGGGTTGGCCAAATATTGGGATTTAGAATTTAAAGAGGATTTATTGTGTTTAGCTTAGTTGGTACCAATCTACCCTCCAAATACGAGAGGTCGCAAGTTCAATCCTTAAAGGTGGGCGATTGCAAAAGAGAAAATAAATGACTAAAAAAAGGTAATATTAAGAGGAAAAAGGTAGCCTGAAATCTCTTCACCCCTCTCTCACACGAGAGAGAAAAAAATAGAAGTGTGGGCTCCACGAGCTGCCTAAGGCTGTCCGAAACTTCCCCCCTCTCTCATCTTTACCCGGATGTATTACATCCGGCATATCGAATAATTTCTCAGTTCTCACCCTCTTGTTTTAACCTTGCGTGCCGCATGATGGGGCTGCGCTCTTGATTGGCTCCATTAGTTTGATATTCATTCACACTCTCTAATTTACGAAATACATTGATGTTTTCTTGATCAATTAACTAATCTCCTTTGATGATGCATGTTAAGCTATAAATTATATCCAAATTATAAAGAACGTTTATCAAAGTTTAAACAAAAATCATATTCCGTTCTTTTCAAATCTCAAAAACCGAAGAACAATTATTTATTTTGGATCAGACATCCAATCTTGTAGCTAATATTTATAAATAGTGGTTAATAACATTATTCAAATAAATCATTGCCACTTATTTTTTAAAAGTTTGATACGTGGTTTTTGTCTGGCTAAATTTTTTAGTTAATTTTTGAAGGGAATTAACTATAACAAAACTGTATTTCATTTTCTAAATCAGTGGATAAAAATTCTGGTCGCAAAATGAAATCTTTTTATCTTTTTGATAGTTTTGAAATTCATCGGCCCTTGTTTTAGAGCGTAAAACACAAATGAAGTGATTTTTGGATAGAAATTTTTATGTCAGATGTTAATTATGATACGCCCGCACTTAAATTGGAAACCCCAAGAGTTCTAGTTGAAATAGTTAAGATAGTATATTTTTTCTTTCGCCTGCTATATGTTGTTAGTAATTATAACAAGATTTGAGAAGGCCTTTTAATGAACTTGAGCCAAAACACGTGGAATTATAAAAGGTTTAAATGTTTTTTTTTTTCCGAATCAAAATTATGAGGATCTTTCTTCACACGAGACATATGGAGAATCAAATCGGTACACGATTTTAAATTCGTTTCCTATATTGAGTAAGATAGCGCATATGCAAAACGATTTTTTCATTGCATAGCATTCAATTGGTGTGAAAATATTGCAGACATGCTATTAGCATGAGTATTCTTGTTAATGATCCGGTTCATATGTATTTTATAAGTTGCTTAACGTTTATTTTGCATTTAACTCTTAGCATCGTGCGGCGATGTCAAATAATACCGTTATCAATGTTTTTCAAATTTTAAATTAGGTGAAGATTTCTACAAAGCAATTGTTTTGTTCGATCAACGTAAATACATAGTGTGATACTTTTTTGTTTGGTTATAGCACGATTTTATTTGATTATGATTAATCATAATAAGCAAATTTTGGATTGGGTGGTAGAGGAAATTAAAATTAACTTTGCCTCATAAATTCAACAGTTTTTTTTCTATGTATTTTTCAGAATTTACATGTATTCTCAAAATTCTTACCTTCTTAAATGAGGCACGCATGAAGCTTTAATATAAATTAAAGGTTTTAAGTTCGAAAAATAAGTTTAGTTTAACTCATCCTGAAACATAACGATATAAAAAGACAAAATTAGATCAGAAAAACAAGTTGGCTTTCTTTTGGTGTACATACCTTCATCAATTTCCCCAAGTTAAATTTAGGGGCTTTTAAAATTTTAACCTTTCGGATGAAAACATTCTGGAGAGGGTAAATGCTTGATATGGCTTTCTATATATCTTTCCCGATAGATTCAGGGATGAACTTTGCAACCAAGTCCTTCAGGCCACATGATGTTGCTTGATTGATCATGATCTCTTGAATCTTCCGGCGAATCTGAAAACAAAAACAAATTAAAGTCAATGAATGAAAAATGATCCGTTTTTTAGAAGATTACCGACAACAAGTATCGAAGCCTAGAAATAGATCTGGAAAACTATATGGACACAACTGCAGGACAGTTTGCAAAAATCATGGATATGTTTATATAAAAAATAATGGAATTAGTGAGCAAATTTATTTTGAAAAAGTTGGAGTAAAATCTTAATCTAGATTCTCATCTCAACAAATCTCTCTCTATTTTCTCTCTCTGGACTAGTGTGGCCATTTGAGTCCATGTAGCAATATTTGATTGGTTGCGACATAATTAATCATTTAATGACTGCTTATATCACAACCGTCATAAAATTTCTCATTTTGTAAGGTTACCTTTTAGACATGGGAAAGTAAAGAAGATAAACCGGTTACCTCCATATAGTTAAAACTTGTTTTGATCAAAATGTTTGTATCCGGAGAAAGCATTGCTGGGTCTTTTCTCCAATTTCCATATGTAATTAGCCAAATTAAAATTATTGTTTTTCATCTCTTCTGAAGATAAAGGCACCAATAGTTAAGCCCCCTCTCATATCCCTTCGAAAGGATGCTTTGAACTACTAAATTATCTCTGAAGCAAACTACATAAATAAAAAGAACAAAAACTAACGTTGCGTTCGATAACATTCTATACAAACATTTGTCTTCAAGCTCATCAAGCTCATCGTAGCCTGCTAGATCTTCACATACACAACTCGTACTCGTACTCGTCACAATTCAACAAAAGACATTTTAGTTTGTTTTTCCAAACCGAATCATTTCGGAAGCATTTTGCAGAATGCTTCAAGGATATGAACAAATTGCTTTAAATTAAGAATAAATGCCACAGACTTGAACGATCAACTTTAACGCTACAAATTACTCCCAAACAAAAGAACAATGGGTACATGTGGATCAGAGAAAATCGAGTAGGGTAACTAAAATACACCTACAGAAATCATAACAAATTATAAGGCAACAATGAGATCGATCGATCCATTTCTTAAAACACATTCACGATAATTCCATTTTAAGAGAAATTCTCAAAGTTCAAACATGCTTAAACTAATTGTAAAAATATCATGGAAAAATCCAAAAGAAAAATTAAGCGACAAAACTAACAAACTTCAAGTTCAAAACCACATTATCGGCAAGGAATATGCAGTCTACATAATTTCACTGCAAAAACCGTAAGGACTAAAATCCGAAGCACCAACAACTTCCGTCTCAGCTTCCATCGGCGTATCCTTTGCAGGCCTATCAATCTTGGCACCAATATCCTCCTTGCTATAGTCACCATGAACCTAAAAAAACAATTGCAAACAAAATTGTTGATACTCAAACAAAATGGCTACGTTACACTCAAATTCCCTTGACCATGACCGAGCTGTTAACTGCATTAAAGATTTTTTATTACACTAAACGCCCTTAACTTGTTAACTAGCTTAAAGTTTTTTTATTACAGTAATCTCCCTTACACTTTGGTTTCAAGTGAATTGTTCCGCTAAAGTACACGTAAATGCGGCACACAGGAAGCTTTATTATAAATTAAAGATTTTAAGTCAAAAAAAGAAGTTTAGTGTAACTCATCCTAAAACAGAACTATATAGAAAGGCAAAATTAGGTCAGAAAAACAAGTTGACTTTCTTTTGGTGTACATACCTCCATCAATTTCCCCAAGTCAAATTTAGGGGCCTTCAAAATTTTGACCTTACGGATAAAAACATTCTAGAGAGGGTAGATGCTTAACGTGGCTTTCTCTATTTCTTTCTCGATAGATTCCGGGATGAACTTTGCAACCAAGTCCTTCAGGTCATTGGATGTTCCTCGACTAACCATGATCTCTTGCATCTTCCGGCGAATCTGGAAACAAAAACAAATTGAAGTCGATGAAAGAAAAATGATCCGTTTTTTAGAAGATTACTGACAACGAGTATTAAAGCCTAGAAATAGATCTGGAAAACTATCTGGACACAACTACATGGCAGTTTCCAAAAATCACGGATAAGTTTCATGTACATATAAATTTAATGGAATTAGTGAGCAAATTTATTTTCACAAAGTTGGAGCCAAATCCTTTTTATTTAACGGATAAGTTTCATGTACATCAACTCCCAATACCGGGAGAGACGAAACCCCTCCTATCGCTCATTACATCTATGTGACTCGGGACTGTACCCAAAAGCCACCGTTTTGCACGTTCTCTTGAACGTGGTAAGGTGGAAATCAAAGCACGGTGGGAATCACACAAGACTCTATGACGATCTCGGGTCTACAGACTAACCTGTACCAGTGTCACCAGAGAACTGCCATATGATGTTAGGTATAATACCATCTGGGAGTTCTCGGCAAGTCCGTTCAGTGTAACCAGTCTCCACTGAGCACCCGTATACTGTCTCTGATGTCAAACACCAATGGATATGGGATCATCCATCGCCCATCTACATGGGTCGAGAAGCTATACGCTAGTCTATTCTGGTATATCGATGCCCTATCTCGATACACCCACGACTAGGAACATTTGAAGAATGTACTTAGCGACTACTCTGTCCCCACTAATATGATCTGCATCATAGTCCTGGTAGTCAAGTACTCATCCTAAGGGTTTTATCAACATGTAACATAGAGACAATCAGCGTACATGTTAAGATAAAGAGCAACCAGATAGCATACTATCATGTCAAGAAAGAAAGTCCTCCATATATATGTCTAAGCATCCACTACAATATACATCGTATATACAGTAATGGCCTCTAGGGCATACATATAACTAACAATCTCCCACTTGCACTAGGGCCATCTGTTGTAGTATCTCATACCCAACAATCAGCAGTGGTTGTAGTATTTCATACACAACCATCCCATAAAAGTCTCTCCTGGGAAAAGGCCTTTATGAGTGGATCCGTCCTGTTCTCCTCTGTGTCTACTCTCCTTAACCTCGATCTCCCTGGAGATCATCCATCTCCATGATCAGGTGATACTGCCTAAGAATATGTCTGGATCATAGATGGGACGGGGGTTCCTAGATCTAAGCCACAACTCCATTGTCACACAATAGTAGGAACGAAGTTCATCTCATGAACTAATATATATCCAGACTACTTTTTTGGTAGCATCCTTGGTAGCAATGTATCCAGCCTTTATCTTCTAGTTTGCCACGGTATCTAGTTTGGAACTCTTCCAACATACCGTCCCTCTACTGAGGGTAAAACAATGCCTGTGACTGACATTCAGTCAACCTTACCACCAGTGATTCTCCCCAGGATCGATTGATACCATCTCACTATACCTAGTGAGAATCCTAACATCCATTTAGATCTATCCCATAGATCCAAAACCCAGGATTTAGGAGGTATCACCTTGATCCTATATGGAGAATCCTTGTGATAAGAGGAGATTGACCGAGCGTAGCATAGGAAACTCCTTTCCTATCAAGAGTATATCATCCACGTACAATACGAGGATCACCACCATACTCCCTACTACCTTTTTGTATATACAAGGTTCATCTACCATTTTAATGAAGTCAAACGCTTTGACTACCACATCAAAACAGATGTTCCAACTCTGTGATGCCTGTTTTATCCCATAAAGCAACTTGCACACATTTACGCTGCTCCCAGTGTCTACGAAGCTCTCTGGCTGTGTACTTATAGACGCTCTTTACTAAATCATTATTTATAAATGTAGACATGACACCCAACCGCCAGAGATCGTAGCCATAGTATGTAGCAATGGCAAGTAGGATCCGGATGGACCTAAGCATAGGGACTAGAAAAGGTTTCATCATTATCCACACCTGGTCGATGACGAAAACCTTTTGCAACAAGTCTTAGCTTTGAAAGTTTCAACTTTTCTATGTACATCAAGTAATCTTCTCAAGATATACTTGCTCCTGATGGGGATTTAACCCTTCAGATAAAGCAACCAAAATCCATACTTTGTTGGTGTATATGGATTCCATCTTAGATCTCTTAGCATCTAGTCATTCTCACAGAGTCCCCACTCCTGATGGCCTGCTCGAAACTAGTTGGGTCATCATCTCATGATGCAATCCTCGCTTCCACTTTCATAGAGAAAACCGAAGTATCTCTCAGGTGGGTAAGGAACCCTACCAGATCGGTGGAGAGGCTGAGGTTCATCAGGAACTATTGAATCCTCTGGTTCTACCAAATCATCAGCTGCAGTTTGTATAGCTGGAACTCCATCCAGTTCTACCTCATGACCACTAATTTCTTCACAAGAAATTTGCTTTCTCAAAGGTGGCATGCTGAGAAATAAAACACATTTTTCTCCTTAGTATGGTAGAAGATATTCCCTTGCGAATGCTTGGGATATCCAAAAAAACTTCCACGGAACTGACTTTGCCTCGAGCTTGTCCGGATTTTGCTTTTAGAAATAGGCCGGACAACCCCAAATCTTAACTTACTTAAGATATGGGCTCTTTCCATACCATATCGCATATGGAGTGGTAGGCACCTGATTTGGTTGGAACCCTATTCAATAGATATACAGCTTCTCAAGTGAATAACCCCAAAAAGAAAATAGGCAACTCAGTAGTACTCATCATAGAGCACACCATATCACATAGGATGCGATTGCTCCTCCCTGATGTACCAACGTACTGTGGTGTATACGAAGGAGTAATGCTGAGAGAGAATCCCATTCTCCTTTAGAATAGTCCAGGATCTCCGTGCTCAAGTACTCTTGTCACGACCCGCAGGGTACGGAACGTGACTGGCACTTAAGTTTACGAAACGTCTAAAGGCGTCCGTAAAATAAGTAAGCCAAAGCCCAGAAAACAAAACCAATTAAGCAAAAGAGTGAAGAAAACCCAATCAATTGAAAGCAAGTTTATCAAATAAGTCATGTAAAACCCTTTTTAAAAACAATACTAATTTTCCCGAAAATTTCGGCAGAGTCTCCTTTGTAAATACTGGCCCCCAAAAATAGGTACAACAAAATATATATGAATCCAACAAAATAGGGCATCCCCAAGCGGGAGCTAGCTCTTCGCCACAAGGCGGTCACAAATCCCACGCAATATAAAATGACAACAAGCAAATAATCATAATGAAGCATAAGAAAACATCATGTCGACTCAAGTGAGCTCGACCCCAAAATACAGCATAAAAGTCCCCAAACCTCACAGTCTCATCTCTAGGTCAATATACAATAAATCTGGTAGAAACAGTAGATGGAGTACACTAGATACAAGAATATACAAGGTGGTACAAAATAATAACATAACCCACCTATGAGCAAATCTCGAGCCCAGACAAAAGAGGCAAAAGAACAAGTGCGCCCGCCGCTACTGAACTGACGGAGCGGACCTGCAAAAGACTGTGGCACAACGGGGGTGAGTTGCCAACTCGTGAGTAATAAATAACATCTACAAAGGCTATCGTATGCATGCACACAAGCATCCTAGCATCTAAAATACAGGTATAACGGGATGCACTAGCAGGTGTGTATACAACATCAGTGTACTAATATGTATGCAACATGAAAATCTGAGATCTCAATAGGTATATATAAAAAATATTTTATCTCTTTTTGTTTTTGAAACTCTTTTAGAATGCCAGCATAATACTCAAAGAATCGACGAGAACCGGTGTCCAGCAACGACACCCAAAAGCTGTCTCAAATCTCATAAATGTATCTCTGGCCTCAGCCGTCTGGCTGACCCATCTCAAATATCAATATCTCATCATCTAGCGGCCACGGTCGGTATCCTCTGGATATCCGCCGTCCCAAACAGTCACCGGTAGGTAATCCGTCCCCTGCCAGGCTTAACGTCAACACCACATTCCTCTTGCCCGGGGTACCTTACCGGGCCCACCATGTACCCGTGCCGGTTCCTCCACTCCTCGACACGGATTTCCAAATCCACAGCAAACTCATGGTGGACGACACTTACATCACTAGAAAACCGCAATTTACATATTTTAAAAATATAATAAGTTTAGAAATTTTGCGGCTTTCCCCCTGAAATCCAGCAATATCATAAAATCTCAAGAAATCCTCATAAGTGCATATATCAATGATAATGAATGCATATGGTATCAATAATCAAGTTGTGATGTGTGATTAATGTATTAAGCATGAATAATTAATATGATGAAGTACATGCACATGAATAGCAATACTACGGTTTCATTTTTAAGGAATTAAAGGCAATAGCACAAGTTTAAGTATCAATTAGTAACAGGTTTAAATTTAAAGGTTATCTAGTGTGGTGGCATGGCAATTACCAGGGTGTGTGTGTAAGCATGAATAGTGCTCGTGCTGCATATAAAAACCCTGGCAATGGTGCAGGTGTCCTATAAAAAGGTTTCGTATAGGTATGTCAATATAATGCATGGATGCAGCAAATAGTCAACTAAGTATTTCACCCCTAATTACTAACATCACTAAGGGTCTTGTAAGTTACTAAAACTATCGGGCGGCTTGCGCCATCCAACGATAGTCCCCCGTAGATATTACATCTACTCACCGGAATCCCTGGCTAGCTGTGTCCAATCACCGCTTTCCCCTTTCGCGCCGCGTCTGACGTCTCCGCGACCGAACCTGGAATTAACATCAATACCAAACATAAGGTTACATATCAAGAACGACGCAAAACCCAAACGAAACTACTAACGTTCGCTAGCTAGGTACAACGTGCACAAAGTGGGCGGAACACACGCGAAAATCGCAAAAACTGCCAAAAAAACGCCGATTTGGTCGCCCGGCAAAACTAAAACCCGACTACCCAAAAATCCGCACTCACGCATCCTAAAAGTCGTAGGACAAGCCATTACAATTATCAAGATATCAAAAATAATTCATCACACAATATAATAACAAAACTAGTAAGCATTTGCGTTCCAAAATCGGTGCAAAAATCGCCGATTAGCGACAAAACGACAACAATCTAGCACAATCACCCAACCACACTACAAGCAATCTACAAACACTAATTACAACACAATAACAATGATTCCAATCCTATTTTCCCTAAACAACCATTTCTTGAATTTATAACCTAGCAAATTCCAAATCAATTTCCACACTTGCAAACTTAATTTAACACAACAAAAGCCCACATAAGAAGATTAATCTCATAGATTAGGTTAGCAACATACTAGATAACAAATTGGGTTTAAATCAACTAAATAATGTTTTCTAACCCTAATCAACTCATTATCATGTTTCACAAACCATTTCCATACATAACCCTCTCTTGAAAATCCTAAAACAACAATTTACAACTAAAATCAAACTTCTAAAATTACCTAAATTAGCAAAATTGAAGACTACATAACAAGGTAACCATATAGATTAGTTCATTAACAACTAGATTAACTATAAAACAACTTAATTAATTATCATGGCTTCAAAACCCTAGTTTAAACAAACTACTCTCTTTTAAAAACTAGATTAGAAATTAGTTAATCTTTTAACACTAAACCATACAATTAAAGGAATTTTTGCAAAAGAAAGTAACTTGATGAGAATTATACCTCAATTTGGGATCTAGCAAGAACAAATTTGCTCCAAGTGATGGCCTCAAGCACCAAGATTCAAGCAAGAATGGCTAAGGAAAATGATAGCATAAGGATTTTGTTTGGATTTTTGAATAAAGTGTGGATTTTGATGTGGTTTTTTGAAGAAAAATGAAGAAAAATGAAAAGAAAAGAGATGAAGAAGAGGGGTGCAGGTTTCGGCCAGGTAGGAGGTGAGGGGAAGGGTGTGGGCAAGTGGGAAAAAGTCATGGGTCAAGTCTCCAAAGTCAAAGCACCATACTTTATCAATTTCATTTAAAATAAATCCATAAACCAACAATTCAACACAAGAAGCAACCAAAGAAAGAGAGGCCAGAAATTTCTGGACTTGCACAAGGTGGGGCTGTCCTAGGGCTGAGAGAAAAGAGAGAGGGGTTTTACAAAAGAAATTTTATGCAAAAAGGCCCCCTACAACTCAAAAATTGCAAGTTTTAGCTCAAAATTCAATAAATTCGTTTCATATCATAAAAATTTGTTAAAAATCAAAATAAATTACTAGAAATTTATGTTATCACTAGATTATAATTATCATAATTTTAGAGATTAAAATTATCCCGGAAAAATTTGTATTTATCGCTTATTTAATGTATTTTCTTACCGGCTTAAAATAATATAAAAAAATTGAAAAATTAGGGAAAATTTTTAAACGACCAGAATTTCATAATTAACTCATTAGCTACTAAAAACAAGCAATTACCTATCCATTTTAGGTATAATTAGCCCTAAACTGCAAAATAACAAGAAAGACGGTTTTCGGAAAAATACCGAATTTTCACCGAATTTCAGGAAAACACCAAAACGACTTTTCAAGATGCTACAATCTTCCCCCCTTAAAGAAATTCGGTCCCCGAATTTAAAAAAAATATATAGCTACGCGTACCTTCAAAGAGATGGGGATATTTCTTCCTCATCTCGTCCTCGGTCTCCCAGGTAACCTCCTCGCTGCTCGGGCTACGCCAAAGGACCTTGACGGTTGGTATAATCTTCGACCTCAACTTCTTCACCTGCCGATCCAGGATGGCCACCGGCTGCTCTGCAAAAGAAAGGTCGCGCGCTAGCTGGACTGTCGGGTGCTGAATCGCATGCGAAGGGTCGTGAAGGTACTTGCGGAGCATCGAAACATGGAAGATGGGGTGAACATCGGGAAAGCTGGGAGGAAGAGCCAAACGATAAGCAACAGCGCCAACCCGCTCGAGGATCTCGAAGGGACCTACGAATCTAGGGCTAAGCTTCCCCTTTCGCCCAAAACGCATCACGCCCTTCATCGGAGAGACTTTCAGAAAAACATGGTCGCCAACTGCGAACTCTAATCTGCGACGGCGCCTGTCTGCATAGGATTTCTGTCTGCCCTGAGCCGCTCTCATCCGGTCTCGGATCAACTGTATCTTCGCTGTCGTCTCCTCAACAAGCTGCGGCCCCAAAATGCTGCTCTCGCTGAGCTCTGTCCAACACACGGGCGATCTGCATCTCCTCCCATACAATGCCTCGAAAGGTGCCATCTGAATAGTATCCTGGAAGCTGTTGTTGTAGGAGAACTCCACTAGAGGTAAATGACGATCCCAGCTACCACCAAAGTCTAAAACGCACGCTCTGAGCATGTCCTCGAGAGTCTGAATGGTCCGCTCTGACTGTCCGTCTGTCTGCGGATGAAACGCTGTGCTGAAGCTCAAACGAGTGCCCAAAGCCTCCTGAAGTCTCTGCCAAAGTCGGCTGGTGAACTGAGTGCCTCGATCTGACACGATACAAGTCGGTACGCCATGTAGTCGCACGATCTCGTCAATATAGAGCTGAGCATACTGAGCGAAGCTGAAAGTCGTCTTCACTGGAAGGAAGTGAGCCGCTTTCGTCAATCTATCCACGATCACCCAGATGGAGTCGTACCCTCGACTGGTCCTGGGTAGACCCACAACGAAATCCATCGAAATCTGTCCCCATTTCCACTCTGGAATGGGTAACGGCTGTAGCTCTCCTGCGGGCCTCTGGTGCTCGGCCTTGACTTGCTGACAAGTCAGGCATCTCGAAACGAACTCCGCAATGTCCCTCTTCATCCCGTCCCATCAGTAGGTCTCTCTCATATCATGGTACATCTTGGTGGAACCGGGGTGGACACTATACACTGATCGGTGTGCCTCCTCAAGAATGTCGCGCCGCAATCCATCAGCATCTGGTACGCACAGTCTAGATCCATATCGTAAAATCCCCTGATCGTCAACCACGAACTCGGAAAATCTGCCCTGTCCCATCTGTGCCATGATCTCTGAGCAACGGTCGTCACTGCGCTGTGCCTCAAATATACGGTCAAGCAACTGTGGGCGTGCACGAACATGCGCGAGCTGTCCCCCTGTCTGAGTGAACTCGAACTCAACTCGGCTGTCGCATAACATCTGCCAATCTGCTGACGACTGCCTCTGTACTGCGCGCAAAAAGGATAGACTACCCCCGGGCCTCCTACTCAACGCATCTGCCACCACATTCGCCTTGCCTGGGTGATATAAGATCTCGCAGTCGTAGTCTTTCACCAACTCCATCCAACGACGCTGTCTGAGGTTCAGGTCTCGCTGCTGAAATATGTACTTTAAGCTCTTGTGATCGGTGAATATCTGACACGACTCGCCGTAAAGGTAATGTCGCCAAATCTTCAGTGCAAAGACCACTGCAGCCATCTCCAAATCATGAGTGGGGTAGTTCTGTTCATGCTTCTTCAACTGCCGAGAAGCATAAGCGATCACCCGGCCATGCTGCATCAATACGCATCCTAATCCCACTCGCGAAGCATCACAGTAGACAACAAATCCGCCTGATCCCGAAGGCAAAGATAATACCGGCGCCGTAGTCAAACAAGTCCGTAGCTGCTGAAAACTGCGCTCGCACTCCTCTGTCCAAACGAAAGGAACTCCCTTCCGGGTCAAACTGGTCAACGGTACAGCTATACGGGAGAAGTCCTGAACAAAACGCCTGTAGTAGCCCGCCAGGCCTAGAAAACTACGGATCTCAGTAACCGATGTAGGTCGGGGCCACTGCTGAACAGCCTCAATCTTCTTCGGGTCCACACAAATGCCGTCTCTCGTAACCACGTGACCCAAGAATCCGACGCTGTCCAGCCAGAATGCACACTTGGAGAACTTCGCGAACAGCTGGTGCTCCCTCAGAGTCTGTAACGTAATCCGCAAGTGCTGCTCGTGCTCCTCTCTGCTCCGGGAGTACACCAAGATATCGTCGATAAACACGATGATGAACAAGTCAAGATACGGCCTGAATGTACGGTTCATCAAATCCATGAATGCTGCTGGGGCGTTGGTGAGTCCGAACGACATCACCAAAAACTCGTAGTGGCCGTAGCGCGTGCGGAAAGCTGTCCTCGGTATATCCTCCTGTCGAACTCGCAGCTGATGGTATCCTGATCGCAAGTCGATCCTTGAAAAATACCCCGCACCCTGAAGCTGGTCGAACAAATCATCAATGCGCGGCAACGGATATCTGTTCCGAACGGTAACTTTGTTCAGCTGGCGGTAGTCGATACATAAGCGCAAACTTCCATCCTTCTTCTTGACAAACAGGACCGGAGCACCCCACGGAGAAACACTCGGTCGAATAAGCCCCTTATCTAACAAATCCTGCAACTGATCCTTCAGCTCTCGAAGCTCTGCCGGGGCCATCCGATAAGGAGGTATAGAAATAGGCCCCGAACCGGGAATCAAATCAATGCAGAACTCAACATCGCGCTCAGGCGGTAGCCCAGGTAGCTCATCAGGGAAAACATCAGGGAACTCACAAACTACCGGGACCCGGTCTAACGGAACCTCTGCAGCTCGAGTATCACAAACAAACGCTAAGAATCCCTGACATCCCTTCCGCAAGAGCTGACCAGCGCGAAGAGACGAAATTAAGCTGGGAAGGGCGACACTGCGGTCTCCCTGAATAACAAGGACTGGCTCTCCCGGAAAGCTAAATCTGACTGCCTTCTCACGGCAGTCCACCGAAGCATAACAAGTGGCTAGCCAATCCATGCCCAGAAGCACATCAAAGTCCAACATATCGAGGAGTATCAAATCAACTGATGAATCCCTCTCCCCGATACGAACGGAACACAAAAGAAAAACAAAACGAGCAACAAACGACTCGCCTACCGGAGTAACAACAACAAGCGGATGATCTAACGACGACGACTCACGGCCCAACATCGGTGCAAAGTGTGTAGAGACGTACGAATGTGTGGAACCTGGGTCGAATAATACCCGTGCGTCGAAAGAACAAACTGGCAAGGTACCTGTCACAACGGCATTGGATGCCTGCGCATCCTGCGGTGTCAAAGCAAACACTCGGGCCTGTCCTCCACCGATAGTGGGCTGACCTCGACCTCGGCCTCTGCCTCCTCGTCCTCTCTGAACAGGACCGCCGCGTCCACGGCCTCTCGGTGCACCTAACTGGCGTGTAGCATCGCCTGGGGTAGGAAGTAGGGCTCTCTGAGGAGGGGGTGGTGATGGTGGTAGGGTCACATGCGGAACTGTCGCTGCTCCCTGTCGTCTCACCGGACAGTCTCTGACAAGATGGTGCAAACTCCCGCACCCAAAACATCCTGGCGACGGCTGCTGCCCCTGGGGATAAGAACCATATAACTGTCCCCGCCCAAATCCTCTGCCAGGCCTATCTCTCGGAAAGAATCTGGCGCGCTGCCTCTGAGACGGTACATCGGTGCGCATCCTCTTCGGCCCAGAAACGGCCGAAGTCCGTGATATGCGTGCCTCCATCCGCAATGCCGTATCCATAGCAGCTGAATAAGTGTCGTAGTGCTGGGCGCCAATGGCAAGATATAGCTGGGCATCAAGTCCCTGTACGAACCTCTTCACCATCTTCTCCTCGGTATCTACCAAATACTGAGCATATCGGGATAACTGTGTAAACTGGATGTCATACTCAGACACCGTCATCCCAGGTGTCTTGACTAAGGCCTCGAAGCTGCGAGCTCTGGCGGCACGAACGCTCTCTGGAAGGAAACGGGCCAGAAAGACCGCTGTAAACTCGGCCCAAGTCATAGGCGGTAGACCTGCAGCTCGACCTCTCAAGACTGACTCCCACCATGTCTGCGCGAGACCCTCTAGTCGGAAACTCGCAAGCTCTACCCATCGATCATCCGAACATCTCAGCGAACGGCAGATCCTGGCTAAACTGTCAAGGAACGTCTGTGGGTCCTCCGCTGCCTCGGTGCCGGTGAATACTGGAGGTCTCAGCCTCATGAAATCCTGTAGTGAAACCGGAATGGCCACGGTGGTAGTAGTAGGAGCAGGTATCATGGTCGTCTGTGATGTAGTAGGTACGTCATCCGGCCTCGGTGTACGACTGGCTGCAACTAGAGATCCTACCATCTGACGTAGCTCCTGCATGCCTCCCATCATTTGTCGCAACTCCTCCATACTGGTACAGGAACAGGACAACAAGAATGGTGCAGTAGAATCATAGGATACACGGAATTGAAGAAGGAATTTCAAGCAAGTATATCCTAAAGTCACTTAGGCGGAGTACCGTATCGCAAGTATGCCGCGGACATACGCACGCTACGTTACCCTGCTTAAGTCACTTACTCCATCTACCAAGGGTCATCCTACACTCAAAAAGGTAAAACCTATCGCTCTGATACCAACTTTGTCACGACCCGCAGGGTACGGAACGTGACTGGCACTTAAGTTTACGAAACGTCTAAAGGCGTCCGTAAAATAAGTAAGCCAAAGCCCAGAAAACAAAACCAATTAAGCAAAAGAGTGAAGAAAACCCAATCAATTGAAAGCAAGTTTATCAAATAAGTCATGTAAAACCCTTTTTAAAAACAATACTAATTTTCCCGAAAATTTCGGCAGAGTCTCCTTTGTAAATACTGGCCCCCAAAAATGGGTACAACAAAATATATATGAATCCAACAAAATAGGGCATCCCCAAGCGGGAGCTAGCTCTTCGCCACAAGGCGGTCACAAATCCCACGCAATATAAAATGACAACAAGCAAATAATCATAATGAAGCATAAGAAAACATCATGTCGACTCAAGTGAGCTCGACCCCAAAATACAGCATAAAAGTCCCCAAACCTCACAGTCTCATCTCTAGGTCAATATACAATAAATCTGGTAGAAACAGTAGATGGAGTACACTAGATACAAGAATATACAAGGTGGTACAAAATAATAACATAACCCACCTATGAGAAAATCTCGAGCCCAGACAAAAGAGGCAAAAGAACAAGTGCGCCCGCCGCTACTGAACTGACGGAGCGGACCTGCAAAAGACTGTGGCACAACGGGGGTGAGTTGCCAACTCGTGAGTAATAAATAACATCTACAAAGGCTATCGTATGCATGCACACAAGCATCCTAGCATCTAAAATACAGGTATGACGGGATGCACTAGCAGGTGTGTATACAACATCAGTGTACTAATATGTATGCAACATGAAAATCTGAGGTCTCAATAGGTATATATAAGAAACATTTTATCTCTTTTTGTTTTTGAAACTCTTTTAGAATGCCAGCATAATACTCAAAGAATCGACGAGAACCGGTGTCCAGCAACGACACCCAAAAGCTGTCTCAAATCTCATAAATGTATCTCTAGCCTCAGCCGTCTGGCTGACCCATCTCAAATATCAATATCTCATCATCTAGCGGCCACGGTCGGTATCCTCTGGATATCCGCCGTCCCAAACAGTCACCGGTAGGTAATCCGTCCCCTGCCAGGCTCAACGTCAACACCACATTCCTCTTGCCCCGGGGTACCTTACCGGGCCCACCATGTACCCGTGCCGGTTCCTCCACTCCTCGACACGGATTTCCAAATCCACAGCAAACTCATGGTGGACGACACTTACATCACTAGAAAACCATAATTTACATATTTTAAAAATATAATAAGTTTAGAAATTTTGCGGCTTTCCCCCTGAAATCCAGCAATATCATAAAATCTCAAGAAATCCTCATAAGTGCATATAACAATGATAATGAATGCATATGGTATCAATAATCAAGTTGCGATGTGTGATTAATGTATTAAGCATGAATAATTAATATGATGAAGTACATGCACATGAATAGCAATACTACGGTTTCATTTTTAAGGAATTAAAGGCAATAGCACAAGTTTAAGTATCAATTAGTAACAGGTTTAAATTTAAAGGTTATCTAGTGTGGTGGCATGGCAATTACCAGGGTGTGTGTGTAAGCATGAATAGTGCTCGTGCTGCATATAAAAACCCTGGCAATGGTGCAGGTGTCCTATAAAAAGATTTCGTATAGGTATGTCAATATAATGCATGGATGCAGCAAATAGTCAACTAAGTATTTCACCCCTAATTACTAACATCACTAAGGGTCTTGTAAGTTACTAAAACTATCGGGCGGCTTGCGCCATCCAACGATAGTCCCCCGTAGATATTACATCTACTCACCGGAATCCCTGGCTAGCTGTGTCCAATCACCGCTTTCCCCTTTCGCGCCGCGTCTGACGTCTCCGCGACCGAACCTGGAATTAACATCAATACCAAACATAAGGTTACATATCAAGAACGACGCAAAACCCAAACGAAACTACTAACGTTCGCTAGCTAGGTACAACGTGCACAAAGTGGGCGGAACACACGCGAAAATCGCAAAAACTGCCAAAAAAACGCCGATTTGGTCGCCCGGCAAAACTAAAACCCGACTACCCAAAAATCCGCACTCACGCATCCTAAAAGTCGTAGGACAAGCCATTACAATTATCAAGATATCAAAAATAATTCATCACACAATATAATAACAAAACTAGTAAGCATTTGCGTTCCAAAATCGGTGCAAAAATCGCCGATTAGCGACAAAACGACAACAATCTAGCACAATCACCCAACCACACTACAAGCAATCTACAAACACTAATTACAACACAATAACAATGATTCCAATCCTATTTTCCCTAAACAACCATTTCTTGAATTTATAACCTAGCAAATTCCAAATCAATTTCCACACTTGCAAACTTAATTTAACACAACAAAAGCCCACATAAGAAGATTAATCTCATAGATTAGGTTAGCAACATACTAGATAACAAATTGGGTTTAAATCAACTAAATAATGTTTTCTAACCCTAATCAACTCATTATCATGTTTCACAAACCATTTCCATACATAACCCTCTCTTGAAAATCCTAAAACAACAATTTACAACTAAAATCAAACTTCTAAAATTACCTAAATTAGCAAAATTGAAGACTACATAACAAGGTAACCATATAGATTAGTTCATTAACAACTAGATTAACTATAAAACAACTTAATTAATTATCATGGCTTCAAAACCCTAGTTTAAACAAACTACTCTCTTTTAAAAACTAGATTAGAAATTAGTTAATCTTTTAACACTAAACCATACAATTAAAGGAATTTTTGCAAAAGAAAGTAACTTGATGAGAATTATACCTCAATTTGGGATCTAGTAAGAACAAATTTGCTCCAAGTGATGGCCTCAAGCACCAAGATTCAAGCAAGAATGGCTAAGGAAAATGATAGCATAAGGATTTTGTTTGGATTTTTGAATAAAGTGTGGATTTTGATGTGGTTTTTTGAATAAAATTGAAGAAAAATGAAAAGAAAAGAGATGAAGAAGAGGGGTGCAGGTTTCGGCCAGGTAGGAGGTGAGGGGGAGGGTGTGGGCAAGTGGGGAAAAGTCATGGGTCAAGTCTCCAAAGTCAAAGCACCATACTTTATCAATTTCATTTAAAATAAATCCATAAACCAACAATTCAACACAAGAAGTAACCAAAGAAAGAGAGGCCAGAAATTTCTGGACTTGCACAAGGTGGGGCTTTCCTAGGGCTGAGGGAAAAGAGAGAGGGGTTTTACAAAAGAAATTTTATGCAAAAAGGCCTCCTACAACTCAAAAATTGCAAGTTTTAGCTCAAAATTTAATAAATTCGTTTCATATCATAAAAATTTGTTAAAAATCAAAATAAATTACTAGAAATTTATGTTATCACTAGATTATAATTATCATAATTTTAGAGATTAAAATTAGCCCGGAAAAATTTGTATTTATCGCTTATTTAATGTATTTTCTTACCGGCTTAAAATAATATTGAAAAATTAGGGAAAATTAGGGAAAATTTTTAAACGACCAGAATTTAATAATTAACTCATTAGCTACTAAAAACAAGCAATTACCTATCCATTTTAGGTATAATTAGCCCTAAACTGCAAAATAACAAGAAAGACGGTTTTCGGAAAAATACCGAATTTTCACCGAATTTCAGGAAAACACCAAAACGACTTTTCAAGACGCTACAATTCTCCTCCCTGATCTCATCAAAGGACATAATACTTATATCCTTTTTTGGTTCTCTACTTCTAACTTATATTCTTTGAATTTCTTAAAACCTTCAGACTTGTATTTCAACAGGAACACATGTGCGAATCTTGAGAGATCATCAGTGAATGTAATGAAGTATAAAGAACCAGTCCTGGCATGTGTAGACAGGGGACTTACATACATCATCATGTATCAATCCTAAGAGTTCACTAACTCTTTCTCTGTTTCCAATAAACGGAGCTATGGTCATCTTATCTTTGTGACATGACTGGCAAGTTTCATAAGATGTAAGTTCAAACTGATTTAAATATGCATCTTTATGTAACTTCACTAGTCGGGTCGCATTGATATGACCTAGTCTATAATGCCTCAAGAAGGATTCATTCATTTCTGAACTATTCCTTTTATGTGTGTTTTGTACGTTAAGAACTGTAGTTTGATTTAGAACGTATATGCTTTTAGATAACGTGCCTGAACCGATCAACACTTGATATAGGAAATGTTCAAAACATTATCCAACAATACAAAATTATATCCTTCTTTACTAAATACAGAGACTGATATGATGTTGTACATCAGGTTCGGTATCTAATAGCATTCGTTCAGAATCAATGTATTTGGTAATACAGGGTGATAACTGCCAACATCTTGGTTACAACACTTGCACCGTTTCCAACTCTTAAAACTTATCACCCATTCTCAGTTCTCTACCTATCTGTAGCCTATGTAACATATTACATATGTGGGATCCTGATCCGGTATCTCATACCCAGGACGTAAAGGATACTGAGAATTAGTTCTCGATAATGAACACACCCGAAGAAGATGCATCAGCATGCACTTTCTTCGTTTGGGCGGCACGGGAATCCTGGCAATCCCCTATTTCCTGCTCGGTCTTATAACAATTATAAGTTGGAGCGGGACCAACGTTCCCCAGCTCAGTATAATAAGCGGGTTCGGTCAATACATCCATATTATTATCTTGATTAAGGCGTGACATGGTCGTTACCTGGAGAGAGAGAAGAAAACACCCAGCATATGCTCTTGCAAGATTAGATTGGTTATTAATTTATCTAATCAGGATGGCTCCAACTGTCTTAGTCTAATCTTCCTACAAACCCTAAAAAGAAATACTGGCCGGGATTAATTACACCCTACAATTTCTCCAATCTTTCAGTCAGGCCAGTGCCGGTACTTTGAGGGAGGTTCCCCATGCTTTCGCATGGACCTAATTAAAATAAACCTCATTTTCCCAAGGGCGTAACCCCGTTAACACCTTTCTAGACACCTACTTGATCGGTTAATTGTAATGTGTAAAACTCTCCCAGGAGTAACTCTTACTCGCAGTAGGTATCGGGATCCAACTATCTCATAGGAGGTATGCAATCTCATTGCAAATTTCAACACTTGAAATTCCCAATAGTATTTTACCCCTAGCATCCTATGACCTTGACGAAAGCCAACAAACCATAGGATGCTAGTCAAGTTCAACCCGTACATTTCCTGATTGAATTAAACCTACCTGCACGACCCTTGACGAAAGCCAACAAAGTCGCACGACTACCCTAACTCAATCGCATCATATGCTTATGCAAATGATCATAAATAGCTACCGCACACTACGCCTTGACGAAAGCTAACAAACGTAGCACGAATACTATGAAGTACTTATCTGAAATGACGGAGGGCTACACAGGTTTTTAAGAAAACCATGAGCGTAATGAACTTGATATCGTTGTAGAATCGAGTGATTTTGAAAAGGAGTATTTTTGAGGGTTTTACTAGTTTTGCTAAAGAGGTCACTCCTGGTGAAGGGATCTCGGCTCTTTCCTTATCGAATAAGGTGCAGGATATTTCACAAATACCACTATGCAAAGCAAAAACTATAAAAGCAATCAAAAGACAAACCGAGTTTGTAGCATCTGCTAATTTCGCTAAAGAGGTCACTCCCAGTGAAGGGATCTCGGCTCTTTCCTTATCGAATAAGGTGATGGATATTCTACAAGGAATACCTCTATGCAAAGTAAGAACTAGAGCTACCAGTTTTCGAGACAAGTTTCTACAACATCTTTAGGTTTCTTTTATTTCATTAATCTCATTAATGAAGTCCCACTTATTATGCTTCCCAAGCATCACATATGAAACGAAAGCAACAATATATAATATATATCATATATACATACATACATATATATATATATATATATATATATATATATATATATATATATATATATATATATATAATATAAGCATTCGTCTCAGAATATAATCAATGATCACATCACAGAATATCGCAGCAGAATAAAACATATGAAATATTGGATATACTACGATTTTCGTGTTTTAAATTAAGCCTGCCCTAGACCCCCTACGAGAGCGGTAAGCAACCCTACAAATTTTAGAGTTAGGAGACCCGGTCTCGACTCCTCGAGATGGTCTCCCACTGGACTCCAGAACCCGGTTACTTGTGCTCCTCGCCTTGGGTCTATCCTAATGCGGAAAAGTAAATAATATACAATGGTGACATCATCCTCAACCCGGAATTTCCCCAATAAAAGAATATTACATACAATGAATTTTACATGAATGAAAATAAAAAACTCTCATCTCACATAAAACCCCCGGCTATTCAAACACGACGATCCAATATAACATATCCCAGCAACATATAACATCACATGTCATCAACGTAAGTAAATATGTGTATCCCAATTGTCGTTGACATTTAGCACCGAAACCGGCGATACATTACATATTACACTTACGGTCGCAGAAAATAAAGTGAAAAACTACAACAGTTGGAATCCGCAACCACCTTAGACATCATAAACCCGAAATATCTCATATTCCGGATTTCATGCCTAACCGAATGAATTCCTTAGACATCGCATGCCTAACAATTATAAACCCCGCATTTTAGTCTCGATATTGAAAGCACCTTTTAATATCTAGTCGGGCAATTCAACAAGATTCCCGACATCCTGATTGAATGCTCGTCAGAAACTTTAGTAGACGGCAGCACCCCCGATACCGTCGATGAAGTGCACTAAGGCGGAACACCGCTGCCGCGAGCACCCGAACGGATGCTTTTGGCGACGGGGTTCTCCTACAGTCACTTGGTCGGGGATATGGGGCATGGCTATCTAATAATGTTACCCGGCGAGTATCCGCGTACGCTACGTAATTGCAACGGACTTTTGATCACATCAAAATCCCATGACAACCGATCAAATGAGACTAAACTGCTATATTTATAACATTCAAATTAGTTATCTCATAACTACATTTGTGGATTCCAAATATTGTATCCTATCACATGATACCCGGGGTCTCGTTAAACTTTTCGATCGATTCATCAAAGTCCCACAATTTCCCGACAGCTCAACACTTGAGCACAGTTTTAGTAATACCCAGAATATGCCACAGAACCTATGCACCAGCCTAGAAGGGAAAACCCAAGCCTCACTCATGTCACCACGGAACTATGACAAACCCTAAGGTATGATCGCGGTTCCGCGATCCAAAAAAGTCGAGTTAGGGTTTCATTCTTCTAGAGAGTTCATAGGATTACTTGCATGTTTTTTCCGAATACGTTAAATTTGGAAAAATGGGGTTTTGACATTCGATCAAACTTTTTAACTTCGCCTAGACAATATGTGAATAACCCGAAACAATGTTAAAACTACGAATACGAAATACTCCGAATTGTTTATAGTGTAAGATTACATCACATGCAAAATTAGCAAAAACAAACAACACCTCAAACATCAAAACCAAGTAACTGGAACACACAAAAATTTTCAGGGGAGGGGGCTCGGTTTTGGCCGAGATCATACTACATGTGGCCGGCCAAAAATTTTTCTTTTTGCCTGAAATTTTTATGGTGTTCATGATATATCTCATACATCACTCTGTACTTATTTAAAACTTTTTTTGAACAACTTTTAAAATCGACAGAAACTAGGGTTTCACGTTGCAAGTTTCGGAGTTGTTTCAGTTTCGTAATTCTAGTAAAATCTGTCTAAATTTCTAGCATGGCTCTAATACCACTGCAGTGTTTCCTAGCACGGCAGCAAGGTTTCGGGAGGCATCGTCCATTCCAAATTAAAATTTTGTCGTTCTAGCTAACCCTAACCCTAGAATCGTATACTAGAAATCGACGGAATGTAAATGCAAACACTTTGCAAGTGAAAGAGAGCAAGGAATACAACCTTTGTAGACCAGTACTTCTCTTCATTAGCTCCGTGTAGTAGTCTCTTCGCTGCGATCAAGAAGTCCCGGACTCTAGAGAGGCTCCGATGAAGAAACGAACATGCTTGCTTCGAAATCTTCGAGGCCGAAGATGATCTACGTCAAGGAGACACTAAACCAAGATATCTCTTCACTAATTACGGAATTAGTGAAGCAAACACCCTATACTAAATGGCAAGTAGTAGAGGATGATGAATTAGGAAGTGGGCTCAGTTTAGATTTGATTTTCTCACACTTTTTCTCATACCTCCATTAAAACTAGAAAGCTTTTAGGAAGAAGAAGAAGAATGAACTCATCATATGAATTGTTGTGTGAGGTTAGAAATGGAACCAAGGGTTAAGCATGTCGTGCTTAACCCTTGTAGAGAGTTAACCATGCCCATGGGTTAAAAGGTTGGGTTAAACAAATATCCTAAGCTAGACAAAAGAGTGGACAAAGTCAAAGATGCTTACAAGCTTCTACAAGCTTTCAACAAATATCAACCATGATAAAATCCACAATTTTGAATAACTTAAGGATAAATATAAAACCCTAATCTTAACCCTAGCATGGTTTTGGAGGGTTGCTAGGCACACGCACAAGGGTCTACAAGGCATCAACCATGCCCGATTTAAAAAATAGCCGTGCCGAACAACCCAAAGCCGGATCTTTAAACTAGAGTTTATGCAAAAACAAGCATGTTAAACACTTTAACACTAAGTGAGAAAGATTATAACCTTTGTAGATCCAGTCCTTCACTTCTTAAGCTCCGTGTTGAGGTCCCTTCGCTGCGATCATCGTGTTCCGGACTCTCGAGAGGCTCCACGAAGAGAAAGATGCAGTCTTACTTCCGATCTTCGATAACATAGATGATCAACCTTGAAGTTTCATTAACACAAGCTAACACTCGCTAAATGAAGTGAACACCCTCATCTAAATGGCAAGGATATATGAGGATGATGAAGTAGGATTTTGCTCTCATTTATAATCTTTTTCTCACACATAATCATCACTTAGAAAAAGCTAGAAAGCTTTTTCATGAAAAGAAGAAGGAAGAAGAAAGAGAATAAATCATAATCCTTTTGTGATGAATAATGAAAGTAATGATAAGGTTAGAAATGCAACCATGGTTCAAGTAACCATTGTAGAAAATTAACCAAGGTTAAAGGGTTGGGTTGGGTTAAGAAAATATCTTCATAAAATATCTTTTCCAAAACAAAAATGAAAGCTTCTAGAAACTTCTAGAAAAGCTTAACCCTAATCAAACCCTAACCATATTTAATCTCCACTAAACATGTTGCATTAATAACCACATCATGTTACAATATTATATATCACATATATAATATTTATTTTAACAAAATAAAATAATACAATTAACATATATCACATATATCAATGTATTACCCGAGTGAGAAAAAGAATCTTTCAGTGAGCTAATATTAGTTAATGTAATTTAATATATCATATATATTATTATACATTAAATTATCGAATCAACACTTGATCCGACAATCCGGCTATATCTCATATAACCGACTAATATCTCATTTACCGATTCATCGAATCAACACTTGATTCGATGACCCGGCTGATATCAAATATCGCGAGAATAGAATACGGTATCTCATATCGCATTATCCTCGGTACTGCACATATCACAAATGTGCCCCTACTCCATTTTTCCTGAGTCAAGAAACCTCTGTGTAGGACTCTAAAGAATCGTCAATACGCCGGCAGTAGGTGATGATCATATCAAACACCCACAAGCTGCAAGCGGTCAGCTAAACGTAACAGCTACCCAGGTATTGAGCGCTCAGAAGATCAACAAGCAAGTCTTTACTCTCTCCCATGAATCCAATCAGTAACACTCCCGTACAGTCCGGTCTCGTCGTCTGATATGTCGCATATCTCGCCTAGGGGTGGTATACGTCAGACCCCGGTAGCTTGATAAGTCGTGTCGATATGAGGTTTATAATAGTTCGAGAGACTACTGATAACACTTACCAGTAAATCTCAGCAACCCTGGCCAGGGATTTCCAGTTATAGCCAATCGGACACAGCACAACATCAACTCCCTATACCGGGAGAGACGAATCCCCTCCTATCGCTCATTGCCTCCATGTGATTCGGGACTGTACCCAAAAGCCACCTTTTTGCATGCCCTCTTGGACGTGGTATGATGGAAATCAAAGCACAGTGGGAATCACACAAGACTCTATGACGATCTCGGGTCAACAGACTACTCTGTACCAGTGTCACCGGAGAACTGCCATCTGACGTGAGGTATAATACCATCTGGGAGTTCTCGGCGAGTCTGTCCAGTGTACCCAATCTCCACTGAGCACCCGTACACCATCCTTGATGTCAAACACCGATGGATATGGGATCATCCATCGCCCATCATATGGGTCAAGATGCGTATACGCTAGTCTACTCTAGTGTATCGATGCCCCGTCTCGATACACCCTCGACTAGGAACAGTTATAGGATGTACTCGTCGACTACCATGGCCCCACTAGTATGATCTCATCATAGTCTCAATAGTCGAGTACATATCCTAAGGGCTTTATCAACATGTAATATAGAGACAATCAGAATACATGTTAAGATAAAGTACAACCAGATAGCATACTATCATGTCGAGCAAGAAAGTCCTTCCTATATATGTCCAAGCATCCATTACAATATACATCATATGTACAGTAATGGCCTCTAGGGCATATATATAACTAACAATCTCCCACTTGCATTAGGGACATCTGTTGTGCTATCACATACCCAACAATTAGCTGTGGTTGAAGTATCTCATACTCAACCATCCCATAAAAGTCTCTACTGGGAAAAAGGTCTTTGTGAATGGATCCGCACTGTTGTCCTCTGTGCCTACTCTCCTAACCTTGATCTCCCTGGAGATCAACCATCTCCATGATCAGGTGATACTGCCTAAGAATTATATCTGGATTTCTGATGGGACGGTAGTTCCTTGGCTAAAGCCACAACTCCATTGTCACACAATGGTAGGAACGAAGTTCATCTCATGAACTTATATTTATCCAGACTGACTCTTTGGTAGTATCCTTGGCAACGATGTATCTAGCCTTTATCGTCTAGTATGCCACGGTATCTAGCTTGGAACCCTTCCAACATACCGTCCCTTTACTGAGGGTGAAGACAATGCCAGTGACTGACATTCAGTCGACCTTATCACACTGGAACTTTTCCAGTGATTCTCCCCAGGATCGATTGATACCATCTCACTACAACTGTAGGGTTCCTAGGCACACACATGAGGTTCTACAACTGATCAACCATGCCAAAATCAAAATTTTTCATGTGCCAAAGAACCCTATACTAGATCGTTAACTAGAGGTAAGGCGAAAAACATACAAGTAAACAACTTTATTAGAAAGTGAAAGTGACTACAACCTTTGTAGATCCGGTCCTCCACCTCTTTAGCTCTGTGATGATTTCCCTTCACTGCGATCATCGGATCCCGGACTCTAGCGATGGTTTCGTCGGAAAAATGATCGGGCTAGGTCGTTGACTTCGATGCCGAAGATGATCTACGTCGAGGCAACTCAAACTCAAGCTCCATCTTCACTGGGTCATGAAACTTGTGAAGATAATACACTCTACTACATGGCAAGTGGTAGAGGATGAAGAAATAGGAAGTGGGTTCACTTTGGAATTGGATTTCTCACTTGGATTCATCACTTGGAAATTTTCAAGAGAGCTTTCTTCTCTTCATGAAGAAGAAGAAGAAGAAGAAGAAAAGAAAAATGAATAATGAATTATCTTAAAAAGAAAATCAAGTGATGTCTATCATTTAGCAACCATGGGTGAGTAAACTCATGTAGAGAGTAAACTAGGGTTTAGGCTAATGGTTGGGTTAAGGAATAAAAACAAAATGGTTACTTTGTCAAAGATGCATGAAGCATCAAGAAGCTTCTTGCATAAAACAAAAGCAACCATTTAATTTTTTCTTTTTAACCAAAAATAAATAAGGTAAATAAAACCCTAACCATTTACTGAACATGGTGTATAGCATACACACACCCAAGTTTGCATGTATCATCAAACATGATACAATCAAGTGCACAAAAATATATCATATATACTACTTGTGCACATCAAGTGAGAAAATCAATCTTAAGTGAACAAATACTAGTTAATGTAAAGTAATATATCATATATATAATTATATATTAAATTATTAAATCAACACTTGATTTAATGATCCGGTCATGACGCATATAACCGACTAATATCAAGTGTATCAATGTATCGAATCAACACTTGATTCGGTAACCCGGCTATATCTCATATAACCGTCCAATGATACAAATCGCGAGAATAGAATACAGTATCACATACTGATATTATTCTCGGTCCCGCACATATCTCATATGCGCTCCTATTTCGTTTCGCTTGAGCCAGGAAACCTCTGTGTAGGACTCTAAAGACTCGTCAATACGCCGGCAGCAGGTGATAATCATATCAAGCACCCACAAGCCGCAAGCGGTCTGCTAAACGTAACGGCCACCCGGGTATTGAGCGATCAGAAGATCAACGAGCAAGCCCGCTCACACTCCTATGAATCCAACCAGCAACACTTACCGTACAGTCCGGTCTGTTCGTCTGATATGTCGCATATCTCGCCTAGGGGTGGTAAACATCAGACCCCAGTAGCTTGATAAGTCATCCCGATGTAAGGTCCATAAAAAGCGTGAAACTACTGATAACTCTTACCAGTATATCACTGCAACCCTGGCCAGGGATTTCCAGTTATGGCCAATCGAGCATAGCGCAACATCAACCCCCAATACCGGGAAAGACGAATCCCCTCCTATCGCTCATTGCCTCCATGTGAATCGGGACTGTACCCAAAAACCACCTGTTTGCATGACTCAATAGAGCCGTGGTAGGGTGGAAATCAAAGCACAGTGGGAGACACACAAGACTCTATGACGATCTTGGGTCAACAGACTAAGCTGTACCAGTGTCACCAGAGAACTGCCATCTGACGTGAGGTATAATACCATCTGGGAGTTCTCGGCGAGTCCGTTCAGTGTACCCGGTCACCACTGAGCACCCGCATACCATCTCTGATGTCAAACACCAATGGATATGGAATCATCCATCGCCCATCACATGGGTCGAGAAGATATACGCTAGTCTACTCTGGAATATCGATGCCCCGTCTCGATATTCCCACGACTAGGAACATTGAAGGATGTACTCATTGACTACCCAGGCCCCACTAGTATGAACTACATCATAGTCCTGGAAGTCGAGCACACATCCTAAGGGCTTTATCAACATGTAATAGAGAGACTGTAAGTATACATGTTAAGATAAAGAGCAACCAGATAGCGTACTATCATGTCGAGCAAGAAAGTCATACCTATATATGTCCCAGCATCCACTACAATATACATCCTATGTACAGTAATGGCCTCTAGGGCATACATATAACTAAAAATACAACTAGTGAGTATCCTAACATCCAATTAGATCTATCTCATAGATCCAAAACCCAGGATTTAGGAGGTATCGCTTTGATCCTATATGGAGAATCCTTGTGATAAGCGGAGATTGACCGAGCGTAGCATAGGAAACTCCTTCCCTATCAAGAGTATGTCATCCACGTACTCTACGAGGATCACCACCATACTCCCTACTACCTTTTTGTATATACAAGGTTCATCTACCATTTTGATGAAGTCAAGCTCTTTGACTACTACATCAAAACAGACGTTCCAACTCCGCGATGCCTGATTTATCACATAAAACATCTTGCACACGTTTCCGCTGCTCCCACTGTCTACGAAGCCCTCTGGCTGTGTACTTATAGATGCTCTCTTCCAAAACAACATTTAGAAAAGCAGTCATGACACCCAACTGCCAGATATCGTAGTCATGGTATGTAACCGTGGCAAGTAGGATCTGGATGGACTTAAGCATAGCTTTGAAAGTCTCAACTTTTCCATATACACCAAGTAATCTTCTCAAGATATACTTGCTCCTGATGGGGATTTAACCCTTCAGATAAAGCAACCAAAGTCTATACTTTGTTGGTGTATAAGGATTCCATCTCAGATCGCTAAGCATCCAGCCATTCTTACAGAGTCCCACTCCTGATGGCCAGCTCGAAACTAGTTGGGTCATCATCTCATGATGCAATCCTCGCTCCCACTGTCATAGAGAAACCTAAGTATCTCTCAGGTGGGTGAGGAACCCTACTAGATCGACGGAGAGGCTGAGGTTCGTTGGAAACTATTGAATCCTTTGGTTCTACCAAATCATCTGTTGTAGTTTGTATAGCTGGAACTCCTTCCAGTTCTACCTCATGACCACTAATTTCTTCACAAGAAATTTCCTTTCACAAAGGTGGCATGTTGAGAAACAAAACATATTTTGTTCCTCGGTTAGGTAGAAGATATTCCCTTGCGTACGCTTGGGATATCCAACAAACTTCCATAGACCTTGACTTTGCCTCGAGCTTGTCCGGATTTTGCTTTTTAGACATAGGCCGGACAACCCCAAATATTAACAAACTTAAGATATGGGCTCTTCCCTTTCCATATCACATATGAAGTGGTAGGCAGCTGATTTGATATGAACCCTATTCAATAGGTATGCAGCTTCTCAAGTGCATAACTCCCAAAAGGAAATAGGAAACTAAGTAGTACTCATCATAGAGCACACCATATCACATAGGGTGATATTGCTCCGCCCCGATATACCATCGTGCTATGGTGTATACGGAGGAGTAATGCTGAGAGAGAATCTCATTCTCCTTTAGAATAGTCCAGGAAATCCGTGCTCAAGTATTCTCCTCCTTGATCTCATCAAAGGACATAATACTTATACCCGTTTTTTGGTTCTCTACTTCTTACTTATATTCTTTGAATATCTCAAAAGGTTCAGACTTGTGTTTCAACAGGAACATATGTCCAAATCTTGAGAGATCATCAGAGAATGTAATGAAGTACAAAGAACTAGTCTTGGCATGTGTAGACAGGGGACCATCATACATCATCATGTATCAATCCCAAGAGTTCACTAACTCTTTCTCTGTTTCCAATAAATAGAGCTATGGTCATCGTATCTTTGTGACATGACTGGCAAGTTTCACAAGATGTAAATTCAAACTAATTTAAATATGCATCTATATGTAACTTCAGCCAGTCGGGTCGCATTGATATGACCTAGTCTACAATGCCTTAAGAAGGTTTCATTCATTTATGACCTCTTGTGTGTGTTCTGTACGTTAAGAACTGTGGTTTGATTTAGAACGTCTATGCTTTTAGATAACGTGCATGAACCGATCAACTCTTGATATAGGAAATGTTCAAAACATTATCCAACAATACAAAATTATATCCTTTCTTTACTAATAAAGAGACTGATATGATGTTGTATATCAGGTTCGGTATCTAATAACATTCGTTCAGAATCAATGTATTCTGGTAATACAGGGTGATAGTGACCAACAGACTTGGCTGCAACACTTGCACCGTTTTCTATCTCATGAAACTTATCACCCGTTCTCAGTTCTCTACCTATCTGTAGCCCATGTAACAGATTACATATGCGGGATCCTGATCCGGTATCTCATACCCAGGACGTAAAGGATACTGAGAAACAGTTCTCTGTAATGAACACACCCGAAGATGATGCATCAACATGCACTTTCTTCGTTTGGGCGGCACGGGAAATCTGGTATTCTCCAATTTCCTACTCTGTCTTATAACAATTATAAGTTGGAGCGGGACCAACGTTCCCTAGCTCAGTATAACAAGCGGGTTCGGTCAATACATCCGTATTATTATCTTGATTAAGGCGTGATATGGTCACTACCTGGAGAGAGAGAGAAGAAAACACTCAGCGTGCGCTTTTACAAGATTAGATTGGTTATCAATTTATCTAATCAGGATGTCTCCCGCTGTTTTAGTCAAATCTTCCTTCAAACCCTATAAGGAAAGACTAGCCGGGATTAATTACACCCTACAAGTTCGCCAATCTTTCAGCCAGGCCAGTGCCGGTACTTTGAGGGAGGTTCCCCGCGCTTTCGCACGGACCTAATTAAAGTAAACCTCGTTTTCCCAGAGACGTAACCCCGTTAACACCTTTCTAGACACCTACTTGATCGGCTAATTGTAATGTGTAAACTCTCCCAGGAGTAACTCTTACTCGCAGCGGGTATCGGGATCCAACTATCTCATAGAAGGTATGCAATCTCATTGTAAATTTCAACACTTGAAATTCTTAATAATATTTTGCCCCGAGCGATCTATGACCTTGACAAGGTCAACAAACCATAGATCGCAAGTCAAGTTCAGCCCGTCATTTCCTGATCTGAATTAAACCCACCCGCACGACCCTTGACAAGGTCAACAAAGTCGCACGACTACCCTAATCCAATCGCATCATATGCTTATACAGATAAGCAGTAACCAGCTACCGCACACTACGCCTTGACAAGGTCAACAAACGCAGCACGAATACTAACTATTACTTATCTGAAATGACGGAGGGCTACGATAGGTTTTTAAGAAAACCCTTTGCATAATGAACTTGATATCGTTGTAGAATCGAGTGATTTTAAATGGAGTGTTTTTGAGGCTTTTTCTAGTTTCGCTAAAGAGGTCACTCCCGGTGAAGGGATCGTCGGCTCTTTCCTCATCGAATAAGGTGCAGGATATTTCACAAATATCGCTGTGCAAAGCAAGAACTATAGAAGCAATCAAAAGACAAACCGAGTTTGTAGCATCTGCTAGTTTCACTAAAGAGGTCACTCCTGGTGAAGGGATCTCGGCTCTTTCCTTATCGAATATGGTGCTGGATGTTCTACAAGGAATATCGCTATGCAAAACAAGAACTAGAGCTACCAGTTTTTAAGACAAGTTTCTACAACATCTTTAGGTTTCTTTTAGTTTCATTAATCTCATTAATGAAGTCCCATTTTATTATGCTTCACAAGCATCTCATTTGAAACGAAATCTGCAATATAACATATATCTCATATATATAATATAAACATTCGTCTCAGGCAGTAATATGATCTCATCACAGAACATTGCAGCAGAAGAACATATATGAAATATTGGATAAACTAAGAGGTCCGTGTTTTCAATACGAGCCTGTATAAAACACGGATTCCACGGTCGCGATGAATAGCCAAACTTACATCCCTAGACCCCTACGAGAGTGGCAAGCAACACTGCCAATTCTAGGGTTAGGAGACCCGGTCTCGACTCCTCGAGATGGTCTCCCACTGGACCCTAGAACCCGGTTACTTGTGCTCCCCGCCTTGGGTCTACCTAATGCGGAAAAGTAAATAATATACAATGGTGACATCATCCTCAGCCCGGAAGTGCCCCAATAAAAGAATATTACATACAAATGAATTTTACATGAATGAAAAAGAAAAACTCTCATCTCACATAAAACCCCGGCTATTCAGAATGCGACGATCCAATATAACATATCACAGCAACACATAATATCTCATATCATCAACGTAAGCAAGTATGCGTATCCTGATTGTCGTTGATGTATAGCAATGAAGCCGGCGATACACCACATACGCTTACGGTCACAGAAAAGAAAGTGTAAAACTACAACAGTTGGGATCCGCAACCTTCTTAGACATCGCATGCCTAACCAAATGAATTCCTTAGACATCGCATGCCTAACAATTATAAACCCCGCATTTTAGTCTCATTATCGAAAACTCTTTTCAATATCAAGTCGGGTAATTCAACAAGATTCCCGACATCTTGATCGAATGCTCATCGCAAACTTTAGTAGACGGTCGCACCCCCGGATGCCGTCGACGAAGTGCACTGAGGAGGAACACCGCTGCCGCGAGCACCCGAACAGATGCTTTTGGCGACGAGGTTCTCCTACAGTCACTTGGTCGGGGCTTTGGGGTGTGGCTGTCTATTAAGTTTACCCGGCGAGTATCCGCGTACGCTATGTGATTGCGACGGACTTTTGATCACATCAAAATTCCGTGGCAACCGATCATCTGAAACTAAACTGCTAGATTTATAACATTCAAATTAGTTATCTCATAACTACTTGTGGATTCCAAATATTGTATCACATTCCAGATAAAAAGACAGTGTTAAACTTTCCGATCGAATAATCAAATACCCAAGATTTCCCCAATATATCTCAACACTTGAAATCAGTTTAAAAACATCCATCATATGCCACAGTACCAATGGTCCAGCCGTAGAAGGGTCAAGCCAACGCCTCACATGTGGCATGCCGTACTGCCCCAAACCCTAAGGTTTAGAGGCAGTTCAAGATGGTCACATAATCGAGTTAAGCTTTGTTGTCTTCTAGAGGGTCCACCGCGTTACTTGCACGACTTAGAATGTTCTTAAACAACGGAAAAATCCAACTTTTGAAAAAAATTCCGACAGGGGAAAAAGTGAGTTATTGATATCCGTTCGAACTTTTTAACAGTTTCTAAAATTATTCGGGAAAAATTAAACGAAGTTAAATTATCCGATCGAATCAACGAGTCCCCAATACAACCCAGAAAACTCAAAACTTAAGTATAAATTAAAAATTCCCACAAAAATCAGGAAACAGCTACGGTTATTACTGTGGAAACGGTGAACCAAAACACTACTATTTGGCCGCGGAACCGCCGCCAAAGCCATGGTACAGCCGCGGTTCTGCGACGCTTTAGGGGTATTTTGGGCACGTGTTTCACAGTAACTCTTGTATTTCCCTGCTGATTTTTTTGAGCATTTTTAATACAGAAAAAATCACAAATTTAGAAAATTTCCAGAAAGGGGTAAAAACTAGGGTTTCGGGGTTCGATCGGACTTTAAATTTCGTCTAGACTTCGCCTAAAGCTCTAGCTTGGCTCTGATACCACTGGAGGGTTGCTAGGCACACGTACAAGGGTCTACGAGGCATCAACCATGCCCGATATAAAAAATAGCCGTGCCGAACAACCCAAAGCCGGATCTTTAAACTAGAGTTTATGCGAAAATAAGCATGTTAAACACTTTAACACTAAGCGAGAGGGATTACAAACTTTGTAGATCCGGTCCTTCACTTCTTAAGCTCCGTGTTGAGGTCCCTTCGCTGCGATCATCGTGTTCCGGACTCTCGAGAGACTCCACGAAGAGAAAGATGCAGTCTTGCTTCCGATCTTCGATAACATAGATGATCTACCTTGAAGTTTCATTAACACAAGCTAACACTCACTAAATGAAGTGAACACTCTCATCTAAATGGCAATGATAGATGAGGATGATGAAGTAGGATTTTTGCTCTCATTTATAATCGTTTTCTCGCAAATAATCATCACTTAGAAAAAGCTAGAAAGCTTTTTCATGAAAAGAAGAAGGAAGAAGAAGAAGAATAAATCATAATCCTTTTGTGATGAATAATGAAAGTAATGATAAGGTTAGAAATGCAACCATGGTTCAAGTAACCATTGTAGAGAATTAACCAAGGTTAAAGGGTTGGGTTGGGTCAAGGAAATATCTTCATAAAATATATTTTCCAAAACAAAAATGAAAGCTTCTAGAAACTTCTAGAAAAGCTTAACCCTAATCAAACCCTAACCATGTTTAATCTCCACTAAACATGTTGCATTAATAACCACATCATGTTACAATATTATATATCACATATATAATATTTATTTTAAAAAAATAAAATAATACAATTAACATATATCACATATATATATCAATGTATTACCTGAGTGAGAAAAAGAATCTTTCAGTGAGCTAATATTAGTTACTATAATTTAATATATCATATATATTATTATACATTAAATTATCGAATCAACACTTGATCCGACAATCCGGCTATATCGCATATAACCGACTAATATCTTATTTACCAATTCATCGAATCAACACTTGATCCGATGACCCGACTGATATCAAATATCGCGAGAATAAAATACGGTATTTCATATCGCATTATCCTCGGTCCTGCACATATCACATATGTGCCCCTACTCCGTTTTGCCTGAGTCAAGAAACCTCTGTGTAGGACTCTAAAGAATCGTTAATACACCGGCAGTAGGTGATGATCATATCAAACACCCACAAACTGCAAGTGGTCAGCTAAACGTAACAGCTACCCAGGTATTGAGCGCTCAGAAGATCAACAAGCAAGCTTGTACTCTCTCCCATGAATCCAATCAGTAACACTCCCGTACAGTCCGGTCTCGTCGTCTGATATGTCGCATATCTCGCCTAGGGGTGGTATACGTCAGACCCCAGTAGCTTGATAAGTCGTGTCGATATGAGGTCTATAACAATTCAAGAAACTACTGATAACACTTACCAGTAAATCTCAGCAACCCTGGCCAGGGATTTCCAGTTATAGCCAATCGGACACAGCACAACATCAACTCCCTATACCGGGAGAGACGAATCCCCTCCTATCGCTCATTGCCTCCATGTGATTCGGGACTGTACCCAAAAGCTACCTTTTTGCACGCCCTCTTGGACGTGGTATGATGGAAATCAAAGCACAGTGGGAATCACACAAGACACTATAACGATCTCGGGTCAACAGACTACTCTGTACCAGTGTCACCGGTGAACTGCCATCTGACGTGAGGTATAATACCATCTGGGAGTTCTCGGCAAGTCCGTCCAGTGTACCCAGTCTCCACTGAGCACCCGTACACCATCCTTGATGTCAAACACCGATGGATATGGGATCATCCATCGCCCATCATATAGGTCAAGATGCGTATACGCTAGTCTACTCTGGTGTATCGATGCCCTGTCTCGATACACCCTCGACTAGGAACAGTTATAGGATGTACTCGTCGACTACTGTGGCCCCACTAGTATGATCTCATCATAGTCCCAGTAGTCGAGTACATATCCTAAGGGCTTTATCAACATGTAATATAGAGACAATCAGAATACATGTTAAGATAAAGTACAACCAGATAGCATACTATCATGTCGAGCAAGAATGTCCTCCCTATATATGTCCAAGCATCCATTACAATATACATCATATGTACAGTAATGGCCTCTAGGGCATACATATAACTAACAGGTTTAACCCTTAATAACCCTAGTTGCATTTATAACCTAACTTGATACATTTAACATATATCACATATACATCAATGTATCCAAAGTGAGAAAAGAAATCATAAGTGAGCTAATACTAGTTAATGAAAGGTAATATATCAAATATATAATTATACATTAGATTATCCAATCAACTCTTGATTTAATAATCTGGCTATATCACCTATAACCGACTAATATCATATGAATCAACTTATCGAATCAACACTTGATCCGATAACCCAGCTATATCATATATAACCGACCGATATCTCATATCGCGAGAATAGAATACGGTATCTCATATCATATCAATCTCAGTCCCGCACATATCACGTATGTGCTCCTACTCCGTTTCGCTTGAGCCAGGAAACCCCTGTATAGGACTCTAAAGACTCATCAATACGCCGGTAGTAGGTGATGATCATATCAAACACCCACAAGCCGCAAGCGGTCTGCTAAACGCAACGGCCACCCGGGTATTGAGCGGTCAGAAGATCAACAAGCAAGCCTGCTCACACTCCTTAGAATCCAATCAGTAACACTACCGTATAGTCCGGTCTCTTCGTCTGATATGTCGCATATCTCGTCTAAGGGTGGTAAACGTCAGACCCCAGTAACTCGATAAGTCATGTCGATATGAGGCTCATAACGGGTCGAGAAACTACTGATAACACTTACCTGTATATCTCTGAAGCAGCCTTGGCCAAGGACTTCCTGTTATAGCCAATTGAGCACAGCGCAACATCTCCCAATACCGGGAGAGACGAAATCCCTCCTATCGCTCATTGCCTCCATATGACTCAGGACTGTACCCAAAAGCCACCGTTTTGCACGTTCTCTTGAATGTGGTAAGGTGGAAATCAAAACAAAGTGGGAATCACACAAGACTCTATGACGATCTCGGGTCTACAGACTAACCTGTACCAGTGTCACCAGAAAACTGCCATCTGACGTTAGGTATAATACTATCTGGGAGTTCTCGGTGAGTCCGTTCAGTATACCCAGTCTTCACTGAGCACCCATATACTGTCTCTGATGTCAAACACCAATGGATATGGGATCATCCATCGCCCATCTACATGGGTCGAGAAGCTATACACTAGTCTACTCTGGTATATCGATGCCCCATCTCGATACACCCACGACTAGGAACATTTGAAGGATGTACTTAGCGACCACTCTGTCCCCACTAGTATGATCTGCATCATAGTCCTGGTAGTCAAGTACTCATTCTAAGGGCTTTATCAACATGTAACATAGAGACAATCAGCGTACATGTTAAGATAAAGAGCAACCAGATAGCATACTATGATGTCAAGCAAGAAAGTCCTCCATATATATGTCCAAGCATCCACTACAATATATATTGTATGTACAGTAATGGCCTCTAAGGCATAGATATAACTAACATCACTATCCACTTTGATCTATCACGATAGATCTGGATCCCCCAGAATGTAGTTGGCATCACCCAGGTCAAACATGGAGAACCTTAGTGATATGAATCCTTTGACTGATTGTAGCATAGGAATGTCATTTCCTATCAAGAGAATGTCATCCACGTACAAGACGAGGAATACCACAATTTTCGCTACAATCTTATTATAAATGCATGGTTCATCTAGATTTTTGATAAATTCAAATTCTTTGACCGTCTCATCAAAACAGATGTTCTAACTCCGCGATGCCTGGTTTAGTCCATAAATGGACTTAAGTAATTTGCACACTTTCCAGCTGCTCCCACTCTGATTGAAACCCTCTGGCTGATCCATATAGACGTACTCTTCTAAATAACCATTTAGAAAAGCCGTCTCTACATCCATCTGCCGGATCTCAAAATCTTAGAAGGCAGCAATGGCAAGAAGGAACCGAATGGATTTGAGCATAGCCACTGGAGAAAAGATTTCATCATAGTCCAAATCAGGTCTTTGACGAAAACCTTTTACAACAAGTCTAGCCTTATAGGTTTCAACCTGTCCATCTATACCAATCTTCTTTCTGAAGATCCATTTGCTGCTTACGGGTTTTACCCCTTCTGGAGCAATGTTCAAAGTACATACTTTGTTGGTGTATATGGACTCCATCTTGGTCCGCTTTGCATCCGGCCATTTTACTGATTCACCACTCTGAATGGCTTGCTGGAAGCTAGTTGGCTCATCATTTTCAATGATGCAATCCTCTATATCCCCGTCTATGAGAAAACCGAAGTATCTCTCGGGCGAATGAGACTGCCTACTAGTTCCTGCGGATTGGCATAGGGATATCCTGTTCTTTTGAAACCTCTGGTTCTACCATACTTTCAGTAATAGTTTGTGGTTCTTGAATTTCTTCCAGTTCTATTGCACTCCCACTAGTTTCTTTTTTCAAAAATTGAGTTTCTAAAAATTGGGCATGACAAGAAACAAAAAACCTTTTGTTCCTCTGCGTAATAGAAAAGATGCCCCTGGAGTTCTTTGGGTATCCCACAAACCTACACAGTACTGAGCGTGCCTCGAACTTATCCGCATACTGCTTTTTGACAAAAGCCGGACATCCCTATATCTTCAGATACTGAAAATAGGGTTTCTTCCCACTCCACATCTGATATGGTGTGGTAGGCATAGTCTTAGCAGGAACCTTATTCAAAAGATATGCAACTGATTCTAGTGCATAACTTCAGAAGGATCGCGGCAACTCAGCGTTACTCATCATGGAACGAACCATATCCAATAGGGTTCTGTTCCACCTTTCCGATACACTGTTGTGTTGTGGTGTGTATGGAGGAGTAAGCTGACAGAGAATTCCATTCTCTTTTGAGCAATCTAGGAACTCAGCAATCAAGTATTCACCACATCGATCAGATCTCAGTGTCTTGATAATTTTTCCTATTTTTTTTCCACTTCATTCTTTTATTCCCGAAGGCCTCGGATTTATGCTTCATCAAGAAGACATGTCCATACCTAGAGAAATTATCCGTAAAAGTAATGAAATAGGAATAACCACTTCGTGCATTTGTAGACATTGGACCACACACGTCGCTGTGTATAAGTCCTAAGAACTCGCTCGCTCTTACTCCGTGTCTAGTAAATGGAGTCTTTGTCATCTTTCCTATGAGATAAGATTGACAAGTTGCATAAGACTGATATTCGAACGGATCCAAATATCCCTCTCTATGTAACTTAAAAAATCGTGTTTCATTGATGTGACTCTGTCTATAATGCCATAAAAAAGCTTTATTTAATTCCGGAGACTTTTTTTTAAGTGTGTTCTGGACGTTGAAACCTGAGCTTGATTTAATACGTTTATACTGTCCTCTAGTGTACCTGACCCAATCAAACCATGATTTAGGTGGATGTGGACTACATCGCTTACAAATGCAAAATCATATCCTTCTTTATAATGTAAAGATACATATATGATATTACAAGCTAGACTAGGTACACACAAACAGTTACATAGAATCAATATCTATCCACTTGTCAATTCTAGGTGATATTCCCCTACGGATACAGCGTCTACGCTCATTCCGTTAGCAACCCTGAGAGTCATATCACATGCCTTGATAACTCTACGGTTTCTCAAAGCCTGTAACGAATTACAGATATGAGATCCTGATCCGGTATCTAGTACTCAGGAAGTAGAGTTAATTAACAGACTGTTTTTAATCACAAACACACCCGAATTCGAAGCCACAACGTGCTTCGGATCCTGAATTCTGGCTTTCCAAGCCCTGCATCCCTTCTACCAATGCTCTTTCCCGTGATAATAGGAAAAACCCTCCTTCCCTACTGTTAGCCTTGAAACTTTTGCCCTGCCCTTTCCTTCTACTTTACTAACATCGCCTATCGGCTTTGTGGAGGTCTTCTTCTTCTCACCCTTGGCTTTCGCCTTGGATCCAGAAGAGGAAGATTCCCCAATAAGCAGAGCAGATGTCTCCCTGGTTTCCTTCAGGTGCCCTCAACTGGAAGCATATCTTTCTTCTCCTGGACGTAAGTAGAAGGTAGGGACTGTAGAATCAAGTCAGCACTTGACTTTTTCTCCAACGTGGTCTCCAGGTCAGTGAGCTCTTCAATATAGCTGATCATTGTAAGGACGTGGTCCCCTACAGATGACCCGACAGCCAACCTCGCTTGAAGAAATTCGTTCGAGGTCTCATATCTTGTGATACGAGATTGATCTCCATATAAACCTGAGTGTCCAACATCGACACTCGAATCATCATGAAAACATATGCCTGTACGTATAAGGAAATCAACCAACGTGTATCTATCAACGACACATCAATATCATGGAACCTGAGTGTCCAACATCAACACTCAAAATATCATGAAACCCGTGTATAGCATCGACACGTAAATTCTCATATCTCGGGCTCCGTCAGTTCGGATCGGCCTATATCCATTTCACAACTCCGGTCGGTATCCTCCGGATAATCTCCGGGTCCAAACTATTGCTAGTAGGTAGTGCTCTCTCCTGCCAGGCTCATCGTCATTTCGACGATCTTCTTGCCCCAGGGTACCTTACCGGGTCTACCATTTACCCGCAGACGGTTCATCCAACTCCTCGAATCGGGTCTCGAAAATAAGCTCAGAACCGAGAAAACTCATGGTGGACGCCTCGAAAACACATCACAAGAAACTGCGTTTTTAAAACAATTCATAATTTCCTTTGAAATATAACCGCGTTTCTCAAATCCAAAAATCTTATGAAAACGGCATCTTAATGCATATAACCATAAAGTACGATGTATGCAAATATAGAACAGTAATATGAGCATATCAAGTATATCATGCAAGCATGCCATATGATAGTACTGAAAATTGGATAATATCATGATACGGCAGTTCTACTGTGCAAGTAGCATGGCAATTACCGATGATGAATGTGTGTGAGCCGGCAAATCTGTGTAAATGTAACGTGTGCATCATCGATAATTGTGCATGTGTACCAGCAGACGATATCATAACAAATAATGGAAGCACAGGTATATATATAAAATGCAATGAGAGTAAAATGAACGTAACATAAAGCTAAATAGTAACGAAACAAGCTAAGATATACCTCGATATACGAGCCATACAATTATCGTATCTAAAATAGCACGAATCTTTATTTTTAGAAAAGTAGAGACTACGGCATTTTTAAAGAAAAGAAATGCCCTTTTGAAATCCATAGCGTCCCTCGGTTTATCCTTTGAAAATGTACACAATTCGTTAGTTTTGAAAATAGGTATGACTCGAACTCTATTCTAACATCTACTTAAGTAATTACAAGACTAAAAGGCTAAACTAATCCCGAGTTAAAAATACATATCAATCACCACATATACATCTCGTACGGTATAGTCCGTCGTACGGCCTCCTCAAAATCGAGGGCACGGGTCAAATATCATATATCATAATTCGTACGGTATGATCCATCGTACAATATCATAATCAAGGGTACAGATCTAAGTTCATGTACATCATATCACTCTTTATTCTCATATACATATATGAACACATATATCTCAAGTCACATCTGTCTCAATCTCATATCATGTCTTGACAAAAGTATCTATATTCTCATATCGCCTCACATCCGTATATCGACATATTAAGCCAAGTCATCTTATATATATATATATATATATATATATATATATATATATATATCATATTCTCATTTGTATGTATGTATAATCTTACACCATCTATTGGCATATGAATATAATATATACATTTCCTCGCATCCTCAAGCCAACATATCCATTAGTGTCAACTTTTATCATATCATCTCTTACTAAAATCTTTAATCATATCCGTAAGTTAGTAGTATATCTTTCCTCCAAATTATAATTATATAACGATTTTCCTTATCAATGGTTGCGGGGGTGCTATACGCCATCCACCCGACTTCCCTCATAAATATAAGTCTACTCACCTGCTAATCTCCTCGCTTAGCCGAAGTCAATGTGCTTTGTCGTCTCGGAAATCCACGCGAAGGTACCTACAATCAATACACAATCGTAATACTATTAAAATCAAGTCCGAAAAATTGATACTGCACACGAATTGGTTATAGGTTAGAACCTATAGTTTACGCATGCAAAAACAACCAAATAACCCTCGTCGTTAACGTACAAACGTCCAACGACCAAATCCAAAATTCAAATATCAAAACCAAGTTTCAAATATCGGAAAACATAACCACAGCCAACGCAAAACGGCTCCCAGATTTTTGCTCAGGTAAATAGGAATTAAACTAACAATACAGGGGCTAGGTTATAAGGTAAGTGAGCTACAGGCAAAACCCCAACACCAGACACCAAAGACTGGCCGGCGAGAATGCAAAAAGACCCGGTGTTGTCGGTTTTCCATGGGTGTTTTGGTCTCGTACTTTGGTGGTGGTTTTCTAGTGGTCTATCTAAGTCAATGTAGCTGTTTGATTTTCTTATAAACACTCCAAGTTGCTCCAGATTCCATCTGAGCATCACAATCCAAAAGAAAACCGACATCGGGAAAATTCTAGTTCGTATTTGGGTTCTAGTCTCTGGTCCAGGTCAGAAAAAGCATCGCTAAGGTCTTGTAAACACTCACTACACCTCAACAACCACATCACAAGTCCACACATCCACTAACATCAACTTGGAAAATTCCAAGATCACAAATCTAACTAATTCGAACTCTAAACTAAACCAGGATATACTAAGTATAAACAACTTAACCAAAAGTGTAGGGATTACCTCATTTGGAAACTCAAGAAAATTCTTGGGTTGCCCAAAGTGCTTAAAAACTAATCTTGATCTTGCTAGGGGGTGTAGGAGGAGGTGTGGATCATTTTTAATGAAGATGGCATTGGGTTTTGGCAAGGATTTTAAGGTGATTCATGGAGGTAGAGTAGGTGGAGGAAGGAAGTGAGGAATATGAAAAAGGAGTTGAAGAATGGTGAAGTGAAGAAAATGAATAAAGATGTCAAGAGGTAGGAGCCATACCCTCTCTCTCTCTCATGGCATGCTCTCTCTCATGCCCATGCCTCATCATATTGTCCCCCCCCCCCTCAATCATTTGTTCTCTTTTCTTTTCTTTTCTCTTCTCACAAAACAAAACACAATGCAAATGAAACAAACACAAATGAACAACATGCAACAAAATGCAACATGCCATGGTGCACTTGACATGGATATTTAAAAATACGTATTTGGCTTAATCGTGATTAGTAGTGCACTAATCAACTTTAATTTAAACTTGCATATAATTAATTATAAAAATACCCAAATCCGATAAATATCTTTTTAATAAATAAATCATTTTAATCTCTAATTATTTTCCAAATATTGGTATATAATTATACCATTTTACAAAAACCCCAATTCGCAAATCGACTAGTTTTCGCAAAATATATTATTTTATTATTTAAATTCCAAAAATAATATTTTATTTTTCTGAAATATTACAATCATCTCGAGTAAGACTGTTCTACCCGCATAGGTCCTCCCTTATCATCACAATCGCGTGCCTACGATTACAATAATTGACTTGAGGGCGCTATAGCCAACATATCTGTCTCTACATCTTACCTTCTTTACACCACAGGCTAATTGGTTTTCTTTTTTCGCTACCTTTCAGCACCAACCTAAGCTTTGAAGAAAACTATTCAATAAGTGTAATAGGTGTACTCTCCTAATACAAAAACCTCTCGCAACCTAAGATAAGGTAAAGGGAAGAGACAACCGAATAATACAATCCAAATTCTCCAGAACCAGAGGCCATTCTCGACTGAAATAATTTCTTCGAGTTTGTATGTAATTATATGATGGTATTTCCAAACAATATGGATCATCGTAGTGCTACGGAGTGTTCTGGAGAAATGTAAAGGGAAAGTAGGAGTAGCATGGATTTATACGACTTTGTCGTGAATCATAACAATCCAAAACCAGGGTGTATAAGAAGGTTCAGTCAACTTGGTTAATGAGTTTTAGTTTAAAGTCAGTCATGGTTGCAGTAACCAGCGAAAGAGAAAAAGAAACACTCAGTGTGCACTCTGTCAAGATTAGATTGGTTATCACTTTATCTAATCTGAATGGCTCCCACTATTTCCTCGAATTCTCCTTCAACCCCTAAAAGGAGAACTAGTCGGGATTATTTACACCTTACAAATTTGCTAACCGTTCAGCTAAGTCAGTGTTGGTACTCCAAGGGAGATCCCCGTGTTTTTGCACGGACCCAATTAAATAACTCCGTTTTCGCAGAAGCGTAATCTCGTTAACACTTTCTAAACACCTAATAGATTAGCTAATTGTGAAGTGAAAATCTTCTGAAGAGTAATACCTACTCATCAGTGGGAATCAGGACCCAACTATCATCTTGTGATAATCTTGACGGAAGTCGACCAAAATTACCACACTCCATAAGGTATGCGCATACATGGCAAGTTTCCACTATATTTGAAACTTCCGATATGGTTTTTCTCCTAACACTTATGATCTTGACGTAAGCTAACATATCATAAATCGTTAGTCAAGTTCAACCCATCATTGTCCTGAATTAATTTAAACCCACTTGTACAAGTCCTTGACGTAGGCCAAAATAATTATACGACTATCCTAAATAATCGCATCTTTACGCAACAAACAAGCACCACTCAGTTACCATACTGTAACATTTCAAAAAAAATAAAATATTATTTTTGGGAATTTTTATAATTAAATAATAAATATATTGAATATTTTAATGAGGCGATATAATTAAATAACGATAAATTGGGAAAATTTTGGAAAATTATAGAAATTACTGAAATGAGGGGGTTTTGTGTGATTTAAGCAAATTATAAGTTTTTATGATTAATGCTATTCACTTTTAATGTTAATCGCGATTAAATCTCGTTAATCGTGCATTAAGCTAGTTTTGTGCACATTACATGCACCAAGTCATTTTCACACTTGTTACATTTTCCTACATGATATTTTGTTTTGGGTGGTGTTATTTTGAATTTAAGATAAAAGAGAAGAGAAGAAAACAAAAGAAAAGAAAAGAATATTTTAAAGAGGGATGGGCATGAGAGAAAGAGGTGAGGGGTTACCTTTGACATGGCCATTCTCTCTTCACTTCATCATCCTTATCATTTCTTCCTCCTTCACTCTCATGGAAGCACACTTCATCCCCCCTCCTCTTCAACCCTCATAATATCATCTAAAACAACCCAAAACCCCATCTCCATTTCATTAAAAATGTGCACAAGCTCATGGCAAACACTTTGGACCAAGCAAGATTTGATTTTGGACACTTGGGGTAACTCAAGAAATTTCTTGAGTTGCCAAATGAGGTAACTTCTGCACCATTAGATTAGTATTTCAATTTCTTAAGCATCCATACTTGTTTAGAATCGATATTGTGTGGTTTTATGAACTTAGAAAATTCCTAGATGAGGTTTGAGGGAATGTTGAGTTGTGGTTGTGCTAATGAGCCTTATTCGTGACTACAAACCCCCTTAAAGTGTAAAACCTGGACCACACCTGTAGCTTAACCCAAAATACGGAATTTGGAAACTTTCATGTCGGTTTTATGAATATATAGTGGGTGCAGGAAAATCTGGAGTGATCCGGGACCATTACTAAAAAAGCAAACAACTCTAATAGTCTAGATGGACCACCACGAGACCACCCTGCCAAAACGAGACCCCAATTCCCCTGCAGAACCAAGCTGTCCGGATTTTAGGGGGTAGGGGCCGGCCACTTTGTAGAATTAGGTGCCCAGGTTGTTTCTGTAGGTCATTTACACCCTATACATCACCCCAGTATAGTTTGTGCACCTTGATTTGACCTGAACTAAAATCTGGAGCATGTTTTTTTGGTTTCTGCCTTATGTTTTGAGATGGTTATGGATTTAAGTTTTGGTATTTGGTATTGTATTTGGTCACTTGACGTTTGTATGTCGATATCAGGTGTTTTTGGGCTCTTTTGTATGAGTAGACCATAGGTTTTGACCTATGTGAGATTCGCATGTCGTTTTGGTTTTGAATTGGATTTTAATGCGATACGATACGTTATTATATGTAGGTACCCTCATGAGGAATTCGAGGCGACAAGCAAGCGCATGGCGACATCGGCATCGGCAAGCGAAGATCAAGGTAGGTAGACTTACATCTACGGGGGAAGTCGGGTGGATGGCGTATAGCACCCCCGCAAACTTTGATGGAAATTGATTTATATATAGAACATGGTTAAGAGAATCTATAATAGGAAACTATAGATAGAGTTAAATGATAATTAGAAACTATAGGATAGTTAGAAGCGATATGATATGATTGATATGTGATGAAGAGATTCGAGGATGATGTTCGACAATATTGCCGTATTGGATACTATAGGACTAGATAGCCGACGTAGGTGTGTCATCCGAACAATACCTATTTTTAAAATGAAGAATCGTATGCATCTTTTAAACAAATACCTTAAGGGGCGTTATGGATTTTTAAATGATATCTTTTTCTTGTACACACCGTAGCCCCTACTTTCAAAACTACGATTCACCCCTTTGAAAACTGATTGTATGGTTCGGGTGTGTATGTTAGATTAGATACGTATGCTTAGAGTAGAGGTAGAATGCATTGGTAAAATTGACTTGTTATGGGAGATAAATGCGATGAAAAGATAAGACGATGTAATATGATGATTGATGATACGTTGGTATACGGATTCGAGTCGACTAAGATGATTGATACCTTTGCTGGTCCCCTGATACGAGATTGCTATAGATGTGACTTGGGACATAGGTATATAGTTATATGTAAAGATGTGAATCTTGAATGATAAGCCGTAAGAGACGTTAGTTCCGTACCCTCATTGTCGTAAAGGTTGATAGGATCCCTATTGGTTTTATACCGTCGTACGATAGATTATACCGTACGTGATGTTGTGAGGCTAGATGCCGATTGATAGATTCACCGACTCAGATATATGATAGATGCGTATACCTTATAGTTTTTAGCTAATGATTTACCTTATGATGTATTCATGCTATTTTCAGTGCATTGCATATACCTGTGCTAGTACACTTACACCATTATCGATGATGCGTATGTTACACTTACACAGATTTGCCGGCTCACATACTTCATCATCGATAATTGCCATGTCACTACACAGTAGGATTGTTGTATCATGATATGATCCCCTTGCATAGTTTACTTGCTATAGTTATATATGCACCTTATACGATGTTGCATTTGACTTGGGAGAATTTGGGAACCGCAAGATATATTTTAAATCTGGATTCATTTAAAAAGGCGGTTTTCCCTCAACATGTGCATATTACTGTACTATGTTGCATGATATATGGATATCCTTACATTTTGTTATATGTCGCATACATCATGCTTTACGATTATACGTATTGAGATATGTTGTTTTCATGAGATTTCTGGATTTGAGAACCGTGGTCATTTTAAAAGAAAGTATATATTATTTTAAAAACCCGGTTTCTCTTGATATGATATTTCAGTGCGTCCACCATGCGTTTTCTCGGTTCTGAGACGTGTGATATGTGAAACCCGATTCGAGGAGTTGGATGATCCATTTGCGGGTTCATGGTGGACCCGGTACGGTACCCCGGGGCGAGAAGATCGTAGGGATGACGATGAGCCTGGCAGAGGGACTACTACCTACAGGTGATTGGTTGGGCCTGGCGGTTATCCGGAGGATACCGACTGGGTCAAGAGATGGATTTTGGGCCGACCCGTCTGCCGGAGCCCGCGGGCCGATCCCGCAGACGGAGCCCGAGGGCCGATCCGGACTGACGGAGCCCGAGATATGAGGATTTACATGCCGATGCTGGACACGGGTTTCATGATGTTTCGAGTGTCGATGTTGGGCACTCAGGTTCCATGATTTTGATGTGTCGAGAGGGACACACGTTGATTTATATCATCATATTTTCATGCATATGCTTTTATGATACATACATTGATGATATAGTTGGACGAGGTCCACATGCATACACACATTGATCATATGATTGGATGATATTCGCATACATATAGGTGTTGATTATATTGTTGGCATATATACAGATATGGTCACCCTAGATATCTTAGTTTTACCTTTATGATATAGTTGACCTAGGAGTCGTTATTTATTCGATTTCTATCCGTTGATGTTTATCTATTCACAAGTTGGCAACTCACCCCCGTTGTGCCACAGTTCTTGCAGGTTGACCGCATGGATCCGTAGCGGCATCGCTGGTACATAGCTACATTTGGGTGATTTGCTTGGTAGGTGGGACATTTGTATCGTACTCACTCTTATATTTACATTTCATATTGTATCTAGTTAACTCCATCAATCAAAACTAGTGTTTGTATAAGTAATGAGACTTAGCAAGACTTGTAGTTGCGAGATTGAGCGATGGGGTTTATATTCGCTTTTTGGGTTGATGTCTTGCTTATTTACTTTCTTTTGTGGTGAACTTTGCCGTTGGGCGTCGTATACTTATTTTTATACTTTGCGTGGTTGTGATCCGCCGTCTGGCGAAGAGCTAACTCCCGCTTGGGGATGCCTTTACTATCTCTATGTATTTGTGGTTTTGGATCAAAATATACAAGGGAGGTGCTGCCCAAATTTTTTTTACAGACGAAACATGTTTTCAAACTAATAAAGTCCACTTGCATTTTTCATGATTCCTTTTCTATGCATTTAAGAAAACTGGATTTCATTATACCTTTATTTCAAAACTGAAATGGATCAAATTAGTAGATTATGCAAAAGACCTAGAATTGTCATAAAAAAGATCATCTTATTCTGATTCTATCCAGCTACTGCACCTCTTTTATTTTTCTTTAAAAGGTTTAGATTTCTGGGTTTCGGCTTACTTGAGTTACGTTACGCCTTTAGACGTCGCGTGATTCAAGTGCCAGTCATGAGCTAATATTTCGGGTCGTGACACATACACTATGCCTTGATGTAGGCCAACATACAATTGACGGAGGGCTACAACTGGTTTTTGGCGAAAAACCTTTAACGTAAGGAACTTGATATCGTTGAAGAAACTCGAGTGGTTTTGAAAAGGTGTGGTTTAGGCTCCACTTTTAAAATTAGTAACATAAATTTTTGTTTAAGAGCGAACTCCCCGTGAAGAGATCAAGGCTCTTTCCTCATAGAATGAGTTGCAGAATATTCCTAATCGAATACCTTTATGCAAAGCAAAAGAATATGACTATGGTTTTGAAAGAATCCGAGTAGTTTTAAAAATTGGTTCCGGTAACATCATTTAAGTTTGTTTTCTACATTAAACATATAATGCAGTAGTATCAAATTAAGTTTCGAAGCCACACTAGAAACAACCAAAATAGCATAATTTTATATGCCATCCGTATTCGCCACGGGGTCCCGGTCTTCACCGTAAGGTTACTTAACTTACAGTAGGGCGGGGACAGGGCTAGCGCAGATGAAAAACATATAGAAGTATCTACTATATATATATATATATATATATATCAACACAGGCATGTAATAGCATCACAGGTAGGTAATAACCATCACAGGCATGCGAACAACAATATGGAATAGTGGATAAATTAGGAGCCCCGTGTTTCATTTGAGCCGTAAATAAAACGCGACGTTCCCCGGTCGTGTAGATAGCCCGAACAATATCGATCCTAGACCCCTACGAGTGCGAAAAGCCACCTTCCAATTTTAAAAACTGGGTAAACCTCCCTCCACACCATGAGTCGGCCACCCGTCGCTTTCTAGAATCTGGAAACTTGGCCACTCCTCCGCGGGTCGATCCTATAACCCCTACAAGTGCAACGAGCAACCTACCAATTCTAGAGTGATGCAGTCCGGTCTCAAACACCATGAGACGACCACCTAGCGCACTCTAGAACCCGGCTATTCAAGCACTTCTCCTGAGTTAATCGTAGTACAGAAAAGAAATATATACAATGGTGATATCGACCGCATCTTGGTCGAGCCCCAATAAAAGAATATATATAAAATGGAAACAACGGCCACAAGTTGGAGCTCGTCCCAAAAAATGAATACAACAATATATAAAACAAAATTGTACAAACACATCGTACGAGGGGATATCCGTCATGACAATCCGGCTAAACCATCACACACACACACACACACACACACACACACAAACGCATATTTAACAACAAGCAACACAAGTGTGCAACCCCGTCTAATTGAACATATAGCAATTAGATGACGTTCAACAGCACACACAAACTATGGATCATAAACAATGCTAAAATTTTGACTGAAAACAGTCCTGAAATGCCCCTATGTAAAAACTATACAAACTGAAATCTTGGGCAAAACAAACTATACCAAAAATCAAGTTTCCAACATTCCAAGCTCCTCACTAAAACCAAGGACCAAAAGCCAAATTTAGGCTGACCAAAAGAGAAAACCGACTGCCAAATAGCGGCTACTGGGCCTCGAGTTTTATGCCAACTTTTCATTTTGAAAAAGGAGTTCTCTGCAATTGTTTAAAAAAAATTTAAGAAAAATTTTATAATGGATAATGGCTTGGAATTGAAAACTAGTTACGGGAAAAACTTCGGTCTCAAAACTAAAACATCATCTAAACTAGTTCTAGTGCTCAGTTAGTCTTTGATACCATTGATAGGTTCTTAGTGCTCTCACCGCGGCAGATGTGGAACCGAAAAATGAAAATTTTCAAGAGGACACTAGAAACTAACCGCCAACGATCTTTCCAAACAATAAAACTAGAAACTAAGCATGCAAGATTTAGAGGTTATAACCTTTGATGTGTGTCCACCCAATTGTGGAAGATCCCTCCAAACTCATCGTAGGCCATCGGGAACAAGCTTGAGAAGCGACCGCCCTTGCCAAAGATAATTCACCCGAGGGAACAGATCCAAATTCTAGTTTCACCCAGTGAAGCAACCGACGCTTCAAGCTCGCTAGGAATGGAGAGTGAGGATGTAAGAATTTGTCATGTCCCGCTTCCCAGTAGACGGAAATGGTGATGTGGTAAACCCGCAACGTATTTACTATGAAAATACATTAAGCCTAATTAAGCAATATAATAATGAGTAAGAATGATAAGAGTAATACAACGAAACAGCAACTTTATTTACATTAAACTTTACATACAACTATCTGGAATAAAAAGATACAATGATAAAAACAAATGCCTAAACAATAGCATACTGAAAGAAAGTGCAGGCAGGAGCTAGTTATCAAGCTGAACAGCAAACTGGTCCAAGTCCTCCAGGCTCGGCTTTATCTCCTCAGAGTCCGGTCCTCCTGATGAACATTCCAAAAAAAGAAACAGAGAGGAATGTCATCAGCGAACTAGCGCTCGGTAAGTCCCCAAAAGAAGTAAAAGAAGATGACTGAATGATATATAAACTGAATAGAAATCAAGTAATGTGAACAGGTAAGATTGTATAAGCGAGTATCTAAGCATGATCATTTACAGGTATAAGATTTGCCATTCTAATGTGGTTATTTGTAGTTTGATACAGAAAGTATCCATATATATGAGAGGAGTCTATTTTATCCCGTAAACTATGGTAACATGTAGTACAAGGCCCCGTCATATCCCACATGACAATAGCACGAGAATTCATGTAGATGTCTTTTAAGTGATCTCTCATGCCATGAGATGCGTTCCGTACCAATCTAATCCTTTATCTCCGTGTATTGTATTGTATAGTTTAAGATTACAGGTTTTGGCCGAATCCATAAATATAAAAATATACAGGTTTATGTGCAAGATGTAATCATATTTTCAGGTATTCATATCAAGTTCATATCAAGTTATATCCATGATTCGATCAAGTCGGGTCAAGTATTCAAGTGCAAGTTTGATATTTGAATTCGAGTGTTCAGGTTTATGATCAAGTATTCAAGTTTGTGTTTGATTTTGGATTCTGATTTGAGTTTAGATTCAGGTTGGAATCAGTATCTTATGAAAGGATTTAGCTCTTGAATTTCTTAAGTTCGGGAGTAATCGGACAACTGCTGCACATAGACGGTGAGATTTATGTTTTTTTCCAAGACAATTGCCATTTGATAACTCTATTAATTTGTATAACCTGACTAGGCAAGCACTCACTTTTTCAGGCTCCTTGGGGCTCAAGAGAAATGAGACCGCTTAAATCTATATTAATCTAGGGTTCTTAAATATTTATTATTGTTGTTTATATTGTTGTATTTTTCGAGGGGGTTTTATGAAAAATACTTTAGTATTGTTTAAAAAAATCTCGATGGTGATTTATATTATTTAGAGTTTTTATGAACATGTATTTTAATTTTAGTGGTGTTTTAGTGATAAAACCTAGTTTTTAGTTTATGGTATTTTTATGAAAACTACTGCTTTTGAAAATTGGTGGTATTTTATTAAAATTTCAATTTTTCATTTTAAAAGATAATTTTCACAATTTATTTTTATTGAAAATATGGTTTCATAATTTTATATATTTTTCCAAAGATTTAATGTTGATTTAGAAAAGTCGTATTCCTTTAAATCGTATTTTTATTCCTTACGAGACCGAATGCTCCGTGAGGAGTTCTATATCTCACTTTACTATTCCAAGAACGTGCGATAAGCTACACCATCCATAGAAGTGTTCCCTTAAAAGGGTTGTACAGGCGCAATTGCAAAGGATTTTAAAAATAACGATTAAAAACGTATTTTTATAAAGTGATGGTATTTTATTGAAAATTGTTTCATTTAGATGAAAAAATTCTAACCAAATATCGTGCTATAAATCAAAATTGTGCATGCGGGATAGGTCGTTACCCCGTGAATGTTCTAGATGTATGTATGACTAATTATCGAACAAAGGGTTATAATTAAAGTTCGTGGTATTTAGGTGAAAAGGTTTGTTATATGATCATTTCACATGGAATTTTAATTGTATAATAAGATAAACAAAGAGAATAATATTTTAAACTTATGTTAGGTATTGGTGTGACTTAAAAAGCGGATTAAAATATTGCAAAGAAAAGGTTATCGGGGTTAACTCCACTTTTGTCGGAATGTTTTTAGAATGCGATTAGAGACGAGAAGAAAGGAAAGAAGAGAGATTTACGGTTTTAGAGTGTTGAGAAAAGAGTAAGGAAGAGGGAGAAGTCTTCGTGGCGTCGCGGTAGCTCCGAGAACAACTCCGATCTTCAACGAAGAGAAGTTGATTGCTAACTCCACTTGACTCCATTTGTACTTAGCAAATTTTGGAAGAATTTTGATAGAGATTTTCAGAATGGGGAGAACTAAGGGATGGGATGTATTTATAGTGTATGGATGAGGGTGTGTGAGTTATAGAATTGGAATTAAAATGAATTAAAATAGGATTAATGATGAAATGAAAGGTCTCTGGATGAATGCAGAGTAATCAAACAGTACAAGGGAGGTCAGAGGAGTCAAAAGGACGCGTGAACGAAGCACGGAGGGATTTGGACATGATCAAGCCGCCGGTAGATGTCAAAACAAGGAAACGGGCGGTCGAGATTCGGCCATCTGCCTCGAGATTCGTGCCATGTGTTTTATTCATTGTTAACTCCTCATTTATCCCATTTTATTTTTCTGAAATTTTTCATTTCTCCGTGTATTGCACGTGTAACTCTTGAGTTTCCGAAAAGTTAAAAAGAAAAAATATTAAAAATAATTGGGACTGATGAGATTCGAATCACAGCAGTAGAGAAGTTTTATCAGTAAGCTACAAGTTATTTATTTCTTTTATTGAACAAAAATAACTTATAACTTCTAATCAGGCTGAAATACCCTTTCTATACATTGAATAATTTATATTTGTACAAGGATTTCAAAGTCGTTACAGAATTTTCCACTATCATTTTCTCTCAAAATACAAAACTCAAGAGAGCATATCAAGAAGGAGGAGGAGGAGGATGAAAAAGTTTCCATGTAACAAAAGTGCTAAGTGTTGGTTGAATGAATATGAGAATAAAGAATGAATGGCTACATATATTTCCAACCATGAAAATAAAATATCACACAATCATTTTGAATAAACAAATGAAGTCATCCCTTTATTCCACAACTATACCAAAATACTACCTCATCCTCCACCTCATATTTGATTTTTCTAAAATGAAAATCAACAAATGAGGTGTCCTTCTAGAAATATTTTCATATAAATATGAAATACCTCCCGGTATACGCATCAAAATACATATACGCATCAAAATATATATACGCATATCCGTATAAAAATACGAAAATCTAAGAGAGAGAAAATGAATAGTTGACAATAATACCAGAATATATATATATATATATATATATATATATTATTAAATAAAAACTTGATCTAATAATCCGGCTTAATTGTAAGCCGGCTAGTATCATCAACCGTCCGATTAAACTCCGTATAGCCTGTACACATATTTTATCGGACATATGTATGTACCAACATACGTCATTTAGATTATATTGCCTGAACCGGGAAAACTCTGTGTTTGGGATTCTAAAGACTCGACAATACGCTAACAGTAAGCTACTGGATAAATTCATAACCACAAGAACATAAGCGGCACTAGCTGTACGTAACGGCTATCCAGGTATATGCCGAAAGGAAGGTCAACAATCAAGTCCAACCGTACCCTACTGAGTCTGAATATGACAATCTCTGTGCAGTCTGATCTCTTCATCTAAGAGTATCGCATACCGGGTCTAGAGGGTGGAAAACGTCAGACCCCTAATAACTTGATAAATCATGTCGGGGTTAAGCTCGTCACCAATCGAGAAACAACCAAACTCATATCAGTAAATCTCATCCACCGTAGCTACAAATTTAGGGTGATGGCCAACCGATCACAGCGCGCCATCGACTCCTAATATCAGGAGAGACAAATTCCCGACAATCGCTCACTACCTCCATATGGCTCGCGACTGTACCCAATTAAAATCTGTTTGCACGACTCTTTTGAGCCATGGTAGGGTAATAATCTAAGTACAGTGGGAACTCACATGAGATAAATGACGATCTAAGGTCAAAAGACTAACATATACTCATGCCACCTGAGAACTTCCATCTAACGATAGATATAATACCATTTAGAAGTTCTTGGCGAGTCCGTCTGGTGTACTCACCTCTAGTGAGCACCTGTATACTATCTTAGGTGATACAACACCAAAGGCTTGTGAGACCGGTCATCGCCCATCGTCAGGATTTCGAAACGTATACACTAGTCTACTTTGGAATATCGATACCCAGTCTCGATACTCCTACGACTAGAAACATTTAAGAATGTGCTTATGGACTACCCAGCTTTCACGTATATGATCGCCATCATAATACTGGTAGTCAAGCAAGAATCCTACGGGCTTCATCATCATGTATTAACGACAAGTAATAACAACTAAAACATGTACACAACAATGATAAAGAAAAACCAGATAGCGTACTGTCATTTCGAGTAAGACTGTTCTATCTGTATAGGTCCTCCTTCAATTATCAATAAATAAGTAAGAAACGAATAGCAATAAAGAGAAATTTATGTTCGAATAAGAGGAGAATGAGAAATAGATCGACGGTAGTGTCGGGGTCATCAGATGGAGAGGGATTCGATGATGGGAAGATGTAGCGATCGAGGAGAAGAGAAGACGATGAGACGGGGTGGTGGAGAGAATCAATCATCAATGACGGCAGCAATCTATGGTAGGATAAGATCTGATACCATGTTAGAAACCATTGAATTTGAGAGAGGAAAAATATTATTAACGATTGATCAAAATACAATGTACAATATGCCTCTCTCTATATATCCCACAAGATGAAATCCTAATACGTAATATACGTATAATACACGTAAATCCCAATACAAAAATATAAATACGAAAAGATATAAAAAAAAATATGATAAAAGATATGAATATCTTAACAGTGTTTTATCCTTTTATCCTTTCCCTCGTCAAATATCATTTCAATAATGTGGGAATATTAGGAGAAGCATTGGGATGTTGGACAGTCTATTTTGGTGGAAATCACGTATCAAGAAGTTTAGAGAAGAAAAATGAGGCAACATAGATGGAAAAGACGGACGAGATGGTGACAGTTGAGAGAAGAGGGATAAGAAGAAGCAAAAACATTGGAAATGTGGAGGAAAAGGGTGGGTTCGAGAAGAAAAAGGGGATGCGGAAGTGAAAAAAGGAGACGGCGATTGGATAATAGAGAAGCGGAAGATATATAAAAGAAATGAGAATTGCGGTATCATCATTTAGCAAAAGGTATTTTTTCCAAAAAAAGTCGCTAAACCAAAATATAACCGATTAGACGGAATGTAAGTGGAGGGTATTTTAGTGAAAATGGTAATGGTAGTTTAAGATATTTTACTGTAATTAAATGGTTTAAGGTATTTTCGTGAAAAACAATGATAGTTGAAGGTACTTTGTGCAATTTTCCTGTGTAATGATAGCTGTATACTTATCAATTTTTTTAAATTTTATTCATATGGCTCTTACAAATTTATATTATTAAAAAATTTCTGTTTTCACCCTTCAGATTTCTGTCGCAAAGTAATTTAAGTGCATTCATAATATTTTTCCATGTGGAACTGATGATGCCCAATATTGGCGATCCCCATGATCAAGACACATGGCAGATGATGTGTCCCAGAACTCAGAAGGAAGGGCCCACAGGGGTCGGCCAGGCCAACCCTGTACCCGACCTGCAAGCACAAGCTAGCTCTCCTCGGGGCCCCCTGCAAATTGGCCTCCTCGGCCCCTCAGCTCGCCCCGAGCTGCCACAAGACCAAGACTCCTCGGCCTTCTCGCTCGTCCCCGAGCCCCCCCCCGGCCGAGGCCGTCTTCCTCGGTCCTCCGACCATCTCCACCGCTCACAGGCATAACCGCCGCTCCGCAAATCTCGCCATGCGCGGATTCTCTGCCAGCAACATCCCACGCCTTCACGATCCCCATTAATGGGCGATCCGCTCTCTACGCAGACGTGACGTCGGGAGCGTAACTGCCGGCGAGATTCTCGCTCCTGCCGCTGCGTACCGCCACCGCTATATAAACCCTCATCACAGAGGGGTCAAGTAAGCCATTTTTATTCCACTTAGCCGTTGCTCTGCTCGGATCTAGCACTAACTTGACCGCCGGAGGGTCCTCGGTGGTACCAAACCACCCCGGGACTTCTGTGCAGGTACTCGGCGCTAAAACTTCTCAAATCACCAATCTCCTCAAAACCCATTGAGACCCACACGCAACAGGAGATCACCTCTAAGATCCACCGGAGATCGACGGAAGACAATATCTGACGGAGACCTGAAAAGGACCTCCATCAGTTGGCGCCGTCTGTGGGACACGACTCCACAAAACACAAAGTTGGCCTTTCGATCTCCATACACATGGAAAGATGTAATACCCAGCTTCTTATTATACCAATATCTGTATTTTGTATTCTTGAATTTTATTTAAGTTATTTCTCTTCAATTATACAACCCATTTTACCCAACCCCTTTTTATGTCAAATTCGGTATTTTATGCCCTAGGATCCTATTTATTATTATTTACAATTTTATTCATTTTACTTATAATTTATTTATTTTATTTACAAATTTATTTCATTCTAAACCCTATTTTCTTCATCAATAAAACCCCATTGAACCCAAATCTTAATTCTAATTAATTTTTCCCATTCAAATTCCCCCAACCCACTATTCTTTAATTTAAATCCATTTCCCTTTTAAATTCAGCCCGAGCCCACCCCATTTTCTCAGACATTTTCCCTATATTTCCTCACAAATCCTTTCTGGCCCGGCCCCCTTCCATTTTATTTATTAATTCTTCGTGGCCCAACCCAGCTCTGGCCCGGCCTTCTCATTCTTTTCCTTAAGTCTTCTATTTTATTCTTTTGTTAGGCCCAATCCCTCGTGGCCGGCCCGTTTCTTTTTCCCCCCTAATTCTTTTATTTTACTAGGCCCGGCCCCAATATCCCCAACTCCCTTACTGTGCATCTCCTTCCTTCAAATCTCCAACGGCTACACCCCCAACTCGCGCGCGCGTTTCCTCCGCCCACGCCACCTCCTTCGCCCACGTTACCGCTCGTCGCGCGCCACGCTCGCGAACGTTATCACGACGCCCTCCCTCACGTTCTCTTTCTCTTTCCCTCGCGTTTCCCCTCTCTCTCTGCTCCCGTTCTCTCCTTCTCGAACCCACTCACCCCGAGCCCTTCTTCTTCCTCGATCACCCGAATCCTTATCTCTTTCTCACCCTCGACCCGAGACACCATCACCCATCACCTCCTCTTACCGTGCCGTCGACCGCCTAGCTCCACACCGAGCTCCCTACAGCCCACACCCGAGCTTCCCTCACCACCGTGACCACGAGCACCTCGCCTCCGTCACCTCCAACTCCTTCAACCTCCATCTCAACCGCAACCACCGAGAACCCCTCGACTTCACCCAAGGCACCCAACTGAGACGAGAACCTATCTCGTCGCCACAGAACCCATTGCTACACCCTCACCAAGACTTCACCCTCTTACCGAACTCGGCCACCTTGCACCCCCTCTCGTCGCGGACGATCACTTGATCCCATCACACCTCCGGCCACCCCGTCGACGCCTCGTCGTCATCATCGTCGCCAACATCGTCGTCGTCGTCGTCACAATCTCTCTGTCCCTCACCCTCTCACTCGCAGCTCTCTCATTCTGCCTCTCTCTCACTCTCTCAGCTCTCTATCTCTCTGCCTCACTCAGCTATCCCTCACTCTCTCTGTCCCTCACCCTCTCACTCACAGCTCTCTCTTTCCCACTCTCTCTCTCACTCCATTTCTTTCTCTATCTAACCCTCTCTCCCCCTGCTTTCTCTCTCTCTTTCTCTCTCTAACTCTTCCTCTCTGTTAATTGCCTCCCTCTTCAAAACTAACAAAAACCCGCGCATACAACCACGGTAACGAGCCGTCAAGCACAGAGCTCAATCCGAGACCGAGCCAAGATCGAGCCGAGGCCAATCCTTGCCGTGATCGCGTCGGGCCATCACAAAGGACCGCGTCGCTGCCGTGCATCCCCGAGTCGCTCCCAGGCAAGTTTCTACTTGCTTACATGCTATTTTACTTAAGTTAAAATTGTTAAATGCATAGATTATTGAAATTACAAGCTTAACCAATTATATGCCGTACCTGTTCGACGCGTGTTCCCAAAGAAAATGCATTTCTAAATTGACGGAATTTGATTTAGTACTTGGGCCCTTGTTGTGATGAACAAGGTGTGCAAGTTTCGTTGGATAATTTGATCGTTTATGACTAAAACAACTGCCCCCAAGTTTAATTGTAAAACTGTAAATTTATTGCACCTGAAAACCGTTAAATTCACCATAAATCATATACACACTAGAATGGTGCGTTCGAGGGCTCAAATCGAAGCCAACTCAACGAACTTTAACCCTGTAATAATTCCCAGACATACCTGTACTTAAACTGTGGTGAAGATTGGATCGGAGTGCGACTCTGGACTGCAGTCCAGAGCGACTCTAAGTATTGCTTGCTGTTCTGTAACTGGTACCACTGGATTTTCCTTAACACTTAGGTTGCGGAACTCCACTGCTTACTGTAGGTAAATCTGTTAGCTAGACAACACAATTAGTTTCATCCTGTTTCGTTATCATTTACTATTTAATCTGTAATTTAGAAGATCGGGACACATAACAGTCCCAGCAGAATCAGAATTGACATATTGATATTAAACAGATTATAACTCCTAACGTACAGACGCGATTGAAGATCCGTTTGTTGCGTTGAAAACTTTACTGAAAACCCTAAAATTCCTCCAACTGTAGCATCGCTAAATTATGATCCCAACTGGGTTTAAAATGCGTTGCGAAATGGATTCCTGATTCTGAAACCGGATTTCCAGCCGCGTGCGCTTAAAATGAAACAGTTATAACTAATGATCCTGAAACCCGATTGGCTCGAAACCAATTTAGATGGATAGATAACTGAACATATTAATTACTACCTGTTTGTCATTTCGCCAAATTATATACATATGTTTCATGATAAATCGTACAAGTGAAAGAATGCGGTTTCATAACATCCTCACCATGTTTATATACTTGTTCACACATCATATCATACTCATGTCATTGTATTGATAACCTAGTGACATCGTGCATTTACCCAGTGTTAGATTTTAGTGTTGATTGTGGCAAGTACGTCAGTGTTCGTGTATTCGTGATTAAGTGAAAGTGATACGTACTTGTGCACAATCAGTGTCCCTTTTATTCTATTGCATTGTCGACGTCTGTGGGATGCGTGTACGTGTGACTATAAGTGGTATGGGACACTTATGGAAGCGCTTACGCGGATGTCACAGATAAGGCATCCGACACTGCCATTTATTTAGGTATTAGTCGGGACGTGCTTGATGGAGGTCCTGCCTCCAGTTCTCGCGCAGACTTGTCACGGATCGATTAGTATTTAGGTTGATGGTTAGCGTTTGATGTAGACCACGGGGTGTGGGGTAGTTCAAGTGTGAATTCAACAGAATCTCGGGAGTCCCATGCCGGCTTATATATTTAGGGAGTTATATGGAGATTTACAGGGTATGTGCTATATACACCGTGATACATTCGTTACATGTTGGGCCCGTGGTCCCTTGCCCTTGGGTTCTACCCTTGGGTGGAGGACACTCGCGAGTGGTTGACTCTCACACTTGGACTGACGATAGGCTTATTGACCTGTGCAGTGAGACTTAGAGACTGATAGGGTTACTGTCATTTACATTCCTTATATGCTGGGTTGACATACATGATATATTGTTATACTGCTTTACTGTTCCGCTGCGTTGATTATTACACATGCATATTCATGATGCCATTTATTTACTGCTTCACATACCTATTATCACTGTTGGAACTGTTACTTGATTAAATACATTATACTGCTATTGTGTCGCTCTGACGACCTGAGTATGCATGCTCAGAGTGAGGAGAAGATTTAGCTTGGACCAGATCTAGACGTGCATCACAGACTTCTTGACTTGCCTTCCCGATTTACATTCATTTGTTCCACTTCAGGTCAGTCTTTATATTGTTTCCTTCAGTTACTGCATTTCTCATTACCTGTGCATCGTTTACTGTTTACCATGATAAACTAGAAGCCGAAGTGTGACTACGGCAGGACATTTCCTTGACCGTAGGAGCATGGCTGGCCTTGTCTACCCCTCGTATTCCGTATTTTGGGAAGCGGGGCGTGACATGGTTTAGTTGGTATCAAAGCCAGGTTTTGCATCGATTGGGATTGCAGTTTTCCGTGTACAGTTTGGCAATCTAAGACATCCTTCGGTCTAGGTTGTAAACTGTCATTCTTGATTCATATTCACATCGTGCGTTCAGATATCCATTCACTATGGTTTCGGGTGACTTGATAAGGGTACGTGGTGACAATTGCACTACCGTACTCTATTCAAGTGACTTAAAGTGATACAGTTGATTTCCCCACTTGTAGTGATACTCATCATCTCTGATATTCTTGAATCCTTGTTCTATCCACATCATATTTTGATTCATTTAGCGTGTGACTTATGTCATTCTCAAATTTGTTGTCTCAGGATCATGTCTTCCAACGACTCTTCATCTGTTTCCGCTCCCCAGAATCAGACCGTTGAGATCCTGAGTGCACTGCGAGGTCTAAAGGAAGCCCAGGAGCGGACAAATGACTTATTAGCTGAAGGATTGAGAAGACAGGTGAATCAGGTACCAGCGGGAGTCTCCTATCATAAAGGGATCCCTATTGGACGAAGGAAGGAGAAGAAGATGAAGCGTCAACAGAAGCATCAGAAGAACCTTTGCTGTGGATATTGTAAGAGGCCTGGACATCTTCAGAGGGATTGTCGCCGCGCCCAAGGAAAATGTCTAATTTGTGGATCCAGCGAACACATCATCAACGGTTGCCCAGAAAGGAAAGAACTGCAAGGAAGAAACTTGTCCACTCTCCCCACTTCAGCCAAGTGAGGATTGCCGTGTAGTTCGGACTTCGACGATAAGGCGGATCAAACGCAGGATTCAACTCACGCGACAAGAATGCAATGTTTTAGTAGTCGAAGAATAATTTTCATGTTATCTACTTTCAGTAATAATAATGTGTCATCCTTTATGAATATTTCTTTCTGTTTGAAATCTTGGATCTTTTGAACTTTTAGTTGAATGCAATGAAACTTGAATCATATATATATGTATCATTCTCATGCTTTCTTTATGTCAAATTCTATTCATTATCACGGTATTTTCATTCTGATCTTTCAGTTCCTGCAACCGCATATTTTCCTATACTTCGTACCTCTAGCTTCTTCCTTGATGTATTCCACTGTTTAATCATGACTTTTCTTTTCAGGCCATGGCCCACCCTGGAGCAGCGCCGCATCTAGACGAGGATGCACAGTCATGCGTTTCCTTAGATTACACACTGACGAGTTCCGATGATGAGGTCGATGGTCCACTGGCCAACTTCGAAAACAATGATTCAGAGGACGAAGGAGCAGCCGCCCCAGAGTTTGACCTGATAGCTGATTCCGACGAAGAAGAAGGAGATCCTGAAGAGAACCCGATAGAGGAAGACCCCGAGGGAGAACCGATAGAAGAAAATCCAGCGGAGGAAAATCCCATGGAAGAGAATGCAGAAGAAGAAAACCACATGGGATCAGACCTCGATGAAGAAGTTCTATCCGAGGATGAAGAACCAGAAGATCAAGACCCTGCCATGGAAGAACTTCCTTTAGCGATACCTGCGAGGCACTATGGAAATGGACGTCCCTACCTGAGCGCGCGAGCCTACCGCAACATGCTGAATCTCCGCCACCGCGACTGATGGGATTTCTTTTAATATTGTCTTTTGGCCGAATAATCTGTGTATAGTTTAGGGCCACTTATCGTCTTTGGGAATGTCCTGTTTCAGATTTTCTTGAATTAAATAAATCTTCCGTATTCGTAAACCTTTTGATTATTGGTTCGTTTGATACCAGTTTATTGCCCCTATCCATTTATCGTTCTGCTGAGATCTTTGACTGTCCACCCCTACTTGTTGTAAAGTTTTCACCCTTGTTCCAATTGGAAAGTATCGCACTCTGAGCCTTGGAATGAGCCACCTTTCATCTTTCGTCTGTGCCCCGTTGAGATCCATCTGGGAGAAGAACAGTTCCTGTAAAACTTCTGAATTCTTTAACTCTTCAAATTTTGGTCCGTGTGTTGTACCAACTGTTGTTTCCCCCACACTTTTTCTTTTGTATCTCATCCTTACTTCCTGTGCTGATCCGATCCCAATCCTCTAGATCCTCAGCCTAAAGCCGCCATGCTCCGACCATTGAATGATCCACATTTCCTTGTAACCACTACCCTAGCTAGCCCTTATCATATTGGTGATTTCTTTATTTTTCCCAAATATAGTTAGGGACATTATTATTCAAAATTTAGTTTTCACTATTTTAAATTTATCAAAAGTGCGTGTTATTGATTACTCTGTTTTATGTATTTTGAGTACGCTAGTAATATTTTTATTTTCAGTAGCGCAACCTTACACCGCACATACTTTTGGTCTATGCTTCTTAATTCCACTATACCAGTTTTCTAATATTTCTTTAACCTATTTTATCGATACCTTACACTAAACTGTTTTAACCTACCAACTAATTTCCGCTATTTGATTGTCGTTACTTTATTTTCTAGTATTGTGCCTATGGTTACTATTATTAATGTTTGTGCCTTACATTATTTATCTCTGACGTACTACTTTTGATATACTTGCATATGCATATAATTGAGTTTCGATTTTTCGAGTATGTCTTGAATATCATTGTTCATTATTGTTATTATTATTATTCTCATCGGTTATCTTTGTAGTTGTTCTTGTTTTATACATATTTAAACTGGTATTTTATACGATGTTCTCACATATTTAAACCTTCAAATTTCTTCGTTCTCCTATTTCAAATAAAACCTGATGTGTTAGTTGCAATATAATGGCTTTCGTCTATGTCTTATTATTTATCGTTTATTTTAAATTTCGAGGACGAAATTTTTGTAAGGGTGGTATGATGTAATACCCAGCTTCTTATTATACCAATATCTGTATTTTGTATTATTGAATTTTATTTAAGTTATTTCTCTTCAATTATACAACCCATTTTACCCAACCCCTTTTTATGTCAAATTCGGTATTTTATGCCCTAGGATCCTATTTATTATTATTTACAATTTTATTCATTTTACTTATAATTTATTTATTTTATTTACAAATTTATTTCATTCTAAACCCTATTTTCTTCATCAATAAAACCCCATTGAACCCAAATCTTAATTCTAATTAATTTTTCCCATTCAAATTCCCCCAACCCACTATTCTTTAATTTAAATCCATTTCCCTTTTAAATTCAGCCCGAGCCCACCCCATTTTCTCAGACATTTTCCCTATATTTCCTCACAAATCCTTTCTGGCCCGGCCCCCTTCCATTTTATTTATTAATTCTTCGTGGCCCAACCCAGCTCTGGCCCGGCCTTCTCATTATTTTCCTTAAGTCTTCTATTTTATTCTTTTGTTAGGCCCAATCCCTCGTGGCCGGCCCGTTTCTTTTTCCCCCCCTAATTCTTTTATTTTACTAGGCCCGGCCCCAATATCCCCAACTCCCTTACTGTGCATCTCCTTCCTTCAAATCTCCAACGGCTACACCCCCAACTCGCGCGCGCGTTTCCTCCGCCCACGCCACCTCCTTCGCCCACGTTACCGCTCGTCGCGCGCCACGCTCGCGAACGTTATCACGACGCCCTCCCTCACGTTCTCTTTCTCTTTCCCTCGCGTTTCCCCTCTCTCTCTGCTCCCGTTCTCTCCTTCTCGAACCCACTCACCCCGAGCCCTTCTTCTTCCTCGATCACCCGAATCCTTATCTCTTTTTCACCCTCGACCCGAGACACCATCACCCATCACCTCCTCTTACCGTGCCGCCGACCGCCTAGCTCCACACCGAGCTCCCTACAGCCCACACCCGAGCTCCCCTCACCACCGTGACCACGAGCACCTCGCCTCCGTCACCTCCAACTCCTTCAACCTCCATCAAACCCCATCTCAACCGCAACCACCGAGAACCCCTCGACTTCACCCAAGGCACCCAACTGAGACGAGAACCTATCTCGTCGCCACAGAACCCATTGCTACACCCTCACCAAGACTTCACCCTCTTACCGAACTCGGCCACCTTGCACCCCCTCTCGTCGCGGACGATCACTTGATCCCATCACACCTCCGGCCACCCCGTCGACGCCTCGTCGTCATCATCGTCGCCAACATCATCGTCGTCGTCGTCGTCACAATCTCTCTGTCCCTCACCCTCTCACTCGCAGCTCTCTCATTCTGCCTCTCTCTCACTCTCTCAGCTCTCTATCTCTCTGCCTCACTCAGCTATCCCTCACTCTCTCTGTCCCTCACCCTCTCACTCACAGCTCTCTCTTTCCCACTCTCTCTCTCACTCCATTTCTTTCTCTATCTAACCCTCTCTCCCCCTGCTTTCTCTCTCTCTTTCTCTCTCTAACTCTTCCTCTCTGTTAATTGCCTCCCTCTTCAAAACTAACAAAAACCCGCGCATACAACCACGGTAACGAGCCGTCAAGCACAGAGCTCAATCCGAGACCGAGCCAAGATCGAGCCGAGGCCAATCCTTGCCGTGATCGCGTCGGGCCATCACAAAGGACCGCGTCGCTGCCGTGCATCCCCGAGTCGCTCCCAGGCAAGTTTCTACTTGCTTACATGCTATTTTACTTAAGTTAAAATTGTTAAATGCATAGATTATTGAAGTTACAAGCTTAACCAATTATATGCCGTACCTGTTCGACGCGTGTTCCCAAAGAAAATGCATTTCTAAATTGACGGAATTTGATTTAGTACTTGGGCCCTTGTTGTGATGAACAAGGTGTGCAAGTTTCGTTGGATAATTTGATCGTTTATGACTAAAACAACTGCCCCCAAGTTTAATTGTAAAACTGTAAATTTATTGCACCTGAAAACCGTTAAATTCACCATAAATCATATACACACTAGAATGGTGCGTTCGAGGGCTCAAATCGAAGCCAACTCAACGAACTTTAACCCTGTAATAATTCCCAGACATACCTGTACTTAAACTGTGGTGAAGATTGGATCGGAGTGCGACTCTGGACTGCAGTCCAGAGCGACTCTAAGTATTGCTTGCTGTTCTGTAACTGGTACCACTGGATTTTCCTTAACACTTAGGTTGCGGAACTCCGCTGCTTACTGTAGGTAAATCTGTTAGCTAGACAACACAATTAGTTTCATCCTGTTTCGTTATCATTTACTATTTAATCTGTAATTTAGAAGATCGGGACACATAACAGTCCCAGCAGAATCAGAATTGACATATTGATATTAAACAGATTATAACTCCTAACGTACAGACGCGATTGAAGATCCGTTTGTTGCGTTGAAAACTTTACTGAAAACCCTAAAATTCCTCCAACTGTAGCATCGCTAAATTATGATCCCAACTGGGTTTAAAATGCGTTGCGAAATGGATTCCTGATTCTGAAACCGGATTTCCAGCCGCGTGCGCTTAAAATGAAACAGTTATAACTAATGATCCTGAAACCCGATTGGCTCGAAACCAATTTAGATGGATAGATAACTGAACATATTAATTACTACCTGTTTGTCATTTCGCCAAATTATATACATATGTTTCATGATAAATCGTGCAAGTGAAAGAATGCGGTTTCATAACATCCTCACCATGTTTATATACTTGTTCACACATCATATCATACTCATGTCATTGTATTGATAACCTAGTGACATCGTGCATTTACCCAGTGTTAGATTTTAGTGTTGATTGTGGCAAGTACGTCAGTGTTCGTGTATTCGTGATTAAGTGAAAGTGATACGTACTTGTGCACAATCAGTGTCCCTTTTATTCTATTGCATTGTCGACGTCTGTGGGATGCGTGTACGTGTGACTATAAGTGGTATGGGACACTTATGGAAGCGCTTACGCGGATGTCACAGATAAGGCATCCGACACTGCCATTTATTTAGGTATTAGTCGGGACGTGCTTGATGGAGGTCCTGCCTCCAGTTCTCGCGCAGACTTGTCACGGATCGATTAGTATTTAGGTTGATGGTTAGCGTTTGATGTAGACCACGGGGTGTGGGGTAGTTCAAGTGTGAATTCAACAGAATCTCGGGAGTCCCATGCCGGCTTATATATTTAGGGAGTTATATGGAGATTTACAGGGTATGTGCTATATACACCGTGATACATTCGTTACATGTTGGGCCCGTGGTCCCTTGCCCTTGGGTTCTACCCTTGGGTGGAGGACACTCGCGAGTGGTTGACTCTCACACTTGGACTGACGATAGGCTTATTGACCTGTGCAGTGAGACTTAGAGACTGATAGGGTTACTGTCATTTACATTCCTTATATGCTGGGTTGACATACATGATATATTGTTATACTGCTTTACTGTTCCGCTGCGTTGATTATTACACATGCATATTCATGATGCCATTTATTTACTGCTTCACATACCTATTATCACTGTTGGAACTGTTACTTGATTAAATACATTATACTGCTATTGTGTCGCTCTGACGACCTGAGTATGCATGCTCAGAGTGAGGAGAAGATTTAGCTTGGACCAGATCTAGACGTGCATCACAGACTTCTTGACTTGCCTTCCCGATTTACATTCATTTGTTCCACTTCAGGTCAGTCTTTATATTGTTTCCTTCAGTTACTGCATTTCTCATTACCTGTGCATCGTTTACTGTTTACCATGATAAACTAGAAGCCGAAGTGTGACTACGGCAGGACATTTCCTTGACCGTAGGAGCATGGCTGGCCTTGTCTACCCCTCGTATTCCGTATTTTGGGAAGCGGGGCGTGACATGGTTTAGTTGGTATCAAAGCCAGGTTTTGCATCGATTGGGATTGCAGTTTTCCGTGTACAGTTTGGCAATCTAAGACATCCTTCGGTCTAGGTTGTAAACTGTCATTCTTGATTCATATTCACATCGTGCGTTCAGATATCCATTCACTATGGTTTCGGGTGACTTGATAAGGGTACGTGGTGACAATTGCACTACCGTACTCTATTCAAGTGACTTAAAGTGATACAGTTGATTTCCCCACTTGTAGTGATACTCATCATCTCTGATATTCTTGAATCCTTGTTCTATCCACATCATATTTTGATTCATTTAGCGTGTGACTTATGTCATTCTCAAATTTGTTGTCTCAGGATCATGTCTTCCAACGACTCTTCATCTGTTTCCGCTCCCCAGAATCAGACCGTTGAGATCCTGAGTGCACTGCGAGGTCTAAAGGAAGCCCAGGAGCGGACAAATGACTTATTAGCTGAAGGATTGAGAAGACAGGTGAATCAGGTACCAGCGGGAGTCTCCTATCATAAAGGGATCCCTATTGGACGAAGGAAGGAGAAGAAGATGAAGCGTCAACAGAAGCATCAGAAGAACCTTTGCTGTGGATATTGTAAGAGGCCTGGACATCTTCAGAGGGATTGTCGCCGCGCCCAAGGAAAATGTCTAATTTGTGGATCCAGCGAACACATCATCAACGGTTGCCCAGAAAGGAAAGAACTGCAAGGAAGAAACTTGTCCACTCTCCCCACTTCAGCCAAGTGAGGATTGCCGTGTAGTTCGGACTTCGACGATAAGGCGGATCAAACGCAGGATTCAACTCACGCGACAAGAATGCAATGTTTTAGTAGTCGAAGAATAATTTTCATGTTATCTACTTTCAGTAATAATAATGTGTCATCCTTTATGAATATTTCTTTCTGTTTGAAATCTTGGATCTTTTGAACTTTTAGTTGAATGCAATGAAACTTGAATCATATATATATGTATCATTCTCATGCTTTCTTTATGTCAAATTCTATTCATTATCACGGTATTTTCATTCTGATCTTTCAGTTCCTGCAACCGCATATTTTCCTATACTTCGTACCTCTAGCTTCTTCCTTGATGTATTCCACTGTTTAATCATGACTTTTCTTTTCAGGCCATGGCCCACCCTGGAGCAGCGCCGCATCTAGACGAGGATGCACAGTCATGCGTTTCCTTAGATTACACACTGACGAGTTCCGATGATGAGGTCGATGGTCCACTGGCCAACTTCGAAAACAATGATTCAGAGGACGAAGGAGCAGCCGCCCCAGAGTTTGACCTGATAGCTGATTCCGACGAAGAAGAAGGAGATCCTGAAGAGAACCCGATAGAGGAAGACCCCGAGGGAGAACCGATAGAAGAAAATCCAGCGGAGGAAAATCCCATGGAAGAGAATGCAGAAGAAGAAAACCACATGGGATCAGACCTCGATGAAGAAGTTCTATCCGAGGATGAAGAACCAGAAGATCAAGACCCTGCCATGGAAGAACTTCCTTTAGCGATACCTGCGAGGCACTATGGAAATGGACGTCCCTACCTGAGCGCGCGAGCCTACCGCAACATGCTGAATCTCCGCCACCGCGACTGATGGGATTTCTTTTAATATTGTCTTTTGGCCGAATAATCTGTGTATAGTTTAGGGCCACTTATCGTCTTTGGGAATGTCCTGTTTCAGATTTTCTTGAATTAAATAAATCTTCCGTATTCGTAAACCTTTTGATTATTGGTTCGTTTGATACCAGTTTATTGCCCCTATCCATTTATCGTTCTGCTGAGATCTTTGACTGTCCACCCCTACTTGTTGTAAAGTTTTCACCCTTGTTCCAATTGGAAAGTATCGCACTCTGAGCCTTGGAATGAGCCACCTTTCATCTTTCGTCTGTGCCCCGTTGAGATCCATCTGGGAGAAGAACAGTTCCTGTAAAACTTCTGAATTCTTTAACTCTTCAAATTTTGGTCCGTGTGTTGTACCAACTGTTGTTTCCCCCACACTTTTTCTTTTGTATCTCATCCTTACTTCCTGTGCTGATCCGATCCCAATCCTCTAGATCCTCAGCCTAAAGCCGCCATGCTCCGACCATTGAATGATCCACATTTCCTTGTAACCACTACCCTAGCTAGCCCTTATCATATTGGTGATTTCTTTATTTTTCCCAAATATAGTTAGGGACATTATTATTCAAAATTTAGTTTTCACTATTTTAAATTTATCAAAAGTGCGTGTTATTGATTACTCTGTTTTATGTATTTTGAGTACGCTAGTAATATTTTTATTTTCAGTAGCGCAACCTTACACCGCGCATACTTTTGGTCTATGCTTCTTAATTCCACTATACCAGTTTTCTAATATTTCTTTAACCTATTTTATCGATACCTTACACTAAACTGTTTTAACCTACCAACTAATTTCCGCTATTTGATTGTCGTTACTTTATTTTCTAGTATTGTGCCTATGGTTACTATTATTAATGTTTGTGCCTTACATTATTTATCTCTGACGTACTACTTTTGATATACTTGCATATGCATATAATTGAGTTTCGATTTTTCGAGTATGTCTTGAATATCATTGTTCATTATTGTTATTATTATTATTCTCATCGGTTATCTTTGTAGTTGTTCTTGTTTTATACATATTTAAACTGGTATTTTATACGATGTTCTCACATATTTAAACCTTCAAATTTCTTCGTTCTCCTATTTCAAATAAAACCTGATGTGTTAGTTGCAATATAATGGCTTTCGTCTATGTCTTATTATTTATCGTTTATTTTAAATTTCGAGGACGAAATTTTTGTAAGGGTGGTATGATGTAATACCCAGCTTCTTATTATACCAATATCTGTATTTTGTATTATTGAATTTTATTTAAGTTATTTCTCTTCAATTATACAACCCATTTTACCCAACCCCTTTTTATGTCAAATTCGGTATTTTATGCCCTAGGATCCTATTTATTATTATTTACAATTTTATTCATTTTACTTATAATTTATTTATTTTATTTACAAATTTATTTCATTCTAAACCCTATTTTCTTCATCAATAAAACCCCATTGAACCCAAATCTTAATTCTAATTAATTTTTCCCATTCAAATTCCCCCAACCCACTATTCTTTAATTTAAATCCATTTCCCTTTTAAATTCAGCCCGAGCCCACCCCATTTTCTCAGACATTTTCCCTATATTTCCTCACAAATCCTTTCTGGCCCGGCCCCCTTCCATTTTATTTATTAATTCTTCGTGGCCCAACCCAGCTCTGGCCCGGCCTTCTCATTATTTTCCTTAAGTCTTCTATTTTATTCTTTTGTTAGGCCCAATCCCTCGTGGCCGGCCCGTTTCTTTTTCCCCCCCTAATTCTTTTATTTTACTAGGCCCGGCCCCAATATCCCCAACTCCCTTACTGTGCATCTCCTTCCTTCAAATCTCCAACGGCTACACCCCCAACTCGCGCGCGCGTTTCCTCCGCCCACGCCACCTCCTTCGCCCACGTTACCGCTCGTCGCGCGCCACGCTCGCGAACGTTATCACGACGCCCTCCCTCACGTTCTCTTTCTCTTTCCCTCGCGTTTCCCCTCTCTCTCTGCTCCCGTTCTCTCCTTCTCGAACCCACTCACCCCGAGCCCTTCTTCTTCCTCGATCACCCGAATCCTTATCTCTTTTTCACCCTCGACCCGAGACACCATCACCCATCACCTCCTCTTACCGTGCCGCCGACCGCCTAGCTCCACACCGAGCTCCCTACAGCCCACACCCGAGCTCCCCTCACCACCGTGACCACGAGCACCTCGCCTCCGTCACCTCCAACTCCTTCAACCTCCATCAAACCCCATCTCAACCGCAACCACCGAGAACCCCTCGACTTCACCCAAGGCACCCAACTGAGACGAGAACCTATCTCGTCGCCACAGAACCCATTGCTACACCCTCACCAAGACTTCACCCTCTTACCGAACTCGGCCACCTTGCACCCCCTCTCGTCGCGGACGATCACTTGATCCCATCACACCTCCGGCCACCCCGTCGACGCCTCGTCGTCATCATCGTCGCCAACATCATCGTCGTCGTCGTCGTCACAATCTCTCTGTCCCTCACCCTCTCACTCGCAGCTCTCTCATTCTGCCTCTCTCTCACTCTCTCAGCTCTCTATCTCTCTGCCTCACTCAGCTATCCCTCACTCTCTCTGTCCCTCACCCTCTCACTCACAGCTCTCTCTTTCCCACTCTCTCTCTCACTCCATTTCTTTCTCTATCTAACCCTCTCTCCCCCTGCTTTCTCTCTCTCTTTCTCTCTCTAACTCTTCCTCTCTGTTAATTGCCTCCCTCTTCAAAACTAACAAAAACCCGCGCATACAACCACGGTAACGAGCCGTCAAGCACAGAGCTCAATCCGAGACCGAGCCAAGATCGAGCCGAGGCCAATCCTTGCCGTGATCGCGTCGGGCCATCACAAAGGACCGCGTCGCTGCCGTGCATCCCCGAGTCGCTCCCAGGCAAGTTTCTACTTGCTTACATGCTATTTTACTTAAGTTAAAATTGTTAAATGCATAGATTATTGAAGTTACAAGCTTAACCAATTATATGCCGTACCTGTTCGACGCGTGTTCCCAAAGAAAATGCATTTCTAAATTGACGGAATTTGATTTAGTACTTGGGCCCTTGTTGTGATGAACAAGGTGTGCAAGTTTCGTTGGATAATTTGATCGTTTATGACTAAAACAACTGCCCCCAAGTTTAATTGTAAAACTGTAAATTTATTGCACCTGAAAACCGTTAAATTCACCATAAATCATATACACACTAGAATGGTGCGTTCGAGGGCTCAAATCGAAGCCAACTCAACGAACTTTAACCCTGTAATAATTCCCAGACATACCTGTACTTAAACTGTGGTGAAGATTGGATCGGAGTGCGACTCTGGACTGCAGTCCAGAGCGACTCTAAGTATTGCTTGCTGTTCTGTAACTGGTACCACTGGATTTTCCTTAACACTTAGGTTGCGGAACTCCACTGCTTACTGTAGGTAAATCTGTTAGCTAGACAACACAATTAGTTTCATCCTGTTTCGTTATCATTTACTATTTAATCTGTAATTTAGAAGATCGGGACACATAACAGTCCCAGCAGAATCAGAATTGACATATTGATATTAAACAGATTATAACTCCTAACGTACAGACGCGATTGAAGATCCGTTTGTTGCGTTGAAAACTTTACTGAAAACCCTAAAATTCCTCCAACTGTAGCATCGCTAAATTATGATCCCAACTGGGTTTAAAATGCGTTGCGAAATGGATTCCTGATTCTGAAACCGGATTTCCAGCCGCGTGCGCTTAAAATGAAACAGTTATAACTAATGATCCTGAAACCCGATTGGCTCGAAACCAATTTAGATGGATAGATAACTGAACATATTAATTACTACCTGTTTGTCATTTCGCCAAATTATATACATATGTTTCATGATAAATCGTGCAAGTGAAAGAATGCGGTTTCATAACATCCTCACCATGTTTATATACTTGTTCACACATCATATCATACTCATGTCATTGTATTGATAACCTAGTGACATCGTGCATTTACCCAGTGTTAGATTTTAGTGTTGATTGTGGCAAGTACGTCAGTGTTCGTGTATTCGTGATTAAGTGAAAGTGATACGTACTTGTGCACAATCAGTGTCCCTTTTATTCTATTGCATTGTCGACGTCTGTGGGATGCGTGTACGTGTGACTATAAGTGGTATGGGACACTTATGGAAGCGCTTACGCGGATGTCACAGATAAGGCATCCGACACTGCCATTTATTTAGGTATTAGTCGGGACGTGCTTGATGGAGGTCCTGTCTCCAGTTCTCGCGCAGACTTGTCACGGATCGATTAGTATTTAGGTTGATGGTTAGCGTTTGATGTAGACCACGGGGTGTGGGGTAGTTCAAGTGTGAATTCAACAGAATCTCGGGAGTCCCATGCCGGCTTATATATTTAGGGAGTTATATGGAGATTTACAGGGTATGTGCTATATACACCGTGATACATTCGTTACATGTTGGGCCCGTGGTCCCTTGCCCTTGGGTTCTACCCTTGGGTGGAGGACACTCGCGAGTGGTTGACTCTCACACTTGGACTGACGATAGGCTTATTGACCTGTGCAGTGAGACTTAGAGACTGATAGGGTTACTGTCATTTACATTCCTTATATGCTGGGTTGACATACATGATATATTGTTATACTGCTTTACTGTTCCGCTGCGTTGATTATTACACATGCATATTCATGATGTCATTTATTTACTGCTTCACATACCTATTATCACTGTTGGAACTGTTACTTGATTAAATACATTATACTGCTATTGTGTCGCTCTGACGACCTGAGTATGCATGCTCAGAGTGAGGAGAAGATTTAGCTTGGACCAGATCTAGACGTGCATCACAGACTTCTTGACTTGCCTTCCCGATTTACATTCATTTGTTCCACTTCAGGTCAGTCTTTATATTGTTTCCTTCAGTTACTGCATTTCTCATTACCTGTGTATCGTTTACTGTTTACCATGATAAACTAGAAGCCGAAGTGTGACTACGGCAGGACATTTCCTTGACCGTAGGAGCATGGCTGGCCTTGTCTACCCCTCGTATTCCATATTTTGGGAAGCGGGGCGTGACAAAAGCGATCACCCTGAAGACCCAGGTACCAGCCGCTGCCTTCCCCTCACCGGAGGCTCGGACGAGCCCCCTCCAGCAACCATCATCAACGCCCTCGCCAACCGAATAGATCGGCTGCAGTCCCTCGTGGAGGCGCTCATCCGCGTCCAAACGGCCGGACCTGGGCCTCGGGTCGCCACTCCTCTGCCTCCAGAAGACTCCGCCCTCGTCGGCACGGCTGTCCACCGGGAGGCTGCGACCCCCGGCCACAGATCTCATGGGCCGATACTCCCTGAGGCCCGTTGGGCGCCCCAAGGCTCCACCTCGAGATCCGCCGCCAAAGTGCCTCGCCTCGAGCCTCCGCGCGACCTTTATCCCCCTGAGGAGATGTTGGTCACCTCGTCTGTCCACATGCATGATCGACACCCCCTCCCTCGACGAGGTCGCACGGGAGGGGCTCACCTCGGCGGCTCGAGAGCCACCTCGCCCGGGGATCTGAGGAACCTCATCGAGAGGAACCGGGGCCGCTCCCAGACACAGGTCACCCGCAGCAGAGGCCAGGGGTCCCAAGGCGCCGATTCCTCGGGATACCACGGCCGACTCGACGCCCTCGAGAAGAAGATCGAAGGCATGAACCGGGAAGGTCGCCTCTCGGGCGACGGGGCTAAGTACGCCGCCGACTCGCTCACTAGGCCGTTCACCGAGGAACTGCTCGCTGTCCACATCTCCTCGCGCAACAAGCCCCCGAAGGTCTCTCTATTCGACGGGAAAACCGACCCGAAGGACCATTTGGATGCTTTCACCGCGGGGATGAGCTTCCAGGACCGCTCTGACGCCGCCCAGTGTAGGGCCTTCCCGGCCACCCTCATCCGCGCAGGTCGGGACTGGTTCCGAGGGCTGGATCCCCTGGCCGCATACTTGAGGGACAAACGGCAGGCCGACCGCGAGCAGGAGCAGCGTCACCCTCCCGCTGAGCTGACCATCGGTCAGATCATGCTCGTTTCGGCAGACGACCAGCGCGGAACTCAGGGAGCCCCGTACCCGGTGCCAAGCACGGAGGTCAATAATCCTCCAGGGGGCTCGGGCCGAGCCAATAAGGTCATCTACTAGCATGTACTTTTCTTTTAAGGCAATGTAAACTCTTCCTAGGGTCTGTTGTTAATTTAATAAAGATCAATGGAACATTGCGAAAAAGAAGGAAAAACCTTGTTTATTCAAAAGGTATTATGGGCACCTCAGCCATACACGCAAAAAGGAAAAGGAAATTACAACAGTGGGGGAAGGGGGTGCAGGAAGCACTGCTCGTGATACTCGGTAAAGATCTCTGCCAGCCGGGGCCTCGCGAGTTCCAACCTCTGCCCCCGGTTCCCCCGCGCACGTTGATCTCGAGCCTCAGCTCATAGCACTCGTGGACAAGCGCCTCTGAGCGAGCCAACTGGTTCGCAGAAATTAGGCCAAAGCGCTTCAGAGACCGCAGCTTGCCCACGGCCTCGTCATAGAGCTGCTCGGACAGGGGGTTGTAAAGCCCCGGCGATGCCCTCCAGACGGAGTACATCAGCAGCTGCAGCAGGGAAGAGCGTCGGGGGAGCAGCCGACCGAAGTGGTCCTCGATGCTCCCATAGACCAACTGCACCGTGTCCTCGGTGCAGTTCTGGTCATAAAAGTATACGTCTTCGAAATGGATGATCTCGGGGATGGCAAAGGGGAAGTCTTGCATCCTCGATCTTCTGTCTATAAGAAGGAAGGACCAGTACTCCTTTGGCCTTATATAACCCCCCAACGGAGCTCAACAGTCGCCCGCTTTCGCCCGAAAAGTCGCTGCCACGCGGCGATCATTGAGCCTTCTCTGGCGGAATCGAAACGACGCGACCCTGGCGCTTCGCCTCCCTCCACATTAAATGCGCATGCTACGCGCACGGTCGCCGCAACGGTTCATGTTCCCCATACCTGCAACAGGATGGTCGGGCGAACCCTCATGAAGAATCATCCGAGCAGCTACCCTGCTCGGTTATCCCTGGCCGGTAGCTTCCCTACTCGCAACGCCATGGATCGAAGTAAGCTACCCTGCTCGGTTACCCCTGGCGGGTAGCTCCCCTACCGCAACTCCAGGGATCAGAAAGCCCTCCCAGAGGCAGTCGAGCTCGAGGATCCCTCGCTCGGCTATCCCTGGCGGGTAGCTTCCCTACCGCAACGCCAGGGATCAGAAAGCCCTCCCAGAGGCAGTTGAGCCTCAGGATCCCTCGCTCGGCTATCCTTCAGGACAAAAGCCCTCGCCAAGAGGCACTGGGTAGAAACCCTGCCCGGCCAAGGGTCCTTGGCAGGCTTCTTACAGCCCCTCCCGCGCTAAGGACCAAAGTCCTCCCAGAGGCAGTCGAGTCCTTGCTCGGCTATCCCCGGCTGGTAGCTTCCTACAACAACCGACAGGGATCAAAGTCTTCGCCAAGAGGCACTGGGCAGTAACCCTGCTCGGTCTCCGTACTGAAGGATCAAAGCCCTCGCAAGAGGCAACCGAGCAGCTACCCTGCTCGGTCATCTCTGGCGGGTAGCCTCCCTACCGCAACGCCAGGGATCAGAAAGTCCTCCTCAGAGGCAGCTCGGCAGCTTCCCTGCTCGGCTATCCCTGGCGGGTAGCTTCCCTACCGCAACGCCAGGGATCAAAAAGCCCTCCCAGAGGCAGTCGAGCCTGAGGATCCCTCGCTCGGCTATCCGTCAGGACAAAAGCCCTCGCCAAGAGGCACCGGGCAGAAACCCTGCCCGGCCAAGGGTCCTTGGTTGGCTTCCTACAGCCCCTCCCGCGCCAAACACCAAAGTCCTCCCAGAGGCAGTTGAGTCATTGCTCGGCTATCCCTGGCTGGTAGCTTCCTACCACGACCGTCCTCAAGGATCAAAGCCCTCACAAGAGACAACCGAGCCGCTACCTTGCTCGGTCATCTCCGGCTGGTGGTCGATGCTCGCATTGCCAGAAGTCAAAAGATGGCACCCCCCATGGGGCCGCCGAGCAGCCTCCCACTCACGCTCGGTACAAATACGGAGAACAACGCTCTGCCCGCGACCCGCAGAGGATCCGAGACCCCAATAAGGGGAATCAAGCCTATCCAGGTCTAAACGATCCCCCCTCGACTTCGGGGCCTATGGGGATACCTCCTCGACAGCGCTTGGCACACTTGTCGGCAAGTGATCGAAATCAACTCGACGGACGATCGCTAGACAGATGGCCAACCTGACATGAAAACACAACGGTGCAAGCAGAGATATCTTACGAGCATTCTTCACAAACAGATGATAGAGCGCGATTCGATGAAACCAAAGAAAATTTTTATTACTACCGAAGACAAAGGCTTTACAAAGGGTATTTTTTGGGTTCCCCAGCCTTACAAAATTCCAAAAACAAAGGAATAAAAGGAGGAAGACGGGGCTCTAGACCTCGGGGCCAGGTGCGACCTCAGGGTCCTCGAAGTCCACTACGTGATGTATGGGGTCCTCGGCGGTTTCCTCGTCAGGAACCTCTTCCCCCTGCTCATCGGCGTCCGCGAGGGGGAATTCGGCCTAGAGATCTCCGTCGGCAAACTCCGGCATCCGGGCCTTAACGGTATCGAGGGCCTCGTGTCAGATGCGGGTCGTAGCCACGGCCAGGTCATCATAGAAGTCCTTCGACTTCTTATAGCTCTCCACCGCCTTCGCCACCTTCAGGTCGGCCGAGTTGGCCCCTCGGCCGCCGCCCCAAGCTCCTTCCGGAGGGTCTTCACCGTCCTCTTCAGATTGCCGGCAAGCACCTGAGCATCCCCGAGCTTGGCCTCGGCAGTCACGGTAGCCTCGCGGTACCGGGCTACCTCCCGTTTCCCGGCTTCCACCTCGCCTTCCGAGGTGGCAACCCTCACCGTCACCGCCTCCAGCTCCCGTCTGGAGCTCTCTTCCATCGAGGCGAGCCGGCCCGCAGCCTCCAGCGCCGGGGCTACCACCTCGGCTTCCATATGCAAGGCGAGGGTAACGTGCTGGAGAACCTGGGAGATACGAAAGAAATCAGAAAGATGAAGGAGGCAGCGAATCTCACAATGAACCAAACACTTACCTACACGGACTCCTGGGCGATGGACGCCAGCTGAGCCCTGAAGGTCCCCCGGGAAATCTACCCCCGGCCGAGGCCTCTATCTCATGCAGAAGGCTATCCGTTGCGGATAGCCCCGATGGCACCGCGAACCGGAGGCCCCCTTCCTCCACCATGATCGGCGAGGACCGCCCCCGAGAAGGTCTCTGGGAGCTCCTCTTGAGCGGCTTCGAGGGAGAGCCGATCTCCTCCTCCGAGTCCGAATCCTCCAGAACCAGGGCCCGCTTCCGGCCCGACACTCTGCTGGGACCCGGGGCGGGATCCGCCCCCGGACGCTCGTGGAACACCACCACCGGAGCAGTAGGAGCCGGGGCAGGCTTCCCACGAGAAGAGCTGGTGCCCCCAGCCTTCGTAACCTTCCTCGGCTGGCGCATGGAGGCTTTAAGCGAGTCGAAGTCCATGAATCCTGCACAAAACAAATACCCAACAAGTCAGTGACACGAGCAAAACGCAAGCCAAAAAGCGAGCCTAACTCACCAACGAACTCAACGGGGCTGAGCCCGGCCCAACTCAGGACCCTCTCAGACAGTAGCACGTCAGGTCGAGGGATGGGCTCCCACGACGCCACTCTCACCGCGGCGAGGTTTTCGGACTGGTTCCAAACATTTCTCCCTCGACCACTTGGTAGGCACGGGCCAGTCCTCGCCCTCGGGAGGGGAAACGAAGAAAAATTTCTTCTTCCAATCATGAATAGAAAGGGCAAGGCCACGACCCTGGTCCCGGCAGCTCCCCCGGGCCGCTTTCTGAAAGAGAGATAGACCCATCTCGGGTCGCCCGCTCGACCACCAGGGTGATTTTTGAAGACGAGAGAAGAATCGAGAAGGAAGAGGCTGAAGGGAACCGCCTGTAACTTCAGGCGGATCAAGAACCCGAGGAGGATCCTCCAGCCCCGAGGCCAAACCGGAAAAATTCAGCGCTGCGACGACCTCGGGAGAGAAGGAAAGGCGCATTCCACCCCAAAAAGCTTCCAAATACAAGGCGATCTCCCTGCCCCGTACTTGATCCGCCCTCTCTCCCTCCTTGGCCAGTCGGAGCTTGTAACACGAGGGGATGCGGAAGCGAGCCCGAGCATTGGCAAGCTCTTCCTCATGCCTCACCCAACATGAGGTGCCGGGGGCCGCATCTGCCGCCTCCTCCCTGGGGGCTGCGCTCGCCGCACGATCTCGGGGAGAGGATCCGACCCCTGCTCCCCGGGGGACTCGGACACAACTAAAGGATCCCTAGAACCTACTCCTACAACATCTACTGACTCTACAAAGGAAGACATCTAACCTTGAAAAAGGGAATCCTCGGGAACCGAAAGCGAGAGAAAGAAGACGAGCGCCGAGCAACCAGGACTTAGAAGAGGGAAATATTAAGGAGTAGGGGCCCAAGGATGGGCCCCACCCCTATTTATTGCTGCAAGCGACCTCATCCAACGACGCCCGTCATCTCCCGCCAAAACGACTCCTCACGTCCAGCGGCTCCGATCGCTCCATGTGTCGATCCTACGCTGGACCGCATTCCATCAGACGCCGCAGGCCTGCATACGTCGCGTCGGCCAATCGACGCTCGACACGTGGACCGTCGCTTCAGTGGCAGAACACACGAACCGGCGCACCTTCCTTAAATGCAGAAATCTCGCCTTGATTCGCTAGCAGAAAAGACAACTGACAGCCCGAGGACTCGTGTCGACGAAACCTTAGGAAGGAGCTCACCTCGGGAAGCCTGGCAGTCCACTCCTGACCCGACCCGCTAGCTGGTCGGGACAAGAGTGGGGGGCTAATGATGATGCCCAATATTGGCGATCCCCATGATCAAGACACGTGGCAGATGACGTGTCCCAGAACTCAGAAGGAAGGGCCCACAGGGGTCGGCCAGGTCAACCTTGTACCCGACTTGCAAGCACAAGCTAGCTCTCCTCGGGGCCCCCTGCAATTGGCCTCCTCGGCCCCTCAGCTCACCCCGAGCTGCCACAAGACCAAGACTCCTCGGTCTTCTCGCTCGTCCCCGAGCCTCCCTCCCCCCTCCCCCCCCCCCGGCCGAGGCCGTCTTCCTCGGTCCTCCGACCATCTTCACCGCTCACAGGCGTAACCGCCGCTCCGCAAATCTCGCCATGCGCGAATTCTCCGCCAGCAACATCCCGCGTCCCACGCCTTCACGATCCCCATTAATGGGTGATCCGCTCTCTATGTGGGCGTGACGTCGGGAGCGTAACTGCCGGCGAGATTCTCGCGCCTGCCGCTGCGTACCGCCACCGCTATATAAACCCCCATCATTGAGGGGTTAAGTAAGCCATTTTTATTCCACTTAGCTGTTACTCTGCTCGGATCTAGCACTAACTTGACCATCGGAGGGTCCTCGGTGGTACCAAACCACCCCGGGACTTCTGTGCAGGTACTCAGCACTAAAACTCCTCAAATTATCAATCTCCTCAAAACCCATTGAGACCCACATGCAACAGGAGATCACCTCCAAGATCCACCGGGAGATCGACGGAAGACAACATCAGACGGAGACCCGAAAAGGACCTCACTCAGGATCTATATTATTATACATGTTCATATAATATGCATGTGTTTACCTAAGACTCATGTATCTATCATATGTGCATTGCAGGTGCTCAAAATTAAATATTTTCTATGGATGCCCTTTATTTCCTTGTCAACCTACTATTCTCATTAGTGAATAACATATTTATTTTCTTGTTTATAAACTTGATGATCCAACTCAAAGAATGTTATATGATCGTAAGAATGCTATTCTATGATCGAACAATTTAGGAATTAAGTGTGATCACTAAATAATATATTTCTTATTATTCTATATTAAAGAAATTTCAAAATTAAAAATCCCCAAAAGTGCAAGGCCAGTTTGTTAGTCATTCCCTTTCGATTTGCAGCAAACACCTTTAGAGTGTTATATATGTGGTTCAATAGACAAAGTTTGCTCGCAACCCAACAATTAAAGGTTTTTGGTAAACCGTTTTTAGTTTAGTCCGGTTGAGCATCAGGTATTAAGAGATATTAAGTTCTTGTGCGTCTTTCCATGGGAAGAAGATCGTTCAGTCTTATGCTTGCTTGGTATAGATAGCAAACAACATCATCTTAAGATTGTAGGGAAGTCATTGACAAAACCCAAAATATTGCGAAGAGTGTTGTGTGAATAAAGAGTGCATCGCCCATATATTGGAATTTTATACTAAATTAATTGATATAATATGATTTTATTATAAAAACACTTTTTTCCCTATGCATGAGTACCAAAATAAATTTTATATAGCCAACAAATATTTTATTGTCAAGCATGAATAATTTTTAAATATTTTATTTTAGACATAAAGAAAGAGGGAAGGGACTGATGTGAGCATGATTCTCAATATCTACTTTGCCTTGCTGGAAAGTCGAAATTATTGCACAGACCATATAATTCTTTTATATCATGAGATCAAAGGTGCGTGAGAGAGCTTTTATTATTTATAATTTCTGATGATCCTCATGTCTATGTTGATCTTCATGGTCCAAAACATATATATACCGATTACCATGTGATTTTTGATATTGTTCAACCGTTGATTTGGTGATGGAAATGTTCTATTCTCGGTCAACCGTTAAATTTGCAACCATGCAAACGTACAAGAAATATCAAAATCACATTAAAAAAATTTTATGCATGTCATAGAATATGCTGATTAAGATGAATGTTGTTGATCATTAAAAGAAAATTGATAGATTGTTGATTATTTCTTGAGGGAATAAGTAGGGCAAAACTCCATACTCAATGATATTGTTGATTATTTGATTGAGTACGAGAGTTTTTTCTTCTATGCTTTTGACCCAACATTCCTCTTTAAAAGAAAATTTAATTTTTGTATGTGTGTTTTAATGGTTTTACCTTCATAATCTTGAAACTATTCGTAATTAAATTCTTAGAATATAGAAAATTCCGAGTGGGACGCTACAATTATCTCTCAATTTTTTCTATTATTTAGATGCAATTTTTACCTTGAGATTTTAAAAAAATTCTAACAAAATTTTCCACCATCAATTATGTAGTGAACGTTCCACCATTAATTTTGACACAAGAAAGAAACGATAATCTCAGAAAATTAAAGAATTAAAAAAAGAGCTTTTAGATGATTGCCGCTCAGCTAAATATAGATAATTGCCTAAATGTAGTAAAAAAAAATAATTCAGAAAATTAAAGTAGCTTCTACATAATTGGCACTTACCTCCCTGCAATCTTATGTTTTCAAATGTATCCCATCCTGATCTTTTTATTTATATATACCCTTTTGATATTTCAATAGAGGAAATGAAGATTGCAAGCCCCAACCGCAGTGGCATTTTACATGAACCAGTGGGACCCGCTAACTATTTTTGCAGTTACGATTTTAGACTCTACTGGCTCATATGAGAGGCCACTACAGTTTTGGACATGCTGGGTATTTGCAAACCCCGTTTTCTCATTTTAATATTGTTTTAATAAAAACCTTTTCATTGATATTGGTGGGAACTTCACCTCTCCACTCGTTAAACTTTTCTTTGTAAACAATAAATAAATAAATAAATATTATTTCTAAAAAAATTCAGCTTTATCATATTTAAGTAATTGTATATAAGGAATATTGTATGCAAGCTTTGCAATCAAGACATGATTTTAAAACGAGTGGAAGCAATGAATTTCAAAAATCAAGATAACAAAAACATGCACACATAGAATCATGAACAAAGAATAAAACTTGTAATTAAAATGGTAAGCTAAAAACAAGAGTTTGGCAAGCTACAACCTTTGTAACGCGTTAACCATCTTTTCTTGGACTCCGGCTAGTGTCCACGAAATCTGGAACAAGCTTGCTCGATGATCTCTTCGCCGAAAATGATCCATCCTAAGATAACTCCCATACAAGATTTAGGTTCAAATTGATTTCATCAAAATGAAGTAACCCACTAATTAAACTTGCTAAGAATGATTAATAGAAGATGTAGAATAATTAACTCACTTAATTTTCTTTTTTCTTTTCCATTTCTCACTTGAACAAAATCAAGAGAGAGCCGTGGAGGGAATGAGATTATAAAGAAGATAAGCATGGCTAAAAAAATAGGAAAAAAAACAAGAATGAGTCATAACTGATGAGTCATAAAAAAATACACCTCATAAAATCTATAACAATCTTAAATGCAAGACTCATTCTCATTCTTCCTTATAATTCTCATACTCCCATCATTTATGTATCAACATACATGTCACAATATTTATATCAAATATAAATATTAAAGAAGAAAATAATTAAGTGAGCATAATATTAGTTAATATATAAATATATTATTATATAAATATATATTTAATTATTAAATCAACACTTGATTTAATAATCCGGCTATATCATATATATACCAAGTAATATCAATAAACACCCGATTAAAATACGTGTATCAAATATACATGTTTAATCGAATTCCTACACATATCCCTATACATGCCCTATATCGTTTCGCATATGCTGGGAAATCTTTGTGTGGGACTATAAAGACTCGACAATACGCTGGCAGTAGTTTATGATCATATCCTTAGTCCTCAAGCATGTCAGCGGTACTAGCTGCACGTAACCGCTACCCAGGTATTGATCGAAAGAAGGTCAACGAGTAAGCTCATCTGAACCCTGCAAAGCTATCACTGATATTATCGTACAGTCTGGTCTCTTCGTCTAAGAGTATCGCATATCAAGTCTAGGGTTTGGAATCTATCAGAACCCAATAACTCGATATGTCGTGCGACAGAGGACGCATAACAAACCGGAGATACAACTGATAACACTTATCAGTTTATCTCCACTGTGATGGCCATCGACTTATGGTTGTAGTCATGTCTTGCACAGCGTGACATAACTCCCTATACTGAGAGAGACAAATCCCATCGACCGCTCACTGCCTCCATGTGCTTCGGAACTATACCCAACAAAAACCTATTTGCACGACTCATTTAAACCGTGGTAAGGTAGAAGTCTAAGTATAGTGGGAAAGCATATGAGACACTATGGCAATCTCAGGTCTTAGGGACTACCATATACCCATGTCATAAAAGAACCACTACCTGATATTGGTATATTACCAACTAGGAGTTCTTGGTGAATCCATCCAATGTAACTCATTGTCACGTCCCGAAAGTACGGAACATGACCGGCACTTAAACTACGAAACGTCTCGAGGCGTACGTAATCTAAGTAAACCGAAAACCCAGAAATCCAAACCAAGAAAAGAAGTAGAGTGAAGGAAAACCAATTTAAAACAAGTAGTTTTAATAGCATAAGCAGAATTATGCGGTTTTTAAGAACATCAAAATTTACTGAAAATTTCGGCAGAGTCTCCTTTGTAAATACTGGCCCCAAACGGGATACAACATGAATAGTATACGAAATCAATAAAAAGGCATCCCCAAGCGGGAGCTAGCTCTTCGTCAATCGACGGTCACAACCACACAAGCAATATAATATACAACGCCGAAAGGTGAGGATCAAAACTCAAAAGGAAACTCAAAACCACCAGAAATATAACGAGCGACTCTAAGGTCGAAAGAATAACCAACACCGGTCTCTGTCTTAACAAATACATGTTTGGTTGATGGAATTTACTAGATACAAAGGAATAATATTATACAAGGTAATATGATGGGTACGATACAAGAAAAACCCACCTACTAGCAAGTCACCCGAATGAAACTGAGCCCGCAAAGCCGTAATGAAACCTGTACGGCAAACCTGCAAGAAACTGGGGCACAACGGGGGTGAGTTGCCAACTCGTGAATAGAAAAATATCTACGAACAGAAATCGCATAAATAACGCAATCCTAGGTCAATGATCATAATATATCCTAAAAAATGTATATAACACGTAGCCTATAACAAGGCTAGGGTAAATATCTAACCCGAGTGTAATCTCATGTGCCCGTGTCAGTGCCTCAGGTAGCAATATATCATATGGATGATGTATGAATGCATAAAACAGAATGCATGTACTGAATAAAACTGGTTTCATAAATCAGTGAGATTTCTGTATTTTAAAAGAAATGAGGTACCATATATGAAATCAGTATAAAACAGTGCCCAGCATCGACACAAAACAAGTGTCCAAATACCTCGATATCTCTGTGTCACAATCTATGTACCTTAAGTCTCAATATCTAGGGTGCCGTCAGTCCAGACCGGCCCCTACCATCTATCTCAAGACCACGACGGTATCCTCCGGATATCCGACGCGTCGGGTAATATCACCGGTAGGTAGTGCTCCCCTGCCAGGCTCACATCGTCATCATCACGCGCTTCTTGCCCCGGGGTACCTTACCGGGTCCACCATGTACCCGAAACGGTTCATCCGTCTCCTCGAATCGGGTCTCGAAATCCATCAGCAAACTCATGGTGGACGACTCATACATCATGGGAAAACCGCACTTTTTATTTTAAAAGAGGAAAAAGGTTTATTTATGTTTTTGCGGTTTTCCTCCAAATCCAGAAAATCTCATGGAAATCCGAATCCAAAACCTCAATAACACGTAAAATGGTGAATATATGCATGAAAATCCATGAATGCGGCATAACAATGAATAACAGTATGCATGAAGTAGCAGGTAATAACTACAATATCTAAACTAACATATAAGGAAAGTACACTAATATCATGTCTAACTATTAGCTAACAGGCTATGTCAAGCAATAATATTTTCTAAGGTGTACGTGACATGGCAATTACCGATGAAGATGTGTGTGAGCCGACAAATAAGTGTACGTGGTACATACGCATCATCGGTAATGGTGCTGGTGTCCTAACAGCATGATATCAATAATGGAGTATGAAACATAAAATAAGCATGCGATGCGAAGCGGACCACAAAAGAAGAGCGGGAGCTGAAAACTAGACGCAACTATAACTAATCTGCATTAATCTAATATAAGTCCTACAAATGGTGCCTTTTGAAATAACACGAATCATGGGGTTTTGAAAATAGGGGCTACGGTGTTTTTATGAAAAGATAAGTCTTTTGAAATATCCGTAGGATCCCTTGGGCTGTCTTTTAAAATACCCACGATTTGTTAGTTTTTGAAATAGGTAGGAGTCTAATCTAATCTAACAACTACACTAAACTATACGGCTGAACTAACAAGCTGAACTACAGGTAAGGAAACCGCCTATCATCTGAGTCGATACATATACATACCTGTATATGTATAGTCGGTGATCCCGCCTCAATAATATCATATCCGATACCATATCTATAATCAGGCATCCCAAGTCAAGAGTGCGGATCAATCATCAATATAGCTCGTACGTAAATCCGTCGTACGGCATCCCAATCTAGGTACGGGTCAATATCACATTCATCATACTATTCACCTGGTATTCTCTTTATCAAATATCATGATCGGGGTACTGATCTACGTCTAGTACCATACTGATACCGCCTACGTATGCATGGACGTGTGTGAAACACTACGTCAAGGACCCGCTACAACGTCATGTCGTATTTCAAATACGAACCCTGCTATATCACCGATCTCACGGTCTCAAATCAAATCTCATCGACTCAGCTCAATCCCAAGTATCATCCTCAAATCCTTATGTGAACACATAGTCCCATACCCATGTGAACCCATAACTATAAAGAATCCCATGAGCGCATATCAATAGGAATGTATGTAAGTATGTATGTGTGTATGTGTAATGCAACACTACCCTAGGGTTCGCAACACTAAAGTAATCCAACACACCAATATCCATCCGAAGCATCGTTATTAATCCCAAATAACATATAATAATTGTTGGTGTGTATACGCATCCGTATACACCACCACGGACTGCGGGGGTGCTATACGCCATCCACCCGACTTCTCCCCGTAGATATAAATCTACTCACCTGGTCCTCGCTAGCCGGTGCCGACGTCGCCACGCGCTTGCTTGTCGTCTCGAAGTCCACATGGGGGTGCCTACATATCATAACGCACCATATCGCATTAAAACTAAATTCGAAATCGAAATGGCATACGAAAATCAAATCGGCACGCGTATCACGCATAGGTCCAAATCTATCGCTTACGCATGCAAGAATAGTCAAACCAACACTCGATGTCGATGTACAAACATCAAACCATCGAGAAAAATCCAATCACACTCATTTGCACAATTACAAGCACTAATTATAATATAAAATAGCTTACAATTCCCAAAAACCCCAATTTCACTTAAAAAGTCGTTTTTCCGAAAATCTAGCAAGCACAATTCGCCATTTTTGTACAAAACATGATGTTTAAATGAATGTAGCGGCCAATATATTTATTAAATATCTTAAATAAGTCATAGAAACAATTTCCGGAATTTAATCTCATTAAATTCCAAAAACCCTAATATTCTAGTTCACAAAATACCCTTTTTAACAATTTCATAGCAAAAATGCACAAACTACAATTTAGGTTGGATTTCCATGAACTAAAGTGTTAAACTACACTTAATAAAGTTAATAATATGATAAAAACCCTAACCATATTTTTAATCTCATATTTCAAATTAAATCAAAAAAACTAGTTTGCAACAAAAAGCTTAATTTGGACATTTTTCAAGTAACAACTTGTAATTAACAACTAGATTAGTTTTCTACAAAACTAAATATGTTAATCCACCTCACTAAACCATACACAATCAAACACAACTCATTTCCACAACAAACCCTAACTTGAAATATTTAATCATGCAATTAAACTCACATAACCCAAATTAACCCTTAATTAACTTAGCTTTAAGAAATTAAGTAACAAACTAAGCAAAAAGTTTAGAATTATACCCAAAAACATTTGAAGATCCACAAGCATCCATGGCCCTCCAAAATGCTCTCTTTTCACAAGGATCCATGCTATACGAGCTAAGCTAAAATGGGTAGGAGTCGGATTTGGGTTTTGGGATTTTTTTGATAGATTTTGGGGCAATTTTTGATGAAGTTTTGAAGAGAAAAGAGAAGGGAAATGGGGGGGGGGGGGCTGTTGCTGCAGTAGGAGAGGGGGGGCTGCTGGAATTGGAGTGGGAGAGGAGAGAGAGGGAGGTAGAGAAAGTGGGGGAAGAAGTCAAAGTCAATTCAAGGTCAAAGGTCCACCTCATTTCTCCATTTTCTTTTCTTTTCTTTCATTTCTTTCCTTTGAAATTCAAGTGGGGAAAATAATTGGGGGCTGCTGAATTCTTCAAGGGGAGAAGTAAATGGGAGTGTGTGGATGTGGGTACGGGTGTGGGGTGATGAGAAATGATAAATATAATACCCCAAACATCCATTTACGCTAAAAAAAAAAGCCTTTTTTTCTTCAATAATTTCTAAACCGTTTTGGCAAATGATTTCGTTCCAAAAACCATATGATAAAATTTTATTTAATGTTTTATGATGCACAAAATTTGTTTCAACTCATTCCAATTTGTAATTTTCCCTAATTAAATGTATTAGTGACGGCTTAAATAATAATAAAATAATATTTTTTTCAGAAAATTTGAAATTTCACCAGCGGCTCAATAAACACCAAATAATAGCAATTACATAGCTAGAATATGTATATTTAATTTTTATAATAAGATATTTGTATTTTGACTTTTTACAGAAAACCCCCTTATTTTACCGATTTTTTTGAAATTTCACCGAAACGATTTTCAAAACGTTACACTCATCCAATGAGTACCTGTATACAATTCTCGATTTCAAACACCAATGGCTGCAAGATCATCTATCACTTTCCAACCGGGTCAGGAAACGTACATACTAGTCTAAACTGGAGTACCGATGGCCAGTCTCGATACTTTTATGACTAGGGACGTTTAAGGATATACTTATCGACTACCCAGGCCCCACTAATATGATCTTCATCATCATCCTGGTAGTCAAGCAAAATCTCAGGGCTTTATCTCATGTCTAAACGATACGTGATAGTGAATAAAACGCACCATATGAAAAATAAAGACAAATCAGATAGCATACTATCATCTCGAGTAAGATTGTTCTTTCGTATAAGTCCTCCTTCAATTACAATAATTGAATTGAAGGCATCTATATCCAACAATCTCCCACTTTCACTTAAGGCTGATTATTACGGTATTTCATATCCAACTTCTATACTAACAGTTTCGCAAACTGTGTTCGAGAACTAGCCTCAATGAGTGGACTTGGCAAAGCGCATCTCTCTGTTTCTTCCTGAATCTCAACTTCGCGGAGATCAAATATCTCTCGAACCGATCGATGCATGCCTTAGTATTTTCCTAGACTGATGATGGGATCATGTTCATAAATGAACAATTATATCCAGCGAATTCTCAGACGGTATCCTTTACTGATTTACAATCAGTATCTATCGCCACGACTACCTCAGTATCCCACTTGGAACTCTTTCCAATATACTGCTCCTCTACAGAGGGTAAACTTATAAATCATGACAGACGCTCTGTCTCCCATGGGAAGCTAGAATCGGTAACTACCTCCTTTAGGAGGCTGTCATTACCATACACCAAGAACATCAAATGCTCTTCACTGCTACCCTATGTTTCTCCAAAATTTGACTGACATCCATATTCTATATAGAGAAACACATATGACCATCATTATTTTACCGATTTGCAGTATAGGAACATCACTTCTTATCATGAGTATGTCATCCACATACCAAATGAGGAATCTGAAAACACTCCCTGCTACTTTCTTACAAATACCAGTTTCATCTTTTATTTTGATGTAATCAAATTCTTTGACCGTGGCATCAAAACAGATGATCCATTTCCACTATGCCTGCTTTAGTTTAAAGATAGACTTAAGAAACTTGTACGCTTACCACTGCTCCCACTGACTAAGATAACTCTCTGGCAGAGTTATATACACGGACTTTTCTAAATCCAATTTAGAAAGACGTAATAGTCATTCATCTATCAGATATCATACTCATGAAAAACAACAATGGCAAGTTATATCCATGTAGACTTCAGCACAGATTTTGAAGTAATAGTTTTATCATAATCCACAACGGGTATTTGATCAAAACCTTTTTACTACAAGTCTAGCCTTATTAGGTTAGCTCTTTTCCATTTGCACTGATCTCATAAGATTTACTTACGCCAAATGGGTTTTACCCCTTCAGGAGCACCCAACAAAGTCTACACTTTGTTGCAGTGCATGGAGTCCAACTTGGATAACTTGGTATCCAGCCATCAGTCGGAAGTCGCCACTTTTCATAGCCTGCTGATAACTGGTAGGGTCATCATCCGGCCATCAGTCGGAAATCACCATTTTCCACTAAATTTTCAGTAATCGTTTGTGATTTTGGAATCTCTTCCAATTCTATCATACTCCTACTAATTTCTTATGCAAGGAATTTCTTTTCTAAAAAGATGACGTGTCGAGAACAAAACAATTTTTGATCCCGAAATTGGTAGAAAGTTAATCTCTCGTCAATGCCTAAGATAACCCACAAACTGCCATTACTGAAACGTGTTTTGAGTTTATCCGAATTCTGGTTTTAAGTATAAGCCGGACAACTCTACATCTTAACAATCTTAAGATGATAACCCATTATATATCAAACATAGAATTTGAGGCATCGATTTAGGTGGAACCAGTATCAATTGATATACATCTATTTCTAGTGCATCTCTTAATCGAAAAAGGCAATTCAGCATTACTCATCAAGGAGCATACCCACGGATGAGTAATCAGAGAGATAATCAAATTCTCGATTATATTACTACGGAATACCTAGCATAAGTATCCACATTTTTTAACATTTCGAAGAATCTTGATACTTCCAACATTTGGTTCACTACTTTATTCCTATATGAACTTCTCAAAATGCTTGGACTATATATTTCAATAAGAATGCGTGTCTAAAATCAGAGAACTCATAGAAAAACGGAATGAAGTACGAGTACCGACCCTTTGTGCGTGCGGACACCAGACAACATACATCATTATATATAAATCTTATGAGTTCACTAACTCATACTCTGTGTGTTATAATTTGAAAACTATGTTTTGCTTAAGAATGTATATTCCATTATTCAATACACCTTACCCAATCATCAAATGATAAAGGCAAATGTTCATAATATAATTTTTAAAAATTTATATCCCACTTTATTAAATAAAGAAACGGATATATGAGTTTTTAAAATTTGGTGCATAATAACAGATACTCAAAACCAAAATTTTGCCGAAAGACAAAACCAAGTGATTTTCTCAATAGCAACAATTGCTCCGATATTGAGAATCAAATCACCTTTCCAATAATCTAATCTTTTTCAGCATCTGTAACAACTTACAGACGTGGGATGTTAATCCGGTATCTATATACCTAGGAATCAGAATTAATTAGAAAACAGTTTTCAATTACAATCACATACAAAACATGAAATATCAAAATATTTCAAGGGATGTCCAGATATTCCAAGTAATGCCTCTTTCATTGATTGTAAAAAGGTTTAGTTAACTTGGTTTACGAGTTTTGGTTTAAGTTAGTCTTAGGTCGCTGCCAGAGAGAGAGAGAGAAGAAACGCTTATTGTGCACTCTAACCTAAATTAGATTGGTATATTTATCTAATCAGGATGGCTCTCATTGTTCCATTGAATCCTCCTTCAAACCTTAAAAGAAGAATTAGCCAGGATCATATCTCGAGAGTAACTATTACCCACAGTGGGAATCGGGATCTAATCTATCATGGCGTGGTAACTTTGAGGAATGCCAACAAATCACCCTACTCTATAGAAGGTATGCAATCTTATTGCAAATTTCAACACTTGAAACTCCCAATATCGGTTTTTATCCTTAGCGACCTATGATCTTGACGAATGCTAACAAATCATAGGCCGCTAGTTAGGTTCTATCCATCATTTATTGATCAACTCGAATCCATCCGCACAAGCCCTTGATACTTACCAACAAAGCTGTGCGACTGTTCCGACTAATCTCATCACATGCTAACAGGAAGACATCACTTAGCCACCATACACTACGCCTTGACGCTTGCCAACAAACGCGGCACGAATACTAAGTACTCTAATTTCTGAAATGACAGAGGGTTGCAGCTGGTTTTGAAGAGAACTTTTAACGTAATGAACTTGATCTCATCGTAGAAACCAAGTGATTTTGCATATTTATAGTTGCGTAGACTATTACTTAAGTGCGGGTTCCCCGTGAAGGGATCGTGGCTCTTATCTCATTGAATGAGGTGCAGGATATTCCTAATCGAATATCTTAATGCAAAGCAAAAGACACGGCTATACAATTTGCAAATTTACAGTAACACAATTTTTTACCAAAGTGGTCACTCCCTATGAAGAGATCTAGGCTCTTTCCTCTTCAAATGAGGTGCAGGATATTCCTAATCGAATACCTCGATGCAAAGCAAAAGAATCAACAATAATACCAATATTTAATATTTGGTTTCTACAATGTGTTTTAGGTTTATTATCTTTGCATTAATCCGAATCAATACAATCCCATCATTTAAATAATCACATTATCAAGTATCTCCTCACGCCATTACAGATAAAGCATGATATGAGAAAAAAATAGAATGCACATATACGCCATCCGCATTCGCCACGGAGCCTCGGGTCTTCACTGTAAGGTTACTTAACTTACGGCAGAGCGAGGGCATGGCTAGCGCGGGTGCAAAACGTGTATATATATATATATATATATATATATATATATATATTCGCGGGTGCAAAACGTATATCGCATATATATATATATAACACATCGCAGGCAGATAATCATCATTACAGCTAAACGATAAATATCATCACAGGCAAGTAAACATATCACATGCAAGTAATGAACATCATAGAATAGGAATGGTCGGATTATCTAGGAATCCCGCTTTTCGTTCAAGCCACAAACTAAATGCGACATTCCCCGGTCGCGTGAACAGCCCATGCGCAACCAAAAGCAGATCCCTACTAGTGCGGCAGGTTATCATGCAACCTAAGAAACGAAGCAACCCAACATCATAATCATAAGGGGGCCACCCGACACTTTCTCGAATCCGGTGACTTGAGCACTCCTCCGCGAGTCTAGCTTATACCCCTACAAGCGCGGTAAGCAACCCACCAATTCTAGACTCGAGTGACCCGATCTCAACTCTTTGAGATGGCCACCCGCTGCAATTTGAAATTCGGTTGCCCGTGTGCTTCTTCACGGAGTAATCCTAAACATGTATTCATACAACGGCGGCAACGATCGCAATCTAATCGTGTTCCGACAAATAATAATACATAAAGCAGCGACTACGGCCACATGTGAACCATTAAGTCTCGAAATAAAGAATATACATTAAGCGAAAACGGTGGCCACATGTTGGAGCTCGTCCCGAACAAATGAATATATAAGATGGCTTTAAGCATGTGGAAATAACACTTATCACAATGTCACACTTCCACACGGGGGCTATTCATTTTGCAATAATTCAAACACATTCCATCCACACCATTATCTCAATAACAAATATGCAATCTCGTCTAATTGATTATATAACAATTAGGCGACGTTAACCAATGCGTATCCTTATTTTATCCGTGTTCGAACCGACTAAATCAAACACTTTGATTTAGTCGATTCGAACCATGACATTAGAATTCATAAACCGCGAGATCGCAAACTTGAAATTCCAAAAACTAAATTTCAAGTTCATCCCGACAACGAAAATTCCCTCATTTTTGAGCGAAATCGAATTCCGATAACCCCAAAAAAAACCACATTATATAAGCCTTGATTCGTCCCCGAAACGGGGCCGAATCAGGGATGGGATCAACCCCGCATCAGGGCTGGATCAGCCCCGCATCAGCCCTAAATCGTGGTTGATCCAGTGGCTGATTCAGCCCCTAATGTGGGGCTGAATCGGACTCGGTTCGGCTCCGAATCGGGGCCGAATCGAGCTCAAATTGGGTGGGTTCGGGTTATCGTGAGCCTACTCTAAACACGTGGTTCGAACCAAGAATCAGTGGCTCCGGCACAAGCAAAATTGAAAGCTATTCATGCAAAATTTTAAAAGTAGTTTTGAAAAAATTGGGTTTCATGAATTCTAATGTCATAATAACAAGTTGTAATCTTTACACCAGCTCTGATACCACTGTAGGTTAGTCAGTGCAGCGGAAACCGGCTATAGCGCCCATAGATCCCTCGGTAGCTACATTTTATGTAGTTCTCTTACGACGGACTACAACCCGTCATACTATATAACCGCACGGGGTATCCTGGAGGTAAGAACCTGTGCTTCGCCACTACTGTTATATAGTGAGAACCCCCTATGGGTCGGCATCCCTATCTAGTAGCTCTGATACCACTTTAGGCAAGCATTGAAATCAAGACATGATTTTAAAACGAGCAGAAGCAACAAATTTCAAAAATCAAGAGAGCAAAATTATGCACACATAGAATCATGAACAAAGAATAAAACTTGTAACTAAACAAGTAAGCTAAAAACAAGAGTTTGACGGGCTACAATCTTTGTAGCGCGTTACCCACCTCTATTTGAATTCCGGATAGTCTCCACGAAATCCGGAATAAGCTTGCTCGATGATCTTCTCGCCGAAAATGATCCACCTTGAGATAACTCCAACATAAACTTTAGTTTTAAATTAATCTCATCAAAATGAAGCAACCCACTAATTAAACTTTGCTAAGAATGATTAGTACAAGATATAGAATGATTAGCTCACTTAATTTTCTCTTTTCTTTTCTATTTCTCGCTTGAAGAAAATCAAGAGAGAGCCATGGAGGAGATGAGATTATAAAGAAGATAAGCATGGCTAAAAAATGAGAATAAAAACAAGAATGAGTCATAACTAATTCAACAACAACAACTGAGCCTTTTATCCCAAGCATATGGGGTAGGCTACATGAACCAACATGAGAATCACGCCGGGTCCAGCACATGAATCCTCTGTCTCCACTCACTTCTATCGAACAATATACTTTCATTGAGTCCTTTGGAAACCATATCGTTTCGTATCACCTCCATCCATGTTTTCTTCGGTCTCCCTTTTGCCCTTTTGCCATTGCCCATATCGAGAGTATCTATTCGTCGAACCGGTGCTTCCATAGGTCTGCGTCGCACATGACCAAACTATCTTAGCCGGTTTTCCCGCATCTTCTCCTCCACAGGTGCTACACCAACTTTTGCACGAATATCCTCATTTCGCACCTTATCTTTTCTAGTGTTACCGCACATCCAACGAAGCATGCGCATCTCCGCTACGTGCATCTTCTGTGTATGATGCTTCTTAGGAGCCCAGCATTCTGTACCATATAATAAGGAAGGCCGAATAGCGCTCCGATAAAACTTCCCTTTCAATTTTAACGGAAAGTTACGATCACACAAAATCCCTGTTGCACTCCTCCATTTCAACCAACCAGCTTGGATCCTTTGATTAATATCACTATCGATCTCTCCATTCTTTTGGATGATGGAACCTAGATATCTAAACTGGTCGCTCGGTGATATCTCTTGCCCTTCCAATGTTATACCAATATGGTTTTGACTTCTCTGGCTACTAAATTTGCAGTGCATATATGCTGTCTTGGACCTGCTCAATCTGAATCCCCGAGATTCCAATGTTTGCCTCCATAATTCCAATTTGGCATTAACCCCTGCTTTCGTCTCATTTACTAGAACAATATCATCAGCGAATAGCATACACCAAGGTATCTCATCTTGGATAGTTCTAGTAAGCTCATCCATCACGATGGTAAACAGGAATGGACTTAATGCAGATCCTTGATGTAAACCAATAGTGATCGGAAAATCACTCGTTAAGCCGCCGCAAGTTCTGACATTTGCCACTACTCCATTGTACATATCCTTGATTATGTCAATATACTTGACGGGGACCCCCTTCTTCATCATTGTCCCCCATAATACCTCTCTAGGTACCTTGTCGTACGCTTTTTCTAAATCAATAAATATCATATGCAAATCTCTTCTCCTCTCTCGAAAACGCTCGACAAGTTGACAAAGCAAATGAATAGCCTCTGTCGTCGATCGTCCAGACATGAACCCAAACTGGTTCTCTGTTATCTTAATATCCTTTCTTAGCCTGTGTTCAATCACTCTCTCCCAAAGTTTCATGGTGTGACACATCAGTTTTATTCCACGGTAGTTTGAGCAACTTTGAATGTCACCCTTGTTCTTGTAGATAGGTACAAGGATACTTTTCCTCCATTCATTTGGCATCTTTTTTGTCTGCCAAATCTTATTAAACAGATCTGTCAGCCATTTAACGCCTATTTCTCCTAAGTATCTCCAAATCTCGATAGGAATCCCGTCAGGACCAACCGCTTTTCTTAAACTCATTCTGTTCAAAACTTCTTTAACCTCAGGAAGTCTTATTTTACGCATGAAATCACGGTTTATATCTTGAGATTGAATGACAAGTCCATCCAAATTCTTAGTAAAGCTCTCATTGAACAATTTGTCAAAATAATCTCTCCATCTTTCCTTGATATCCTCGTCTCGAACTAAAACCTTCTGATTTTCATTTTTGACACATTTCACCGCACATTTCACCACACATTTTTGACACATTTCACCGCACATGAGTCATAACTAATGAGTCATCAAAAAATACACCTCATGAATTCTACAACTATCATAAATTCATGACTCATTCTCATTCTTACATATAATTCTCTTACTCCCATCATTTATATATCAACATATATATCACAATATTTATATCAAATATAAATATTATTAAAAAGAAGAAAATAATTAAATGAGCATGATATTAGTTAATATATAAATATATCAATATATAAATATACATTTAATTATTAAATCAACACTTGATTTAATAATCTGACTATATTATATATATACCGGCTAATATCAATAAACACCCGACTAAAATACGTGTATCAAATACACATATTTAATCGAACTCCTGCATATATCCCTATACGTGCCCTACATCGTTTCGCATATGCTGGGAAAGCTCTGTATGGGTCTATAAAGGCTCGACAATACACCGGCGGTAGCTTATGATCATATCCTTAGCCCACAAGCACGTTATCGATACTAGCTGCATGTAACGACTATTTAGGTATTGATCGAAAGATGGTCGATGAGCGCTCATCTGAACTCTGCAAAATCTATCAGTGACATTACCATACAGTCCGATCTTTTCGTCTAAGAGTATCGCATATCGGGTCTAGGGTTTAGAATCTGTCAGACCCAATAACTCGATAAGTCGTGCGACATAGGACTCATGACCAACCGGAGATACAACTGATAACACTTATCAGTTTATCTCCATTGTGATGGCCATCAATTGGTGGTTGTAGTCATGTCCTGTACAGCGCGCCATCAACTCCCTATACCGGGAGCGACGAATCCCCTCAATCGCTCATTACCTCCACGTGTTTCGGGACCATACCCAACAAAAACCTATTTGCACGACTTCTTTGAGCGTGTTTGGGTAGAAGGCTAAGTATAGCAGGAACACGCATGAGACACTATGGCGATCTCAGGTCTTAGAAACTACCCTGTACCTATGTTACAAAAAAACTGCTATCTGATATTGGTATATTACCAAGTATGAGTTCTTGGTGAGTTCGTTCAGTGGAACTCATTCAATGAGCACATATATACAATTTTCGATATCAAACACCAATAGCTGCAGGATTAGCTTTCGCCCTCCAACCGGGTCAGAAACGTACACATTAGTCTAAACTGGAATACCGATACCCAATCTCGATACTCTTACGGTTAGGGACATTTAAGGATATGCTTATCGACTGCCCAGCCCTACTAATATGATCTCCATCACCGTCCTGGTAGTTATGCAAAATCCCAGGCTTTTATCTAATATCTAAACGATACGTGATAGTAAATAAACGCATCACATGAAAATTAAAAACAAACCAAATATCATACTATCATCTCGGGTAAGATTGTTCACTCGTATAGGTTCTTCTTCAGTTACTATAATTGACTTGAGGGCAACTATATCCAACAAATATATTCTTCTAAATGTTTATTGGTTTTATAATTTATTTCATTTCACCGAACGGCCCCGTTACGAAGGTTTGGGTGGTAAATTTGAAGATTATGTTTGATTAACCATAAATGATTGGATTTGGCAACCAAGATAAAGGTTTGAATTTAAAATTATAAGATAAAAAAATAGACAAAGATTTATTTATTTATTTATTAGGTTTTTATTAAAAAGCCCCTCACTATTTCGCTAATTACTAAAGCTCCCTTAATTACTTCGTATTTACTTAAAAGGCCCTTATACATATAAGTTGCACTAAAAAACATGCTCACTAGTTTTCCATCCAAAGTTAACGCCCCGTTAGAGAGATAGAGCTGGAGCTTAAGTTTGAGCTGCTCTGTTACCTTTAAGGTATAAGTAGGTCTTTCTTCTATAAAATGAATCCGCATTGTCACATAGTTCAATAGTGAGATTTAATGGAATTAAAGAATCATTTTCCTTTCTTATAAGGTTGTCTATTAACTTGAAACTTGTAATTGAAGAGACGAAATTCCACATGCTCGTTGTTGGAGAAGATTGAGTATGCCGATTTCCATTATTATTTTAAGAGATTTTTGATCGAAACTTGACCTTAAAGCCAAATTGAGGGGAAAGTTAGGAATTTTAAGAGAAAAAGAAGAACTGGGACGTTTTAAAACCCTACCTCGATATTCAGTGTTAACCCCCTAATGGATTATTCAAAGATGCAAAAATAATTTTCTTTTTTGCCTGATAAGGGAATTTTTGGTACAACTTATATGCATGAGGTCTAGTTAAAAAATACGAAGTATGGAGAGGGATGTTTTAGTAATCAGCGAAATATGGGAGGCTTTTTAATAAAAAGCCCTTATTTAATTTATTGAATATTTACATAGAATTAAGGATGTTATAAACGTGCACGGACAACAAAGCTATAAAATATTAGTCAGGGGCTCAGGGGTATATACAAATAGCAAAAAAAAATTTGTCAAACAACCAGTAGCATTGATATAAAACTTTTCCAAGTTTTTTTTGTCTATTTGCATGTTAAATTTTTGCTATAGGGAAAAAAAACACCCACCAAAATTTTGTATTTTGATATGAGGACTCCAGATCTCTTAATTAAAAATGACTATTGATCATCTCATATCTCTACCATGTTACATAACTCTCTTAAATGGTGAAAAATGATAATTTTACCCTTGTAATGAAAATTTAGATCAATTAGGGTGTTGCATGTAATAGAGAGCATACTTTTTGCATGAAGCTGTTTTGGAGTGGGACCCGGATAAAGATTTAGTGATAGGTTAGAAAATTAACTATTAGGGCCCTTTTTTGGTTGCAGGATTTCTTTGGATTTGAATTGTGGAATTCCAGGATTCCATAATTTTATATTTGGTTGGGAGATTTGAATTTGTAGAATTCCTTTGCTTTTTATGGGGGCCACCACAAAACATGGATTCCTGAATCTTAAATTTTTTTAAGGATTTTCAAGGATTTGACACTATTCATTATACTTTTAGATGGACCCGTGTACTTTATTTATTTAATAATCCTCTCTCTCTCTCTATACAATCCTAAAATCCAAATCCCACTTTATTTTCACCAACCAAACAAAGATTACGAGAATCTACAAATTCAATACTAGAAATCCAAAACCAACCAAACAACAAATTATCAAATCCAGAAATTTTCAACCGTACAATTTTGGAATCCAAATTTCATAATCTTGCAACCAAACAGGCCCTTATCCGTCAAGTTAACTCGAGCAGTTAGCCAAGTTAACTTGACAAAGGGATCTTTTCAGTAACTAAGGGAATCTCGAGGTCTTTGTCTAAATACAGAGATTTTGAGGGTATTTTTCTTTAAAATAACAAAGATTGGTTCGAGAATAAAAATTAAACTTCGAAGGGGAAAAAAGAAAAGAAAAAAAACTGCTCACGAATATTCCATTCTTTTCCCGCTTGCTCCAACCCGTAAAATAAATCGAAAACCAAACGATATATTTTTTTCCCCAAAAAAGCAAATAATAAATCCGCATAATTCGGTTGCTGAAATCTCGATGGATCTCTATAAACGCCCCTCTTTATCCGATCGCAGTCTCCCCCAAAGTTTCCATCTTTTGATGCGATGACTTCGCTGTCGCTCGCGCCTCCCTCTGTTCGATCGCCGCTGGCGGCGACGGCGGGGACGAATCTAGGGTTTTACCGGCGGAGGAGGAACGCTCTCCAATTCGAGGCCGCGAGGCTGAGATCTACCGCGATCAAGGCCGCGGATTGCGACTGCAATCCCAATCCAGGTGAGTTTTGCTTTCGTTTGATGAATGCTCTTGAGATGTCTATGTTTGTTGTTGTTGTTCGATCTTGTGAATTTTTTCAACAGTTGAACAATTAAGCTAAATTTTGAAACGTAGCAGCAAGGAATTGGAGAATTTGGCAACTTTGGCCTTGGATTTAGCTCTAGGTCCATTCTCATGAGCTGATGACTAAGAAAGGCCCCATTTTTATGTAATTTGCGGAGAAAGCCAATCCTGTGATGTAAAAATTGGAGCTTTTTTTCTTACATCATTCGGTAGAGCATACCTAGATTCAGTATGATAATGTGGGTGAGGAGAGTTCCTAAGGCATCAACAAAATTAAAGATAATAGGAAGTTGGAGGCAATGTCTGATTCCCATCTTTTCTGTCCGGTTGAAACTCAATTCGGTTGTTTGTTTGCATGAAATTGAGATGGTTGTTGAACCATTCCTACCCAGTTCCGGCGCTTTTGACGAAATTATCTCTCTGGGGCTTGATGAAATTTCAGGAATTGAAAGACTTGCTCCAATGCACATAAAATGAACCATGGGAAGAAAATTTCATGGCGAAATTGTCTTCTGTATAGTAGGACTTTTGGCTGTGGTGATGGAATCTAATGCAAGAAATATACAATCCCCTAGGACACTAAGTGTCCATGCAACAGGACTATGTAACATTCAATTGGGGGATTTGAAATGGAAAAACACTCAAAATTACCCCCTACACCTCTATTTAGTCACCACTCTCTAGAGGCCTTGAGCAATCTTTGCAGCAGGGATCTATTGATTGCTTCTTTAGATAATCCCAAAGCCAAACAATTCACCAAAGTTAAAAATTTTAATGTAGGTAGGGCCTTGAAACCTAGAGTTTGCATAAACTATACTTCTGCTTAAAAATAAAATCCGGTTTTCCTAACTCGAGACCCAAACAGACCCTTGCTAGTAAATATTTTCTTTCCCAGTCAGACCATATCATTCATCACAAGGCTTTGGGAACTTAGATTTTTGTAGGGGGGAGCCTCATGCACCTCATGTTGGACTTATACAATGACAATCGGCATTCAGATGAATGAATTATGTGGGATAGTTGGTGTGGTTTTTGTACTTAGGAAAGAGGTGGCTGATAAAATGAGCTGCTTATGTTCAATTATAAATGAATCAGAATGATTGAATGACATAATATGAATTACTTTTTACTTTGAAACTAATTCCTATTGTGTTATCATGAAACTAAGTGCATAGAAACGTTCTGTGATTTCCAGAGCGCTGTTTCATTTAGAAAAATAAAGTGGACCCTGCCTTATGTTCTACAATTTGGTGGGTAATTTATCCATTATCTATGTGCAAGTTTACAGCAGACATCAGCTATATTTTTCCACTTTGTTTATGTGAGACGGAGAGAACATGTTACTCATGGAGGGATCTTAAAGCAAATATCTCTGTTTCCAAAGTTCATTAACGAGACATTCAGAATATGCTATCTTCATCTTTATCTACATAAACACCAAATCTGAAATTTGATTATTATAAGCGTGTAACTTTTAATTTGCCTTTTCCCTTTCAGAATCAACTGAACAATCAACAATGAACCATCAAATTAATGTCCAATGCTTTATTTATAGTCCACTCATTCTTTTTATCCTATGTCTTAATTACTGTATCTCATTTGTTTAGGGAAGAATCGACTCCTGGTGTCAACTGTTGGAAAGTCGACTAACATTGTATGGCACGAATGTCCTGTCGGGAACCTTGAACGACAAAAGTTACTAAAGCAAAAAGGGTGCGTCATATGGATTACTGGCCTCAGTGGTTCAGGTATCTTGATGAAACTTGCACACATCTGATGAGTTTGTAACCTACCATTGGTTAAATGTTGTATCTATAATCAACGTTACTTTAATCTGTCATGTGTTGCATGCATTTCAGTGTCTATCATGCATTTCAGCATGATTACAATTGCTTTTCAGTCTTTGAACCGTAATTTGTAACATAATGAATGGTCAGCGTAGTATCTTCAAGAAGACATTAGCTTCCCCTGAGGCCAAGTTTGCTAAATCTGTATTTGATTTTCTTACACCACAGATGTAAGTATTAATTTGCACGTCTGCAATAAATCACTCAGTCCGACTTATTGTCTATCCATGGCTGTGAAGCGCATTAGATATGGTATTTCTAAAAGGTGAATCTTCTTTTCCTTTTTAATAATATCCAGGTTTCAAAGATCCATTTAGTTATTTGAAACCTACAAAACTTGCAAATCTTAAAGGATTGGTAAGCAAATCACTTCTAGCAGTATGAATATTATTTTAAGAGCAATTTGACTTGGTCACCTCATTTTAACTTATGCAGTCTTCATAGTGAGTTCAGATGTGATTTGGTATGTTCTCTACATTTATATTATTGAATTCACGGATGCATGCACTTTTAAGGTATGTGTCTTCATATGCTCAGGCAAATAAGGAGACAAAGGAATGCTCACTTAAATAATTAGGTGTGTAATAGATATCAAAGTTAAGCAACCCTGATGTATCTGCACTAAATATTTGTTGAAATTTGAAAAAACCTATATTGAAAAATAAAAGGTAATGGATATCAACATAAAATAATTCTTAAGAGCTTCCTAGACTTTAACGATACCTTGGCTTGGCATTTTACCACCAGTAGGTATTCTTAAATTTTACTTCAAAGGTTTGCTTCAATGACACATGAGGAATCTTTTCTGTGTTCATGCATAGAAAGTTCCTAGATGGCCCATAACAGAGCTGAATCAAGAAAAACAATTCATGTAACTGAGCCAACCCTACAAGGCTTGATAAAGGCTTTGTGGTTGTATTTATGTAGGTTTGCTATTGTCTGAATTGAGATGTGTCCATTTATCATGACCCCTTTACTTATTATTTATTTTCAGTTTGCTCCCTCTTGATATATCGTCTAGGTTTTTGTATGCTTCTCTTTTTAATTTAATACTGCTGTATGAAATTATCATCGTCTGACCATGCTAACATATTTCAGGAAAAAGCACTTTGGCATGTGCACTAAGTCGGGAGTTGCATAACATGGGATATCTTACTTATGTCCTTGATGGCGACAATGTTAGACATGGGTTAAACCGAGATCTCAGTTTTGAAGCTGAGGACCGTGCAGAAAATATAAGGAGAGTTGGTAAGTTCTTTTGCCGGCTTCTTTAACCTAATCTCTTTTGACTGCATCGTTTTAGTTTGAATACTTGTTTTTGGAGTCTCGCATGATTCTGTTCTATATATTCTGCTAGTTGTGGCTTTTTCTTCATTGTTTAACGTGTTCTGTAAGTACACTAATAGATTGCAACTAGTTATGATGTTTTTCTGATTATTTGTAAAACTGATGTATTACTCCTTTTTATATAGGTGAAGTAGCAAAGCTCTTTGCAGATGCTGGTGTTATATGCATTGCCAGTTTGATATCTCCATATAGAAGAGACCGTGATTCATGTCGTGTTCTGCTCCCAGATTCTAATTTTGTTGAGGTAGTTGCTTCTTCATGTGTGTTGCTTTCGGATTATTATGCTATTATAATGATATAATACTTATATGTTCTATACAGGTTTTCATGGATATGCCAATAGAAATATGTGAATCAAGGGACCCAAAAGGCTTGTACAAGCTTGCCCGTGCAGGAAAGATCAAAGGTAAGCTATTGTAATGCTTGAAGTTTGATTAGATGATTGCTTATTGCTTCAGTTATCTTCAATTATGCTTGTAAAGCCTCTTTGCAACTCGGCAAGAGGTCTAGGGTTCAAATCTCGCTTGCATCATGTTACAGCCTATTATTCACAAAGAAGAAGAAAATCTTCGAGTATTTTTGCACTTGAATGCTCATTTACATATGCTAAAAACAGTCTTATGAAAAAATATTAAGAATATTTATGTAAATCTTTGTTAAAATAGTGAAGATTTAAAAAAACAAAACTAATTGTCGACATATTAGAGGAGGTTTGAAAAGTTCTTAAGTGTTATTGTTTATCAAAATTACAAAATTTTGTTTTGGCCGCATGCCATGTTTTGAATCAAATTGGTATTTATATTTGGAACACCCTCCACTTTTGAATTAAAATTTTAGAGATAACTATAGCAAATATGTCACTTTAATGCGTTAACGTACTTTTTTGCAATGCATTCCATCGACAAGTTTAACAAATATCCTGCAGGTTTTACTGGAGTAGATGATCCATATGAACGGCCATTGAACTGTGAGGTAAGCAGATATCAATACCTATTTGGGGGTGGGGGGTGGGGGTGGGGGTTAAGATATTGATACCTATAAGTGGGGAAAAAAAATTAAATTGATGACTCAATTCTTCTGACAGTATATGAGCATATAGCATGCATCTGTTGAAAATTTTGATCAAGCTATCTCATTAATCTCTGAGGAGCCAATTAATGAAACATCCATTGCTAGAGGAATTTTCCATCTCATATCATGCCAGCTGGAAATTTTATGGTACAAGATTCTGGAATCTGGATATTGGGCGAGAACTAGAATACAATAGGCCAGTTGCTTAGCTTGCAGTAGGCAGGATGCTCAAGAATCACAAAACAAGTGCTTAGTCATCGACATAGGGAAGTATTCTATGTATACTTCTAGCTTCATACCATATATTAATCAAGTATTGCTCCCACCGGTCCTTTGCTTCAATCTCCTTTTAAAAGTACGCTAAATTGCAGGAAACCCCCTTACTGTCGGCTCTATAGGGGAATACCACTCTCTCTTATCTAAATCTAGACCTGTAGAAATTGTTAAAGCAGGGAACAGAGTGTATTTTTAAACAGAGATGGCATATCCCGCTATGCGGGCAAAAGCTGGAGCGGTTTCATGTTGTCTTACATTTAAAATAGATGATATAGGGCCCAAAGTGTCGATGTAGGGTGCATCCTACAGTGGAGTTGACATCGCAATACCTCATTAAGTTTTGCATACCAAGTAAAGCGGCATGAGTGGGAGATATTATATCGTTTTAAATAATAGATAACATCCAAGAGAATGTTGCCATGCCACCGCCACTATATAGGTTGCATCCTATGATGACACTTTAGGTCATGTTTCTTTTTAAAAATATAGAACATCAACATGAATACGAGTGAATTTCCACTACTATTCTTTCTCTTGGAGTCCTATATTTATATTTATGAACTCGTGCTTGACTGAAACAAAAACGTTACATCCCCCCCGCCCTCCCCCTCTTTCAGATAGTGATACAATCAAGAGATGGAGAGTGTGCATCACCTACTGCCATGGCCAAGCAAGTAATATCATACCTCGACCTAAATGGTTTTCTCAAAGCCTAAGTGCGTCGACAACTTCTATTATCATGTGGGTCCCCACACCTCGTGGGCCCTGCTGATTGATGCGTGTTGCGTTTCGTTGCGGTGAACTATACAATAAGCCGGGTGTCAACCTCCTCGTTGACATCTACCATAATTTATTTTTAGAGCTGAATAGTCGGCTGCCGCCGCCGCTGGTGCCAACTGTTCATTATATGTATGCATTTGATTATTTGTATAGATTAAAACTGTGATCTCATGAGAGTGATTTGGGTGGATCTGATGATTTGTTGTTGTAAATGCATTTCAGTGTGGGTGATTTTCCTGTGGTTATCTATAGATTATGGCCTGTGTGAAGAAGGAATGAAAGAGTTTGGATTCATTTACTTAATATATTTTGTATAGTTTATATGAGACATAGAAGGCATTTATGGAAATGAAAGGGGAAAAAATTACTATCCAGATTAGAGACGTGGGAGATATGTTCACATTTCCATTTAGTAGTGTATTTCTTGTATGTGTTCTTTTTGCCTAAATTTATGATATATACACTATTCAAAAATCAAAAACTGCTATATTTAGTAGATTCCGTGTACTGCTTTTAGAGTGTGATTTTCTTAGAAGATGCTTATTGTATACCTCTCTAACTTGTAATTTTTGATCATTTATTAATATAGTGAAAGTGTTTAATTTGGTTTTTGTAACCATGTTTCACCACCAAAAAAAAAGAGATTCCAAATTTGTGGCAACATTAGGCCAAACTTTTTGGATTACTCTGCCAATCATTGTTGAAATGGTTAAGTGGAAGAAAAACTAATGAGAAGATTACTGCACAACCCTTTCTTCGGGCAACAAGATGCCGTAACACACACAACTGTAGTGGGCCGACACTTAAGTATGTGGGTCCCATCCCTAAATGTCGAGTGTGCTGCGTAGTTTGTTGCTTAGGGGTCCTACGTATCTACTCTTCAAAACTAATTGCCTTTTATGACAATACTTAACATGTGTGTATCCTTGTCAATTTATCTCTAAAAAAGTTTAAGCAACTTATTCTAAATTTAGAGGGGAAATAAAAAACATAGACATTTTCAAACAGGTAGTATAAGTTTGTCCTAAGTTTATATTTTCCTTTATGTGGCATTCAATTCTTTTGTTACTAAATCCTGAACAAAATTTGATAGTCAACCGACCATCCTGATATTCATGTCTTCGTTCGCATCCGAAGTCTCTCATATTTCTCAAAAACACATCTATTATCAATACATTTCGCTCTTTAATCTCGTAATTTACTCCATATAGGCCCCTTTTAATATCCTTTCATCTTTATTATATTGCCATAAGCTATATATGGACATTTTTAGGTCATCTAATTTACCAATATCAAATTTCAATTTGTGCACTTTTTTTCTTGCTTCACTCAATATGAAAATGTTGGTCATAATCGATGTTAAAAGAATGTCGAGTAAATATTGATTTGAAATAGAGTAGAAGGAATAGTTTAAGTAAAGAAATCAATGGTTAAAAATAAGAAAGTATTTGTTTTAGATAGAGTTTTATGTAATAAGAAAGAATTTGCGGTGATGCGGCAAGGTATCCGAAGAGTATCGAACCACATATTGCGATACAGAGAACTGTTAAGTTCCGCAAACCTGGATAACCGGACGCAACGCTGCTAAGGGCAAGATGACAGGATCGAAGAGTTTGGTTGAATCCACGACCGTGTCGAATTTACGGAAAAGAGAGAAACTCAAAATTTTATTAATTTTCAAGATAACCTTTACAAGAGGCCATAGGTTTTATTTATAACTAAATATCGTCTTGAAAAGCATGTCGGTTTAAAGGCTAAGAGATAACCAGAAATAAAAGCAATTCTAATCTAGTAAGGAAAAAATTCAAAAACAAATCTAACCTAATAAAAGTAAATTAAACCAATCAATTATAATCTATCCAAATATGGAAATATAGATAAATGTTAATTGTTTGAAAAATATAATTATAATCCATCCAACCAATTATGATCTATCCAAATATAGATAAATCCTAATTGATTGAAAAAATCCCTGATTTGCCTACCAGCTACTCGATCTCAGGCCGGTCGCGCTCGTACATGATGCGCGCATTAAGGTACACTACATTAGACTCCCCGGTTACAGAAAAACTCATCCTCGAGTTAGTAGTGATGTGCACGGTAAGCTCTGGTTTTTCTTCCGGTGGGTAGTAGTTAACAAGATCTGCCACGTTGAACGTCCTTGAGATATTGAACTCTTCTGGAAGGTTGATGACGCAGGCGTTGTCGTTGATTTTCTTAAGCATGTGGTCAGGGCCAATCTTGCGGTTGGCGAGCTTGTGATACATACCGACCGGGAAGCGGTCTTTGCGTAGATGCACCATAACGAAGTCTTCAACTTGGAAGGTATGTTGCCGCCGATATTTGTCCACATTCTCCTTATACTCGGCGTTCGACTCATGAAGCTTTTGGCGAACTTCTCTATGAATTAACTGGCCGCGCTCCACCATATTATCAGCCGAGATGTTTTGGCCCGAGAGTTTTGGTAAGGGAGCAAGGTCGAGAAAATGTCGAGGAGGTTGGACGTAGACGATGGAGAACAGAGACCTTCCCGTCAACCGGTTTTCCATGGAGTTATAAGATAACTCTGTTTGCGCTAAAATGGCATCCCACTACTTCGGTCGAGTCCTAGTAAGGCTGTGAAGGATATTTCCAGCAGTACGATTCACGACCTTTGTTTTCCCATTGGTTTGTGGGTGACTGATGCTGCCGAAATTTTAACAAACCGAAGGTAGAAAGTGGAAAGAACATGGAAACTGTGGACCTCGGTCATGGTAGTCGGTGTAGGCTAATCACGGATCGCACGAACCTTTTTCTCATCGACGGTGATGCCTTCCGCGCTTATGATGAATCCGAGAAAGATCAAACGGTTCGTTATGAAATAACACTTCTTGAGTTGGACGTACAGTTTATTTTCATGTAGTACTAGCAAAACCTTTCTCAAGTGCATCATATGATCTTCTTCATTATGGCAGAAAATTAAAATGTCATCAAAATAAACGATTATGAATTTATCGATGAAGGGCTTTAGGACTTGGTTCATGAGCCTCTAGTTCGATTCTTGGTTGGTGTAGCTTAGACCTCTAGATTTTTTTAAATTGCATATTTGATGCATGTGGAAACCTATTAGAGGTGCTAAGACACACTTTCATTGAGGAAGAAGAAGAACTCAAGGAAGGAGAGAAAATGCTAAGGTAAAAAATGATTGAAGAAATGGCTAAGTCCAAAACTATCAAGCATTTCATTCTTAATAAAGTATAGTGGCCATGCTTGAATAGTTATCACAAATGAATAAATAAAACAAATAGCCATGCTTCATTCCATGCTCAAATACACCTCATCCCTCCACCTCATTATCATTTTCAATAAATAGAATAACACAAAATGAGACGTCCTCTTTTAGAAGCATTCTAGTATAAATATAAGAATACCCCCATCGTATATATATACCCGTATTCATACTACAAAAAATACGAATACCAAGAGATAAAATAATCCAATAATATAATACTAGATCATTATTAAATCAATACATGATTCAATAATGCGGCTTAATCCTAAGCCCGCTAGTATTATCCGTCCGAACAGAATCTGTGTAGCTAGTATACGTATATGATCGGAACCCTGCACGTAAATTCATACGGCCTCTACATCATTTCGCCTGTGTTGGATATAGTGCCATCATGACAATTATTGTGATCGCGAGTATGTGATTATGATAATTGAGGGAGGACCTATACAGGTATAACAGTCATACTCGAGATGATAGTATGCTATCTGGTTTGTCCTCATCATTGATGAAGCCCGTAGAATTGTTTCTTGACAACCAGCATTATGATGGCGATCATATATCTGAGAGCTGGGTTGTCTATAACCACATTCTTAAATGTCCCTAATCGTAGGAGTATCGAGACTGGGCATCGATATTCCGGAGCAAACTAATGTATACGCTTCTAGACCCCGACGAGAGATGGTGGCCGGTCTCATAAGCTATTGGTGTTGTGTCACCTAAGATAGTATATAGGTGCTCACTGAAGGTGAGTACACTGGATGGACTCGCCGAGAACTTCTAGATGGTATTATATATATCGTCGGATGGAAGTTCTCAGGTGGCATGAGTACAGATTAGTCCTTTGATCTGAAATCGTCATTTGTCTCATGTGAGTTCCCACTGTACTTTGATTACTATCCTACCACGGCTCAAAGGAGTCGTGCAAACAGGTTTTAGTTGGGTACAGTCTCGAACCACATGGAGGAGTGGTCGACTGTCAGGGATTCGTCTCTCCTGGTATTAGGAGTCGATGTCGCGCTATGTTCAGTTGACTATCCCCAGAAATCCATCGCTACGGTGGATGAGATTTACTGATAGTCGATCAGTAGGATCTCTATTGGTGATGAGCTTTACTTAGACATGACTTATCAGGTTAGTAGGGGTCTGACGTTATCCACCCCCAGACCCGATATGCAATACTCTTTGACGAAGAGACCGGACTGTACGGAGATTGTCACATTCAAGCTTAGTAGGGTAAGGACGTACTTGATTGTCGACCCCCTTTCAACAAGTACCTGGGTAGCCGTTATGTACAGCTAATGCCGCTGACGTGCTTGTGGTTAAACCCCTACCAGCGTATTGTCTAGTCTTTAGAGTTCCACACAGAGGGTTTTCACGGTTCAGGCGACAGGTGTAGGAGCCGTACGTCGGTACGTGCAGGGGTCCGATTAAATACGTGTACGGGATACACAGACTTTAATTGGACGGTTGATAATACTAGCTGGCTTAGGATTAAGCCGGATTATTAAATCAGGTTTTGATTTAATAATTTATATATGTATTTTTATACATATATTTTAGTATTATTGTTCACTATTCATTTTCTCTCTTAAGTGCTATCCATATTTTTATACGGATACGCGTATATGTAGCGATGCATATACCAGGTGAAGTATTCCGTATTTATACGAGAATACTTCTAGAAGATGGACACCTCATATTTGATTTTCATTTGGAAAATTAAATAAGGAAATAAGGTGGAAAATGGGTTTTAATGAAGCATGGTGATGAGGGATGGCTTGGATGGTGATATGCATTTATTGTGCACTATTGCACCATGGTTGCATATAGATGAAGCCATTCATTTTCATTTACACTTGATGATTATTTCATCTCATTCAACATGCTTCATTCACTCCTCTTCTCCTTTTTCTTCCTTCTCTTGCTCACATGAGCTTGGGATTCTAGAGAGAAAAATTTAGCGAGACATTCCTACATCACCGACCATCCACACCTAGCGAGTTTGGATCATCGGTCAGAGCTTTCCCCGGATTTTCGGGTGGATCGTCTTCGGTGAGGATGGTCGATCTTCAAGAGCGATCCCGGCGGCTACGAGCTTGGAGGGGTCTTCCAAAATTGGGTGGACACACGACAAAGGCTGTATTTTCTCAACCATTGCACTTTTAGTTAGCCAGTTTAGGTCTATGGACTGTATCTTGGGTTTTACGGGTGTTCGGTGTTCGCTAAAATTTTTGTTTTCACTTCCGTCTCGGCCGTGGTTTTCGCGGCTCGGGCACCGTAACCCAACAGCCTGAACCAGGAAAACTCTCTGAGTGAGACTCTAAAGACTTGACAGTATGCTGACAGTGGGTTTAACCATAAGTACGTAAGTGGCACTACCTGTACGTAACGGCTACCCAGGTACCTGTCGAAAAGAAAGCCGACGAGCAAACTCATCTAAACCCCTATTAAGCATGTCCGGGACAATCTCCGTACTGTTAGGACTGTTCGTCTGAGAGTATCGCATGCCGAGTCTAGGGGGCGGAAAATGTCAGACCCCTAATAACCTGACAAGTCGTGCCGATGTGGGTCAAGACCATCCGAGAATCTACCGATTTACCTATCAGTAATTCTCAATCCGCCCTAGCCAGGACTTATGATGTTAGCCAACAAAACACAGCGCGACATCGACTCCCTATACCGGGAGAGAAAAATCCCCAACAATTGCTCACTGTCTCCATGTGGCTTGAGACTATTGATTAGTCTAAAATATTGCACATTTGTATGAACATTTTCCCTATTATTATTAAGTGCTAAAATGTGTTAATTGTAAATATAGACCATATGTGGGTTTATTTGTAAAAAGATTATTATCATATGTTTCTTCATTTTAATTAATACAATTAGGGAAATATATGTATATAATATTTAAATGAAATATTAATAATTAAAATATGCATATCATATCAAATATTCCTAATCAATATTCTTAAGATATTATATCATATAAATGGTTGGAATAATATCTCAAAAATACCAAATGCTATTAACACTTTGATTTGAGATATTGTGCAGGTATTAGCTCAGGTCTGAAATCCAAGTAAGAGATCCAAGTCAAATCGGGATATCGAAACCGAATCTGCCAAATTTTAGAAGCAAATCGAGGAATCTAGCAACAGCAGAGACTCAGAGTAATATTTTCAGAATTTATACATCAAAAGGATCTCAAAATATCGACACAAAAAGACACAAAAAATCTCAAAACCCAATGCCACCAGGAAGCGGCGGATCCGCGGCCAAAGTAGGTATTATGTGGCGGAAGCGCAGTCGAATCTGGGCCGTCGGATATGGGATTTTGGGATCATGGTCTTAACTACATATACTCACAGATTGCATCGAGGGTTTCTGGTTTCAAAGACTATATATAGGACCGAGAGTTGTGCATTCAAAATCATCCAAGTGATCACATAATCATCTATTCATCTACCTCCTTAAAAGAGAGAGATCTAGAGAAAACTAGGGTTCTTGTATTCTACTTTCTAAGAAGGAAATTATAATGTAATAGTTGATTAATAATGGTAGTTTTTATTTTAATTCTTTTTGCATTTATTTTACGCATTTACTTTTTCTGCATTTACTTTTACGCATTACTTTTCTGTATCTTAATTATGATTTCATTCTTCTTCAACCTTTCTTTTAAATCACTAACCATGAGTGAGTAATTCCTTACTTGTTAGGCTTTGTAGGATAGGGTAGAATAATGGATGAAAAATCTTGTAACTTCTTTTTAACATTTTAAAGTTTATAAACTTTAGCAAAATAAATATTAAGCTCCTTATCAGGCGCGCTACTAATCTATTGATAGTCACGACCACGGTTTGAGATTGGTTAAACATTTATTTTGTTAAGGGCTTGACATGAATAGAGATCAATGGACGGACAAGGGTCGATAGTGGGAAACCTTAATTCCCTCCAAGAACCCTAATCCACATTCATCGCTATCGCTCTAGTTTTAAACTATTCAAAGATAAAACGAGTCATTTTTAATATTCATCCATTAACTACTAAAAATCCTATGAACCCTACAAGATTTTTTATTATAAATTTTATATCCGTATTAGAATAGAACGACAACAATCACCGATCTCTTTTATCAACTCGTCTAAAGTAAGAAAAGAGTTCACGTTTTCCTCGGACGACCTTTACTCATCGCGGCTAGCTACTAAAGACACCGTCTTGATTGCGGTTATTTACAAAACACTATTTTTTTGCACGACCAATCAACTGTACCCAACTAAAACCTATTTGCACGACTCAGTAAAGTCGTGGTAGGGTAGTAATCAAAGCACAGTAGAAACTCACACGAGACAAATGACGATCTCAGGTCAACAGACTATCTGTACTCATGTCACCAGAAAACTGTTATCTGACGATAGTTATAATACCATATAGCCAATTCTCGGCAAGTCCGTCCAGTGTACTCATCCCTAGTGAACACCTTTATACATTCTTAGGTGAGACGCACCAATGGTTGTGGGACTAACCACCGCCCCTCGTCAGGGTTTAGAAACTTATACACTAGTCTACTCTGAAATATCGATGCCCAGTATCGATACTCCCACGACTTGGGACATTTAAGGATGTGCTTATCGACTACCCAGCTACCATAAGTATGATTGCCATCACAACGCTGGTAGTCAAGCAAGGATCCTACGGGCTTTATCAACATGTATAAACAATATGAAATAGCAAGTAAACCATATACACATGTTAAGATAAAGGAAAACCAAATAGCATACTATCATATCGAGCAAGATTGTCCTTACATACATACCTCTAGCATCTTATACAATAAAGGCCTCTAGGACATACATATCCAACAATCCCCCACTTTCACTAAGGTATGTCATTGGCGTATCGAGTACCCAACGTCTACACTAGGACCAGTTGTTGGCGTATCACATACCCAACATCTCGAATAGTCTCTCGAACTATACTTGAGGGATGGTATTGGTGAATGGATCTGATGTGTTATCCTTTGTATCTACTCTCCGCACTTCGGTCTCGTGGAGATAAACGATCTCCCTGATCAGGTGATACCGCCTTAAGATATGTCTGGATATCTGATGGGACCGTGGTTCCTTTTCCAAAGTCATGGCTCCATTGTTATCGCAATACAAAGGTATTAGATCAGCAATAGATGGAACCACCTGAAGTTCAGAAATGAACTTCCTCATCCAGACTGCCTCTTTTGCGGCATCGTTAGCAGCGATGTACCCAGCCTCAATCGTCGAGTCTGCTACGATGTCATATTTGGAACTCTTCCAATAGATTAGCCCTCCGTTGAGGGTAAACACATAACCCGAGACGGATTTAGAGTCATCCTTTTCACTTTGGAAGCCAAAGTTGGTAAAAGCCTCGATTTAGAGGTCCCCATTACCGTACACTAAGAACATCTCCTTAGTCCTTCTCAGGTACTTAAGAATGTTCTTTACTGTTATCTAATGCTTTTCACCTGGGTTGGATTGATACTTGCTTACGACGCTAAGTGCGTAAGCAACATCTGGTCTGGTATATAATATCGCATACATTATAGACCCTACTGCCGATGTATAGGGTACAATGCTCATGAGAGCCCTCTCCTCATCAGTCTTGGGAGACATCTCTTTGGAGAGGGTGATTTCATGACAAGCAGGTAAATTACCGGGCTTGGAATCTTCTATACTAAATCTCTTTAGTACAGTGTCTATGTACCTTGACTGTGAAAGTCCTAACATTCTTTTAGATCTGTCACGATAGATCTTAATCCTCAGAATGTACGAGGTATCACCCAGATCTTTCATAGAGAACTTCTGTGATAAGAAGAACTTGGCCGATTGTAGCATGGGAATATCATTTCCTATCAGGAGAATGTCATCTACATATAAAACGAGGAATACCACAGTTCTCCCTACAATCTTCTTATAAATACATGGTTCATCTACATTTTTGATAAAGTCAAATTCCTTGACCGTCTTATCAAAGCAGATGTTCCAACTCCGTGATGGCTGCTTTAATCCATAAATGGATTTAAGTAACTTGCACACCTTTCCGCTGCTCCCACATGAAACCCTTTGGATGATCCATATGAACACACTCTTCTAAACTTCCATTTAGAAAAACGGTTTTAACATCCATCTGCCAGATGTCATAGTCATGGAAGGCAGCAATAGCAAGTAAGATCTGAATGGATTTAAGCATAGCCACTGGTGAAAATGTTTCGTCATAGTCTAATCCTGGTTTTTGACGAAATCCTTTAGCAACAAGTCTAGCTTTGTGGGTTTCTACCTGTCCGTCTACACCAATCTTCATTTTGAAAATTCATTTGCATCCAACGGGTTTTACCCCACGAGGAGCAACATCCAAAGTCTATACTTTATTGGTGTACATGGATTCTGTCTCGGATCGCATAGCATCCGGCCACTTCACCGAGTCTCTACTTGTGATGGCTTACTGAAAACTAGTAGGCTCATCATCATCGATGACGCAATTCTCTCGATACCCTTCTATGAGAAAACCGTAGTATCTCTCGGACGGATGAAACTGCCTACTAGATCTGTGGAGTGGCATAGGTACGTCCGATTCTATTGAAACTTCAGGTTCTACTAAGTCTTCAGTAATAGTTTGTGGTTCTGGAATTTCTTCTAGTTCTATCGCGCTCCCACTAATTTCTTTTTCATGAAATTGAGTTTCCATAAAATGGACATGATGAGAAACAAAAACCTTTTGTTCCTCAGCGTAATTGAAAAAATACCCCCTAAAATTCTAAGGATATCCTACAAACTTACATAATACTGAGCGTGCCTCGAACTTGTTTGGATGAACCTTTTTGATAAAAGCTGAACACCCCCATATCTTAAGATACTTAAGACATGGTTTCTTCCCACTCCATATTTCATATGGAGTGGTAGGCGCAGACTTAGTTGGAACTTTATTCAATAGGTATGCAGCAGATTCCGGTGAATAACCCTAGAAGGATGACGGCAACTCAGTATTACTCATCGTGGAACGCACCATATCTAGTAAGGTACAATTCCGTCATTCAGATACACCGTTGTGCTGAGGTGTGTATGGAGGAGTAATCTAAGAGAGAATTCCATTCTCTTTTAAATATTCCAAGAAATCGGCACTTAAGTATTCACCATCCCGATCAGATCAGAGCATCTTGGTACTTTTGCCGGTTTGCTTTTCCTCTTCATTCTTATACTCTTGAAATTTCTCAAATGCCTCAGATTTATGTTTCATCAAGAATACATGTCCATACCTTAAGAAATCATCGTTAAAAGTGATGAAGTAGGAATAGCCACGTCTTGGCATGTGTAGACATTGGCCTACATACGTCGCTGTGTATGAGTCCCAATAGCTCAGTGGCTCTTTCTCCGTGTCCAGTGAACGGAGTTTTGGTCATTTTTCCTTTGATACATGATTAACAAGTTGCATATGATTGATATTCAAACGGATCTAAATATCCATCTTTATGTAACTTAGTTAATCATATTTCATTGATATGACCAAGTCTACAATACCATGAGAAAGCTTGATTCAATTCTGGAGTCTTTCTTTTTAGTGTGTTTTGGACGTTGAAAACTTGATGTTGATTGAGTACGTAAATTCCATTATTTAGTGTACCCAACCCAATCATATCATGATTCAGGTGAATGTTTATGATATTGCTTTCAAGTGCAAAATTATATTCTTCATTAGATAACAAAGATACATATATAATATTACACATCATATTGGATACATAAAAACAGTTATGCAACAACAAAATATGTCAACTCATTAATTCAAGGTGATATTCTCCTACTGCAACAGCATCTACACTTGATCCGTTGCCAACCCTGAGGGCCATATCACATTTCCTCAAAACTCTACGGCTTCTCAGCACCTGCAAAGAATTACAGATGTGATATCCTGATCCGGTATCCAATACCCAGAAAGTAAAGTTAATAGGGAAACATTTTTCAATCACAAACACACTTGAAGCCAAAACCACAACTTGCTTCGTCCCTGATTCTTGGCTTTTAAAGCCCCGCAATCTTTCTTCCAATGGTTCTTATTATGACAATAGAAACATTCCTCCTTTGCGACAGAACCCCCAATCTTATCCTTTTCCTTTCCCTGCACCTTATGCACACCTCCTCTTGGTTTGGGGGGGGAGGCTTTCTTCTTCTTCCCCTTGGCCTTAGCCTTGGATTTAGAGGAAGAAGATTCTCCAATAAACAGAGTGGGTGTTTCCCTTGGATTTCTTCAAGGTGCCCTCTGCCATCCTCAACATGTTGAGGAGCTTAGGAAGTGTAACTTCCGTCTTTTGCATATTGAAGTTCAATACGAATTGGGAATAGGTGGAGGGAAGGGACTGCAGAATAAAGTCGGTATACAACTCATTCTCCAACGTAGTTCCCAGGTCAACGAGCTCTTCGATGAGAGTAATCATCTTTAGGACGTAGTCTCCAACAGATGATCCGACAGCCAATCTCACTTGAAACAATTTCTTCGAGATCTCGTATCTTGCAATACGTGATTAATCTCTATATAAATCTTTGGTATGGAGAAAGATGGAAGCAAGGTCTATCTTTTTGTACCGCCTCTGATGCTCATTATCCATAGAGGCCAGCACGAGGCACTTGGCTCTCGCGCAATCAAGATTCCAAGTCTTACGGACCTCAATCTCAACGACTGAGGATTCTGGACCTAGAATAGGGGGGCTTTAGCCGTGAGGACATATGCAATCTTATCATAACTAAGGGCCATGTGGACGTTCCTCAGCCAGTCTTTATAGTTCGGCCCACTCAGTTTATTTTTATCTAGTATAAGCTTAAGTCCCGTCATGGTCGCTGCAATTAGGAGAGAGAGAAAAGAAACACTCAGCATATTGCTCTTGCAAGTTTAGATTGGTTATTAGTTTATCTAAAAAGGATGGCTCCCACTGTTTCCTCGAATTCTCCTCAAACCCGAAAAGAAGAATTAGTCGGGATTAATCACACTCTACAAGTTCGCTTGTCTTTCGATTAGGCCAGTGTTGGTACTTTGGAGGGAGGTCCCCCGTGCTTTCGCATGGACCCAATTAAATAACCCTAGTTTCCCATAGGCATAGCCCCATTAATACCTTTCTAGACACCTACTTGATTAGCTAATTGTAAAGTGAAAAACTCTTCCGAAGAGTAGCTAATACTCACAGCAGGATCGGGGCCCAACTATCATCGTGTAATAATTTTGAAGGAAGCCTACCAAAATTACCACACTGCAGAAGGTATGCAACACTAGCAAGTTTCCTGTATGTTTGAAACTCCTGATGTGGTTTTTCCCCAAGCACTTATAACCTTGACGAAGGTCAAAACATAAGTCGCAAGTCAAGTTTAACCCGTCATTGTCCAGATTAATCTAGACCCATTCGTACAAGACCTTGATGAAGGTCAAAACAATTATACACCTGTCATAGATTAATACATTTATCTATACTATAGATAAGTATCCGCTAGCTACCAAACACTATGCCTTTGCGAAGGTCAAAACACATAGCATGAATACTAGTTGATACCTATCTGAAATGACGGAGGTCTATGGCTGGATTTGGCGAAAACCGTGAACGTAAGAACTTGATATAGTCGAAGGAACCGAATAGTTTTGAAAAGGAGTGGTTTAGGCTCCGCTTTTAAAAGTTGTTTTTGAAGAAAACCGAGTGGTTTTATAATTGTTCCAATGACGCCAGATTTTAGGTTTGTTTCTTTGCATTAAGTGAGATTAATGCGGTCTATGAAATACAATCCTCCACGGGCATGTGAATAGCCGAGTGTGAATAATTATAGACCCCTATGAGTGCGGAAAGCTACCCGCCAATCCTAGAAGTGGGGACCTGGGCCTTGACTCCTCGAGATGGCCACCCACTGAATTCTAGAACCTAATAGCTTGTGCACTCCTTCGTGGGTCAATCCTAGATGTGGAAATGGAAAATACAATATACAACCAGTGACTACATTCTCAACCCGGATGTATCCCAATAAAAGAATATACATCAATTATTACATGAGTTACAAAATCCACTCACATCTCACATCTAAATTCACACCGAGCCATGCACACGACGATCCATCAAACTATTACCAAAATAGAATATCTCAAGATATGTGCAACCCCTTCTAATCGACGTATAGCGATTAGAAGATGTTTACAAACACATATACGCATTACAAAAGAAAATAACGAAAATTTCAATGTTAGAATTCCGCGCACAATTAGCAAACACTTTCAATTTTCCAAAACTTTAAAATTCAGTCCACTAAAGTCTTAAAAACATTCGTTTTAAGCCAATCCGGGAGTCGAAATGAACTCGAAACCCACTCGAATCTTCACGGAGGTGAAGGTAACAAAATTAACTAACACTTTGGGGGCCTAAGGGGGTACCCACCCCCGGGGGCCACCACGAGGTAGCCACAAAAGAGGGCAGACCTGAGAGCACCCTTGTGCGGTGCTCTTGGGTCCCCAACCCCCAAGGTCACCTTGTAGTGGCCTTGGGAGGTGGGCCCGACCTTCGGTCCCCCCCCGCGGTTTCCCTGGGGTGCCCAAGAATCATCCCGCATCTTCTCGGTTCAAACCGTGAGCCAGCAAGGTGTGCAAACAAGTTAAAACTAAAATTTTTAGGACTGTTTTTGCCGGCAATCCGTGCGCGACAAAAACGGCGGAATTCGAAAGTCGCTGCGAGCTATCTAAGGCTTATATAGTGGCTCTGATACCATGAAAGTCAGTGTTGCACACTCTACTCGTTTTGTAAGGAGGCAGAATTTTCAAAAGACAATTTTTAAGCATGCAACATCAACTATTCTCCCTAGAACAACCATAAGCCATAACTAGCAAAAACTACATAGGGTTCTAATCTACTATGAAGAGATTATACCTATGTGATCAAGTCCTTCGGGTCTTTTTAATCCTCTTCTTAAGCTCCTTCTCCATCGGGATCGAGCGTAGTCTTCGGCTCCTCACGTCGAAGACGATCCACCTGAGAGTTCTTGATTCAAGCTTCAACCTAAAAAATGAGGTAACTAAAATACCTAGTTTTCTAATCTAGATGATTTAGTGGATGTAGAGTGTGTTAATTGGATTAGTTTATCTCATTAACCCCATGTTTCTCAACGCATGAGAGGGTTGGGGTTTGAAGAAGAAGAAGAAGACCTCAAGGAAAGAGAGAGAATGCTAAGGTAAAAAAATTATTGAAGAAATGGCTAAGTCCAAAACTATCAAGCATTTCATTTTCAATAAAATATAGTAGCCATGCTTGAATAGTTATCACAAATTAATAAATAAAACAAATATCCATGCTTCATACCATGCTCAAATACACCTCAACCCTCCACCTCATTATCTATTTTCAATAAATAGAATAACACAAAATGGAGGTCCTCTGCTAGAAGCATATAATATAAATACAAGAATACCCCTACCGTATATACATACCTGATCGATCCAAATTCTCGATGTTGTTTAGTAAAATATAAAGTGTTCATAATTAAAGAATTTTGTAAACCGCAATCAATTAACAATGTCGATATAGCTCGTTAATGAATACAGATCGTCCACTGAGATGCGAGTACTTATTCGATCTTGCTTTAGATGAGTCAAAATGAATATAAAAGAAAATTCAAGAAAGTAATTTGAGATTTAATTGAGTTGTCATTTCAAGAAAATCAAAAATACATTCAAGAATTAGAAATCAAGAAAGTGTCCAATATAAATTTGATTTATCAAGAATATGAAGAATAGCTTGTAGGAATTGATCGAATTAGTAGCAATGATGAATACTAGAAATGACTAATCTTATCCATTGATGAATTATAGCTAGACCGATGACGACGAATGAAGATTAGGGATCTATTGAAGAAACTAGGGTTTCTCCTTCACTATCACTTGTCTTTCCATTGATCATTATTCAAATCTAGCCTCTACCAAAGAGGATCATCAATCATTTGATCCCTAATTTGCAACGAAATTATCAGGAACTTGATCTCGCTCCAAATTAGGTCATTGATGATTCTTTTTCCTAGAGTCCACAAATCTCATAAGACTTAAGATTAGTTGTAGGATTTCATCATCATTAGATCTACCGATTCTCTCGATTCCCTTACAAGCGGAGATTTCACTCACACATCATGAAAATTAAAGAATCAAGAACGAGAAATTTCATAATGCAAGAATGTAAAGAAAGCGAGAATTACTATTATCACCTTTATTAAATCTCCTTCAAATTACACCTCTCTATTCGAGTTTACAAGACTAGCTCTCGATCGCTCCTTTGGAAGGGAATTTGTCGTCAATCTTCGCTCGACTCGATCGCCGTGAGACGTGGATCGTCGCGGATCTCTTGCTCTTGATGATGATCAGCGTTGTGATAAAGGATCTTCGATTGTCGCTTGATTTGGCTCTCAATGGATCTTGATTTGATTGGATCTCAAGTTGTGTCACTCAACTTGAATTGAATTGTGGCTCAATGTGTAATTAATGAACTAATGAACAACCTCAAAATTTAGATCTAGATCCTCTTTTATAGATCTCCAATTAAGCTTCCTTCATAAGTTTGGTAGTTAGAGAGAGCCTTCTAGAATGATGTTGTTATGCAGAGCCTTCCGGAAGAAGCCATGTGGTAATGAAGCGTATTGAGGAAGCAAGGTTGTTAGAATGAATCTTCTGGAGAGAACACGTCATCGGAGCCCACAACTCGGCCGCGGATCCGCGGCAACTCGACCAACTTGGCCGCGGTTCCGCGGCCATTTGATGAGATCACTGCATACGTTTTCTGTGGTCTTCTTCTGTTGGTTTCTGGGTGTATAATTGATATCTAGAATCTTTTTATCCCTTCTGAATCTTTGCCAGATTTGAATTCATTGACTTGCTGTATTTATCGGCAAATTTGCGATTCCAATTCTTTGACCTGAATAATTTTCTGCACACAATCTCGATGAAAAGTGTTGAGATATACAATATCATGCGTGAAGTAATAAACACACAATTTCCTATAAAGAATGTTGAATATATATACAACACGTGGTATTTGATATTTTCCAAACAAACTGGTAATATGTGTTATATTTATATCAACTATCCTTAGATGATTAGAATAATGAGGAAATTGATGTATTACAGATTGCATTATTTTCGACTGAACAAATTCCCCCAAACCTGATTTTGATCGTCTCGAGCAAACTTCTTTTATTCAAGAGAAGGAGAAAATATAAGAAAAAGAAAAACCGACTAGCACACTTTCATAGGCAACACGATTGCACCGAGAACGTGCAACAAGCCTTTAAACCTCTAGGTGTCCCTAATAGGAGGAGTGTTGTCTCCTGAGGGTTTTCAGCGGATTGCACCCACAAAATCTTATAATAAAAGGAAGACTGTGAAAGTTACATATAAAAATAAGAATTATAAAAGAAAGACTTTGAAAATCAGAGTTTCCAACTATACTAGCTTTTAAGTTGCTATGAGCCCTATCTTAATAGTCATGAAAAGATGTTAGAAATCACATCATCCCTCAATAAAACATCGCCTTTATTCTTCATTTCTACCTTTCTTCCAAACATTGATCATATACCCCTAAGTGTGTGTACAAGACATCCCTACACTCGGAGAATTTAATTCAAGCTATCATACTCTTGTCCATCTACCTCAGTACTTTTTAGTCGGTGAATATTTTGGATGGAATTGCTCACACAATTTTTCATGCGACTGTTAATACTTCTTGAGGTACTAACTGACCGATTACTCATGTGCTTGCAGATTAGGCGTAAATAGCAATTTCCTCATTTTGCAACACCTAAGCCTTAGCAGTGACTCCCAAACCAGTTGGTCTAAAGCACAAGGTGATGAAGCACCCTCGTTATATTTTTTATGCTGCTTTGGTGATTACAAAACCACTGTTTATTTTTCTTCACCATTTTATATTTTATTCTTCATTTTTGCATTTTCATACCGCCCAATTTTTATCATATCAGATTTTTGCATTTTCATACCGCCCAATTTTTATCACATTGCATATCGGTAGATACTCTTGAGCCGTGTTTGCTAGTCAATTGCAGGATACAGGTTCTCGGTTCTAAAACGGTGAAATTCACGGAAAACACGACAAAATCCGGGTTCCTACCAACCACAGATAAAACACGGTCTCCGCTCTTCATCCGTATGTTGCTAGATACCAGTTTAGGGAGACGAAATATCAAATCAATGTCGTTTTCATGCACAAGGCTCAATGGCAGCACAAGATCCAAGAAATCTACGCGGAGCTCGAGGCAATCATGCCAAATCTTGACAAAAAGTCCACCTTTCCCTCAACAGAAATTCTGGAAGAAATGTGGAGGTATTTTCAGAATACACATATGCCATACTGAAGTACAAAGAAGACCAGGAAAAGCCACAAAATACGGAGGCCTAATACCCTACTATGGCCACGGAAACGCGGCCTAAGCATGCTTAGGCCGCGGATCCGCGGCCTTATGGTGGCGGCAGACAGAGAGCTTTGGGGGGTATTTAGGTCTTTTCATGTGTGTTCTGGTGGTTGCCCTAGGTTTTCATTTTTTAGCCTATAAATAGCCCAGAACTTTGTGAAGGAAAGGGTCCATAATTTTGTATTCTCTTTTGTAAGGTTTAGTGTTGTTTCTTCTTCTTCTTCTCACCTCTTCTCCATTGAAACTTGTAGTGAGCTTGTGAGTGAAGAGTGATGAATAAAGAAGAACCTTTTATTATTTTGCTTGTCTCATTATCTTGTTAATTGTTGTAATTTTAATTTGTTAACTAGTTGTTGTTATTTCTTGTGTTTCTTTCTTCTCTCTTTTTCTTTATCCTTAATACGACCATGATGCTTACGCTCGATCCTCGCCAAGGTGAGGTCGCAAATAGCTAGTCGTTATCTTCTAATCTCTTTCTTTCTATCTTCCTCTTTTGTTTTGTTTTATTTTTCCGTATCATGATGTGTGAGTAGTTTCATTCTTGTTAGGGTAGGATAAGGGAAGTTTGAGAGAAGGAAATCTCTCTCACTCTTTCCTTGCCCAACAGCTTAATTCGACTCCCGTTAATTGAACCACAATCCGCTCCTTACGGCACCCTATCCTACATGATATCGGTGATTCCGTAGTGAGACCGGTTGTGGTTGAATTAACCGGAGGTTATGGCTAAGAGCCAAGAACGGACGGACAAGCACCAAAAGGAAGAACTTATGCGTTGGAAAGCCTAGCTTATACTCGCAAGTTTCTTCCTAGTCGTGCAAATCCCCGTTGTTGCCGATTACCGTAACACCGATATTAAGAGGGGCAATGAAAGATGTGGGAGACTCCTAACTCAAACTAACCTAATCCTAACCCTAACAAGCTCTCTTTACATATCATTTTACCGCTTAACTAATCACAACAAAATCTGAAAAACTGGACTTAACTCGTTAAAGCACATAGAAAAAGATTCCCATCTCCCTGCGGACGACCCGTACTCAACCGGCTAGCTACAAGCGAAACCGTCTTGATTGCGGTATTTAACTAAAACTTGAACACGCAGAACCACTAACAATCAAATGGCGCCGTTGCCGGGGAGACGGTAGTTTATTTCCTTGTGTAATTTCGGGTTAACTTGTGAATATAACCAAAAAACAAAACAAAAAAAATATACTTTGTAAAAAATCATCTTGTTATTTTTGATTAGCTCTTGTGCAAGTGTGCAGGAAAATACAAGGTTCGAGTTCAGTGGCCAAGACGTTGAAAATACGGAGTTCAAGTACAGTGCCAAAGACGTGGGAAGATAGACCCACATTTCGCGGCTACACCGCGACGGACAAAACGAAGTTAACGGTCTACTGAACAAATCTGGAGCAGATACAGTGAGCAAATCAAGATTTAGCAAATCCAGACAAGCAGAGGACACCCAAAACAGCAAACCCAAGAAAAATGGTGTCCCAATCTCCCCTTCCTGCCGCGGATCTGCGGCAATAGAGGGCTTAAGCCGCGGATCCGCGGCCACTTGGTGGCCTCAGGCTTCCAAAATCTCTCTGTAAGTTTCTCTTCTTCTCCCCACTCCTCTGGACTCCACTGAATTGTGTTTTCTGCAGCCTTCTTTGCGCAAATTCTTCTCCCCCTTCCAATAAACTGTTCTTGTGCAGGATTCTTTGCGCCGCAAAATAAAAATTGTTTGCAGTTGATTTGTTACTGCTTTGCATTTCTTTAATACGGACTTAAGGGGCTTGAAACCAACCAGATTGGGTGGGGATTTCATCACCCTTCCCAGGACCCCAAAAATCACTAAAGCATATGCATTGTCCATTGTAAATTAAAAAATACTAGACTTCAGCCCTAAGGACTTCGCGCTCATTAGGAGAAGATAAACCGTGTTTAGAACCTCGCTTAACGGTATATTGTTTATGGGGTGTCTAGGAAAGTGTTAAAGGCGCAACCGCCGAAAGAGAAAGGGTTATTTAATTAAGGAACTTCGCGAAAGCGTTGGACAACCTCCCCTTATCTCTGCACTTACCTGGCCTCGTGATCAGTGTATTTTTAAGCCCGTTTTTCGACACTGTTTAACTTCGACAATCAAGTTCAGGAGTAGGTCTAGTAGACCTAGGTTACCCTAGATCTAGGTGTGATTGTGCATATCTTGTTTGTGATTGCTTAAGACGTATTTCCGTACATATTTCTGTAAATCTCTTTCTAAAAACAAAAAAAAAATAATAAGAAAAAAATCAAAAACTTTTATAAAAACTTGCCCTTTGTCGCCAAATCCATTTTTCACCCACCACCCATCGCCTTTCTCCATTGACGTTTTCTTACCCTCACCTTCTCCGCTTTGACTATACTAAACTCGTTTAGTGTATGTCCGCTTGGACTCGGGACACTAGCGCCCGTCTAGTCCGCGTTACGTTAGTCGCTACCGACTACGCGATCGACTCAGACGTCGATACTCCGTCCACTCCTCTTTCACCCCTTCCTTTGCCGGCCAACTCCGACGTTGACCGGAATTCTGTTCGTACATCTTCACCTTTACCTTCACCAACCTCTTCTTCCGCGATGTCGGGATTTAATCCGAACATCTCTTTGACCACCGCTGGATTGGCTCCACCTCCTACGGAGACCAATATCCCACCACCACCGCCTGTTGTAGCACCGCAGAGAATCGCGCTCCAGGATCGTTTCTATCCCACCCGTTCTGCACTTCCCACCTGCCTTTCTCTTCCTCCGGCCAATGGGGACAACTTTGAAATTAAGCCCCACTTCATCAACGTGCTTCCACGTTTTCATGGGCTTGAATCTGAAGATGCCTATATCTTCATCAATAAATTTCAAAACGTCTGTGCCATGATGAAAACCACCCAGCTGTCGGACGATGCTATACGTCTACGGGTCATTCCGTTCACCTTATGCGATCTTGCTGAAAAATGGCTGTATAGCACCGCCTCCCACTCAATCACCAGCTGGGACGAGTTTGTTAAAGCGTTTCTAAAAAAATTCTATCCGAATCATAAGACCGCAAGGATTCGAAATGAAATCAACCAATTCTCCCAGCTTCCTTCTGAACCCTTCTGGAAGTGCTTTGACCGGTACAAAGACCTTCTTGTTCAGTGTCCTCACCACGGTATAGAGAAATGGCAACTCTGCCAAACCTTATACGAGGGACTGAACCCAGCAACGAAGCAGTTGTTGGAAACCATCTGTCAGGGCCACTTCCTATCGAAATCTGACGAGGAAGCGTGGCAGTTCTTTGACGACCTTGCGGAGCAAACGCTACAATGGGAGAGCACCAGACCGACGTCTTCTTCTTCTACCTCCACTTCTACCGGTCAGTCTAGGGTAGGAATCCACCAACTTGATGTCTCTATTGCGATGAAAGCTGAAATGGCTGCAATAACAAGAAAGCTTGAAGCGATAGAGAGCAAATTTTCTGCTCCTGCTCCTGTTCTCCCCCTTCGTACCATTTGCGCTTGTTGTTCCGATCCTTCCCACTTGACCGAAGAGCGTCCTTACAATCCACCCGCGCAAGGACAGGATCAGGTTAATGCTGCCTTTCAGCAAAGACCGAGGAATGATCCATACTCTTCCACCTACAATCCCGGTTGGAGGAACCACCCCAATTTCGCCTGGAATCAGAATCAGAATCAATTCCAGGGCAACAATTTCCAAAGGGCCCCTCCGCCGCAACAACAAGCGCAACAACAAACTCAACATCAATATCAGCAGCCCTTCCAACCCCAACCTTTCCAAAATCCGACGAACAACTTTGCACCCAACAATTCTTTTCCACCAAACAACTTTGTTCCGTCAAACAACGATAAGGTTTCCTCGCTCGAGCGAAGTCTGGAGGCGTTCGTTAAACAATCGACTCAATCCACCGCCAACATCCAGTCTTCCATTCAATCCTTAGTGCAACACACTGCCGCACACGGGCAAAGCATCAAGACCATCGAGGCCCAGATTGCACAGCTGAACGCGGCCTTAAGCGAGCGAGAGAAGGGGAAGCTCTCGTCCCAGCCACTTCCAAATCCCGGTCACCCACATAATGCACATGTTGCTCTTGGACAACATAACCATAATGTGAGTGCCGTGACCACACTGAGATCGGGAAGGATGCTGCAAAACAACATTGGCAAACGGATCAATGATGACACCCCGGCCGCTACTTCTTCTTCTTCTTCTTCTCCTTCTTCTTCTTCGTCTTCTGAGCCTATTCTCCGTTCTTCACAAGGCTCCCCTCCCTCTTCTTCTGCTCTGAACGGACCCACTTCTCACTCCACGAAGACACCTATTCTGGGATCCGTTCCAACTCCACAATCTCCTCCTCCAGCATTAGACTCAACCAATTTTCAAAATGTTCCATTTCCAAACCGGTTGAGGTCTAATAAACAAAATCCTCAAATGGAGAAGATTCTGGAGTTATTCAAGCAGGTTAACATTAACATTCCTCTTTTAGATGCTGTCCAATAAGTCCCATCCTACGCGAAAATCTTAAAGGACTTGTGCACGAAAAAGAGGAAGTCTCAGGTACCCAAGAAAGTTTTCTTGGCTAGTGCTGTGAGTGATGCCCTTACAAATTTACCACAAAAACGGAAGGACCCTGGCTGTCCTACGATTTCAATTACCATTGGGGATAAGAACATCAACCGTGCACTATTAGATCTTGGTGCCAGTGTTAACCTGCTTCCGTATTCAGTATACGAGCAACTAGGCGTCGGAGAGCTGAAACCCACACACTGCACTCTCCAAATGGCCGACCGATCGATCACCCACCCTAAGGGTGAGCTAGAGGATGTGTTAATAAAAGTCGGGGACTTCATATTCCCCGTTGACTTCATTGTATTAGATACAAAGCCTGTAGCTAACCCCCGGAATCAAATTCCGGTGATACTCGGTCGCCCATTTCTCGCAACCTCAAATGCTGTGATCAATTGTCGCAATGGTTCGATGAACCTCTCTTTTGGAAACATGACGATTGAACTCAACATTTTTAGGTTGGGGAATCAGCCCGCCGAACCTAATGCTCATATACTGGACGTCTGCTCGATCCAGGAGATCACCCTAGAAGAGTGTGAATTCGAGGAGTTTCTGTTTGATCACGATAATCTTGACGCCACTAGTGCGTTTCTCTTCGAACCTGCTGCTGTTTCTGCGCCCGACAACGACTACGAGTGTTTCACGTTTTCAAACGATCTTAGCTGCGCACAACCCGAGTTTGAATCCTACGACTTTCCGGATGAGTTACTTGAACCATCCAACTCGGTTGCCTACACTCGTTTTGAACCTTTGCTGGAGTCCTTTGAGTTCGAGACCTTTGCACCAGTCTTGCCTTCCATCGTTTCACCTCCAACGCTCGAACTCAAGCCGTTGCCGTCTCACCTTAAATATGCTTACTTAGGTGAGAACGAGACCCTCCCTGTCATCATTTCGGCTTCTCTAGCTCCCGAGCAAGAGAAAGCCCTTCTCGCGGTCTTGCACAGCAACAGGCAAGCTTTTGGCTGGTCCATGGCGGACATCAAGGGGATTAGTCCCCTGATCGTTGAGCATCACATTCATCTGATGGATGATGCCAAACCAGCCCGGGATCCACAAAGACGTCTTAATCCAGTCATGAAGGAGGCTGTGAAGAAGGAGATCGTAAAATGTCTAGATAGTGGTATCATTTACTCTATCTCTGATAGCCAGTGGGTTAGCCCCATTCATGTTGTCCCCAAGAAGTCGGGCATCACGGTCATAACCAACGAGGCGAACGAGTTAATCCCTACTCGCACCCAAACTGGGTGGCGAGTTTGCATTGATTACAGAAAACTCAACGCCGCAACGCGGAAAGACCACTTTCCGCTACCTTTCATTGACCAGATGCTTGAACGATTGGCCGGACACGAGTACTACTGCTTTCTTGATGGCTACTCCGGCTATAATCAAATTCCCATCGCCGAAAAAGACCAGGACAAGACCACATTCACTTGTCCTTTCGGCATGTTTGCATATCGTCACATGCCCTTTGGGTTATGCAATGCGCCCGCTACCTTCCAGCGGTGTATGATGGGAATTTTCTCAGACATGGTGGAAAAATTTCTGGAGATTTTCATGGATGACTTCTCCATCTTCGGCGATTCCTTCAACGAGTGTTTGCTGCATCTTGACGCCGTCCTTACCCGATGTAAGGACAAGAATCTCACTTTGAACTGGGAGAAATGCCACTTCATGGTGCGCGAAGGTATTGTCTTAGGACATATCATCTCGCAAAATGGCATAGAGGTTGACAAAGCAAAGATTGAGGTCATTTCCAATCTGCCTCCTCCCCGATGCGTCAGAGATATCCGAGCCTTCCTTGGCCATGCCGGTTTCTATAGACGGTTCATCAAGGACTTTAGCAAGATTGCTAGACCCTTGACTCTTTTGCTGACCAAGGACACGCCATTTGACTTCAACTCGAGCTGTGTGACTGCATTCGAGTCATTGAAAAGCTCACTCACTTCTGCTCCCGTTCTTTCTTCACCTAACTGGACGCACCCATTCGAGATTATGTGCGATGCATCCGACTTTGCCATTGGTGCTGTCCTTGGACAACACATCAACAAAATGCCGCACGTAATCTATTACGCGAGCCGAACCCTGAACGACGCCCAACTTAACTATACAACAACTGAGAAGGAATTCTTAGCTGTTGTATTTGCTTTAGAAAAGTTCAGGCCCTACCTCATCGGCTCTCCAGTCATTGTCTACACTGACCATTCTGCTCTGCGCCATCTTTTTGCGAAGAAAGATGCAAAATCTCGGTTAATACGTTGGATCCTCTTGCTTCAAGAGTTTGACCTTGTCATTAAGGACAAACGAGGATGTGAAAACGTGGTTGCCGACCATCTCTCACGACTTCCTTCTTCGCCTTCGCTTCCAATTCCGATCAACGACGTTTTCCCGGATGAACAGCTCTTGACAGTATCGTGCGAACCCTGGTTCGCAGATATTGTGAACTATTTGGCCACGGGATTACTACCAACCGAATGGTCAAGTCAGGACAGACTTCGCTTCTTATCCCAAGTAAAACACTTTTACTGGGACGAACCCTATTTGTTCAAGTACTGTCCCGACCAGATTATTCGTCGGTGTGTCCCTGATGAGGAATTCAAGAGTGTGCTGTCGATTTGCCACGACCAAGCATGTGGCGGGCATTTTGGGCCCAGAAAGACAGCTGAGAAGATCTTGCAATGTGGTTTCTACTGGCCACAACTCTTCAAAGACGCTCATGACTATTGCAAGACTTGCTCCCGGTGCCAACACATGGGCCGGATATCCCGGAGGAACGAGATGCCGCTCCAACCGATCTTGGTTGTGGAGATTTTCGATGTTTGGGGGATAGATTTCATGGGGCCGTTTCCCAGCTCTTTCGGGAACTTGTACATCCTTCTAGCTGTTGATTACGTCTCTAAATGGGTCGAGGCTGTGCCCAGCCGGACTAACGACAACAAGGTTGTCGTTAGGTTCCTTAAAGAAAACATTTTCTCCCGGTTTGGGCACCCCCGTGCGATCATTAGCGACAATGGAAGTCATTTCTGCAACAGGACTTTCGAGGCCTTGATGCGGAAGTATTCCATTAATCATAAGCTCTCTACGCCCTACCACCCTAAACCTGCGGGCAGGCCGAAGTTTCAAATCGGCAAATCAAGCAGTTACTGGAGAAGACGGTTTCCAAGAACCGTAAGGATTGGTCGCTGAAACTCACTGATGCCCTTTGGGCATTTCGAACCGCTTATAAGACCAACCTGGGCATGTCTCCCTATCGGCTTGTGTACGGAAAAGCCTGCCACCTACCTGTCGAAATAGAGCATCGCGCATTTTGGGCGATAAAGGAGCTGAATCTGTCTCTTGAGGATGCGGGCAGCCATCGGAAGCTGCAGTTGAACGAACTGAACGAGCTTAGGGATGAGGCTTACGATAACGCGGTTGTTGTTAAGAACCGAACGAAGGTGTTTCACGATAAACACCTTTTGCGCAAAACCTTCATACCTGGTCAGCAGGTACTGCTTTACGACACCCGACTTCACTTCCATCCAGGAAAGCTCAGATCTCGATGGAAAGGGCCGTATTTTGTGCGGAATGTGTATCCGCAGGGCGCTGTGGATTTGGAAAATCCAAAGGACGGTTCTCTTTTCAAAGTAAATGGACACCGATGCAAACCGTACCTTAGCGCCGAACCAACAGAGGAGCTCCTGTTCTTACAGGAGCCGGTTTACCCTGAATGATCTTCCTCTGCCTACCTCCAACCTTCGGTTATCCAGCCAAGAACAACGGACACTGTTCCAAATAAGTTTGGGGGTATGTACAAACCATTTTGTATATATTGGTGTATATTCTTTTTTCTTTTTCTTTTTCTCTAAAAACAAAAACAAATAAAAATTTGTGTATCGCTAACCGACAATTTTGACCCTTCAAATGATCTCTTCATGCAATGACAGTGAGGACACTGTCCAGTTTAAGTTTGGGGGTACGCTCGGTACGCATTTCTTACCTTCGCATTCATGTGTATATTTTGCATCTGCATATTAAAATCCATAAAATTCATAAAAATCTGAAAATTTTCTAAAAAATATAAAAACTTTTTGTCAAGTTAGCTTGTGGAAGAACTCTGATTCAACATTTCGACGGTTTTGTTTGAAAAAATAAGAATAACTAAATCTTATGTTTAGATTTTGAAACCTGAAAGATAACTCTCCTTTGAAGTTAACTATAGCTGATATACGTCTTTACATCACACTACACGTGTCGTGAGTTTTTGGGAATTAGATGACAAGTCTTTTATGTTTAAAAACTTTTAAACAGATAAATGATTTTCTGAGGATCAAATAGGTTTGTTCTGAAATAAGTAATGTCAAGAATAGTTTATGAAGTAAAGCGAATATGAAGGAATGTTATTGATACCGTAATTGGAACTAAGTCTGAAAAATAACCCATCTGAAACTTGATTGGAATGATTACACACCGAACCCACTAAACACGTCTTTTATCCAAAAAAAAAAAAATAATTGAACTGCCGGTTATATCTCCGTTCGCATTAAATCATCTGATTTTCACGCCAAACTGTCTTTTGTTTTTGGACCTAGGTAACTTGAGTAATTAAGTCCGCTGGGGTGTTTCTACACCTAATGCCCTAAAACCAACTGGTTTGGGTGCATTGGCCCAAAGCTCGCTAAGAAGCCTAGAAAGTCCAGTTTAAAACAAAGTCAAGCAAGTGTTCTCTCCGAGTTAAAATTCCTAACGGTTCTTTGTGTGAGAATAATCTTGATAAAAGACAGGCTTTTATAAAAAATTTTAGCGGAGATATGAAGGTTTTATTCTGTGATAAAGACTATTGCACGTTCACAGAGGTTTGTATGAAATGAAAACAAGAAAAAGGTGGAGTGAAGAATACGACTTAGTTTCCTGTTAAGGAAGATTGAAATTCTGAAGTTGAAACCTTACTGGAAAACGAAACTTGAAAAATGCTTAACTCTTTATAAAACTTATGTGATCCTTTTAAAATTGTTATCTGGGCTTTATTGTGTGACATGATGACTATATTCGATCTTTCGGGAACTTAACGACACTATTTGCACTGCACGTAAAGACATATAAAATCTGTAGTTAAATAAGAAGCGAGGTGTGAAAAATAAAGGTTCGATGGTCTAGACTTAGGATTATAGAATTGTTATTTTCTAAAAACAAAACTTTAGGGTTTGAATCTTAGTTATTTTACAAAACCAATTTGACCGGATTTTGTGGGTAGTATCTGCTGAAAACCCTCAGGAGACAACACTCCTCCTACTAGGGACACCTAGAGGTTTAACGGCTTGTTGCACATGCTCAGTGCAATCGCGTTCCCCGCGAAAGTGAGGTTAGGAAATTTTTTGTGAATAAATGGGCTTTGCTCGGGACGAGCAAATGATAAGTTTGGGGGTATTTGTTCATATCAGATTTTTGCATTTTCATACCGCCCAATTTTTATCACATTGCATATCGGTAGATACTCTTGAGCCGTGTTTGCTAGTCAATTGCAGGATACAGGTTCTCGGTTCTAAAACGGTGAAATTCACGGAAAACACGACAAAATCCGGGTTCCTACCAACCACAGATAAAACACGGTCTCCGCTCTTCATCCGTATGTTGCTAGATACCAGTTTAGGGAGACGAAATATCAAATCAATGTCGTTTTCATGCACAAGGCTCAATGGCAGCACAAGATCCAAGAAATCTACGCGGAGCTCGAGGCAATCATGCCAAATCTTGACAAAAAGTCCACCTTTCCCTCAACAGAAATTCTGGAAGAAATGTGGAGGTATTTTCAGAATACACATATGCCATACTGAAGTACAAAGAAGACCAGGAAAAGCCACAAAATACGGAGGCCTAATACCCTACTATGGCCGCGGAAACGCGGCCTAAGCATGCTTAGGCCGCGGATCCGCGGCCTTATGGTGGCGGCAGACAGAGAGCTTTAGGGGGTATTTAGGTCTTTTCATGTGTGTTCTGGTGGTTGCCCTAGGTTTTCATTTTTTAGCCTATAAATAGCCCAGAACTTTGTGAAGGAAAGGGTCCATAATTTTGTATTCTCTTTTGTAAGGTTTAGTGTTGTTTCTTCTTCTTCTTCTCACCTCTTCTCCATTGAAACTTGTAGTGAGCTTGTGAGTGAAGAGTGATGAATAAAGAAGAACCTTTTATTATTTTGCTTGTCTCATTATCTTGTTAATTGTTGTAATTTTAATTTGTTAACTAGTTGTTGTTATTTCTTGTGTTTCTTTCTTCTCTCTTTTTCTTTATCCTTAATACGACCATGATGCTTACGCTCGATCCTCGCCAAGGTGAGGTCGCAAATAGCTAGTCGTTATCTTCTAATCTCTTTCTTTCTATCTTCCTCTTTTGTTTTGTTTTATTTTTCCGTATCATGATGTGTGAGTAGTTTCATTCTTGTTAGGGTAGGATAAGGGAAGTTTGAGAGAAGGAAATCTCTCTCACTCTTTCCTTGCCCAACAGCTTAATTCGACTCCCGTTAATTGAACCACAATCCGCTCCTTACGGCACCCTATCCTACATGATAGCGGTGATTCCGTAGTGAGACCGGTTGTGGTTGAATTAACCGGAGGTTATGGCTAAGAGCCAAGAACGGACGGACAAGCACCAAAAGGAAGAACTTATGCGTTGGAAAGCCTAGCTTATACTCGCAAGTTTCTTCCTAGTCGTGCTAATCCCCGTTGTTGCCGATTACCGTAACACCGATATTAAGAGGGGCAATGAAAGATGTGGGAGACTCCTAACTCAAACTAACCTAATCCTAACCCTAACAAGCTCTCTTTACATATCATTTTACCGCTTAACTAATCACAACAAAATCTGAAAAACTGGACTTAACTCGTTAAAGCACATAGAAAAAGATTCCCATCTCCCTGCGGACGACCCGTACTCAACCGGCTAGCTACAAGAGAAACCGTCTTGATTGCGGTATTTAACTAAAACTTGAATACGCAGAACCACTAACAATCAATTAGGCGTAAATAGCAATTTCCTTATTTTGCAACACCTAAGCCTTAGCAGTGACTCCCAAACCAGTTGGTCTAAGGCACTAGGTGATGAAGCACCCTCGTTATATTTTTTATGCTGCTTTGGTGATTACAAAACCAGTGTTTATTTTTCTTCACCATTTTATATTTTATTCTTCATTTTTTATTTTCTTCGTACTTTGGCTTTCAGACAAGAGCATTTCAAGGTATCCTCTACTATACCGAGTTTCAAGACGTGTGTAAGTGCATATAGTAGGGTATCAACATTCAAGTGTTTGGTTTCCAGAATAGGAACTATTTTTCAGACTTATTTTTATCCTCAGATTAGTTACTTCTTTCATCTTACTAACCCTTGGGACAACGGCTCATAACTACTTATTACTAGTTCGTTTAAGAAAACTTCTAACTTTCTAGGTTTTCTTAAATTTTTCCAATCTTTTAAATGTAATTTTTCACTTTCTAATCTTTAATTATAAAAGAGTTTTTTTATTTATATTTTGTGCTTATGCAAAGTATGATGCAAAGTGATGCGTAAATAAGCACAAACTTCCCCCAAACCTGTTTACAGCAGTGTCCTCACTGTTGTCTCTGTTAAATCTCAAAAACCTGTAGGCTTGGGAGGAAAAATTTATTAACGGGGACAAAAATATATGGACGTGAAAATCTCTCCGAAACTTATTTTTGGCTCACAATTTTGAGGACAACTTTTATTTTCAAGAGCCAAAAATATACCCCCCAAAGTTGAGTTAAACAATATTATTAAGCTTTTTTTTTTAAATCATAAGAGGGGGGTAAAGTTAATGGTCGATATAAGGCTTTACAAAGACCAAAAATTAATACCAACTATTCGAAGATTTGATCAATGTAACGTATAGGTCGGTGAAAGAACATGTTGTATAGAGTCAAGAAGAAGTGGGGAAGAAATAAGTGGTGTGATGGAAAGGGTTTGCGTTTTAAATTACAGAAATGAAAGAATGGGGATGAATGACAGCGAGAATGTGAATGATTAGGAATGAGTAGAGCATTTGCATTCTCGTATCTTAGAAGAAAGAGTGGTGGCGGTTCAACTTCCTTAGGTAGAGGTTGATTAATCACAAAATCCGTGTCTGTTAGGAATACGAGTTCATCAACGAAAATTTCTTCGAAACTTTCATCGATATAACGAAGAATAATGTCGCTAAATGTTTCACTAGAGCTCGAAATATCGGATTGTGATTCATCAACACTCGCTAACATTACATGAACAGAAGAAGAACCAGAGAGAGTGGAATATGAAATGGGTAAACCAATTGATGTGTCGAGTATTGCTGAACCAGATGTGGGAGATGTAGGCTGAATTTCGGTCTGCTGTTCGGTTATACCATTATTATCAACTTCAAGATGCATTTGGGGTTCGGGAAGATTAATTAATGGCTCGAGATGATGACCACAAGAAAGTGAAAGGTGTTGGAGATAGTGCCCTCAGAGTCAATTATTAGGTCACAGGTACGTGATTGTAATGATTGAGGAAGGACCTATCCCGGTAGGACAGTCTTACTCGAGATGATAGTATACTATCTGGTTTACCTTTATCATCGTATACTATTTTAGGTGACCTGACACGTCGCTATTACACGTTGATAGAGCCCCTAGGATTCTTGCTTGACCACCAGCAGTATGAGGGCGATCATATAAGTGGGAGCTGGGGGTCTATAAGCATATCCTTAAAAGGTCCCTAGTCGTGAGAGTTTCGAGACAGGGCATCGATTCTCCATAGTAGACTAGTGTATACAGTCGAGACCCCGACGAGGGGCGGTGGCCGGTCTCACAAGCCACTGGTGTCAGTTGGATCACCTAAGATGTATACAGGTGCTCATTGGGTTATGAGTACACCGGACAGGACTCACAGGGAACATGCTAGTTGGTCATATACCAGACGTCAGATGGCAGTTCCCTGGTGACATGTGTGCAGGTTAGTTCATCGACCTGGGGATCGTCATTTGTCTCGTGTGAGTTCCCACTGTACTTTGATTACTACCCTACCACGGCTCAAAGGAGTCGTGCAAACAGGTTTTAGTTGGGTACAGTCCCGAGCCACATGGAGGCAGTGAGCGTATCTTCAGGGGTTCGTCTCTCCCGGTATTGGGGGTGAGGTCGTGCTGTGTCTAGGAGAGCCATTACACGAAGTCCTTGGCCAAGGCAAGGAGATTTACTGGTAGGTATTCCAGTAGTATCTCAGGGTGTTCTGGGCTACACTCCGACACGACTTGTACCGCTTTTGGGGGTCTGAATTTTACCAACCCCCTAGGCCCGCCATGCGATACTCATAGACGAACGGACCGGACTGTACGGATATTGTCACTGACAGGCTCAGTAGGGTTGTCACGCTGAGTTCGCTCACAGACATCCCTTTTAGTCAGTACCTGGTAGCCCGTTACGTATTGGTTTATACCTCTGACGTGCTAGTGGTTAAATCCACAACCAAGGTGTTGATGAGTCTTTAGAGTCCCCCACATTTCAGTTACTCAGCTTTCGGGCGAAAGGTTGCAGAGGCCGTATGGAGATATGGCAAGGTCCGATCAGATACGTGCGGTATTGCACGGATCAGGATCGGACAGTTTGTACTATAGGCCGTATGGTTATATGGCAGGGTTCGATCAGATACGTGCGGTATTGCATGGATCAGGATCGAACAGATATTACTAGCCGACTTTGGTATAAGCCGGATCCTAGTATAGTACAGTGTAGATTTTGTCTCACTGCATTTGTATTTCGGTCGAAATACAGATGCGGGTGTGTATGCACAGTATCGGGGTTTTCCTGTAATTTATTACGGGATCAGTTTTCTGGAGTTGCCAGTTTGCTTTCCGTTTCGGCCAATTTCCATTGTTCCGTTCATTGGCCGAAGATTGGTGGAGGAGGGTTTATTTGCATTGTTGCAAATAGGCATTTGTGGAGGGGGTTCTTTGCATCTTTTGGCATCATGATGGTTTTCATGATGTGCACCATCATTGACTTCTCCTTCTCATGATGGATTGACTTTGTGGACTTGATGGTTGTGGTTGTGTGTGGTTTTTGTTTGTTATCATGTTCTTTCATGATTCCCTTTTTCATTATTGTTCCACCCACCCCCTTGACCTTTTCTCTTTCTCTCTCCAATCACACTTGTGAAGTGGGGGGGGCCGGCCATTCCAAAGGGGATGGGATTCATTTCATTTTTTGGTGTGGAAAAATGTTACTCTCATTTTGGTATGCCACATTTTTCCCACCTCTCTCCAAGTTCTTCTTCCTCCACAAAAAGGCAACTCCATAATCCCAAAATGAGACATGCTATCCACATTATATTCTACAGCAAATCTTGGGTACGTCGAGTAGCCGGCTTCGTCCCCGAGTTGCCTCGGCATTGAGGTGGGAGCCCGTAAACAAAGTAGGCGATGTGGTGCACTTCCGGCGACGAGGAGGAGACAGGACTTTCCGCAGGAGATCGGGACCATGACGAGAAGACCGGAGGACTTGGATCGTCGGTATATCTCTAACCCATCTTCTAGTTAGCTTAGACTTGTTAATGGTTACGATCCGGGTGTTTAGTGCGCGGTGGTGCCGGTTTGCTAAGTCCGCAAAAATTAAAGTTTTTCACCGCTTCCGCATTCCGGCGTCGGATTGACGGCCGGGGCGCCGCCGTGCACTTACAGTGGTATCAGAGCCTCGCCATTAACTTAGTCTAGCTTTGTGTAATGTGTTTGCATTTCCGATCGATCAAAAAGTTCCAAAACTGCATTTTAGTTCGCATCAGTTTCTGTTGAAAATTTTTAATCTCGAAAAATTTTTCAGGTTGTAAAATAGTGATGCACTGGATGTTACAAGGATACTGTAGAAATTCGACAGGGTCAGTCGACAGTGGAGGCGCGGAACCGCGGCCAAAACCCCCTTGGGGCCGCGGTTCCGCCGCGCACTGTGCACATCCCTGCACCAAATTTCTACAGTGTCTTTGTGGGCTTAAAATATGGGTTTTGGAATATTAAAATTGGGCCCAGGTTTTCTGTGAGTGCTACAGTTTTGATTGGGGGCCCACTTGTTAATTTTTGATCGATCGGATATTTTAAACACATTTTTCACAGTATTTACATTATATCTGCGACCGTGAATGTCACTTGATCGGTAAATCCGGTCTAACTGCTATAGCCCGGTGAGACGGATTTGCGAACGTGATTTTCACGTTGATGTTTTGTTTTTGCTGTGTTGTTGCGGATCGGTCGTGGGGGATAGCCTGGATGCAATGCTAGTACAGTTGTGGTTGTATTGTGTACATTTGATATTGCGGGGCGAGCGTCCGACATGTGGACTGCCGTCACTGCCTGTTTGTATTATTATTTTGGGGCACGACCTGGTTGCGGTCGATGTACCCGTTGTATGTATATTTTACTTTCTGTACTAGGATTACCCCGCGGAGGGGTGCACGGATAGCCGGATTCTGGAGGGCAACAAGCCCGCATCTCATGGCATTGAGACGGAGGGGGCTTCACTCTAGGATTGGCGGGATATTCGCCGCACTCGTAGGGGGTACAGGTTGACCCAAGAGGGGTGCCCAAGTTACCGGATTCCGTGAAGTGCTGGGTGGTCCATTCACGGCGCTGAAGGGGGCTGCCTCGCTTCAGGTTTTGGCGGGTGACTTGCCGCACCCGTAGGGGTCTAGGTTTTCATTGCACAGGCTATCCACACGACCAGGGGAACGTCGGGTTTCAGCAGTGGCTCTGTGAAACCCGGGGATCCCAGATATCTGTATTGTTTCTGTGATGCTGTTCATTCTCTGTGATGTTGCATTCTATTCACGCCTTGAGCGAATATAATATATTGGTATATATATTAGTAGATGTTGTATATGTTTTACATCCGCGCTAGTCCAGTCCCCGCTCTGTCGTTAGTTAGCTAACCTAACGGGTAATGACGGGACCCAGTGGCGAATGCGGATGGCATATACGTACATCAGTATATTTTCGTTCTTTGTGGTGTGATCAATTGATGGGACTGCATTGATTCGGATCAATGCAAGTTAAAACAAACCTAATCTGATGTTGTTGGAATATTTTTCAAAAAGCTGTTATTGCAAGGACGTTTACTTTTGTTTTGCATCGTGGTATTCATTGGAATATCCTGCTCCTCAGTCGACGAGGCAAGGGCCGAGATCCCTTCACCGGGAGTGACCCCTTGGACAAAAAGTTTGCGTCAGGGCATTAACTTCACTATAGCCGATTACTTTTGCTTTGCATCGCGGTATTCATTTGGAATATCCTGCACCCCATTCTACGGGGAAAGAGCCGAGATCCCTTCACCGGGAGTGACCTCTTTAGCAAAGGTTCTCGTCACTATATTTCTAAAAAGCTATCCGTTCCTTCAACGATATCAAGTTCATTACGTTAAAGGTTTTCGCCAGAAACCATTCGTAGCCCTCCGTCATTTCAGTTAAATATTCGGTAGTATTCAAGCTATTTATTTTGACCTCACGCCAAGGCATAGTGATTGGTAGCTGCCGGGTATTTATCTGTTGCATAGATAGATGCGTTGGTTTGGGACAGTCGTACTACTATTTTGGCCTACGTCAAGGGTATGTACGGGTGGGTTCAGATTAACCTGGATAATGACGGGCAGAACTTGACATGTGACTTATGATATTTTGACCTCACGCCAAGGTCATAAGAGCATGGGGCAGAAATCACATCGGGAGTTTCAAAAGAACTGAAACTTGCCAGATATGCGCATACCTTCTGGAGTGTGATAGCGTGAGCGGATTCCGTCACGTTATCATGCAATGATAGTTGGATCCCGATTCCCACTGATGAGTTAGTTTACTCCTCGGGTAACCCCGACTAATTCTTCTTTCAGGTTTGGAGGAGAATTTGAGGTACAGTGGGAGGTTTCCAGATTAGATAAATTGGTGACCATTCTGATCTAGGTTAGAGTGCACGCTGAGTGTTTCTTTTCTCTCTCTCTTTGGCAGCGACCATTGACCCGACCCTAAGACTTTGACTCAGTGACCAAGTTGACCGAACCTTCTTAAACACCGGCTTTTGGATTGTCAGAGTTGCAAACCTCATTGCCACTCCTACTTTTACCCTTTTCTCCAGGACACCCTGTTTTACTACGAACGTCCACTTCCATTGGACAAAACCATCGTATGGTTAGATACGAACTCGAAAGAATTTATTCGAGGATGGTTTCCGGTTCTGGAGAAAACGGATAGGATTATTCAGTTGTCTTTTCCTTTTACCCTCTCTCAGGTTACGAGTACTCCTTGGTTTAGGGGTAGTACACCTATTACGCAAATTGGATTGTCTTCTTCCAAACCTTAGGCTGGTGCCGACTGGTAGGGAATGAAGAAAACCAATTAGCATAACGATGGTGTGCAGAAGGTATTAAGTTCAGACAAAGCAAGGGATTAGTAAGAGGGCAAAGTAAACTGCAACAGATATTCACGACCAAACCAAATATTTCGTTACCACTCCCACATCACCTTTGTATTTCTCCAGGACACTCCGTATCACTACGAAGATCCACAGTTTATTTGGATACTCCATCGTATGGTTATATACGAACTCGAATGGAACTGGTTCCAGTTCGGGGATGGATTCTGGTTTAGGAGAAATAGGAATAAGGTTTATTCGGTTGTCTTTTATCTTCACCCTCTCTCATTGCGGGTGTTCCTAGGATTGGGACAGTACACCCATTATGCTTATTGGATAGTCTTCTTCCAAACCATAGGCTGGTGCCGAACGGTAGGGAAGGAAGAAAACCATTTGGCCTAAAAGGGTGTGTAGAAGGTAAAGACTAAAGACATATGAAGGGATTTGGAGAGGTGGCAAAGAACTATACGGTTACAGTCGTGAATCTGGAAGAGGCATTACTAGGAATACCAGAATACCCCATCGGAACATTTCAATGTTTCAGTTTCACTGTGTAATGTTAAAGGAAAACTGATTTCCCGATTAGATACTTACTCCAGGGTATGTATTTACCAGGTACGATTCTCACATCTGTATGGTTTTACAGATGATGAGTGGGAGTAAGTTATTGGAAATTGGGTGATTATCCTCATTATATCGGGATTCGTTGTAATCGGTGATATTTGAGGAAATCACCTGGGCTGTTTGCCGGTCGGCAAATAATTGGTTTTGAATATCCGCTGTTATGCACCAATTTCAAATTGATATATCTGTACGTCTATTTTCATAGAGTGAGATATACCTTTCTGAAATTATGTCTACGACATTTACCTATATCAGTGGATGGTTAGGTAAGGAGCATTAAACAGCGGTGTAATTCTTCTTAACCATAAGTACAGTTTTCAACCTACGACACACAGTGAATGAGTTATCAGACTCAAAGGACTTATACAAAGGATTGTATATTGTCCAGGGTCCATCAGGACAGAGGGCTTGGTCCTCGTACTATATTCGGTTTACTTATGACTTCTCTAGTTTTTAGACAGGTGTTTCGCGGAAACACAGGGTCCAAATTTTGAGAAGTTATAGGTATTTGAATAGAGTAGAGAACCAGGTATAGCAAGTATCGGGATTCTTCAAAGAGATCGAAGATGTAGATACTTGTGTATGGTATTCAGTTGATAGTAATGATAAAGAGATCTTGCTTCTCTTTCAGGTTACTCATAATTGGAAGTATTCCTAAGTTGAGTAACGCTGATCGGTCTCCTTCCATTTAGTTGACATGCGCTGGGGACAGCTGCATGATTTGAATCTGGTTCAATTAAATCAGTGCCTCTGTTTCTATATTGGATATAGAACAGTTCATATCTTAACGATGTTAAGGTACGGGGAGTTGTCCGGTTTATGATTAAAACCAGACACTGGACAACTCAAGGCACGTTTCTGTAATGGCTGTTTGTGGGTTGACCCAGGCTATGACGAGGGTTGACTTTCTACCATCTGGATGAACAATAGCGATATTGTTCTAGACTCGCCACAGTTTTATTAAAATTGGATTTTTTTTCAGAAAACAGTAGTGGGAGTATGGTAGAACTGGAAGTGATTCCAGAACCACAAACGATTACTGAAGATTTGATAAGGAACCTAAAGATTCAATCTGGATTGACATTCCATTGGCCACTCCGCAGATAAGGTGGGTAACTTCAGGCACCCGAGAGGCACTACGGTAGCCTCAAGGACGGTGACAGGGAAGTTCTTGTTTACCCACAATTGCCATTGCTGTTGTTCCAGGTTACGAGACCCGGCGGGAGGATGAGTATAGCGTCGTTCTAAACCAGTTTTAGAAGTGTACGTCTATATGACTCTGCCAGAGGGTTGTCGTAGTCAGTGGGAGCAGCGGAAGCATTGGTGGACAGGTTGCTTATGTCTATTTATAGACTAGAGCAGATGTAGCGGAGATAGATCATCTATTTCTGACGTGACAGTCATGGGTTTGACTTCATCAGAATAGGGGATGGATCTGTTGAGAAGGTAGTAGGGTGTGATATCCTGGTATTTGGATGATATACACAGAGTAGGAAAAGAAACTCCTACACTACGATCGGTTATACTTTGGTCGTCACACAGTTGTTTCTCCACAAAGGAAATGGATTTTATATCAGACATACTGGTTACTAGATCTATGGTCTTAGATCTAGATTTGGGTGGTTTCCCAATCAGGGTACTTGACAGCATTCTAAGAGTATTTAGGATGGACGACTCCTGGCACGGTAGTGTACCTGCAGGTAATGGAGTCACCCTCTCCAAAGGTGTCTTACAGACTAAAGGGGAGAGGGACGGGCATGATTGGCAGATCACTTGCTCAGGCAATTGAGTCAATCGTGAGATGTCAAGTACCACACCAGATGTTGTTCTTGCACTAGATGCAATAAGTTGACATTAATCCAATCCTGGAGAAACAGTCGGAAGCAGTTTTAGAACATAAGTGGATGTTCTAGGGAGATGATAACGACAGCCTCATTCAGGAGACAGTTATCATTCCAGGCTTCCAAGGTGACATGGACGACAAGGAGGTTGTCAGAGTTATAGTTTTCCTTCTGATGAGGGGCAGTATTTTGGACAGGTGGTCCAAGGCAATACTGAGAGTGGCATGGCGCAGGATACTGATTAAGTTCAGTTGACGATACAGTCTAAGAAGTTTGGATTTGGAGCTCATTTATGAGCTATGTCCCATCAGACATCCAGACACATTCTAAGACAGGTATTACTCATTTCGGGAGATGGGTTTCTCCGCGAACTTGAGATATAGAGAGACATAGAAAGAAACAACAAAGCGGATCCACTCACTGAGGCTATTCCTCGAACGCAATAGTTTCGCAAACGAGCTTTGTGAGACAGACTAGTAGAGGAGTTGGGTGTTCGGTATCACACGGGCTGTGAGTATGCGACATCGCAATAATTAGCCTTGAGTGCAAGTGGGAGATTGTTGGAGATAGTGCCCTCAGAGTCAATTATTAGGTCACAGGTACGTGATTGTAATGATTGAGGGAGGACCTATCCCGGTAGGACAGTCTTACTCGAGATGATAGTATGCTATCTGGTTTACCTTTATCATCGTGTACTGTTTTAGGTGACCTGACACGTCGCTATTACACGTTGATAGAGCCCCTAGGATTCTTGCTTGACCACCAGCAGTATGAGGGCGATCATATAAGTGGGAGCTGGGGGTCTATAAGCATATCCTTAAAAGGTCCCTAGTCGTGAGAGTTTCGAGACAGGGCATCGATTCTCCATAGTAGACTAGTGTATACAGTCGAGACCCCGACGAGGGGCGGTGGCCGGTCTCACAAGCCACTGGTGTCAGTTGGATCACCTAAGATGTATACAGGTGCTCATTGGGTTATGAGTACACCGGACAGGACTCGCAGGGAACATGCTAGTTGGTCATATACCAGACGTCAGATGGCAGTTCCCTGGTGACATGTGTGCAGGTTAGTTCATCGACCTGGGGATCGTCATTTGTCTCGTGTGAGTTCCCACTGTACTTTGATTACTACCCTACCACGGCTCAAAGGAGTCGTGCAAACAGGTTTTAGTTGGGTACAGTCCCGAGCCACATGGAGGCAGTGAGCGTATCTTCAGGGGTTCGTCTCTCCCGGTATTGGGGGTGAGGTCGTGCTGTGTCTAGGAGAGCCATTACACGAAGTCTTTGGCCAAGGCAAGGAGATTTACTGGTAGGTATTCCAGTAGTATCTCAGGGTGTTCTGGGCTACACTCCGACACGACTTGTACCGCTTTTGGGGGTCTGAATTTTACCAACCCCCTAGGCCCGCCATGCGATACTCATAGACGAACGGACCGGACTGTACGGATATTGTCACTGACAGGCTCAGTAGGGTTGTCAGGCTGAGTTCGCTCACAGACATCCCTTTTAGTCAGTACCTGGTAGCCCGTTACGTATTGGCTTATACCTCTGACGTGCTAGTGGTTAAATCCACAACCAAGGTGTTGATGAGTCTTTAGAGTCCCCCACATTTCAGTTACTCAGCTTTCGGGCGAAAGGTTGTAGAGGCCGTATGGAGATATGGCAAGGTCCGATCAGATACGTGCGGTATTGCACGGATCAGGATCGGACAGTTTGTACTATAGGCCGTATGGTTATATGGCAGGGTTCGATCAGATACGTGCGGTATTGCACGGATCAGGATCGAACAGATATTACTAGCCGACTTTGGTATAAGCCGGATCCTAGTATAGTACAGTGTAGATTTTGTCTCACTGCATTTGTATTTCGGTCGAAATACAGATGCGGGTGTGTATGCACAGTATCGGGGTTTTCCTGTAATTTATTACGGGATCAGTTTTCTGGAGTTGCCAGTTTGCTTTCCGTTTCGGCCAATTTCCATTGTTCCGTTCATTGGCCGAAGATTGGTGGAGGAGGGTTTATTTGCATTGTTGCAAATAGGCATTTGTGGAGGGGGTTCTTTGCATCTTTTGGCATCATGATGGTTTTCATGATGTGCACCATCATTGACTTCTCCTTCTCATGATGGATTGACTTTGTGGACTTGATGGTTGGGGTTGTGTGTGGTTTTTGTTTGTTATCATGTTCTTTCATGATTCCCTTTTTCATTATTGTTCCACCCACCCCCTTGACCTTTTCTCTTTCTCTCTCCAATCACACTTGTGAAGTGGGGGGGGGGGGGCGGCCTTCCAAAGGGGATGGGATTCATTTCATTTTTTGGTGTGGAAAAATGTTACTCTCATTTTGGTATGCCACATTTTTCCCACCTCTCTCCAAGTTCTTCTTCCTCCACAAAAAGGCAACTCCATAATCCCAAAATGAGACATGCTATCCACATTATATTCTACAGCAAATCTTGGGTACGTCGAGTAGCCGGCTTCGTCCCCGAGTTGCCTCGGCATTGAGGTGGGAGCCCGTAAACAAAGTAGGCGATGTGGTGCACTTCCGGCGACGAGGAGGAGACAGGACTTTCCGCAGGAGATCGGGACCATGACGAGAAGACCGGAGGACTTGGATCGTCGGTATATCTCTAACCCATCTTCTAGTTAGCTTAGACTTGTTAATGGTTACGATCCGGGTGTTTAGTGCGCGGTGGTGCCGGTTTGCTAAGTCCGCAAAAATTAAAGTTTTTCACCGCTTCCGCATTCCGGCGTCGGATTGACGGCCGGGGCGCCGCCGTGCACTTACAAAAGGACCTGATGAATTGGTGGGACAAACTCATCCAAAATTTCGAGTTCATCAATCAATATATCCCCAACGTCAATCACCTCATTCAAGTGAAGGTTAAAATTCTCAAACACCTCATTAAAAGTATGATTTTCAATCAATTTTGGTTCAAGAGTGGAGGTGTAGAGATCACAAGAGTTTGGTATGGTTTCACTCGAAATGGACCCTTCACAATTGGGTAAATCAAACACTTCAAAGTCATACAACTTATCAATTGGTGGATCATTTGGTGTACTCGATGAATCTGTGAAACTGGAGTTGTGGATTTCAGTTTGGAAAGGGAATGTTTGATTAGGAAGGGTGTACAGTTCTGTCTCACTACCCAAATTCTCACTTTGTCCTATGGCCGTATTAGACATTGAAGAAAATTTAGCTGGTTCGGAACTAGTTGATCTTTCATATTTAGCCATGCTTCCCTTCCATTCCTCTCTGATGCGGTTAAACATCACTATACTTTCTTCTAATTTCCGCTCAAGACTAGACTTGGGTTGACAAGAGGTTTCGGGATAAGATTGAAATTCTTATGGATAAGTAAAATTCCCAAATGATTGATTAGAAGGACTGTCTAGGGAAGGCGTAAAAGTCGGATAGGATTGATAGGAATTGAATGGTTATAAAAATTGGGCAGGAGTAGGGTCAACATTGTGATAAGAAGAATATTGATATTGGTTGGTTGGTGGGCTATTTTCAATAGTCATCATATATGCCACAAACCGATTATGAAATTCTTCTTTGGAAAGTGGTGGTGATGGTTGATATTGGTCCGTATTGAAACTTTGGCCGTTAGCCCTCGCTATATGCTTAGCAATGGACATGCGTCTAGGGGTATCCTCACTCGGAGTATCAACTGAAACAGATGCAGAATTAGAATACGGTTGATAAGACCTGGACTGAGGTGGCTAACTATTTCTATCCGCCTGTTCTATCCGATCTCTTAAAGATGTTGGAGAGTCAGATGGTATACCGAAGCGATTACGAAGACAAGAAATATCTGGTTGTGGATAGTAAAGCTCGGCAAGAGTTCGTCTGTTTGGGTTACCCATTATAAGAAGAGAAGAAGGGAAAAAGGGTAAAAAGGGGAGAAAATAATTGGTTTGTTTTGAAAAAAGACGGATTTATAAAAATTCACACAAAAATGCACAAGCAACCCTAGATCTAATGGTCACCTAGGTCAAGTCACTAGACTGCTCCTAGACTTCTAGAAGACAAATCGCAGGATAAATCCTCCACTGCCTCTTTATCCCTCCTGTGATCAGGTAAGTGCCAGGTAAGTGGGAGGTTCTCCGCTACGTAAGTAGCGGGCCTAATTAAATAACCACTTGCCTTAGACACACTTGCCTTAGACACCACAAAAGAAATCCGGATAAGCAATAGATTACCCACGACCTTCTTCTGTCCTAATTGAACGCGACGGTCCTCAGAGTCTTGTCTAGATATTTTTTAGTTAATGAAAGGTGATGCGGATGCTAGTTTTATGATTTTTGGGGCTTAGGAATGGTAATGAAATCCCTACCTAATCTGAATTTGGTCTTTGCCCCCTAATTTCCGTATTAAAATATGCACAAAACAACTAATTTCAAGAAACGCAACAAGAATTTTATTTTAAGGGCCGCGAATTTTTGCAAAGAATCCTGCAGAAAAGTGTTATTGAACAAGATCAGAGAGAAGAGGGGAGAACAGAGAATATACCACAGAAGTTTGGAACACTGAAACGCCTAAACGGCGGCGGAACCGCCGCAAAAACCTGCCATTAGCTGTGGATCCGCGGTTCACAGTGGGAATTAGTGTTTCAAATTTTTTTGTTGCTGCCTGTACTGTTAGTTGTATGTATACCCTAGAGGCCAGTATTGTACAGATGATGTATATTATATTGGATGCTTAGACATATATAGAGAGGACTTTCTTGCTCGATATGATAGTATGCTATCTGGTTGCTCTTTATCTTAACATGTATACTAGTCTCTTGATACTGTCTTATGGTTACATGTTGGTAAAGCCCTTAGGATGCGTACTTGACTACCAGGACTATGATGCAGATCATACTAGTGGGGCCATGGTAGTCCATAAGTACATCCTTTAATGTCCCTAGTCGTGAGTATATCGAGACGGGGCATCGATATACCAGAGTAGACTAGCGTATACGCTTCTCGACCCATGAGATGGGCGATGGATGATGCTATATCCATTGGTGCTTGACATCAGAGATGGTATACGGGTGCTCAGTGGAGACTGGGTACACTGGACGGACTCGCTGAGAACTCCCAGATGGTATTATACCTCACGTCAGATGGCAGTTCTCTGGTGATACTTGTACAGGTTAGTCTGTAGACCCGAGATCGTCATAGAGTCTTGTGTGATTCCTACTGTACTTTGATTTCCACCTTACCACGTCCAAGAGGGTGTGCAAAACGGTGGGTTTTGGGTACAGTTCCGAGTCACATGGAGGCAATGAGCGAAAGGAGGGGTTTCGTCTCTCCCGGTATTGGGGGTTGATGTTGCGCTGTGCTCGATTGGCCATAACAGGGAAGTCCCTGTCCAGGGCTGATTTAGAGATTTACTGGTAAGTGTTACCAGTAGTTTCTCGACCAGTTATAAGCCTCACATCGGCATGACTTATCGGTTATTGGGGTCTGACGTTTACCACCCCTAGACTTGATATGCGACATATCAGACGAGGAGACCGGACTGTACGGCAAGTGTTACCGTCAGGATTTTGCAGGAGTTGGAGCGGGCTTGCTTGCTGATCTTCTGATCGCTCAATACCCGGGTAGCCGTTACGTCCAGCTAGTACCGCTGACGGCTTATGGGTGCTTGATGTGATCATCACCTACTGCCGGCGTATTGACGAGTCTTTAGAGTCTTACATAGAGATTTTACTGGCTCAGGCAAAACGAAATAGGAGCGCATATGTGATATGTGTGGGACCAAGAATAATTCGTGTATATGATACCGTATTCTATTCTCGCGACTTTTGTATCAACCGGTTATATGTGATATAGCCGGGTTATCGGATCAAGTGTTGATTCAATAAGTTGGTACATTTTGTGTTAGTCGATTATATGTGATATAACCGGATTATTAAGTCAAGTGTTGATTTAATAATTTAGTGTATAATTGTATATGTGATATACTAATTTACATTAACTAACATTGGTTCACTTAAGCATTTGTTTTTCTCACTTATGCACAACTTAATATATATGTGATATATATTAATTTGTGTTTTGATTTTTGTATCATGGTTGTTGATAAAACTTTCATGGGTGTACAAGACTTACACCATGCTAATTATCATGTTGGGTTTAGTGTTTTAAAGTAATTACAAAATTTGTGGAAAATTGGAAAAATGCATGAAGCTAGTAGAAGCTTGTGGATGCATTGACTAAGTCCACTAGCTTTGTTTTACTTTAGATATTTGTTAACCCAACCATGTTAATTAGCCATGGTTATGTCTCTACGTGAGTTAGTATATGATACTCACTCACCATGGTCAGCTCTCTCACTTGATCATTATTCTCATCTCATTATTTATTCATCTTCTTCCATGAGCTCAAAATCTCTCTAGGTTTTGATTAAGTGAGAAAACAAATTCTAAAGTGAGCTCACTTCCTATTTCTCCATCCTCTACTAGATTAGCACTTTAGTATAGGGTGTTTGGTTCACTAATCCTTTAGTTAGTGAAGTAGTAGCTTGAGTTGGTATCCCCTCGACGTAGATCATCTTCGGCCTCGGAGACTTCAAGCAAGGTCGCTCCTTTTGCCTTGTGAAGACATGCAAGAGTCCGGGAGAACCACGATCGCAGAGAAGGGACTTCAACAAGGAGCTAATGAAGTGAAGGACCGATCTACAAAGGTTGTATTTTCTTCTTCACTTAGATAGTAAATGGTTTACTATATGTTTCCGTATTGTATTCTAGCTCTGATACCACTGTAGGGATCCCTTCGACGGCAGCAAGGTTTCGGGAGGCATCGTCCATGCCATTTTAAAAAATTTGCCGTGAAAGGGAACTCAATTTGTCGTTGACATGTGATATTATGTGTTGCTGTTGGATATATTATATTGGATCGCCGCGTTTTGAATAGCCGGGGTTTTTTATGTGAGATGAGAGTTTTTGTTTTCATTCATGTAAAATTAAATGTATGTAATATTCTTTTATTGGGGCACTTCCGGGTTGAGGTTGATGTCACCATATGTATATTATTTACTTTTCCGCACTAGGATAGACCCAAGGAGGAGAGCACAAGTAACCGGGTTCTAGAGTCCAGTGGGAGACCAACTCGAGGAGTCGAGTCCGGGTATCCTAACTCTAGAATTGGTAGGGTTGCTTGCCGCTCTCGTAGGGGTCTAGGGGTGTGGGTTTGGCTATTCATCGCGACCGTGGAATCTGTGTTTTATACAGGCTCAGAATAAAACACGGACCTCCTAGTATATCCATTATTTCATATGATTCTTCTGCTGCGATATCTGTGATGTGATCATTTGATATGTTGAGATGGATACCGTATATAGTATATATGATATATTATATAGACGTTACTTATGTTTTACACCCATGCTAGCCCTGCCCCGCTCTGCCGTTAGTTACCTAACTTAACGGTGCATGACGGGACATCGAGGCGAATGCAGATGCATAAGTGTATGTCGTATTTATCTGTGATGTTTAGGTGACTTAAATGATGGGACTTCATTAATGTGATTAGTGAAAGAAAAGAAACCTAAAAGATGTTGTAGAATCAAATTTTCAAAAAGGGTAGCTACAGTTTTTGCTTTGCATAGTGATATATATGATATATCTCGCACCTTATTCGATGAGGAAAGAGCCGAGATCCCTTCACCGGGAGTGACCTCTTTAGAAAAATTGACAGATGCTACAACACTCGGTTTGTCTTTTGATTGCTTTTGGAGTTTTGCTTTGCATAGTGATATATATGATATATCCCGCACCTTATTCGATGAGGAAAGAGCCAAGATCGCTTCACCGGGAATGACCTCTTTAGCAAAACTAGTAAAAGCCTCAAAAACACTCATTTTCTAAATTCACTTGTTTCTACAACGATATCAAGTTCATTACGCAATAGGTTTTCAGAAAAACCTGTCGTTGCCCTTCGTCATTTCAGATAAGTCCTACTTAGTATTCGTGCTATGTTTGTTGGCCTGCGTCAAGACGTAGTGTGCGGTGGCTAACTAGTATTTACCTGCTTATGCATATGATGCAGATTGGATTAGGGTAGTCGTGCAACTTTGTTGGCTTGCGTCAAGGGTCGTGCGGGTGGGTTTAATTCAATCAAGAAATGACGGGTTGAACTTGACTAGCGCACTATGGTTTGTTGGCCTACGTCAAGGTCATGGACTAGGGGCAAAATATTATCAGGAATTTCAAGTGTTGAAATTCGCAATGAGATTGCATACCTTCTATGAGATAGTTGGATCCCGATACCCACTGCGAGTAATTGTTACTCCTGAAAGAGTTTTACAGAGGACAATTAGCCAATCAAGTAGGTGTCTAGAAAGGTGTCAACGGGGTTATGCCTCTGGGAAAACGAGATTTATTTTAATTAGGTCCGTGCGAAATCACGGGGAACCTCCCTCAAAGTACCGACACTGGCCTGGCTGAAAGATTGGCGAAATTGTAGGGTGTAATTAATCCTGGCTAGTCTTTCCTTTTAAGGTTTGAAGGAAGATTTGATAAAAACAGTGGGAGCCATCCTGATTAGATAAAATAATAACCAATCTGATCTTGCAAGAGCATACGCTAAAGTGTTTTCTTCTCTCTTTCTCCAAGTAGCGACCATATCATGCCTTAATCAAGATAATAATATGGATGTATTGACCGAACCCGCATGTTATACTGTGCTGGGGAACATTGGTTCCGTTCTTTCTTATAAAAGTTATAAGACTGAACAGGATATAGGGGAATACCAGGATTCCCATGCCACCTGAATGAAGAAAGTACATGTTGATGCATTTTCTTCGGGTGTGTTCATTACAGAGAACTGTTTCTCCATTTGCTCTACGTCCTGGGTATTAGATACCGGGTCAGGATCCCATATATGTAATCAGTTACATGGGCTGAGAAAAGGTAGAGAACTTAGAGAAGGTGATAAAGACATAAAGGTTAGAAATGGTGCAATTGTTGCAGCTAAAACCGTCGGGGAATATCACCTTGTATTACCAACTGGTAATACATTGATTCTGAACAAATGCTATTACATGTCGAACCTGATATGCAACATTATATCGGTTTCTTTGTTGAGTAAAGATGGATATAATTTTGTATTACAGGATAATGTTATGAACATTTTCTTGAACCAAAAGTTGGTTGGATCAGGCACATTGTGCAATGGCATTTATGTTCCAAATCAATCAACAGTTCTGAGCATAACAAACAGACACAAGAGGAAGAGTTCAGAAATGAACGAATCCTTCCTGTGGCATTGTAGACTTGGCCATATCAATGCGACACGACTAGCTAAGTTGCATAAAGATGGATATTTGAATCCGTTTGAATTTTCATCTTATGACACTTGCCAGTCATGTCTCAAAAGCAAGATGACCAAAACTCCGTTTACGGGACACGGAGAAAGAGTTACGGAACTCTTGGGGCTGATACATAGTGATGTATGTGGTCCCATGTCTACACATGCTAGGAATGGTTCTGCGTACTTCATTACATTCACTGACGATCTCTCTAGATTCGGATATGTGTTCCTGATGAAACACAAATCAGAAGCTTTTGAGAAATTTAGAGAATATAAACAAGAAGTCGAGAACCAAACCGGGAAAAGTATTAAAATCCTTCGATATGATCGAGGTGGTGAATACTTGAGCAATGAATTCCTGGACTTCCTAAAAGAGAATGGGATTCTCTCTCAGCTGACTCCTCCATATACACCACAGCACAACGGTGTATCGGAACGGAGGAACTGCACCCTATAAGATATGGTGCGCTCTATGATGAGCACAGCTGAGTTACCTATTTCCTTCTGGGGGTATGTACTGGAAACAGCTGCAGACTTATTGAATATGGTTCCCACCAAATCTGTGCCAACCACTCCATATGAGATATGGAAAGGCAAGAGACCATATCTTAATTATGTTAAGATATGGGGTTGTCCGTCATATGTAAAAACGCAAAATCCGGACAAACTCGCGGCAAGGTCCATTCTGTGTAAGTTTATTGGATATCCTAAACATTCGCACGTGTATATCTTCCACCACACCGAGGAGCAAAAGGTGTTTGTTTCTCGACATGCCACCTTTTTAGAAAAGGAATTTCTTGAAAAAGAGATTAGTGGCAAGAAGGTAGAACTGGAAAAGGTTCCAACAATACAGACTACGACAGAAGATTTGGTGGAACCGGAGGATTCGGTAGTTCCCGATGAACCCCAGCCACTCCGCCGATCTAGTAGGGTTCCTCACCCACCTGAGAGATACTACGGTTTTCTCATGGATGGTGGGAGCGAGGATTGCATCATGGAGGATGATGACCCAACTAGTTTCGAGCAGGCCATCACTAGTGGTGACTCAGTGAAATGGCTGGATGCAATGCGGTCCGAGATGGAATCCATGTACACCAACAAAGTATGGACTTTGGAAGATGCTCCTGAAGGGGTAAAACCCATTGGGAGCAAGTGTATCTTCAAGAAAAAACTTGGTGTAGATGGGAAAGTGGAGACTTTCAAAGATAGACTTGTTGCAAAGGGTTTTCGTCAACGACCAGGTGTGGATTATGACGAAACCTTTTCTCCAGTGGCTATGCTTAAATCCATCCAGATCATGCTTGCCATCGCTCCATATCATGTCTACGAAATTTGGCAAATGGATGTTAAGACCGCCTTTCTAAACGGTGATTTAGAAGAGAGCGTGTACATGACTCAGCCGGAGGGCTTCGTAGCTAGTGGGAGCAGCGGGAAGGGGTGCAAGCTGCTTAAATCCATCTATGGATTAAAGCAAGTATCGCGGAGTTGGAACATCTGCTTTGATGCCGTTATCAAAGAGTTTGATTTCGTTAAAAACGTAGATGAACCTTATATCTACAAGAAGGTGGCAGAGAGTAAGGTTGTCTTCCTCGTATTGTACGTGGACGACATACTCTTGATAGGAAATGACATTCCTATGCTGCAATCGGTCAAGCTCTTCTTATCACAAAGATTCTCAATGAAAGATTTAGTGGATACCTCCTACATCTTGGAGATTAAGATCTATAGAGATAGATCTAAACGGATACTAGGATTGTCCCAATCCAGGTACATTGACACCATACTAAAGCGGTTTAGTATGGAAGAATCCAACCGTGGGTTTTTACCCACGATCTCTGGGCCCACTCTCTCCAAAGAGATGTCTCCCAACACTGATTTGGAGAGAGCTCGCATGCAAGGGATACCCTATGCTTCGGCAGTAGGCTCTATCATGTACGCGATGCTATGTACCAGACCCGATGTAGCACACTCACTAAGTGTAGTGAGCATGTATCAAGCTGATCCTGGAGAGAGTCACTGGACAGCTGTGAAGAGCATTCTCAAGTACTTATGAAGGACTAAAGAGATGCTCTTGGTGTATGGTAATGGAGAACACCAAGTGGAGTCCTTTACCTATTCGAGCTTCCAGAGTGATAAGGATGACTCTAAGTCGCACTCGGGATTTATCTTTACCCTCACTGGAGGGGCGGTATGCTGGATGAGTTCCAAGCAGAAAACCGTGGCAGACTCGACGATGGAGGCTGAATACATCGCTGCCAACGATGCTTCTAAAGAGCCTGTCTGGATCAAGAAGTTCATAACTGAACTTGGAGTGGTTCCATCCATTAAGGATCCAATACCTTTGTATTGTGATAACAATGGAGCGGTGGTTTTGGCCAAGGAACCCAGGTCCCATCAGCGATCCAGGCATATTTTGAGGCGGTATCACCTGATCCGGGAGATAGTTGATCGCCGGGAGATCGAGGTCAGGAGGGTTGACACGAACAACAACACAGCGGATCCACTCACGAAGGCCATTCCCCAGATACAGTTTGAGAGACTCTTCGGGATGCTTGGTATGCGATACTACAGCAGCTGGCCCTAGTGCAAGTGGGAGATTGTTAGTTGTATGTATGCCCTAGAGGCCAGTATTGTACAGATGATGTATATTATATTGGATGCTTGGATATATATAGAGAGGACTTTCTTGCTCAATATGATAGTATGCTATCTGGTTGCTCTTTATCTTAACATGTATACTAGTCTCTTGATACTGTCTTATGGTTACATGTTGGTAAAGCCTTTAGGATGTGTACTTGACTACCAGGACTATGATGCAGATCATACTAGTGGGGCCATGGTAGTCCATAAGTACATCCTTTAATGTTCTAGTCGTGGGTATATCGAGACGGGGCATCGATATACCAGAGTAGACTAGCGTATATGCTTCTCGACCCATGAGATGGGCGATGGATGATCCCATATCCATTGGTGCTTGATATCAGAGATGGTATACGGGTGCTCAGTGGAGACTGGGTACACTGGACGGACTCGCCGAGAACTCCCAGATGGTATTATACCTCATGTCAGATGTCAGTTCTCTTGTGATACTTGTACAGGTTAGTCTGTAGACCCGAGATCGTCATAGAGTCTTGTATGATTCCTACTGTGTTTTGATTTCCACCTTACCACGTCCAAGAGGGCGTGCAAAATGGTTGTTTTTGGGTACAGTCCCGAGTCACATGGAGAAAATGAGCGATAGGAGGGGTTTCGTCTCTCCCGGTATTAGGGGTTGATGTTGCGCTGTGCTCGATTGGCCATAACAGGGAAGTCCCTGGCCAGGGCTGATTTAGAGATTTACTGGTAAGTGCTACCAGTAGTTTCTCAACCAGTTATGAGCCTCACATCGGCATGACTTATCGGTTATTGGGGTCTGACGTTTACCACCCCTAGACCTGATATGCGACATATCAGAAGAGAAGACCGGACTGTACGGCAAGTGTTACCGTCAGGATTTTGCAGGAGTTTGAGCGGGCTTGCTTGCTGATCTTCTGATCACTCAATACCCAGGTAGCCGTTACGTCCAGCTAGTACCGCTGACGGCTTGTGGGTGCTTGATGTGATCATCACCTACTGCCGGCGTATTGACGAGTCTTTAGAGTCCTACATAGAGGTTTTACTGGCTCAGGCAAAACGAAATAGGAGCGCATATGTGATATGTGCGGGATCGAGAATAATGCGTGTATATGATACCGTATTCTATTCTCGAGACTTTTGTATCAGCCGGTTATATGTAATATAGCCGGGTTATCGGATCAAGTGTTGATTCGATAAGTTGGTACACTTTGTGTTAGTCGGTTATATGTGATATAACCGGATATTTAAGTCAAGTGTTGATTTAATAATTTAGTGTATAATTGTATATGTGATATACTAATTTACATTAACTAACATTGGTTCACTTAAGCATTTGTTTTTCTCACTTATGCACAACTTAATATATATGTGATATATATTAATTTGTGTTTTGATTTTTGTATCATGGTTGTTGATAAAACTTTCATGGGTGTATAAGACATACACCATGCTAATTATCGTGTTGGGTTTAGTGTTTTAAAGTAATTACAAAATTAGTGGAAAATTGGAAAAATGCATGAAGCTAGTAGAAGCTTGTGGATGCATTGATTAAGTCCACTAGCTTTATTTTACTTTAGATATTTGTTAACCCAACCATGTTAATTAGCCATGGTTATCACTACTACAATATGGGGTTGCCCCTACAGACTCAGAAATCCGTAGGGGAAAATATTTCTTGTCCCTACGGATTTATCCGTTGGGCAAAATCGTTGTCCCTACGGTGCCTTACATTCTAATTTTTTCTTTGGCCCTACGGAGCCGCAAGCCGGGGACCTACGGTTATGTCCGTAGGGGCATCTACATAGGTTATTAATAAAAAAAAACACAGAAAAATTATATTCATCGTTCCCAAATTTCTCTCTCTCACTCCCGTGCCTTTCGTCGCCTGTTCCCGCGCTTCGTCGCCACCGTGCTCGCGCCTCGTCGCCAGCTTCGTCGGTCTTCCCCACACCTTCGTCGACTTCCCGTGCCTCGTCGCCACCTTCGCCGATCGTCGGCGACCACCAATTTCTACCGTCTCCTCCACCGCGCGAACGGTTTGTAAGTAAATCTCAAATAATTTTTAATTTTGACGTTGTAGTCTAGGGTTCAGGCCAGGTTCGGGTAGGGGTGAGGGCATCGGCGTCGGCGTTGGCATCGATCGGGTTCGGTTAGGGTTAGGGTTAGGTTGTGGGGTTCGGTTGGGGCTGGGGCTGGGGCTGGGGCTAGGGCTGGGGCTGGGGTTTGGTTGGGGTTGGGGTTGGGGCTGGGCTGGGGCTGGGGCTAGGGCTCGGTTGGGCTGGGGCTGGGCTGGGGCTAAGGTTTGGTTGGGGTTAGGGTTGGGGCGGGGCTGGGGCTGGGGCTAGGGCTCGGTTGGGCTGGGGCTGGGGCTGGGCTGGGGCTGGGGATAGTTGTTCCAGATTTGGCGTCTGCAGGGACTTTATGTTTAATAATGTATCAGTAGAACTGTAAGCAAGCTGTTTGGCATATTTAGAGGGTATTTAAGCTTAAGAAATTGTTTTTCTGTTATTATTCTTGTGACATGTATGCTATCGAATGTCTGGGCGAGCAACCCATGTGGGACAATATAATTTGATCTGATTTTGCTTCAAGCTCTTCTTTCTCCTTTAAATTATAATCCATTTTGTTTTGTACTTAGTAATGGCATAATCTGCTTGTAGTTTATGGAAAACTATGAATCTTTTCGCCCGTTTCTTTCAGCCAGCATATGAAATAGTTGGTGGTTTGTGTTCATGGCCTGAATTCCTCTACATATATTATCATGTATATAATCTTATTGGTGGATTCATTTATATTCAATCAGCAAATATAGCATCTTTCAAGCATATTATCTTATTCATCATTCTAATCTTATATTTTATCTGTCTCTGTCCTGTTGATCTTATTGACGGGAAACTGTATGTTCATCTCCACTCCCAGATCCTTGATAATTGATTCTTTTGAAGCATCATAACTATGTTTTGCGTTAATGTATTTGCAATGTTGTAAATATGTGATTAGCTTTATGGCTTGACTTTAATAGATCTATATCCCTCTGTTTTCCCCTTGCTTTAGAGTTGAACATGATCTTTTAATAGCAAATATACCGCCCTTTAGAATTCAGATATGGACTGATAAGAAGAGATGATTGTTATCATGTTAACGGCCACTTATAAAATTTCTCAAATCTTGATCTCAATGGTTTAAAATCATGTTACACATACAACACGAATGCACAACAAACGCATAATTAGAGAGTGATTCAAGATGTTCAAGTTAAAACCAATATATGATACTCGATGATAATATGAAACCTTCATATTCTCATTGATACTCATATATGAAACTAAAAGCGCCACTTAGTCCCCGTCTATCGGTTAACATACGTGCGATGTTCGTCGTGACATAGAACTATACGAAGGTTGTTAAATATCGGACGGTATAGCTCGATACTAACAACCGTCGTATAGTCTACGCGACGAGAAAATTCAATCGTATGGTAACCCATAGATTTGTCCCGTATGGACAAGTTAAGAATGTATAAAGCAAAAACACCTTCATTCACTTGTGTTTTCATCCGTTTCGAGATATTTCGTCGGTACCTTTCCACTGTTTCTCCGTGTACAAAGATAGATTAGATGTTCATTTCAACGTTGTTTCACAGCTTTGAAATGATTATCTATTCTATTACAGTGTACTCGGAGAACAGCGGGGAGGTGCTGCCGAAATTTACTCGAAACGGTTGAAAGCACAAGTGATGGGTGTTCGCTCTATACATTCTTAATGGGATAGAAGCCTACCCCCGACAGCCGGAACACACACATACAACAAGAATACACAACAAACGCATAATTAGAGAGTGATTCGAGATGTTCAGGTTAAAACCAATATATGATACTCGATGATAATATGAAACCTTCATATTCTCATCGATACTCATATATGAAACTAAAAGCGCCACTTAGTCCCCGTATATCGGTTAACATACGTGCAATGTTCGTCGTGACATAGAACTATACGAAGGTTGTTAAATATCGGACGGTATAGCTCGATACTAACAACCGTCGTATAGTCTACGCGATGAGAAATTTCAATTGTATGGTAACCCATAGATTTGTCCCGTGTGGACAAGTTAAGAATGTATAAAGCAAACGCCTTCATTCACTTGTGTTTTCATCCGTTTCGAGATATTTCGTCGGTACCTTTCCGCTGGTTCTTCGTGTACAAAGATAGATTAGATGTTCATTTCAACGTTGTTTCACAGCTTTGAAATGATTATCTATTTTATTACAGTGTACTCGGAGAACAGCGGGAAGGTGCTGCCGAAATTTACTCGAAACGGTTGAAAGCACAAGTGATGGGTGTTCGCTCTATACATTCTTAATGGGATAGAAGCCTATCCCTGACAGCCGGAACACACACATACAACAAGAATACACAACAAACGCATAATTAGAGAGTGATTCGAGATATTCAGGTTAAAACCAATATATGATACTCGATGATAATATGAAACCTTCATATTCTCATCGATACTCATATATGAAACTAAAAGCGCCACTTAGTCCCCGTCTATCGGTTAACATACGTGCGATGTTCGTCGTGACATAGAACTATACGAAGGTTGTTAAATATCGGACGGTATAGCTCGATACTAACAACCGTCGTATAGTCTACGCGACGAGAAATTTCAATCGTATGGTAACACATAGATTTGTCCCGTGTGGACAAGTTAAGAATGTATAAAGCAAACGCCTTCATTCACTTGTGTTTTCATCCGTTTCGAGATATTTCGTCGGTACCTTTCCGCTGGTTCTCCGTGTACAAAGATAGATTAGATGTTCATTTCAACGTTGTTTCACAGCTTTGAAATGATTATCTATTCTATTACAGTGTACTCGGAGAACAGCGGGGAGGTGCTGCCGAAATTTACTCGAAACGGTTGAAAGCACAAGTGATGGGTGTTCGCTCTATACATTCTTAATGGGATAGAAGCCTACCCCCGACAGCCGGAACACACACATACAACAAGAATACACAACAAACGCATAATTAGAGAGTGATTCGAGATGTTCAGGTTAAAACCAATATATGATACTCGATGATAATATGAAACCTTCATATTCTCATCGATACTCATATATGAAACTAAAAGCGCCACTTAGTCCCCGTCTATCGGTTAACATACGTACGATAATTTATTCTTTTCAACGACAAACGCACACACAAAGCATATACACGGATTTTCTCCTTTATCAGTAACTATCCCGTTCTTATATTTCTCAATATAGTCACCATAACCTACAATTTATATGTTATACAGTCTAACATGGCCTATGAGTACGTCAGAGTTAAAGACTGGATGTATGTGGATTGGCAATAATGTATGCAACCTAAGTTTGTCGCAGGAGTTGCTGCTTTTATTGAATTTGCACGCGCACATAATAAGATCATAATAGAGAAGATTCTCTGTCCGTGCGATAGATGTGGCAATAAGTACTGGCAGAAGGTAGAATTGGCAGAGCTTCATATTGTAAAATATGGGTTTACTAGACTTTATACAACTTGGAAATATCACGGGGAAGGAGAAGAATGCAGTACTGCGGCAGAAGAAGAAGGAGAACACGATAATGCGGCAGGAGAAGAAGAAGAATTCGGTAATGCGGCAGAAGGAGAAGACGGTAATTTATTTCTATCAGAAGAAATGGAGGATATGGTAGAGGCTGCCCTAGGTGAATCTATTCATACCAAAGATGACATTCCTTCCGGTCAAGGACGGCGTGCGGATAAATATGAAAATTTCATGAATGATGCTAGGAAACCAATTTATGAGAATGCGAAGTATTCCACCCTCTCATGGTTCGTCCAACTTTTCCAGATTAAGTGCCTAAATGGATGGAGCAACAAGTCATTCACAATGCTTCTTTCGTTCTTGAAAGATTCTATGCCTCCGGGAAATAACGTGCCCGACAGCTGGTACGGAGCCCAGAAGATGATGTCTGATTTGGGTCTAAAGTGCGAGAAGATTCAAGCATGTCCTAAAAATTGCGTGTTGTACCGGAAAGAGAATTCAGATTTGAAAGAGTGTCCAACATGCGGAGAGGCCAGGTATAAGCCGAAAGATTCTGATAAGAAGCCCGATATACCTGTCAAGATAGCACGATACTTTCCCATAACACAGAGGCTACAGAGGCTATTCAGGTGCAAGAAAACAGCCGAGGCAATGATTTGGCATCACCGTGCTCCTCCAAGTGAAGATGGAAAAATGAGCCATCCAAGAGATTCACCGGCATGGAAGGATTTCGATAGGAGGCACGCAATATTCAGTAGCGATCCTCGCAATGTCCGGCTCGGACTGGCTACTGATTGCTTCTGCCTATTCAACTATATGGCTGGTAGTCACAGCACATGGCCCGTTGTAATGATAATTTATAATCTGTCGCCTTGGTTGGCTATGGACCAATCATACTTTATGATGCCTCTTCTTATCGACGGACCAAACTCACCGGGGAACAATATTGACGTCTATCTCCGACCTCTGATCGAGGAGTTGAAATCTTTGTTCATTGATGGTGTAGAGACATATGATACAAATACAAATACAACCTTCATACTGCGTGCGGCTCTAATGTAGACAATTAATGACTTTCCTGTGTATGGAATGCTATCAGGTTGGTCCGTACATGGTCACAAAGCATGTCCTCATTGCCATGAACACACAACATCGAAATTCTTGAATTTTAGCAGGAAGGTTTGTTATTGCGGCCATCGACGTTTCCTGCCTCCAGACCACCCCTATAGGTTAGACACGGTTCACTTTGATGGTCATCAAGAGCTTCTTGGACCTCCATCCCCATTGTCCGGAGAGGACGTGACTGCTAAATGGGATGGTTACAATAATGTGACCTTCGGGATGGATCCGACGAAACATGTCAAATCACCATCTTGGAACAAGTTAAGCATTTTCTTCGAGCTTCCGTACTGGTCTACAAATTCAGTGCGTCATTGTCTGGACGTCATGCATATAGAGAAGGGAGTATCAGAGCACATACTTAACGTGCTTCTTTGTAAAGACGGGAAATCGAAAGATAACTTGAATGCTCGGATGGATCTACAAGAGTGGGGAATAAGAAGTGAATTGCACCCTAGACCGGTAGCAGATAAACCGGGCAAGTTTGTACTTCCCAATGCCGCTTATCATATGTCACAACCGGAGAAGAAAAGATTCCTGCAGGTGTTGCATGATTTGAAAGTTCCCATAGGTTTCTCAGGATCATTCAGCAAGAAAATAAAAATTGTGAAGGGCAAGATCGATGGGATGAAAAGTCATGATCACCATGTTATCGTGGAGCACCTTCTTCCATTATCCCTCAGGACTTCTCTCCCCGAATCGGTTGGTCTAGTAATCAACGACCTATGTTGTTTTTTCAGGGAGTTGTGTGCTAAAACACTGAAGGTTGTGACGCTGGATAAACTAGAAAATTCTATTGCGTTGATACTTTGCAAGTTTGAGCGTATTTTCCCACCGTCATTCTTCGATATCATAATACACTTGACGGTTCATCTTGCAACTGAGGCGAAGTTAGCCGGACCGGTACAATATCGATGGATGTATCCCGTCGAGAGGTACGTGTAATTTTTCGTTTCGCGCAATTTATAAATTTATTGTTGTCCTGTATGCCCGTATTTATTTATTCAACATATTTTCATTAGGTACCTCTACACTCTTAAGAAGTATATACGCAATAAAAATTGACCAGAGGGTTCTATCATGCAAGGTTATCTTCTTGATGAAGCAACTACATTTTGTTCCCACTATCTGGACGAGAACATTGAGACAAGGCTTAACCGGCCACGAAGAATTCAAGACGGGCCATATGGTAAAGCCGAGTATAAGAGGGTAGACACTATGTTTATCAACAAGATATACCGGTTTATCTTGCTTAATTGCGCATGTCTTGAACAAATTAGAGAGTAAGTTTTTTTGGATTAATTGTTATATCTGTGTTTGTGTGTGTATGAAATGATATAATATTAATGTCACCATTATTTGTCAAAAACAGAATTCATTTTAACGAGGTACGTGAGGGGCATCCTGATTGGAACAAAGAACGATTGGAAAAATATCATCAGGATAATTTTTATGATTGGGTCACAGATCATGTAAGTTATTCGAATAACATTTTATTGCTAGCAGTTTTAATCTAAACTTGTATCGTTATGTATTTGTCGTAAAATTTGTTTTGTTAGATCCACGATCCGAACTTGTCTGCATCATTTGAGAGTGATTCAAGATGTTTAGCTCAATTTCCTAGTACGGAGGTTGCATATTACAAAGGATTTGGTGTCCTTGGATACAAATTCGAAGTTAAGGACATAGAAACATCTAGAACCACTCAGAATAGTGGGATTGCGACGGTAGGATCGGACGGTGTGATTTATTATGGGTACTTAAATTGTATACTCGGCATCCACTATCCCGGACGATCAGAACCCTTTTATATATTCCAGTGTACTTGGTACGATACGTAAACCGATACGGACAAGTGGAGAAGCAATCTTGGGACTTGGAAAGATGAATATGGATTGACCAGTGTGAACACACTTCGATTTTACGGTCAGGAAGATCCGTTTATCTTTCCGAACCAAGCGTTCCAAGTATACTACTCACAGTGTTTGAAGCATCCAGGATGGAGTGTTGTATGCCGATGGAAACCCAGAGATGTCTACGATGTCCCAGAATTCGAGGACAGCGATGAGGACGAAGAAGAGAGAAGGCTTAAAGTGCTCCGACCGTCTGTTTCGAAGGACGGGTTGTCTTCGACCGATCATGAAGTTACGTGGGTTAGAAATGACATCGACGATGAAATCCAAGTAGATATGTATAATGCGCCCACGAAACGAAAAAGGTTATCAGTAATGTTATATTATTACTTCACATTTTACGCTCTATACATATATAGTCAATACTTTTAATGATTGTCTAATGCGTTCACGAACCGTTTATCTAGATTTGATGACGATGTCGGGAGCAGCGAGGGGCGGCAGGAGCTCCAGCCGCGGCAGAGGCAGAGGCAGAGGCAGAGCGGTTCTGCCGCCCGGAGAGCTTCGTAGGGAGCTTCAGAGGGCCGGTCTTGCACCCAGATCGGAGACCCCTTCGGATGCCTCCTTCCGTGTGGATTTTGCTACACCTCCAGGTATACTGCACACATATCCATTTTGAATGTAATATTACAGATATTCATGCCTGTTTATGTCAAAATTACTTATATTGTCAATGTTTGATTGTCTAGTTGTTGGTGATGCGTCCACATCTGGGACAGAGGCCACTCCCGCTCCTCCAAGTATGTTTATATATCATATAGTGCATGTATATTGATTTAGAATTCTATATCATAAATATACACACATTCCTTTTGCTCTTACTTAGCAGTTTTTATTATTGTCTAGCTGTAGGTGGTGACACCACCGCACCTGCGGGTATGTTTATATATCCTATAGTGCATGCATATTGATTTAGAACGTTATATTATTGATTTACACATTCTTTTTGCAATTACTTATATAATTTATTTTTAATTGTCTAATTATAGATGGTGCGTCCACATCTTCCGCAGGGGCCACTCCTGCCGCTTCCATACCATCCGCATCGTCTGCAGGTTAGTATGAATAAATATAAAATATTTATTCATTTTACATATGCTCTATAGAATAAATATGAACTTCATGGAAATTTAGCGTCAATGTTTATTTTCTAGTTGGAGGGGATGCGTCCGCATCCGGGACCCCGGTTGTTCCTCACCGGAGGAACTATCGTCCCGCTCGTGCTGCTTCCCGGGCCCAGGCTCGTGCGATAGTCACCGGAGGTATATATCACACTTAAATTTTCGTTTAAGCTTAATTTCTTAATACAACTTTGTTTTAATATTGATTGTCTTGATATTTCGTGAAGACGCAGGGCCTCCCCATCCCCAGAGGGGGACTCGAGGCCCGAATCAGTCCCATAGGCTGAGGCCTGACAGAGCTAGGGGGGAGGCAGCATTCCCCCTCTTTTTTACCCTTGACTATCGCTATACCGGTCCTCATGTCGAGAGGTTCGGCCGGTATATGGGGGACGAGAGCCGGCTCATGAAGAACTATCCACTTCATGTTGAGTGGGGCGAGCAGCACCGGCGTTCATTCGCCCTCTTCTTTGATCAGGCTCGGGTACGTATTAATATATATTTTCATTTGATTTATCCAATATATTTATTATTAACACTTACAATCTAATAACAATGTTTTTTTGTATTTTCAGTCGGATTACGATATTCAGCCTGTACCCGACCCTAATCACCCTGGGAGGGTGCTCGACCTTCATGCTCTGTACAATGGCCTGATGAAGAACATGCAGACCAAGGTCCGTTACAACAGGAATGAGCTGAAGGCCGACTGCTACTCCCTTTGGATGGCGACCCCCGAGGCAGAGAGAGCGGCCCTCCTATCTACTCCGGCGTTTGCGAGAGTCGACGTAGAGACATGGCCTCTATTGTGCGAATATTTCGACTCCCAACGCAAACATGTATGTATTTTAAATGTAATTCATTGTTTAGGATATAATTTATTTTTTTGTGTTCCTTAATTAGAAAACTAAATGTTAATGCGTTGTGCAGAAACAGGCCGCTCAGAATACAGAGAACAGGAAGTCGGCGAAGAGGGGTCGCCCCACTTACACAGGTGGCTCGAGGAATATTACTCGAGCCATGGAGTTATCGGTAAATTACAATAGACCGACCTTTATGATATTCTGCAATATTAAGAGTTATTTTCTAATATTTCTAATATTAAGAGTTATTTTCTAATATTGCAGACAACTCAGACCGTGGCGTAAGGTGGTACACCGAGCGTGCTGTCCGCATATCTTGCCGTCCACGGCACCTCGACAGATCCCTCCACGGGCGAGCTTCGATATCCCGACGTCGCTACCCAGGAGTATTGCGTAAGTGTTAATATTTATTCTACCCATATTTGAAATTTTAGTTTTGGAAGGTTCAAGTTTAAATTTTATATTTATACTTTACTGCTTAATGTGGGTGTAGGAGCGGGTGGTTGAGCAGGCCGAGGCCTCGGGGATCGATTTTACCGGACAGAGCGATCCGAGGCTGCTGACCGCAGTTCTGGACGCCGCACACGGAGGGCACCACGGAGGTTGGGAGAGAGGCCGGGGACTGGGCCCTAGCAGGGCCCATATGAGGTTGGACTCCATCCCGGCGGTTACTTCCTCCGTCTCCAGTGAGCGACGTGTCCACCAGGAACTGGAGAGCTTGAGGGCCACCGTTCAGGAGTTGAAGGAGATGCTGGTATGTATACTACTTTATAGTAAAATATCATGTCATATTATAGATATCAACATATCCATAATTAGTACGTAGCTTGAGCTTATTTGGTTTTAGACTTAGTTTTGATTAATCATACATACATATGTAAATAAAATAAACAACGGTTTTCCAAACTAGATATCCAAATGGGATTTCGAAATAACTTGATAATGATACGAATTCGAATAATACACAGTTCTTACACGCTTCTTACACACGTTAGGTCCAGACGCGACAGGGTACATCGGCCGAGCCTCCACATGCATCTCCTTCGGCTGCGGCTCCGCAAGCCACTACATCGGCTGTGGTTCCGCAGACAGCTCCTATAGCTCCACCGCCCGCTCAGACTCCCGCAGCCACGGCTCCGCAAGCTACTACCTCGACGACGGCTGCGCAGACCACATCGCCAGCTCCACAGGACGCTCAGCCTCCCGCTCGCGCCCAATTGCATGGTTTATTGACCGAGAAGCAGGCGCGCCTTATTCTATCGTTTATCAGAGGTGGAGCTGGACCGAGCTAGGGTAGATTTTTTATTCTTATTTTTTGAAACATGTATTTATTTATATCATACATATTGTACTACATTTTGAAACGATATTGATATTGATATTGGTTTATATTTATATCATATTCAGTATTTGGGTTTCTTTTGTATATTATATGCGTGAGATGTGATTATGAATACTGCGATATATGTTGTGTGATGATTAATTTTATATTTTATTGATATATATATTATTGTGCACAGGGCGAGAAAAAATCAGGCAGCCCTTTTTAAAAAAAAAAACAGATAATATGTACCTACGGATTAATCCGTAGGTACACATGATGCCCCTACGGTTTAATCCGTAGGGGCAAAATATCAGCATTAACTGATATTTCCCCCCTGATCTCAGTATCAGGGGGTTCGGCTTGCCCCTACGGATATATCCGTAGGGGCAAACAAAAGCCCCTACGGATATATCCGTAGGGGCAAAATATCAGAACATGTATCCGTAGAGGATAGTACTTGGCCCTACGGATAACTCCGTAGGTACAGCTAATATATTTAAAAAAACCGTAAATAAAATAACTTTTTTTCCCCTACGGCCTACTCCGTAGGTGAAAATGGACCTACACAGAACTCCGTAGGGGCAAGTTTTTGCCCGTAGGGGCAAGTTCAGGGCTTCAACTTGCACCTACGACGTTTTCACCTACAGATTATTTTTTCGCCCCTACGGATATATCCGTAGGGGCAGTGGTTTGCCCCTACAGGTAAATCCTACCCGTAGGGGCAGTGGTTTGCCCCTACAGGTAAATCCGTAGGGGCAACCCTTATTTGTAGTAGTGTATGTCTCTACATGAGTTAGTATATGATACTCACTCACCATGGTTAGCTCTCTCACTTGATCATTATCCTCATCTCATTATTTGTTCATCTTCTTCCATGAGCTCAAAAGCTTTCTAGGTTTTGATTAAGTGAGAAAGAAAAATGAGAAAACAAATTCTAAAGTGAGCCCACTTCCTATTTCTCCATCCTCTACTAGATTAGCACTTTAGTATAGGGTGTTTGCTTCACTAATCCTTTAGTTAGTGAAGTAGTAGCTTGAGTTGGTATCCCCTCGACGTAGATCGTCTTCGGCCTCGGAGACTTCAAGCAAGGCCGCTCCTTTTGCCTCGTGAAGCCATGCAAGAGTCCGGGAGAACCACGATCGCAGCGAAGGGACTTCAACAAGGAGCTAATGAAGTGAAGGACCGATCTACAAAGGTTGTATTTTCTTCTTCACTTAGATAGTAAATGGTTTACTATATGTTTCCGTATTGTATTCTAGCTAACGATTCTAGTTTAGAGTTCCCTTTCACGGCAAATTTTTTAAAATGGCATGGATGATGCCTCCCGAAACCTTGCTGCCGTTGAAGGGATCCTTACATGTACTCCTCTGGATTCTTCAGAAAGTCTCTGAATCTTGATCTCACTGCTAAAATGATTCCAGATTCCCTCGCAAAAATTCAAACACTAATCGTTAAGCACTTGAAGCGATTCTTGAATTAAAATTTGATAGAATAATAATTTTTCAACTCAAATTACAAGAACGAATAAAATAGCACGCATCCCCGGAAACAACGCCATTTGATTGATCCAAATTCTCGATGTTGTTTAGTAAAATGTAAAGTGTTCACAATCAAAGAATTTTGTAAACCGCAATCAATTAACGGTGTCGATGCAGCTCGTTAATGAATACAGATCATCCACTGAGATGCGAGTACTTGTTCGATCTTGCTTTAGATGAGTCGAAATGAAAATATAAAAGAAAATTCGAGAAAGTAATTTGAGATTTAATTGAGTTGTCATTTCATGAAAATCAAAAATACATTCAAGAATTAAAAATCAAGAAACTGTCCAATATAAATTTGATTTATCAAGAATATGAAGAATAGCTTGTAGGAATCGATCGAATTAGTAGCAATGATGAATACTAGAAATGACTAATCTTATCCATTGATGAACTATAGCTAGATCGATGACGATGAATGAAGATTAGGGATCTATTGAAGAAACTAGGGTTTCTACTTCACTATCCCTTGTCTTTACATTGATCATCATTCAAATCTAGCCTCTAGGAAAGAGGATCATCAATCATTTGATCCCTAATTTGCAATGAAATTATCAAGAACTTGATCTCGCTCCAAATTAGGTCATTGATGATTCTTTTTCCTAGAGTTCACAAATCTCATAAGACTTAAGATTAGTTTTAGGATTTCATCATCATTAGATCTACCGATTTTCTCGATTCCTTTACAAGCGGAGATTTCACTCACACATCATGAAAATTAAAGAATCAAGAACGAGAAATTTCATAATGCAAGAATGTAAAGAAAATGAGAATTACTATTATCACCTTTATTAAATCTCCTTCAAATTACACCTCTCTATTCGAGTTTACAAGACTAGCTCTCGATCGCTCCTTTGAAAGGGAATTTGTCGTCGATCTTCGCTAGGCTCGATCGCCGTGAGACGTAGATCGTCGCGGATCTCTTGCTCTTGATGATGATCGGCGTTGCGATAAAGGATTTTCGATTGTCGCTTGATTTTGCTCTCAATGGATCTTGATTTGATTGGATCTCAAGTTATGTCACTCAACTTGAATTGAATTGTAGCTCAATGTGTAATTAATGAACTAATGAACAACCCCAAAATTTAGATCTAGATCTCCTTTTATAGATCTCCAATTAAGATTCCTTCATAAGCTTGGTAGTTAGAGAGAGCCTTCTAGAATGAGGTTGTTATGCAGAGCCTTCCGGAAGAAACCATGTGATAATGAAGCGTCTTGAGGAAGCAAGGTTGTTAGAATGAAGCTTATGGAGAGAACACGTCATCGGAGCCCACAACTCGGCCGTGGATCCGCGGCAACTCGGCCAACTCGGCCGCGGTTCCGCGCATTTGATGAGATCACTGCATACGTTTTTTGTGGTCTTCTTCTGTTGGTTTCTGGGTGTATAATTGATATCTGGAATCTTTTTATCCCTTCTGAATCTCTGCCAGATTTGAATTCTTTGACTTACTGTATTTTATCGGCAAATTTGCGATTCCAGTTCTTTGACCTGAATAATTTTCTGCACACAATCTCGATGAAAAGTGTTGAGATATACAATATCATGCGTGAAGTAATAAACACACAATTTCCTATAAAGAATGTTGAATATATATACAACACGTGGTATTTGATATTTGCCAGACAAACTTGTAATATGTGTTATATTTATATCAACTATCCTTAGATGATTAGAATAATGAGGAAATTGATGTGTTACAGATTGCATTATTTTCGACTGAATAATACCTGTATTCGTACTACAAAAAATACAAATACCAAGAGATAAAATAATCCAATAATATAATACTAGATTATTATTAAATCAATACATGATTTAATAATGCGGCTTAATCCTAAGCCTGCTGGTATTAACCGTCCGAAAAAAATCCGTGTAGGTAGAATACGTATATGATCGGAACCCTGCACTTAAAACCATACGGTCTCTACATCATTTCGCCTAAACCAGGAAAACACTCTGTATGGGACTCTAAAGACTCGACAATACACTGGCAGTCAGTTTAACTACAAGCACATCGGTGGCACTAGCTATACGTAACGGCTACCCAGGTACCTGTCGAAAAGAAGGACAATGAGCGAACTCATCCGAACCCCTACTGAGACTGTCCATGACAATCTCTATACAGTCCGGTCTGTTCATTTGAGAGTATCGCATGCTGGGTCTAGGGGTGGAAAACGTCAAACCCATGATAACGTAACAAGTTGTCCAATGTGGCTCAAGACCATCCGAGAATCTACTGATCTACCTATCAGTAATTATCAATCTGCCCTGACCAGGGACTTATAGTGTTGGCCAACCGAACACAGCGCGACATCGACTTCGTATACCGGGAGAGACGAATCCCTAAAAATCACTCACTGCCTCCATGTGGCTCGGGGCTGTACCTAACTAAAACCTGTTTGCACAACTCAGTAGAGCCATGGTAGGATAGTAATCAAAACACAATGAGAACACATACGAGACAAATGATGATCTAAGGTTGACAAACTATCTGTACTCATGTCACCAGTTCTCGGCGAGTCCGTCCAGTGTACTCACCCCTAGTGAGCACCTGTATACAATCTTAGGTGAAACACATTAATGGCTGTGGGACCAACCACCGCCCCTCGTCAGGGTTTATAAATGTATACAGTAGTCTACTCTGGAATATCGATACCTAGTCTCGATACTCTCATGACTAGGGACATTTAAGGATGTGCTTATCGACTACCCAGCTCCCACAAGTATGATTGCCATCACATCGCTGGTAGTCAAGCAAGGATCCTACGGGCTTTATCAACATGTATAAGCGATATGAAATAACAAGTAAAACATATACACATGTTAAGATAAAGGCAAACTAAATAGCATACTATCATATCAAGCAAGATTGTCCTGTACATACATACCCCTAGCATCCGATACAATAAAGGCTTCTAGGGCATATATATCCAACAACATCATTTCACGTGAAAGGCACATGAGCGCTCAAAAGAAGCCCTGAAGAAAGCATCTTACGTGATGTCCACGTAAGCGCTAAAAAGAAGCCATGAAAACAACGTCTCACGTGAAAAGCACGTGAGCGCTGATGTTGGCTATAGTGCTCTCAAGTTAATTATTGGATCGCAGGCACGTGATTGCAATGATCGAGGGAGGACCTATACCGGTAGGACAGTCTTACTCAAGATGATAGTATGCTATTTGGTTTATCTTTATCATCGTGTACATACTTCAGGTAACATTACAGATCACTATTACATGTTGATAGAGCCCATAAGATTCTTGCTTGACTACCAGCAGTATGATGGCGATCATATACGTGAGAGTTGGGTGGTCTATAAGCACATCCTTAAGTGTCCCTAATCGTGGGAGTTTTGAGACTGGGTATCGATACTCTGAGAGTAGACTAGTGTATATGGATCGAGACCCCGACGAGGGGCGGTGGCTGGTCTCACAAACTATTGGTATCAGTTGGTTCACCTAAGATGTATACATGTGCTCATTGGGTTATGAGTACACCAGACGAACTCGCCGGGAACATGCTAGTTGGTATTATACCTATTGTCAGATAGCAGTTCCTTAGTGACATGTGTACAGGTTAGTCTATCGACCTGAGATCGTCATGTCTCGTGTGAGTTCCCACTGTGCTTTGATTACTACCCTACCATGGCTCAAAGGAGTCGTGCAAACAGGTTTTAGTTGGGTACAGTCCCGAGCCACATGGAGGCAGTGAGCGGATCGTCAGGGGATTCGTCCCTCCCGGTATTGGGGGTTGATATCGCGGTGTGCACAGATGGCCATCACCAGAAATCCTTGGCCAAGGCAGTCGAGAATTACTGATTCGGATCAGTAGTTTCTCAGGTGGTGATAGGCTTCATACCGACACTAAATGTCAAGTTATTAGGGCCCTGACTTTATCCACCCCTAGACTCGATATGCGATACTCATAGACGAACGGACCGGACTGTACGGATATTGTCATTGTCAGGATCAGTAGGGTTTCAGGATGAGTTTGCTCGTCAGCCTCCCTTTAGCTCAATACCTGGGCAGCCGTTACGTACAGCTAGTACTACTGACGTGCTTATGGTTAAACCTACTGCCGGCGTATTGACGAGTCTTTAGAGTCCCACATAGAGGGTTTCCCTGGTTCGGGCGAAACGTTGTAGAGGCCGTATGGTTTTATGGCAGGGTTCGATCATATACGTGCACTTGTGCACGGATCATGATCGGACTGATAATACTAGTGGGCTTTGGTTTAAGCCGGATCCTAATATTATATTGTTGGATTATTTTCGTCTCGTTGTATTCGTATTCAGTCGGAATACGGATGCAGGTATGTATATACGGTGAGGGGTATTTTTGTAATTCGTTACGAGTTTACTTTAGGGTTGCCATTTCTTTTCTTTGTATTAAACATTTAGAGTTTTTTTAAATGTTTAATATTGTTGTGAGGTGGAAAGTGTGAACATGAGTTTTGGCTTGGACTTTTGGTGCATGCACTTGTGACTCATTGTTTGCATTCATTGTGACATGAGGGTTTTGTTTTGGTTAGGATATTTGTGAGATATTATTGTGAGAGTGGGCAGATCTTTTCTTGGGGCTTTTCTTGAGTTGCCTCCTCACAACAATATCACACAACTCACAAAAGAAAAAGGCAGAACATTTTTCTTGAGTTGCTTTTTCTTTGAGCTTCACACTCTTCACTTCACCAATGGCTTCTTCTTCACCTCCACCCTTCCATCTTATGTGTTGAGAATCATTGCGTGTATTGAGACAAAAATGATCACACACTCTCTCTACTTCATCTTGGGTATCTAGGCTAGCAAACTGGATGCCCGAGTTGCTTCGGTTTTGAAGCGGGAGCCCGTATTACTAATCCTTGACGTGGATCGTCTTCGACGAGGGAGACCGGAGAATGACCTTGTTCGAGGCAGCCGCGACGAGCTAAGGACAGAGATTGAATACCGAAGGACATGGATCGATCGGTATAATCTCTTAAACTCCTTTATATAGAACTAGTATAGGGTTAATGGTACGATCCGTCGATTAGGTTTCCGTTAGCGCCGGTTTTCTAAAGTTTTTGTTCCGTGTTTGGCCACGAATTGATGGCCAGGGTACTGGCGTAGCCTTATATGGTATCAGAGCCAACTCATTAACCACATACTAGTTGGTTTAGACAATGTTAAACTATCGAAACCGATATAACTCCAAATCAACACCAACCCATATTCCATTCTCTGTCAATATTTTCCGAGTCTTCTAAAAATATTTCAGTAACTGCAGAAGACTACTTGTATGACCACTAGACTGCACCCCAAATACGAGACACTTCTACCAAATTTTACCCGAGTACAATGCTCAAAATTCCGAGCTGGCCGACCAGAAGGAGGAGTTAGGACTTCGTGTTTTGGGTATGGTCTAGTCTCTGGAATATTGGTTTAGTGATGTTGCTTGTTTAGCCCAGTTTGGATATAGTTTTATCTAGTTGTTTTGGGGCTATTCGTGGTTATTTCGAAGTCGATATTTCTAACATTGTTTAAAGTTTTACAGTACTTACATTTCTATTTGCGACCGTGAATGTTATTCGAGCGGTACAACTTGTCTAATTGCTATAGTTCTTTTAGACGGGTTTGCGAATGTGACATTCACGTTGATGTTTTGTGTTGTGCTGTGTTTGTTGCGGAATCGTCGGGGTGGATAGCTTGCGCACAATGTTAGTACAGTTTAGTTTTATTTGTACATTTGATATGTCGGGGCGAGCGTCCGACATGTGGACTGCCATCACTGCCTGTTTGTATATTATTCTTTCGGGGCACGACCGGGTTGAGGTCGATGTCACCGTTGTACATATTTTCTTTTCTGTACTAGGATTACCCTACGATGGAGTGCACGGATAGCCGGGTTCTGTAGGGCAACGGGTCCGCATCTCATGGCATTGAGAAGGAAGGGGCCTCACTCTAGAATTGGCGGGCTATTCGCCGCACTCGTAGGGGGTACAGGTTGACCCAAGGTGGGATGCTCAAGTTACCGGATTACATGAAGTGCCGGGTGGCCCATTCACTTTGATGAAGGGGGCTGTCTCGCTTATGGTTTTGGCGGGTAACTTGCTGCGCTCGTAGGGGTCTAGGTTTTCATTGCACAGGCTATCTACATGACCAGGGGAACGTCGGGTTTCACTTGCGGCTCAAAGGAAACCCGGGGCTCCCAGATTATCTGTTTTGTTCTGTGATGCTTATCGCTTATCTATGATGTTGAGTTTATCACGCCTGGAGCGATTATTATATATTGTAATAAATATACTAGTAGATGTTGTATATGTTTTACACCCGTGCTAGTCCAGTCCCCGTTCCGTCGTTAGTTAAGTAACCTAACGGGTGATGACGGGACTCAGTGGCGAATGCGGATGGCATATACGTACATCATATTTTCGTTCTTTTCTGGTGTGATTAATTTATGGGACTGCGTTGATTCAGATCAATGCAAGGAAAAGAGACCTATTCGATGTTGTTGGAACAATTTTCAAAAAGCTGTTATTACAAGAATGTTTTCATTTGTTTTGCACAGCGGTATTCGGTTATGAATATCCAACACCTCATTCGACGAGGCAAGAGCCGAGATCCCTTCACCGGGAGTGACCTCTTGGGCAGAAGTTTGCGTTAGGGTAATAACTTTACTATAGTCGATTACTTTTTGCTTTGCATCGCGGTTTTCAGTGAGAATATCCTACACCTCATTCCACGAGGAAAGAGCCGAGATCCTTTCGCCGGGAGTGAGCTCTTTAGCAAAGGTTTTTACCACTATATATTTGTAAAAAGCTATCCGGTTCCTTCAACGATATCAAGTTCATTACGTTAAAGGTTTTTCGCCAAAAACCATTCGTAGCCCTCCGTCATTTCAGACGGGTAGCACTTACTATTCATGCTATGTTTATTGGCCTTAGTCAAGGCATAGTGTACGGTAGCTACTTATTACTTTTCTGTTGCATAGATAGATGCGTTAGTTTGGGACAGTCGTATAGCCTTGTTGGCCCTAGTCAAAGGCGAGTACGGGTGGGTTCAAATTAACCTGGACAATGACGGGTAGAACTTGATATATGACTTATGATTTGCTGGCCTTAGTCAAGGTCATAAGAGCATGGGGTAAAAATCATATCGGGAGTTTCAAACATACAGGAAACTTGCCAGGCATGCGCATACCTTCTAGGAGTGTGATAACTTGAGTGGATTCCATCAGGTTATCATGTGATGATAGTTAGATCCCAATACCCACTGATGAGTTGGTTTACTCCTTGGGTGATTTTAGATATCCCGACTAATTCTTCTTTTGGGTTTGGAGGAGAATTTGAGAAAACAGTCGGAGACATCCTGATTAGATAAAGTGATTAACCATTCTGATCTAGGTTAGAGTGCATGCAGAGTGTTTCTTTTCTCTCTCTCTTTGGTTGCGACCATGTCCCGACCCTAGACTATAACTCAGTGACAAGTTAACCGAACTTTCTTAAAACACTGGCTTTTGGATTGTCAGAGTTGCATACTTCATTGCCACTCTTACTTTTACCCTTTGCATTTCTCCGGAACATTCCGTATCACTACGAAGATCCACAGTTATCGGATATGACCATCGTATAGTTACATACGAACTCGAAGAAACTTGTTTCAGATTCGAGGATGGCTTCCGGTTCTGGAGAAATTGAATAGGACTATTCAGTTGTCTTTTCCTTTTACCTTCTCTCAGGTTGCGAGGGCTCCTAGGATTAGGAGAGGGTACACCTATTACGCTTATTGGATAGTCTTCTTCTAAACCATAGGCAGGTGCTGAAATTTGGGGAAGGAAGAAAACCAATTAGCCTAAGTGTGGTGTACAGAAGGTAATAAGTAAAGACAGATATAGGGATTAGAAAGAGGGCAAAGTAAATTGCGACTGCTATCTTTCACGACCAAACCACACATTTCATCGCCACTCCTACTTCACCTTTGATTTTCTCTAGAACACCCTGTATCAATACGAAGATTCACATTTATTGGATAATCCATCGTACTCGAAGGAACTTGTTCCAGTTCGAGGATGGATTCTGGTTCAGGAGAAATAGAATAAGGATTATTCGGTTGTCTTTTATCTTTACCTTCTCTCAGCTTGCGAGGGCTCCTAGGATTAGGATGTAAGGCCACGGTAGTGCCCCGGCCAACGATCCGTGGCCAAATGCGGAACAAAACTTTTGAAAACCGGCGCTAATGCAACCCGCTACCCGGATTCTACCATTAACCATAGACTAGCTAACTACAAAGATGTTAGAATAGCTATACCGAATTGATCCGTGTCCTTCGGTCTTTAACCATCATCCCAATCTCCCCGCGGCTTCTCCGATCAAGTTCGATCTCCGGTCTCCCTTCGTCGAAGAAGATCCACGTCGAGGGTTCTTTATACAGGCTCCCGCCTCTAAATCGAAGCAACTCGAACATCAAGTTTGCTAGCCTTGATGCCCAAGATGAAGTAAAGATAGTGTGTGGATACTTTGTCTCAATACACTCTAGGATTCTCAACACATGAGAGGGATAGAGTGGAGGTTGAAGAAGATGCCCATGGTGAAAGATGTGAGCTCAAGAAAATATCAAGCGAGCAAGCCTAGCCAAAGAAAATGAGATGACTCAATAAAATGTGATGGCTGCCCCCTCATTTTCAAGTGAGTGTTTTGATATATTGTGGTGAGAAAATGAGCTAAACACATACACAAAATATCTCTACACTCACACACTTACCACAAATATCTAAGCTCACTCACAAATATCTTAGCCATGACAAAAGACACGGCATGCCAAGAATGAGTCACAATTTCCACCATAAAACATTTAAACCAAAATGTTTTAATCCAAAAAAGAAATGGCATCAACTAAAGTAATCTTGTAACGAATTACAAGAATACCCCTCATCCGTATATACATATCCGCATCCGTATTCCGACTGAATTCGAATATTATGAGACGAAAGTAATCCAACAATCTAATACTAAGATCCGGCTTAAACCAAAGCTCACTAGTATGATCCGTCCGATTATGATCCGTGCATAAGTGCACGTATATGATCGAACCCTGCCATAAAACCATACGACCTCTACAACGTTTCGCCCGAACTAGGGAAACCCTCTGTGTGGGACTCTAAAGACTTGTCAATACGCTGGCAGTGGGTTTAACCACAAGCACGTCAGTGATACTAGCTGTACGTAACGGCTGCCCAGGTATTGAGCGAAAGGGAGGCCGACGAGCGAACTCATCCTGAAACCCTACTGAGCCTGACAGTGACAATATCCGTACAGTCCGGTCCGTTCGTCTATGAGTATCGCATATCGGGTCTAGGGGTGGATAAAGTCACACCCCTAATAACGCGATATTTAGTGTCGGTATGAAGCCCATCACCACCTGAGAAACTACCGTTCCTAGATCAGTAATTCTCGAATACCTTGGCCAAGGATTTTTGGTGATGGCCATCCGTGCACACCGCGACATCAACCCCCAATACCGGGAGAGACGAATCCCCTGACGATCCGCTCATTGCCTCCATGTGGCTCGGGACTGTACCCAACTAAAACTTGTTTGCATGACTCCTTTGAGCCGTGGTAGGGTAGTAATCAAAGTACAGTGGGAACTTACACGAGACAAATGACGATCTCAGGTCGATAGACTAACCTGTACACATGTCACCAGGGAACTGCTATCTAACAATAGGTATAATACCAACTTGCATGTTCCCGGCGAGTCCGTCCGGTGTACTCATAACCCAATGAGCACCTGTATACATCTTAGGTGAACCAACTGACACCAATGGCTTGTGAGACCGGCCATCGCCCCTTGTCAGGGTCTTGATCCGTATACACTAGTCTACTCTCGGAGTATCGATGCCCAGTCTCGAAACTCCCACGACTAGGGATACTTTAAGAATGTGCTTATAGACTACCCAACTATCACGTATATGATCGCCATCATACTGCTGGTAGTCAAGCAAGAATCCTATGGGCTCTATCAATATGTAATAGTGATCTGTAATGTCACCTGAAGCAAGTACACGATGATAAAGACAAACCAGATAGCATACTATCATCTCGAGTAAGACTGTCCTACCGGTATAGGTCCTCCCTCAATCATTGCAATCACGTGCCTGCGATCGAATAATTGACTTGAGGTCACTATAGCCAACAATCTCCCGCTTGCACTTAAGGCTAATTATTGCGGTGTCGCATACTCACAGCCCGTGTG